>OY728128.1:149439103-150689103 GCA_963277665.1 Viscum album | reverse complement strand
AAATTCATATATATTACCATTATTGGAATTATATTTTTTATCATTTAATCCAAAAAATGAACAGAATTTTCAAGATTCTAGTAATATTGAGAGACTTATTTTTATTTTTTCAATGTTCTGAAGCATGATTTTCTTGATGGATAACTAAGCTTTAGGGAAAAATAATTAGTTTTAGCAATGCCTATTATAAATCCTTAATTTCTATTTCCTTTTGGTGCTTTTTATATACATATCAATATGTTAATGAAAATATTTTTATCTCATCTGCTATTTGATCATTGAATATGTTTGGTGAAATAATTGAATGTCATCATTTATAAATGTGTTATAGGTAAATGAATTTAAGGAAATCTACATGTCTGATGGTTTGTTTCTTAAAATTGAATCTCCTAGGACCCATTTGAATGTGAAACATGTCTTCTGGTGTCCATATTCATGATTTATGTTTAAATGATCATTTCAATTTTTAAAATATTTGTATATCATTTTTGGTTTCATCATAAATTCAAAATATGTATAATCCATGGAAGTTACCAAAAGGTATGATTCACTAATTTGGAGAGTCCCAATGGGTTCAAGGTACCCTTTTTATGCATATTAATAGGAATTAAGTTTTAAATTATACCAAAAGAAAATATCATTCAACCTATTATCATTTTTTTCACTTATGTTTATGGGACCTTTCAACTTTGGTTGACTCAATATATGATATGGATCTTAATACCCATACTTCTTACATGATATCACCAAATCATTCTTACATGAATAATTTATTTTATAACCATTAATAGAATTTATTTGGTTCATTATTGAAGCCAAAATTTCACTGACTTTTTATGAAATTAGAAATATTATGATGTTTCGTTTCATGTTTACAATTCCTTATAGCATGAAGTTATTGATAGATGAGTGAGTTGTAGAGGAAAAAATTTACTAGAGGAAATTATTTTCACATAGCCTAGATTTCTTTTCACATTTGGTGTTTTATGACTATGTAACTCTATCTTCATGGTAATGTTTTATGTTCATGTATTATGGGATCATTGAATTTTTTTATTATCTTGGTTGAATGGTTTGATTTGATTTTTCTGGGTTGAAGGCATCAAATTATAGGGATCTTTTCTTACTAGATATTATGTTCTATTAATTTGAATCTCTTGTGACCCATTTGATAATGAAAATATTCAATTCATTTATACATTCATGGGTAATATTAAACGGAATCAAGTATTTTCATAGTTATTTTTTTTGATCATTAATTCACCGTTTGGAGGGCTCCACATATATTCATGCATTAATAACACAGAAAACGAACTGATTATCATTGAGCAGTCTGAGGCCTACATTAAATGGACATTTTGTGTCTATAATCACAGAGGATATGGGAAGGAACAATGAAAAATGCCCATTTAGTAAAAAAATAACATTAACTCATATTTATTAACATTAACAATGTGTTAGTACAACATTTAAATATCATATTTCAATATTTCTAGTAATTGATTACTAGTATTAATATTTTTCTCAATAGTGTTTACTATAATGTTCCCACTATTGATGCATATTCTAGGAAATATATGTGTATTATACGTTTTTAAATATATATTTGTATAAAAATTATGTTTATCACTATTAATATTTTTAACAATTTCATCTCACATTTTTTATATTTCTATTAAATTTGAAATTTTATTAAACACAATTTCATTTTTTAATAAGTTTTTTCTAATTACAAAAATGAAAGTAGTAATTTTGGCCACTCATATATATATATATTTCACACCTAAATACATCATTATATATACCATATTTCATCGATAACATTATTTATTCTTTGATTATATTATTTACCAATGAAAATACATATTTTTTGAACTCCTACTATATTTTATATTTGAACTACTATTCTCTTTCAACTCCTACTATATGCTCTCTTTCCTGGATATTACTATTGTTTCAACTCCTAATATATAATATTTATCAACCCCTAATATATATTTTTTTTACCCTAAAAAATTCATATTTAGAAAACTCTAATTCTCGTTAGATAGATGGAAATTCGTACCCTTATGTAATGTTATATTTTTGAACATTTACAATATCCCAGAGATTATTAACTATAGTTTTTTTGATGGAATTATAACACTTTGATGTTATGTTATATTTTTTTGACTAAAATTTAAACATAAAATGATATTTCTAATTAATGGTTACCAATCCATATATTTCATTCATATAGTATGTTATTAATTGATATTATGGAGGGTGTTTCTCTTCATTGGGAGAACTTTTAAATGGGTACTCTATTTTAGTTACTAGAACACATATTTTTTTTTATTAATATCTTATATTATCTCATTAATTTCATTTTTTGACTTGTAGGTATTATTTCGTGTAGAACTATATTTTTTGACAGGGGACTGAATATCTTTGTAATTTTTCATCTTCTATGTTACTTATTAATTTATAAGATTTTTTCTTCATGTTCTGTTCAGATTTAGTTTTGTGAAAATAAGATTCAAGGGTAGTTTGAGACTTGGAATGCATTGGAAAAAGAATTGGTTTTAGGTGTATTGCATTTCAAAATAGTTTCATCATAGATTCAATTAAAAAAATTAATTCCGTTCATTGTCCTTATAAATAATAAAATTGGTTGTCAATATAACATGAAGGGTATGGACTCTATTTATGGTGTAATATTTAGGCATTTATTTGAATTATTTCTAGGTCTTGAGGGTATTATTTAGTACAAATTCATTTAAAAAATTAAATACCTTACATTTTATTATGTAATTGTCTAATAAAAATATTATCAAAATGGAATAACATCAAGATATATTTTCCTGATTGAATTGAATTATGAAAATAATCATCTACATCGAGTAAAATATGGATTTTATAAATTTAGTATGGAAATAGTTCCCGGTACTGAAGCCTAATGATTATTTATATAGGTGGTACAAATTGGTGTTTTTTAGTCACAATGCATACTATTAATGATGGGGTACTGAATATATTTATATTATTGACTATTCTATGTTTCTTATACTTTTTAACATTATTTTTTGACCATATATTTGGATTTTTTTTCTTGAAATGAAGCTTAAAGGGACGTCTAATCCAGTACGTGATTTTGAGAAAACACATGGTTTTAGATTAATTAATCTTCAATATAGTTTATCCATTCATTCAATTAGAAAAATTATAAAATTTCTTTCATTTTTCTGAAGGCACATTGACTACACCAAGCCATGCTGCAGATCTATATTACCAAAAAAGGGGTATTTAAACTAGTTTACTAAAAAATATGAATAACTTTTCTACAACAATTTAAAGGTGATACTACATGTTTATTTTTTTAATTTTCAATTTTTTTATTATTATATTTTTACATTAAGTATTTTATTATACTATGATGTTTGAAATAAAAATGTATTATTTCATCTTGATTTTATAATTATTAATATATACATTCAGATCTGATGTTTATTATATTGAATAATGTTATAGTTCATAAAATAATGTTTGATGAGCAGAGGATGTGGTAGCAATATAAAAATTATGAAATAATAAAATTTTTGTGAAATCAACTGGTCCAAAAGATGATTTTAAAAGAATATAGAATGTTGAATCACATGGTTCTTCTATTGAAATTGAAAACACACAGGAACATATAAGGAATAAAATATGTATATGTACTGAACAACACATAGATCACATATTAGTCATTAGAAATCATGATGCTCATATTATCAAATGTATGGTTTCATAATTTTTTAATATTTGAAAAATTCAGTATCACCATACAATTAAATCAACAATAATGAAGTGTTAGTGGAAGAAATATCATTGGAGTTTCTAGTTTTATGTAGTATACACTGCAGAACAATTATGTCAATATGGCATTTTTAAAATGAAATTTATGTTCTATATTTACATTTTTACTACTAGAGGGTTTATAAATCACTACCATAGAATATAAGTTATAATTACGTAGTGTTGTATAATTAAAGATGTATGTGTTGTGGAAGAGCATAAAAGAGGTTGTGTTGCAAGATAAAACATTCACCTTAACGAAAGTTGTGATTACTGTATTTCTTGATTATTATAAGGAGTCATTCACTCCATAGGGAATTTTTATATTGTATTCTATAAAGATAAATATATAGAATAATGTGAATATTAATTATTATTATTATTTAAAATATGTGACTCACAAGTTTTCAAATTTATATTCTAATTATTAATGTGAAGAACTATTTTGTCCATGTTTCTCTATCCATGATTATGTGTCACGTTTGTTAAAAATAAAATCTTCAATGTTCCATTTCATATTTGACAATATCTAAACTAATATGAAATAACACATAACCATCACCTATCGTTTTGGCTCACTCCTCACATTTTTTTGAACCATTTTTCTAGAAAATGGCATACCGATCCACCTTTAGACTTGATAGACTGTTGAAGTATTTAAAAACACCTGCTCTAAAAAACACACACAATCTATCAACACCTAGAAATACATTATGAATGAAAGCATCATTAACACCACCATTAATAGCGCATATTGAATGTGTCTGAAATATTTTTTTAGAATGTTTCTTCCCTATAACATATCTCATTAAAAAAGTATTTTTTATTTGTAATTAAAAATGATTATTTACATATGTGAATATTCATTAATATTTATTCATATCTCTTATATGTCACTAAAAATATCTATGATATAATTTCAATATATATAAATATTTAGTGTTAATTTTCTACATTGTAGCATATGAAAAAAAAGTGGATAATGATTTTTTGGTTAAAGGACACATTGTAATTGTCTAATTCTACAACATCAAGAGAATGTGAATTTGTGGAAAACTGTTGTTTACACCCTGATATATTTCACAATTTCTATTCCAAATATAATTTTTTCTTATGACACATATAATTTCCGAGACTATATATTCATTTTTCAACATAGTTCACATGATTATAAATAAAAAAAATGATTCAGTGAACCATCAGATTAAATCATTGTTGATCAATAAAACGATAAATTTCAATGGACAATTAATGAATTAATTCAATCTACTCAATTAATTCAATAAAATAATTGATTATAATATTTATGGGAATGACATAAAAATACGTCATATTTTGACGCAAATATAAAACCATCCGGGATAACTTTATATACTATTGTAATATTTTATTACTAACTTGCATTATTGTACCGATTTTTTACATAACATGTATAGTAACAGTTGTACAAAAACAAATATTGTAGATATTTTGTTCAATAATAGATATTTTATAAATATTGAACTATAAAATAATTGTTTAGATAGAGTATAGAACCAGTACAATAACTTATATTGTATAGATCATTAACAATAAGAGTTGAATAAATCGTACAAGTCCTCTATATATAGTGTTTGTAATATTTAAATTCTTATGTATTGGAAAATACTTCACATTATAATGGATATATACTACCATCCTAAAGAACATTATAAATTATTGTTTTAATATTTCATTACTATATAACCTTATTGTGTATATTTTTTACATAACTATACAATAACATTTTTACAATAGTTGATATTTTAAAGATAATGTACAATAATTGAATAATAAAAAATATTGTACAAAACAAGTTCAATAATATAAGATTAAATATGACATGTCCTCAATATTTTTTGTAGTAATATTTCAATTTTCTGGTACAAAATTTCATGAATGTGTGATATGATATTCAATTTGAATATTTAGTAAACATGTACAATGTATTTATAATTTATTATTTCGACTATAAAAAATATAATTATATTTTGAGTCCACATTTATATTTATATAATGATCCACTAATTTATGTTTTAAATATATTCAATAAATTCAAAATTAATTTATTTTTTCTTTCTGACATATAAGGTGATAAGCTTTAGTATAAAAAAATGATAGAGTTATACAATATCATAGAATAGACATGATGTAGAGGGATGCTTGAGAAGTGAATCATTTTCATTTTTCTCAGATATTAGTTTATTATTCTTGTTCTATATAACACTTATGATACATGTATTTAAAAATTAGATCATGTACACTTTCTCAATAATGGATGAGGATTTTAATTTGAGTAGTGGATATATTTTTAGGTTATTGGAACATGTAATTTATTTTAGATGAATCATATTTTTTAAATGAGCAGTGGATCATTTTTATATTATTATTTGATATCCATATAGAAATTCAAGGGAGAGTACTAGTTATCATACAACTTTAGAGTTAGATTGATTGATTTTTTAGTGGATCAAAAATAATTCCTGGAATGGAGTTAACCATAAGTTACGTTAGTATACATTATAATATTTATTTATGTTCTATCAAGTGAAAATTGATTTTAGTGTTAAAAATAAATCTCATTTTTTTTATAAAAAGTGAATATTAAAAATTAATATTGAATTTGAAAACCCTAGAGTGTAGAAGATGATATTTATTTTTTTCTCTAAATACTGGATGAAAATAAAAGAAATTGTATAAATATAACTAATAACTGATTTAAGTGGAAATGGGATGGTCATAAGAAAATATAATTCATATGTGATGGGATAACTTAGATAAATATAAATATAAATAGAATTATACAAAGAATGATCCACTCAGCCTCCATTGGTTCAATTTAAAGGTGTTTGGTGTATTGAGAATGAATTCCCCAATTCTGGGGATAATATGTATGATAAGAGTAAACAACCATTTAGGAAAGGTGAAAATGTAATACTTATGAAATCATTAACGATTAATTGATTAATGTAAATTAGGGTAAACATATACTCCAATTTATAGAAGGTAATTTCATTATTTCTATTGATAGAATGATCCTTGGGAAGGTATTATTTTTAATATTTTAGTTATATTTCATTTGATGTCAAGTGTTTATTTTCTCCATATATATGTATTATGGAAGACTGAAATCACATTTCTTATTTTATTGGTACATTTTTGATCCCAAAATTCCAAATGAATTTTTTTATATAAGATAAGAAGTTATTTATGGAATAAATGTTCAATTATATTGAGTATACATATATGTATCTAGATAACAATAAATTATGATTTCTGAATACCATTATTGGGTTAAAATTTCATGTTTTATCATATTTAAAATTTCCTTTACAACACATTATGTTTCTTGGTGAGTGTATTTTAACATGAATATGGATATATTAATAGGAATTTTTGGAAATACATCTATTAGGTTAGGTCCCTACTTTAGTAAAAATGCTATTTGGGTTGATGTTCCTTTACAAAATGTGGAAATATGATTACAGTTTCTAGTAAAAAATAAGGATATATCGCATCGTTGATGTGGAGGAAATTTTTAGTATTATTTGTTTAGTTTTTCATGTGAATTTACTTCACTACTATCAGAAAAGATTTATCCCTGGATCTACTTTATGTGAAATGCATCTAGGAAATGGTAAGGTTCAATGGAGATGCACATTAAATTGTATAGGATTGGGAAAAAAATTTCACCAATTTTTTTTTTTGATGTTTTTAGTAATACCATGATATAGAGTTGAGTTTCATCATTGTGTATCATCCTTAGATAGTTTTTTAATCTCACAGAAAAAATCCAACCATACCAGATATGATAAGAACACATGTTATGCATTACAAATGTGGAAGTGATCAATACCATCCTCAATTTTAGTTTTCATGAAATAAAATCTCTTACTCAATCATTCATATAGATATTTATGAAGTCATTTTTTAATGTAGGTGTAGAACTCTATCTTAATGGAATGATGTTATAGAAATATTGTTATTGGTAACCTTGAAAACCAATGAGAAGGAAGAGAATTTTATATCAATACATCAACATGTAAGGACATATAAATTTAGATAGAATTATTTTATGATAATTGTTGATGAGATCAATAATTTAATGTTTTGGGGAAGATTAATCTTTGAATTTATCTATGTATTAAATAAGGAAAAACTAAGACCCCAATATATTTTTCCTAATGAAATACCATATCATATCAGGAAAAAAGATTATCATCTAGAACATCCTATAGAACATTCTTAGGATAATGATGTGTTATATGGACCACTCTTGATGTAGTGAATACCTGATTATTCTCATGTAAATATCATAGAGGTCATACAAATGTATAATTATGTTTCTAAGAAGCAATAGTCAATTTCAATTTGGATCATACCAAGAATGTACTATGAAAAGAGGACACTCACCTAGGAAATGATATCTCATGAATCAAATATCTATTGTAAGATTAATTTTAACATGAGGATGTATTGAGAATTAATAATCCCCATTATCTCTACTAGGTGATGAATTTCAAGTGAGAAATTCATTTCATAAGGGGTAAAATGTTACCCTCTGAGAATTTGTGAATTATTATTTTTTCCAATAAATTTATTCTTTTTTAGATGTATTATTAAAATAATACTATGTTTATATTATGTAAATTTATTCATTGATTATAAAATATAGTAATAGAAACAATATTTTTAGTTTGGGTCAAATGCAACACTAGGTATAGTTTTTATTACATAAAATGCCGAATTTAAATGACAGGTTACTTAATGTTATGAAATTATTATTTGAAATGATTGTATTACAAAATATATATTTATTAAATTATGTAAAATATGAAAATATATTTTCTACACAAGAATATGTGATTTATTTTATAGTGACCAATTCATTATAAATGTAAATATGAACCATTTTAAAATAATGTAAATATTTTTCTGAAACAAATTTTATTTGCACAAATGTTTCTTAAATTAATAAATTAAACATATAAACTTTGGTAACTTATTATCATAACATTTATATAATATATAACTAATAAAATGTATAAGATTCTTCTAATTTATCTTCTATAGAAAATATTATTTTATTCCATTTTTATTCTTAAAAAAGTTATACATCTAAAAAGTATATTCTTTAACATCAAAACAGTTGTTTTAATGTAAAATTTTCACTCATTTAGAAAAATATTAAAATATAATAAAATTAAAATAATTATTCATCATTTCAAAATTTTATTATCATGATTTTTTTTTATTTTTAGGAATATATTAATATTTCGATATGAATTTAAAAATATGGGTTTTTGTAAACGATATTCATTTATTTAATACTACCTAAAAACATAATAAAAATTATATGGATTTAAACAAAAATTCAGTTGAGTTATATAAATATTTGAATCCAATTTTTGTCATTATATTAATTTTTTTATTTAATTATAAAATAAAATATGCATAATCTTTTGGAAAATAGATATGAAATACAATGAAATTAATATGTGGATTCCCCATTTTTTATTTTATCTAATAATGTAAAATTTAT
Organism: Viscum album; assembly: GCA_963277665.1. NCBI lineage: Eukaryota > Viridiplantae > Streptophyta > Magnoliopsida > Santalales > Viscaceae > Viscum > Viscum album. The sequence continues at coordinate 150,679,727 of OY728128.1, read as the reverse complement.
TTTTTCCCCAGTATTTATTTTATGAAACTATAAAAATTATTTACCATGATTTACGTATTTTGGGATTACTAAGGAAGGGTGGGTTTTTACAGACACTATAGGGGTTAATAATTAATCAAAACCTATAAAATACTACGAAATTGAAAAATATAGGCCATATATCATAATAAATTCTTGAATGGCCCATTTTTTGAGAAGATTGGAATGCAAAAAATATGGGTACTACTTCATATTCTATAAAATAGAAGTGTGCCACTCAGTTTACTTATTAAAGGACACCTGTATCATATAATCAGCACACATTAAATATATTTTGGTTGTGAGCAGGCCTTAAAAATAATATCTTTAAATATATAATTATGTTATAGTGGCCTTATTTCAGTTTGAAATCCATCCTATAAATCCTTTTTGGGAAAATGAAAATATGTTGTGTGATGAATATATAATATCACTGATCAAGTGATTTATTTTATATATCACACCACATCAATCATATAATATTAAACCATGATGGTTTAAAAACATATTTCTAATTAATATATTAATATTGTATATGTTAATTCTATTACATATATCAATCTCCTCTTGAATCAAATAAGTAACAAAATCATCTTTCTTGTGTATGGTGGACTACAGCCTTTGGAACCGATGATAATTTTGCGATTATCACATCTCATGACTAGATATGATGATGTATGTATTACTTATATGTCATGTGTATGATATTATTAATCTTTGGGAATCAGGATATCACACATTCCTTCATATAATCCATTCCCTGGGAATATGACAAATTCATTCGTGTGTACAAAAGAATTCATGATTATAGAGGGATGTGATATGTTCATGCTTTACATTGAACATAATAAGACTGGTTTTAATAACAAATGTGATAAATATGAAATAAATATTAATCTATAATGGTTATATATTATTTTCCTTTATTTATTTGATTATATCTGGAAAATGGAATTAACATTCAAGTATATATATAACCTACCATATTTATTAATGGAGTATATCATTTGTTATCTCTAGAATTTATGTTTAATAAAAAAATTGTATAATGAATATATATTTTATTTCTATCAATTTTGAATTTTTTATATTATTTAAAAATTATCAATCTAAGGGTACCAGTAATAAAAAATCAAAATAGATAAGAAATACAATGAAATTATTTCCCAAAATGCGACATTAACATTAAAATGATAATAAATGGTTAAAAAAATTATAATTAAAAAATATATGGTAATATATATACATACATATATATCCAAAATAAATAAATAGAAAACATATATTTATTATATACGTGTTCTGAACAAGTTTTAATGATTTAACGACATAATATAAGGGATTTCAATCTCACATTTTTTTCTAGTTAGACACTAGAAATATTCACATCCTATTACAATTATATGGAATATACAATGACCATGAATTTATTGTAGGATTGTTTTATAATTTATATTACTTTGGGTTAGTTATCCATATTTAGATATCTCTTTATGGGGGTTTTCAGTTTAAATGATTAAAAAGCGGTATGGAATTTTTGTCTCGATTACCCGTGTTTGAGACATACTTTGTTTTATAACCGAAAAATATTTTAGACGGTTTTTATAAAGACACATTTACATGTTATATCTAGAATTTAATAATTTAAAAATATTTAATGTTTCAATTTATTTATGTCTTTAATGGTAATTATGATCTATATTTAACTAAGTGGTAATGTTTTTACGATAGAATCTTTTTATTTTTTTCCTTAGAATATGATTATTTTTTCTATAATTAAATATTATAATAAAAAAAACAAAAAACTTCTCTTATCCACCATTAATGTTATTATATTACATTCTCCCCTTCATTTTTATATTTTGATGTTATCAAAATTTTAAAATACTCTCTTTAATAAAAATGGATTTTTTTTCTCTCTTCTATTGAAAAATCATTCTCTACATTTTCTATATTTTCTATGATCATATCCAAAAACAATTATCTTCCTATATGATTTTTAATGTAATTTTACAAATATTTAAAAAAAATTTAAATATTTTGACTGTATTCCTTTTGGAATTTCTAAAACATGTCCAGTATGACTCTTATTAAGAATTTTAAGGGAATGGTTGTTTTAATGAATATTGAATGAACATAATTTATTTCCATCACGACCATTAAATTCAGTACAGATTTTTTAAATATTTTTTTCATATTTTAAATTAATACAAACATGGTATTTTTTATGTTTTTGGAAAAATTAATATTGAAATTGATGTTTTCCTAAATAAACTCTTTTAATGTTATTTAAATAATCATTTATGTGTCTTCAATGATTATTTTGAATGAATTGGAATCCTAAAATATATTATAAATTATATTATTGAAAATTGATTTCTATATAACATTTATTTTCCTTCAGAAACATTCAATATTTATTTATTTCAAAGGAATTATCCTTTTATTTTGAAATACATTAAAGATACATATTATTTACAAGGGATATTATCCAAGGGTACAATTATTCTCATTTCAATGAATGGTTTATTATAATGATGTTAAGATGTTTAATAAACCATTTCCTAACCAAATTGTATACCATAACAAAACTCTTCGGAAGCCTATTTGTTTTAAATCAATAATACCATGAATGAATTATTATCAAACCAGTTTCTTTTTTCACCTGTTATACCTAGATCAAATTCATATAAAACCTAAATATTTTTCCACGGGATATACATTGGTTGAATTATTTTGAAAAATTATTCTTTTTCTAGGGGTAATACAATGATATAATTCTTATGAATCCCACTTATTTTTTACAATGATTACACCATGATATATTTCTTATGAAACCCACTTTCTTTCCATGGGTTGTGGTATGAAAAATCGATGGAAAATTTATGAATCTGTTACTATTACACATAATAATATATTATGAAATGTTTAATAACAACATTTCTCTTTATGGGTTTTGATATAATGAATAACTTGTGATATTATACAACACATGTTATTGATTATTCATATATGGACAGTGGATCTAATATCTCTCTAAAGGTCCTTTGGTAATGATTAATGTTATATAAGAACAAAAGGAACATTAGTGGTTATCACAATCCAAAAAGTGGTTACCATGATGGTAAGATCAATTTTCAAATAAGGTGCACTAGAGGTTATCAAAAGCATGAAAGAGTGTACATGGGATGTTATCCCAATCCTAAAAGAGGGTACAAATGATGTTATCCCTATACTAGTTGAGGGTACATTGGAGGTTATTAAAAGACCTATGTAGGTACAAATGTGGTTATCCCATGCATAATTTGTTATAAATGCCTTTTTCAGTATCCATAGTTTAATATTTTATATGATTTTCATATTCTTTAAATCTCTATCTTTTTCTAATATTTGGATCCCAAGGCTAATATTCTTTGGATCCCTTATGTTTCAAGTCTTATGAACATCAAATAATAATTATAATACTTACTATTAATTTGTTTAATATGTAGGGTATAATTTCCACATGGTAAATTCTTAGGTTTTTATATACATATGTTCATGTTTTTTTACTTATCTTCCTTCATTACACTTTCTGATCATCTTATCTCACCCTTTATTTTGATTCATTACCCTTACGTATAAATAATAGTTTTATGGGGGTATTTTTTATGAGTAAAAATTTTTAAAATATTTTTGGGAACTATAGATTATCTGCCAATAAATTAGTTGACTTTCTAATTTCTCTCTAATGGAGAATCAATATTATTGTCCCATTCAATGTTTTTATTATATGTATTTAATATTTATCCCAAAAAACGAAAATTGTTAAAATGAAATTTTTAGGTCTATATAGATATATTATTAATGACCATGACTGATTATTTATGAATCTATAAATTAATTTTCTTATCTTTACTACTGTGTTGAAACCTTATGTTTCAATTTATGACTGATGAAATTTGACTGATTAGGTTGGTTAATTTTATATTTTTGTCATGTTCTAATACCCTTATACATATCGAACTCTAACTTATGTTCACTGATTAATATCACTTGTGTTTACACTTTATGTGTATATAATGAAACCATTTCAAATGATTCCATTATCTTGGTTATGATGAATGCAATTATGTAATTTATGTCTAAGATGTGTGTTAGTTGTGTGGAACTTTATATATAATATTCAAACTTTTTATGTGACAATTGAGTTTTGTATCCATGATTCCAAGACACTATTCCATTACAGTTCGGCCAAGGTTCATATTCATATGTAATGTATATTGATATCATAATATTTAAGGTTAATTTAAATAAATTTTTGGATTCTAATGTCAGTATTAGAGTAGGTTTTAGTTATTTCTTTTAATCTATGATAATAAATTTTTAGTAAGCCTTAGTTTTAAAAATACAAAGTTATGTAAAATAAATAGTGTTGTTTTTTACAAAATACACCTCTTTATAGATAATATTAGATTGGTGTAGCTATAGGATATATGAAACATTGTGTAATAATTGTTAGAGATTATTCTTTGTTTCATTCTATTTTTTATTGTGAACAATTAACCAGGGATTGAATAGATAGTGTTCATGAATAGACTTGGCTAAACCTGCAGTGCCATAGATTGAAATGTATTTATTATTATTTATATATCCTATGAATATGTATTCATTGTTAAATGATTATTCACAATGTATATTGATTAACACACTATGCGATATGGTTTTAGACTGTATATGGAATCGAAAGAAATTGTTTTGATGCTAAATGTGATGAATAATACAATGATTTTACTCATTGGTGACCATATAAAGTGTAATATTTAATGAAAAGGATTATTATCGTACCTAATTCTAATTCTCAATGTTTCATTATTGACCAGATAAATGGTTATCTTCAATATGGAGAAAATAAATGAAAATTTGAGATTCCTCAATCCTCGGTTAGAAAAGGTTGAACGTCAAATATATTGAGAATGCTGGAAGAATCACATAGATAAATGTTTCGTAAGAATGGGAATATGAGTTGGGTATTTAAATGAATTTAAAATATTAGTTTTGTTTTGAGAAAATAAATAATATTTTTTCGGTATTGAAATGAATATGAGTACTGGTCTCTAAAAGATATCATCATGAATTGAATGATTTATATTTTAATGAATCAAAATTTTGAATTTTAATTTCCATAGAAGAATGATTGATTATATGATAAGATAATACGTATGATTTATGATTTTATGGATGATAATGAAGTAATAATTCATTAAATATTATAGATGTGACTTATTTTAACATTATATATTTTTTGAATGTAATAAACATGATTAATATATGGGGTTTGAATAAAATTACACGATTATATTTCATATATTATGAATGAAGTGTTATAAAAATATATATTGTCACATGAATAATGATTCACGGGGGGAGTAGAATGATAGATATGTTTAGGTATATCGATTGAAGAATTATCTTTTTGGATAGTTTTCTCAAAGATATTCCCTTTTTACGAATCATTAAATGTCTAATGATTTTTTTATATCACTTAATTTAATAGTTACATGTATATATGTAATGGTATTGATATGATTTTATTTATATGTTTTAGTATGGTCATATTTTTTGATAACAAAAGATTGAGGGACATGTAACACTTACAATGTGCATGATGTTGAGTCAATAATTCATAGTTGGGTAATGTGATGATTGATGATGAAAAAGTGGATTTTATAGTTTTGGTAGCCATGAAATATATAGGATATTTTATGAAAAGTATAGTTATAAAATTTATATTGTTACAATTTTGTATTTATTTTATATATTGGAGGTTCATAGAATTTATGTAATGAATATAGATATATTTAATTTTCATAAGTAGAAATATTTTTTTGTTTGTTCTTAGTTATTTGGGTTATTTTGTGATATGATTTTATTTTTATGGGAATATTTGATCATGTTTTTCAAGTATTTTACATTTAACCATATGAGATACCTTATATTTTTTATGGATAAATGATAAATTGTATCATCGATGAATGTATGTGATAAGGTGATTTTTTTTTTATTTTTTAAAACAAATTATTGTGTATTTATAATGTTATATATTTATTGAATTGTTTTAGTAGAATAAAGGGTTTTATTTTTTAATATTTATTTTTTAATTTATTATTTATTCATTTAAATATTTATCAAATTTTGATAAATTGAGATAACCATTTTTTTGAAATTTTATAGTGAAAAATGGAATGAATATTTTATCTTTTATAAATATTATAAATCATTAAAATTTATTTTTAGTTCATCAATTATAACAATTATCCTTGAATATTAATATATTGTGTCTGACGTGAGATTGAAGTTGATGTTTAATGGTGCTCAAAAAAATAATTAAATTATTTTAACAAAATTATTAGAAACATGTATGTATATTTTCTAATTTAATCTTGGTTTATAGTAATAGAATTCATCAACTCCTTGTAAAAAAATATTAAATATATTTTTTCCTTTTTACTGATTTTTTTAATTAACTGATACTGATTTTTTTCCTCGATTGTTTAATGTTTTTTCATCATTAACATTCTAATGAACATGTTATCCATGAATGATAATTATTCTTTTTAAACTATCTTTATACAATATTTATTACAAAAATATCATTACATATATTGTTATTTCATCTATTTAGATAGATATTAATTATATAAGAATAATATCTAATATATAACCATAATAGTTTATAGTAATTCAAGATTTAATATACAAAAAAATGATTTTATGAAACATATTCATCAACTCATAGATATATAATCTCACATAAAACTAATATTAAAAATACCCTAACTAAACCATTCACCATAACATAGGGAAGGAAACATAGAACATGGAGAGCATTGAAAATTAGTAAGGGTAAAAATATTTTATAATAAAACATTATAAAATGAAATAATAAAATTAAAATAATGTTATTTTAGCATGAAAATAACATAAAAATATAATACCTAACTTGTAATATATCATAAACATGATTTATGGAATAAATATTATCATTTCCGAAAACATGGACCAAAATGTTGAGAAATATTCATAAATAATTCATTAATCATAATTTCATTTAATTAATTTGTGTCGCAATAATAAATATAGAAAACTATTACTTATGTCAAAATTAAATACCTAGACTTGAACATAGATTATTCAAACCCATGTATTCCCCTTAGTATATCAGGATGAACCTATTTCTAATAGTGGATCAGGATGCACCTATTTCCCATTGTGAATAATGAAAATTTACTTATTTCCCATTATAATCTCATGAGATATTAAGCACTACCTAGAGAATTATATTTATTTATAAGTCTAAATTGTTATAAAAAACCATGATAATATATTCATCATGATCCTAATTAATTGAAGATATCAATAGACATGAAAAAATAGGATTATTAAACCTCATAATATTGCATAACTCATGGAATGGAAATGGGTTGAAACCCCATTAAATTATATCATAACTCTAGTAGGCGTAACCACATTCATAAGAATCACTCCATCATAAAAATAAATTATTCATATAATGAATAAGGATGGTTTCTTCTGATCATATCCCTAGTAAATCATAAGTAGAATCAAATAAATTTATATTAGACGAAAAATATTATTTTTAAAGATCATTTGAAATATTTTTTGAGGAAATATTCTTTTCCATTTCTAAATAATTTGTTAAAATAGATGTAGCTACAAAAGAAAAAAAATTATTTGAAAAGAAACTTGTTTGAATTTATATAAATATTGAAATAATTAATTTTTCATTATGTAGGGAAAATAAACTCATTTAATATTTTTTAAAAGATTATTCAGTTTGTATTTCTTGTTGGAAGGGCCATAATGTAACTTGTTAGGAAAATGATAAAATGATTCCTTTAAAAATGATTAATAAAAAATAAAACATGGGTAAAATTGAATGTATAAAATTGTATTATAATATTAAAAACACATTTTATACATTTTCAAAAAACATATAAATTGATGTTAAATATTCCCAAATGGTGTTTTAAATTTAAACAATCTCAAATAATGACAGGATTATAAAATAAACTTCACCCTAAAGTCTTGAAGTTATTATTTCATATTCAAAACACATGTATAATAAATCAATAACTCATAAAAATTTATTTAACAACCATAATTCTACCATACCATTTTTAATTTATTTATAACATATTATAACATATCAATAAATAGTTTTTTATTAATTTAATTGTTCTGGGTGGTAACTGCTTCATTTTCCAATAATGTCTCAGTTTAGAGGTATTGGTCCTTATACATTGAAATTGGTCTCATTATTTATATAATTTTAATAATGATATGATTATAATATATATAAATAATGTGAATATTTATAACCAATCATATGAAGTATAGAAATAAAAATTAATTACATTGTTCAAGGAGAATGTCTGTCGTATGTACGCATAAAAACTTTTTTCATTTTTCGATTGATGGAATTATGTAATGATAGATAAAAATTCATATTTATATAATAATTAATATATATTATTTATCATATAAAATATATTAATAACATTTTAATACCATTCAATAAAATATGGCTATGAAAAATGAATAGTATCCATTGGTGGAGGTAGTACGTCATTATTAAACCCTAGCGATACACTCAATTATTGTATGATGTATACAACGGTATATAATGGTTTTTTGATAATAATAATAATATTTATTAATATTATAAATAATTAATTTATTAATATATGACAAATATTATATATTTAGTGGAGGTAGGAAAGTGTGATCTGTTACAATGATTATGTAATCTTAGAAGCATCTCATATGAATCCCTTATGAAGGGATTTAGGGCCAGTATTTTTAAAAGTGTAGAACCCAATGTCTTTATAGGATACTTGGGAATATAATATGAACATTAGTGGTCATTATAGAAGTATCAATGTGTTTTCATGATGTGAGGCGGATGCACCAAATTTATTTTTTAAGTGAGAGTAACTTTGTGAATTTCACATAAGATTATATAATAATAAAATCATTTTACATCCAAATACAACAAAATTAACATATATTAGAAGATATTAGAAGTTAATTTTTCTATATAATCATTCAATGTTTTTTATATATTTTTTCGTGTTATTTTATGCCTTATCATATTGATGAACCATTACATAATCTATTTTAATTTAAACTATAATAGTAACATTATATGTAAAAAAAATTCAATTTATACTCATATAGAGTCAAATAGGACGTTTATGGTATATTTATGGAATTATAGTAAGTATAATAATCAATATTTATTTTGATTATTTATATATTTTAAATAATTTAAAAAAATATTTATCCCACAAAATATCATTATAATAATTTTTAAATTATTGACAACTTTGAAATTTAAGAAAATCAACACAACATTTAAAATTAAACAAAACAAGTTTATTATATACAAAAAATTTAATGTAAACATATAGAATTTTTGGATAGCCATAAATGTCTATAATTATATTTCTTTTAATATTTTTAGTATCAATTATTCAATTTTCATGTTAATAGAATAATTAATTCCACATCATTTTTTTTCAGAATTTAAGCAATTTATATAATTCCAAAAAATTATAAAAAAATTACCATTATAAAGGCCAAAATATTATATTTCATAAAACATTTAATTTCTAACATATCTTCTTGATAACACTATATTAGAAAATTTTTACTTATTAAAAACTTGAATGTGATATTTTTGACTTCTGGTTTAATTAAATATTATAATGGTCATAATATCCTCCCAATGGAACCAAAAATAATAAATACATTTATATCATAATATTAGATTATTTTTTTCAATGGAATCATAGAATCATTCATAACATACTTTTTCCATGTTGTGAATAATATTATATATTTATGAAATGAATGTGATACTTTTATGAATTTTATTGATTTAATTAATATATAAATTAATTTCATTGAAACATTCTCATTTAAAAAAATTATTTATAACCATGAACATTGACGGAAGAATTAAATTCAACCAATATGAAATATGATCAAAATGAATAGTGTTACATCATATTTTATTCCATAATAACATGTTTTACCGTTTACCAACGAAATAATTATTACCACAATTACTATTCAAATTAAGTAAAACATAAAAGGGACCTATTCAGTAAATTTGGACCCACTAATTTGGAATATTTGATACATCTTTTATACTTCAAAACACAATATTGGAATATTTTAATTTAAATTAAAATTACAAAATGGAAATGAAAAACATATTTCTTTTGAAAAAATACCCTTTTAAATATAAAATGTATTTATAATAAATTAAAGAATAAAATCTAGTTAAATACCAAAAATTTATTATTTTAAAATATATATCTAATGAAAATTTATAAGAAATATAACACATAATCCGATTTTTTTAAAACTTGAAAATGTTATACAGGTACCAATAAAAAATTATTTTTCAATATTCCTTGAAAAAAATTCTTTTTAGAAAATTATTAAAAATTAATTTGAAGATAATTAAAAAATAATGATCTAAAAGTGATAGTAATTATACCATATATATTTTATATAAATTATGGTAATTAATATTCACTAATTAAAAGAATATCATCTCATTTTGGAAGCATGTTAAAAAATTAATATGATTTTACTAAACATTTATGTGATCATTTTATAAGTGCATTAAAATAAATTAATATTTAATTTTAAATTTATTTTTACTAAAAAAACCACTAATTTATATTCAATTGAAATAAATTACATCTATTATTTTATTAAAATTTTAATATTCATCTAATGTTGTTGTTTCATGCAACATAAGCATAAAAATAAAATTCATAAATTTTTGAGGCTGTTAAATAATAAAATACATAAAATGAAATATTAAAATGAAATTATTCACTATGGTTTAAATAAAATGTTATTTATACCTCCTTACATACCTTTTTCCCACGTAGCATCCACAAAATTTGTGTTGTCACCACCAAATAGGAATTTTTTGAGTGGTCTGATTTCATTAAAACTTATTTATTTGATTCATAAAAGTTTATAATTCTTCCTTATATAAAATTTCATGACCCGTCCCCCTGGGCTCGTGCCGTAACTACCCCCATCCTGCCTTCCATAGGCCAAGGTCTGGTGACTATCACCAAAGGTGAAAATCCCCAAAACAGGGAAGGAATTCCCTTTATTAAGTGTAAACACACACAATATAGTACAAGTTGGAAGCAAAACACTAAGAAAAACTGTATACAATGTATTGATGAAAAGTAAAAGGTGCTGGAAATACATGAACCACATGAAAGTTCCAGTACAACTAAAGAAAAGGTAAAGCAACTAATGGGTTTTCCTCTCGGAATTCCTACCTGATGGGTAGGTACAGATAGCCTCCTCAGCACTCCACATCTCTCATATCCTCTGTGTACCGACTCGTCGTAAGGTCCACCTATGGGTATCGTCCAGTCCTACTACTCTGATCCTCAATCAAGGATGTCCGTCGTCTACAACCAACATAATGAGGTGCGGGGAAAGAACATGTAGGGGTGAGTATAATATACTCTGTAGGAAACTCGATACCCCTAAGGTCTCACAAAATCCATCAAGGATAAACCAAAAAGTATAAAATCAACAGATAACCTCACATAGGTATATTCCCATACATATACCTATGTTACCATGTAATCTATCTCAATCAGGAGGTAAACACAAAAGTTATTGACTTGGCTCATACCAGGATTTGATACTACGAGTGGTATCAACTAACATCCCGATTCACACTGTCGAAACGTCAAATGATGGATTACTCATCCTCTATCATGTATAGTGGGCCTACCGCATCACACATAGGTGCTTCCCACTACCCTTGGACTATTGAGGTACTCCTCCTGTCGAGTACCATGGGTCTATTGTTTCATACAGAGCTTCATCCCACTGTGGGTCTGTCGCATCACATAGAGGCGCTCCCCCCGGTAGCCTGCTAAGGTACTCCCCCTGTCGAGTACAGTGGGTCTTCTATGTTCACACAGAGGCTCTCCCCACCGTGGGTCTACCGCGACACCATGGTGCTACCCACTAGGACAGTTGAACCTCTCTAAGTCGATTCGGTCAGCAGTCGTGTGGTCTCATCCAACTACTAGGGATATGCACTATGCTATCTCATCTCTAGGAGGATCCGCTGCAAAATCTATAGGTAGATACTATAACTATCATGAAGTTACACATAGTAGTATCTCAATGGTCCTCCTCATCATAGGGGTCTCAACGCAACTGATTGCGCGTCAATCAGATGACCAGTCTGTGAGTTATTAGCTTTTTAGTCACAGGGGCCCTTTTGGATTCTTGTACGATCCAACCTGACCGTATCTCATCTTTAACCCAAACCTTAGTCATGAATACTAAAAGGGACCATCAGGCTCAATTATTAACAGCGTTGCTGATGGTTCATCAAACGGACGTCCGATGCCAAAGATATGGCCAAATAAAAGTAAAGGGTCTGTAGTGGGCCCGGGTCCGGTCTGACCTGGTCGGACCGAATCGGCCCAACCCCGTCTGGGTCATCCCGGTCTGAGTCAACCTGATCAGACCTGTTGTGTCTGGCTTGGACCATTGGTATGGACAGCCTGTTTGGTTCATCCTGGCCCGCTGGGCCCATCCTAACAGGTCGGGATGGCAGTTCGGCCCGGGTATGGGGCCGGTTCGGCTCAGAGTGTCGCGACTGCACGGCCCGGCGCGACTCATACTAGAGGGCATGGCTAGGTTGGTCAGGACAGGGAACCATGAGGGGGAATGGATGCCGGCTCGGTCGTGAGGCTACGTGGAGGCCAGGACACCAGCTCAGCCGGGTGGCCGAGATGGAGACGGAAGGCTGGCTCGGCTGAGAGGCCTCGAGGGGGGCCGATTCGGGGAGGGAAGCTGGGCACGCGAACGCTGAGAGGCAGGCTGGTTCGGGTAGGGGCGGGTGGGATGCACAGAGGCTGGTAGGAGGGCCTGTTCGGGGAGGCATGCGTGGTGCACGTAGAAGCTGGCAGGCGAGCCGACAATGTTCCATCGAGTAGGGTTCGGCCAGGCGGGCCGGCGGCCAGGAGGTGGCCGGGCCAGCTGGTTTGGCGCGGCTCAGGCTGGCACAAGCCATCGGTGTTTGGCCAAGAGCACTGGAGCACCATAGGGGTGTCTCGGTTCACAGAGGCCATGGGTAAGGCAGCCTTAGTTGTCACCACCTTCATCATTCCATCGCCTCGTCGCCATGCCGATGTTCAACATAAACATGATCGGCAGAGGGGTCAAGCCATGTTGGTTTGGACCACACCCTCTGCGTTAAGGGTGGTATCAATTGGTTCATCAAAGAATAATAATGTTGAACAAAAATTATTTTACAAAAAATATTTTATTCCTTTCAAACCCTTAAAAAATAAAAGGAATGTTACACGAAATATCCCTCTACCTTTGATCGTCATTCATTGTTTGTTGACAGTGTCGCAGAAAGTAGTTAAAGATGATCGACGTTCGTCTCATCATCCATGCACACCTAAACCAGATTTGTGTCAGCTCGTTGATGATAATGCAGAAGTCAGTCATTAAAGGCGACTCACGACGGTTGAATATTCGAGGAATAAGTCGAATAAGTTTGGAATTCTTCATTCTTCGTTCTTCATTGGGAGTTTTTCCCAATAATCCCCCCCCCCCTCAAAGCTGCCACTAATAATGATATACTAACAAAATAACAGATTGAAATATCCTATTAATTTGTTGCCATGATATTCAAATTGGACTAATTAATTAGGTAGCCTCCCCTTAAATAATTCAAGTGGTTGGAACAAGTAATTAATTTGGGGATGTGAAGAGGCACTCCATCATTAATGAGGGAGAGTTGAGAGGTTTTACTCTCCTCACTCAATAGGGGGGTTAAGTCCCAAAATCTATCTTCTATTCTCGACTCACTCTCGTTTAAGTGAAAGTATTCATAAATGAATACCGATGTAGTGAGTTCAACGGTGTCATCAGATTTTAGTTCCGTGCACTGGTTCAAAATTTATAAAAACATTATTGTACATTTACTGAACTTACCTGAACAAAACATCAGAAATTGATTCTTGCACACCGGGCCTCAAAATCAGGCGCCGTCAAATTTTGTGGACTCGTAAAATTTCCATGTATTTAGAAAACAAATTCCATAGGAATACCGAGTCTTTACATTCTCCACACCTCTAGGCATCACGTCCCCGTAAGCTACAACCCAAACTATGGGAACAATTGAGGGTACTGAGCACACATCTAAGCCTCCTACTCCAATGCACTTTGTTAGAGGATCCCGTGCTGCCAGTGAACATGCACTAGTGGTATTGATCATCCACATAGGACCTTCTTCTATCGATCCTCAATATCCACCGGAACCTCCATAAAAGTCTCCCCATCATCAATGTATAGCTCTCCATGTTTGATGATGTGAGAAGGGTCATTCCCGTATCTCCTCAGCTGGGATACGTGGAAGAAGTCTTGTACCCGGTGCAACTAAGTTGAAGAGCAAAGTGGTATGCCACCTCACCAACTCTGCTATGGACCTAAAAATGTATGATGAATCTCGGAGATAACATGCCGCCAGGGACAAATCATTGTAGGTCTCATCGAGGATAAACCCATTGGAAGACGTGGTCGCCTTCCTCGAACTCCAGAGGTCTCTGCCTCCTGTTAGCATATGACTTCTTCCTGCACTGTGCGGTCTTCATCTGCTCCTGGATGATCTGCACCTTCTCTATGGTAGCTCTTACCATCCCGGGTCCCACTAGTGCTGACTACCCAAGCTCAATCTAGCACAAGGTTGATCTGCAAGGTCACCTGTATATCGCCTCGAAAGGTGCCATCCCGATGGTGGAGTGAAAGCTGTTATTGTAGGTAAACTCCACCAAATGTAAGTGCTCCTCCCATCTGTTACCAGATTCTCAGAAACAAGCACGCAGCATGTACTCAAGGGTCTGAATGGTCCGCTCAGTCTGGCCATCCATCTGAGGATAGAAGGCAGTTCTCAGATGAAGATGTATCCCGAAAGCCTCCTTCAACCCCTTCCATAGGTGGGAAGTAAACCACGCATCACGATCAGAGACAATAGATGAAGGTAATCCATGTAGCTACTCAATCTCCTATATGTTAGAGTGTGCCATGCTCTCTCCTAAACCCTACTCTCTTATCGGAAGGAAGTGGGATGACTTGGTGAGTTAGTCAATGATCACACGAATCGATTCGTGACCCATGGATGTACGTGGAGGTCCTGTCATGAAGTATATGGATATCCCATCCCACTTCAACTAAGGGAACTTTAATGGATGAACGAAGCTTGCTGGTACATGGTGCTCAGTCGTCACTTGCTGGAAAGAGAGGCATCATGAGAAAAAAATCTGCTATTGCCTTCTTCATACCAGGCCACCAGTGCTGTCGTGTACGGTACTAGAACATATTTTCCACTCCTGGTTGTACCGCTAAAGGGGATGTGTGGAAGTCCATAATCCCTTCCTCATGAAGTGAAATTGGCACAATGTTACATACTCTAAAGGGGATGGCATGATCTCCACCATCATAAAATCTATTAGGAGCTTGTTTTGTGGATATCTGAGCATGTCATGTCTCACAGTCAATGCCCCCATGTTGTGCCCACCTGACTCACTGAATAAGTTGGGGAGTGACTATAAGAGACTGTAGAAAGGATGATCCATATCTATTCACCACGGATATCCGTATGAATGCCATCTTCTCTATCCCCTATCTTAACAGATGTATACCAGATATCCTACTTAGTGCATCTGCGACAACGTTCCCCTTCCCAGTAGTATAGATTATCTCAATGTCATAGTCCTGGAGGAACTCAAGACATCGCTGCTGTCTCTGCTTCAGGTCCTTCTGAGAGAAGATATACCATATACTCTTGTGATAAGAGTACATGGTAAAATGCTCATCCATTAGATAGTGTGTCCACATCGTCATGGTGAAGACCACTTCTACTAACTCCAGGTCCGAGGAAGCATTGTTATACTGATGATATATCAGCTTTCAAGAACCATATGTGATCATTGCTCGCTCCTGCATCAAGACACACCCGATTCCGGTCCCTGATGTGTCACGGTAGACTACATACCCTACTCCATCCTCTGGAGACCTCATGATGGGGGCACTAGTCATCCTCTTTCTAAGCTCTTGAAACATCAGCTGGAAACTTTCCGACCACAAAATGGGTTTCCCCTTCTTCATTATGGAAGATAGTGGTGCTACAACTCTAGAGACGTCTGGCACAAATCTCTGCTAGAAGCCAGCCAAACCCAGGAAACGTCGTACCTTCTTCACACTCCTAGGTGGCTCCAAATAAAGTAATTTCTCAATATTCGCTAGATCCACTGCATCACCAGCATCCAAGATGACATTTCCCAAAAATAGAACCTCCTAGATCCAAAACTGGCACTTCAAGAGCTTACCATAAAGCTGGGGCTCTTGGAGTGTGTCCAGTACTACCCGTAAATTGTAGGCATTCTCTTCCTCAGTAGTTGAGTATATCAGAATGCCTTTGATAAAAACAACTACAAAACAATTGAGGTATGGTTGGAAGAACCTATTCATGGGTCCCATGAACAATATTAGAGCATTGGTTATGCCGAAAGTCCGAACCAAGAACCCATAGTGGTCGTACTGACATATGAAAGTCATCTTCGGCACATCCTCAACATGAACTCTGTGTTGGTTATAGCCTATTCAGTGGCCTATCTTCGAGATCCACCGTGCTCCCTATAGCTGATCAAATAGGTCTTCAATCCTTGGGGGTGGGTACTTGTTCATCATGGTCACCTGGTTTAGGTGACGGTAGACAACACAAAGCCTCAAAATACCATCTACCTTCGTGGAGAATAGAAATGTGGCTACCCAGGAAGAAACACTGGGCCAGATGAATCATGTCCCATACAAGTCATCTAGTTGTACCCGCAGCTCATGAAGCTCAACTTGAGACATCTGATATGTAGGTGTAGATATCGGTTTCATCTCAGGATATAAGTCAATGTAGAATTCCACCTCCTAGTGAGGAGGTAGTCCTGGAACATCGTTAGGGAAAACATCCGCATACTGGTCCACCACTATAGGATAGCTCAGAATCTCCACACCAACTGATCTGGGGGTTTGGATGGCCAATTGAATAGTGATCTGCTGAACCCTCTTCTGAGTAAGTCTGTCATGTGCTGAAAAGGCTACCTTCTCATCGGTGAAGGTAAACCTAGTCCCATCCGTGCCGACACACCACACTTTTCACCTAATACAGTGAATCATAACATGGATTGTAGATAACCGGTCCATACCCAAGATGAAGTTGTAAGGCCTCAATTCCGCTACACGGAGATCCCAGCCCAAGCTCTCGCCTCCTAGAGTATTCTCACACTGCTGACACCAGTGTTTAATCATTGTGTCTGCTCCCATAGAGGTCTATAGCTGTAAGGATCGAGCCAACAGCTCCGTCAGAATCTCTATGATCTGAATGAGGGAAGTGGAAATGAAATATTGACTGGAACTTGTGTCTATAAGAACAACAGCTAAGGTTTATTAGACATATATCGTACCTTGAATCATCTCTGGAGTGCCATGATCGTAAGACTCAGCTACCTGGAGCTGAGCTCTCCCATGTCCACTTGCCCCCTACAGTCGGGGTGGACCTCCTGGTGGTGGAGGTAGTAAAACCTCGAAATGTCTCCCACCGCAAGCTACATGACCAGCTCCTCTACCATGTCTTCCTACTCCATGCGGACCACCTTGATCGAATCGTTGTCTCTTCCTGGGCGGTCCTTTGACCTTCCGCTGATCATCTGAATGGCGGGTCAGACAGTCAGGAGCCAAGTGACCATGCCTTCCACATGAGTAACACTGCCTGATCCTGTCATGTGTGTCTCTTCCCTAGGTGCCCCGTACAACCGATCTTGAGTCATCCAGTCATCCACCCATGGGGTTGGTCCTCTTGTATCTCTACAACATCTGTCAACTACCAGTTGTAGAGGACTCTGTTTCATGTCGACTTGTGGTGGGTCTTGCGGCTGGAGACTGATCAGCAAGGAAACTCTCCCCTAAGAGGGATAGATCCAACACCCCCACCTATGTTGGGATGCTGAGGGAGATCATCAAAGCCCTGATCTCTTGCTTGATCCCCTGCATGAAGGTCTGGGCTTTGATGAAAGGGTTTCGTACCATATCATTGAGGTAGCACAAGAGGTTGGTGTACCTCACTGAGTATTGTGCCAATGTCATGCTATTATTCTGAAGATGAAGTAGCTGTTATATTTCTAATGCATGTAGGGTGGATGAGACCAAATCCACCTGAAATAGGCTCTCAAAGTCTGTCCATTGGAAAGTCACATCTTCCTGAACCTGATGCATCAAGCTCCACCATCATCCTGTTGCAGCCTGTAGAAGGATGGCAGTAAGAATCACCCTGAAGCATGATGGTGTCCTTACCTGTCTGAAGACACTCACCACATCCTCCATCCAATCCTCAACTATGTGTGGGTATATCTCTCCCATGCTACTTGGTGGAATCTGTCACTAGAACGTGTGAAACGCGATCAAGAGGCGTGCGTCATCTACTTCTGGGGCCGGTGGCATCGGTGCCCCAAAGGGTAGTGGTTCTGCTGGTACCTCTGATGGGAGAGGGCCCTGCACCGAGGCCTCGTCGCTCAGTGGGATATCTGTATGTACAACTCCTGGGACACTCACTAGTCATAAGCGGTGAGGCATCCTGAATGAAACAGATGTGACATGGTCAAAATCTTATACCTGGTGAGATGAAATGGTTGAGCTGAATAAATGAAAACTTATTAAAACGGACATGTAATCAGTGTTTTCAGGCACTAAGTCGGAAATCAGATGACAGGGTCATGATGTATAGATACATCGGCTGCTGCACCAACACTGGATTACCTAAACTGAAAACCTCACTCGGTACCAGTAACATTATTCATTCACAAAAAAGAAAAATCAGAGTCATATGTTCTGCGGTAGAACAAAGTACTCTAATAACAATTTGTCATGGCTAGTCCCCAGGGGCCCGTGTTGTAACTACCCCAAGACCGCCTTCCATAGGATAGGGGCAGGCAGGTAGCAGAAAATGAAAAATTCCCTAAAACTGTGAAGGAATTTCCTTTATAAAGTGTAAACACACACAACAGAGTACAAGATAGAAGTAAAGCACCAAGAAAAACTGTATACAAAGGAGTGCTGAAAAGTAAAGGATCCTGAAATAAAAGCCCAATAGGAAAGAACAAGTACAACTGAAAAACAAGTACATCTGAATAAAAGGTAAAGTAGCTATTGGGTCATCCTCTATGAAATCCTACCTGAAGGGTTGGTAAATATAGCCTTCTCATCACTCCACATTTGTCAGTCTCCTCCATGTACCAACTCGTCGTAAGTACCACCTCCGGGTACCGTCCAATACTACTACTCTGATCCTCAGTCAGCATTTTCCATCGTCTACAACCAACACAATGATGTGCTGGCATAGCCCGTGCCAGGGTGAGTATAACAATACTCAGTAGGAAACCTGATACCCTCAAGGATTCACAAAATCCAACAAGGATAAACAAAAAAGTATGAAATAAATATATAGCCTCATTTAGGTGTATTCTCACACATATACCTATGTTACCAAGTAATCCATCTCAATCACAAGTTCAACACAAAAGTTACTAACATACCTCAAACCAGGATTTGATTCTAGTGGTACTATCATGTAACATCTCCAATCAATCTATCGAAAACTTGGCTACTGGAGTAATCCTCCTCTATCGAGTACATTTGGCCTTCCCCATCAGAGATAAGAGCTTCCCAATATCCTTGGACTGCTGAGGTACTTCTCCTATCAAGTACCATGGGTCTGCTGCATCACACTGAGGTGCTTCCCAATGTGGGTATGCCACATCACACAGAGGCTACCCCTAGTAGCCTACTGAGGTAATCCTCCTGTCGAGTATCGTGGGTCTACAGAGCTCACATAGAGGTGCTCCCCACCGTGGGTCTTCCGTGACACCAAGGCACTCCCCACTGGGTTAGTCAAATAACATTGAGTCAAATCGGTTATTAGTCGTCATGTCTCAGCCTGCTACTAGGTCTCCGCACTATGCTCTCTCATCTCCAGGAGGATCTTCTCCACAATCTGCAGGCAGATACTCCATCTATCACAAAGTCCCATGTAGAAGTATCTCAAAGGTATGCCCCGTAATTGGGGTCTCAACGCAATAGACACCGCATCAATCAGACACCCATTCTTTGAGTTATTATCTTTTTAGTCCCGAGGGCCCAGTTCGATTCATGTATGATCCTACCTGATCGTATCTAAACATTACCCCAAACATCATTGGGGTATAATCAATGGTAATTTCATGCTCCATGATTACCAGTGGCGCTGACGGTTCGTCAAACCGACGTCTGGTATCAAATATATGGCCAAAGAAAGTAAACCATCATTAGTGGGCCCTGGTCTGCTCTGACCTGGTCAGACAGACTCGGCCCAACCCGGTATGAGCCGACCAGGTCTGGGTCGACTTAGTCTGACCATTTGGTTCTGGCCTGGCCCATTGGGTGGGCCAGCCTGTTCGGTTCGTTCCAGCCGACTGTGCCCTGCCCAGCAGGCCGCGAGGGCGGTTCAGCTTGGGTTTGGGGCTGTTTCGGCCTGGAGTGTCATGAGGGTGTGGCTCGGTGCATCTCGGCCCAGAGGGCGTGCCCGAGGAGGTTCGTATAGGGCACCGTGAGGGGGCTAGGATGTCAGCTAGGCTGGGAGGCCGTGAGGTGGCCGAGACACCGGCTCGTGTAACGCCGAGACCCCAGTTACCCAGAGTTGGTGCATTACATCGTAACAATGGCATGGTCACAAAAGATCAAGTCTCTAAAGACCGATTAGTTTAGTAGCCTTGGAAACACTAGATACATTCATAAGTATTACATTAAATTAAAAATTAAAACAAAACTACGACATCTTCTCTTCATATCCCCTTATTTTATCCCTGCAGGTCATTCAAAATATACATCTTCACATCCTGGAAAAATTAAAACATTGAAAGGGGTGAGCTCAGATGCTCAGTAAGGAGAACCATATAGCGGAACCTTTCATAAACAAACATTACCATTTAAGGAAATGTATATCTAAAACAAAAGCCTTTTAAACTTGAAATTTAGCATAATATGGAAAAATTAAAATGAAATAATGCCATTTAATTCTTCACATGGATATTCTACTGGTTGAATAATCACATGCAATATCAATAACCACTTTCATAATGATGGAATGAATAATGCCAGACTATCATAACCACGTAGTCAAGGACTCGTGCAAACACCACAAATAAGATTCTGTCAAGGCCTCATGCCAAGACACTAGTTTGTCTCATGAGACCTACCGATGCATCGAAGAGTTATAGCGGGCTCCACCCGTCACTTATTAAGCCCAATTCATTCCTCAAATGAATAGGTTTAAACATATCATAAACCATAACATAATTGTATCACATAAAACATTCATAAAGGAAATATAATATTTCCACACTTCAGTCACAAGATATCAATACAACACATTTATATAATAAAAACAATTTCAAAACAATTTTCAATACAAAAATAAATTAAAGTTAATACTTTGTATTTATTTTTCATTAATGAAATGTTATGTCTTGTAGAGGAATCCGAAAATCAAATAATGGTCACAGCGGCAGAGAAGTCATTGTCGCCGCATATGTACGGCAAGAAAAACATTCCCTTTTTTCATTTAGTAAAATGCTTCGTATAAAAAAGATTCATTTTGAATAAACGTAAAAGTCAAAGGGGTTTATACACCGTATAAAAGAAAGTTGTGTATAAAACAAAATATGCCTCAATGAAAGGAGATTGAGACGAAGACCCTTTCAAAGATCATTTTTATTAAATAAAGTAGATATATTATGTGTATTAACTATAAGTACACATAAATAAATTACAAATACAAGATAGGAATTAATAATATCATGACATAATTTGAAAGTAGGAGAATAACCCAAAGAATGGAAATCGGGTTAAGAAGTTCCCTTACCTCGTGTCCGAATTGACTCGACCATTCTTTAACCTCCTGAATAATAAAATAGAGTAAATCTATACTTTCTTAATAACCTTTTTCAAGTTCATTATCCATTTTATATCACTTATTACAATGTTACGAAAATTATATAGTCATTTAAGTTATTAACGGTCGTTTTGTCGATCATTGGTACTTGAGTCAACAATAAACTTCTTACAATTACAATTTGTTTATGTGGTAGAATATCCATTATATCCATGATTATATTCATGATTTCTATATCATATAAATCATATATATCCGGTATATACATTCATTTATAATATTACATAACATTTAGAGTTAAGAAATGAAATGCACCGTTCATGGAGACGGTAAGTCGTACGTATGCATGAATGCTAATTTCATTTATATTTCATATTTTAATGGAATGAAACATAATTATATAAAGTTATAATATAATTAAAGTATAATATATTGTATAATACCATTTACTCCATCCTCTATACATCCCACATATGGTATTAACGATTCAAATCACTTTGAGGGGGTGGTAGTCCGCACTTCATAAAATGAAATTATCGCGTTTACCCATAATGTAAATCATAAAGTATGCCATAAATAAGAAATAAAGAAGCATAAAGAAAACATAAACATAATATATATAACATATATTAAAATAGTATCATCAAAATGGCCACCATTAGAGGTGTTAAAAGAATATTGAACAATCATCGTTTCGTGAGGCAGTATTTCGCCATCCACAGAAACAGCATGTTATTTAACCATTAGACGAAGGATTGTGTAAGTGTAAACCAAATAAGTATCATAAAATCATACTAGTATATTTTATATACTGTTTTTGTTACAAAATAAAGGAATAAAAAGATTTTAAGGGGTTGGAGAAGCAAAATAAAACAAAACAACATTAGAGAAGACATTACCTTAAAATCGGGTAACTCTTTTTGATTTGAGCCAAAGGCTTCCTTGGGAAGACTTATGCCCAATGTGATGCTTCTAAGAGTAAGGTAGGGAAGTTGTGAGAGTATTTGGGAAGAGGCTGGCCAATCCAAATGGCTTTTAAGTTGTGACTAAGGTGGTAGTGGAAGGGGCCTTTTATAAGAGGAGAGAAGGGGCACTCTTGGAAAGTAATGAAATGTTACTTTATTATACAATGCTTTTCGGATTCCAAAGGTCCAAAAATTATATAATTCGAGGCTAAGGTGACAAGGGTTAGAAATATTCTCATACAATAGTCTATGGACAAGTGTAATTCTTAGATTTTAAATTATCCTTCCATCTTATTAAAATCCTTTATTAATGAGGTAATCGCTGCATCATCATGGTGTCATAAATAATTTAATCTATTTAATGTCTAAAAATTATAAAAAAATATCCGGATGTAGTAAATATTTTTATATTTCTAATTAATATTTATAGTCAAAATTATTACTTGTATAACCCTATTTAAATGTTTTTTTAGTAAAACAACTCTTGTTTGTGACCTTTTTATTTTAACATTAAATAAAAAGTTATTTATGTCATTTTCCTACCAAAGTGGCTCCATGGGGTCCCCAAGTTGACCCATGGATTTTCTTGGTCTCCCATGACATATCCAATAGGGGTAGGACAAGTGTAAAGGTATTTTAATATTTATATAATATCATTTTTACCTTAAATTTCACTAATTACCTTTAATCGCGATTAATTAAAATTAAAAGTTACTATTCACCAAAAAAATTATTTTAATCCCATTGAACCACATTTTACTTCCTAATGACAACCATGTATGTCCAATTTTTGAAAATCAAAACATAAAAGTGGTAATGTTTCATTTAAATGAAAAATCAGTTTTTTAATTACCACTTAGTGGTTTCACTATTCACAAAAAATTGAACTGTTTCAGAAAAATGCCAAAATTTTACCCTAAGATATAATTGAAATTCCGAATTCAAAAATGATGTCTATTTTAAAAAATTACAAACATATAAGTTACATTAATTAATTTTATAATTAATTTCCATTGTCGCAAAAAATAGCGTGTTTTTATGAAACAATATATATCAAAAGATTGACAATTGTTTATGTCCAATTTCAAAGTGAAATTAATTCTAATGAACAGAATTTGATAAAATGGTAAAAATATATTCTAATTATACTTTAAAACCACTAAATAGTATAATTTATCACTATAAAATATTTTGATTAAAAAAGTTGTTTTTAAGTATTTTTCACTATTCATAAAAAATTTGGAAGTTCTCGGAAAATTACAAAAAATTCAACATAGGCTAATTTCGACATTCCGAATCCAAAAATGAAGTCCGTTTTGAAATATAAAATATATATAATTTCAAAAAGTGGGTATTACTATTAAAAATGTCTATTTTGAATAGTCGCGGTGTGTTAGAACTCGAAGTTTCGTACAATGCAAGCTATAGCATTATTTAATGAGAAGCGTATCGTGGAAGCTCAGGGTGTTACATTCTACCCTCATTAAATAAATTGATTCCTCGCAATTTGAAATTTTTCTTTGAAAATAAAAGGTTGAAAATAGAAATTACCTTTGTGGAAAACCCACATTGGAAATAAGGTTAATAAAAATATAACATTAAAATAAAGAAAGATAAGTACAAAGGTCACCCGAGATATCCCATATTAGGATTCTATGAAAATATGGATATGGAAGAAAAACAAACCATCAAGGATTTATGGAGAGTTGTAGAAACCTGGATTAAGAGAAAGTTGACAATATGAAAATCAAAAACGTCTGATTGGCTAAACAGCCATTGAATCCCCATTTGGAAAAGTTAACCGGCAACGTTTTTGTTTTAAGTTACCTTTTATGATGTTGAGGAATTTATTTAGAAGTTTTACTAAGAATGTAAGGGAATATACATACTTGTCATGTAGACTTTCATTCATTAGTAAATTTTTTCCAAAAACCCATCTTTCACTCTAAAAGGTAATAGAACTAAAAAATATTCTATTTATCCTAATTGTATAAGGTTCTAAATATTACCACATACCATTTATATTAGGAAAACTAATTTGTAATAACTAGGGACTTCCGGTAGGCTAGTGGTGGGTAATAAAGGCATGTCGCACTATGGTTGTGTGTTCGATTCCTAAAGCTTTGTCCGACACGACGGGTTATGCCCCACCTTGCAGGTTGTCCTTTTCCTAAAACTATAGTATTATAATATTCAAAAAATAATATTCAGAAATATTTTAACCTTAAACAATATTATCCAAAGATCAAATTAATCCATTCCAACCTTTATAGTTATCCAAAATACCTCCGTACAGACATTCTCTAAAAGGTCCTTAAATTCCAAAATCAATTGTAACATTAGATTCCCCAAACAAAGTAAATTTACTCTTATTGTCATATAATAAAAATACGATAACCTTCATTATATTAAAACCTTAGTGAAAACAACAAGTACTGCAGTACAATCCTTATATATCACATTATTATTATAACCAGAATATAATCCTTCATTCCAACAACACAAATATATTAATTATTCAACTTCATCTATAGCAACAACATAAGCTTGGCCTTGATCCCTTGGCCTTTTCTAAGGTACTTTTCCTTGGAAATTAGGACAATCATTTGCATAATGACCCATTTCCCTACAATTGTAGCCTTCAACATTGATAGCCTCTTTCTTTCCCTTACAATCACGAGCCTGGTGACCTTTTTCTCCACATTTGTAACAAACTCCTATTCCTTTTAGGCAAGTACCAGGGTGATTCTTCCCAAAATTATCACATAATGGAAAATAATTCATTCCCTTTTTCCCTTTATCTGTCTCTTGTTCCACCGTTCTCTTCTTCTCTTTCTTTACTTTGTTTTCATAAGACTTAGAGAATTCCTTTTTTGTCTTGATAGCACACGATACTATATCCTCATATGTTGAGAAAGATTGTGATACTAATGCTCGACGGAGAAATGGTTTTAACCCATCAAAGAAACGATCTATCTTACTTCTTGGGTTACGTATATAATCTACTGCATGCCTCTCTAACCTTGTAATGTTAGCCTCATACTTTGCGACATTCTCATCCTCCTTTTGTCTCAGACTCAGAAATTGCCTTTCCATATCTTCTTGATGGTCATGTGTAAAGTATTTTTCTAAGAAAAGTTTGTTTAACTCTCTCCATTCCATACATGATACTTCTTCATCTTCCTTTGTATTTTGAATCAATTACCACCATTGATCGGCATCTCCAGTGAGGCGGTAAACTGCCTTGATAACCTTCTCCATTTCGCTACTCCCCAAGGCGTGGAATATTTTATCGAAGGAGTTTATCCATTGCTCAGCTACTAATGGATTTGTACCCCCATTAAATGTTGGCGGTTGTTTCCTCATGAAGCGGTCTAACATTGATCATCCATGTTGCGGATTAGGGTACTCCATACGAGTAAGGTTATTATTCATAACCTGAGTGAGTTGTCCCAGTATGGTAATAAGTTGATCAGCACTAGTTGTATCTCCATCTCCACAATAATTATCTTGAGCAGGAGGGAAATCCCTACATGGGATGCGTGCATTGATACAGTTTCCATTCCTTCCACTAGGCGCCATTTCTAAACAATGGAATAAACTAGATTAGTTTAGGAATCGAAATACAAAATTCCGTACTTGTAAAACACTTAACACTAATTGAACTATTTATGGATATAATCCATAATCATAAAAAAAAAGTTTTCTTTGAGGAAGTATATACTCAGAACCCTTCATAGTGGTTTGTAATGAAAATGAGAATTATCCTAAGCATATCCCCCGGGAGTGTCATAACCAAGAGTGCAACAAGGCCCGTTGTCATGCACCAGTTCTCGTTCGAGTCTAGCCCAAAGCGGTGTTTTTAGGGTTTACCCCTAGGTACATCTGTGCCAGAGCCGCCACTACCTGCTCGTATCCAGATAGGGATGTATTTATCGGAAAACTCACAACATCTCTATAATACCAAAATTCTAGGATGTTCTTCTATACTAATCCTCAATGTCAATCTTTGGGATATGTGCTCTAATCAGAGTTTATCTAAATATAGCTTCCAAGGTTAGTACTAAACTACCTCTGATACCAACTGTAATGCCCCAACCCTAGTTACCCAGAGTCGGTGCATTACATCGTAACATTGGCATGATTACAAAAGATCAAGTCTCGAATTATCGATTAGTTTAGTAGTCTTGGAAACACTAGATACATTCATAAGTCTTACATTACATCATAATGTAAAACAAAACTACAACATCTTCTCTTCATATCCCCTTATTTTATCCCTGTATGTCATTAATAATATACTTCTTCACATCCTGGAAAAATTAAAACATTGAAAGGGGTGAGCTCAGATGCTCAGTAAGGATAACCATATAGCGGAAGCATTCATAAACAAACATTAACATTTAAGGCAATGTATAACTAAAACAAAATCCTTTTAAACTTGAGCTTTAGCATAATATGGAAAAAATAAAATGAAATAATGCCATTTACTTCTTCACATGGATATTCTACTAGTTGAATAATCACATGCAATATCAATAACCACTTTCATAATGATGGAATACATAATTCCATACTATCATAACCACGTAGTCAAGGCCTCGTGCCAAGACCACAAATAAGATTTTGTCAAGGCCTCATGCCATGACACTAGTTTGTCTCATGAGACCAACCGATGAATCAAGGAGATATAGCGGGCTCCACCCGTCACTTATTAAGTCCAATGCATTCCTCATATGAACAGGTTTATACATATCATAAACCATAACATAATTTTATAACAATAAACATGCATAAAGGAAACATAAGATTTCCACACATCAATCACAAGATATAAATACAACACATTGATATAATAACAACACTTTCAAAACCATTTTCAATACCAAAATAAATGAAAGTTAAAACCCTCTATTTATTTTTTATAAAAAAAAGTTATGGATTGTAGAGGAAGCCGAAACTCAAATAATGGTCACTATGGCGGAGAAGTCGTTGTCCCCGCATATGTACGGAAAGAAAAACATTCCCTTTTGTTCTTTTAGTAAAACTTTTCGTATAAAAAAGATTCCTTTTGAATAAACGTAATAGTCAAAGGGGTTTATACACCGTATAAAAGAAAGTTATGTATAAAACAAAATATGCCTCAATGAAAGGAGATTGAGATGAAGACCCTTACAAAGATCATTGTTTTTTAAATAAAGTAGATATATTATGTGTATTAACTATAAGTTCACAAAAATAAATTACAAATACATTATAGGACATAATAATATCATGACATAATTTGAATGTAGGAGATTAACCCAAAGAATGGAAATCGGGTTAAGAAGTTCTCTTACCTCGTGTCCAAATTGACTCGACCGTTCATTAACCTCTTGAAGAATAAAACACAGTTAATCTCTACTTTCTTAAGAACATATTTCACATTCATTATCCATTTTATTTCACTTATTACAATGTTAAGAAAATTATTTAGTCATTTAAGTTAATAACGGTCGTTTTGTCGATCTTTGGTACTTGAGTCACTAATAAACTTCTTATAATCACAAGTTGTTTATGTGGTAGAATATCAATTATATCCATGATTATATTAATTATTTATATATCACATACATCATATATATCCAGTAAATACATTCATTTATAATATCACATAACATTTAGAGGTAATAAATGAAATGCACAGTTCATTGGAGATGGTAAGCCGTACGTACGCATGAATGTTTCTTTCATTTCTATTTCATATTTTAATGGAATGATACATAATTATATAAAGGTATAATATAATTACAGTATAATATAATGTATAATAACATTTACTCCATCCTCTCTAGATCCCACATATGGTATTAACGATTCAAATCACTTTGAGGGGGCGGTAGTCTGCACTTCCTAAAATGAAATTATCACGTTTACCCATAATGGAAATCATAAAGTATGCCATAAATGAGAAATAAATAAACATAAGGAAAACATAAAAATAATATATATATCATATATGAAAAGAGTGTCATCAAAATGGCCACTATTAGAGGTGTTAAAAAAATATTGAACAATCATCGTTTCGTGAGGCAGTATTTCGCCACCCACGGAAACAGTATGTTATTTAACCATTAGACGAAGGTGTGTGTAAGTTTAAACCAAATACTTATCATAAAAACATCCTAGTATATAGTATATATTGTTGTTGTTAAAAAATAAAGGAATAAAAAGAGTTTAAGGGGTTGGAGAAGCAAAATAAAACAAAACAACATTAGAGAAGACATTACCTTAAAATCGGGTAACTCTTTTTGATTTGAGCCAAAGGCTTCCTTGGGAAGACTTCTGCACAATGTGAGGCTTCTAAGAGTAAGGTATGGAAGTTGAGAGAGTATTTGGGCATAGGTTGGCCGAGCCAAAAGGCTTTGAAGGTGTGAGTAAGGTGGTAGTGGTGGGGGCCTTTTATAAGAGGAGAGAAGGGGCACTCTTGGAAAGTAATGAAATGTTACTTTATTATACATTGATTTTCGGATTCAAAAGGTCCCACACTTATATAATTCCAGTAAAAGGTGATAAGGGTTCGAAATATTTTCATCCGATAGTCTTTAGACAAGTTTAATGCTTAGATTTTACATTATCCTTCCATTTTATTAAAATCGTTAATTAATGAGGTAATCGCTGCATCATCATGGTGTCTAAAATAATTTTATCTATTTAATGTCTAAAAATTATAAAAAAAATATCATGACGTATTAAATCTTTTTATATTTATAATGAATATTTATATTCAAAAATATGACTTGTATAACCCCATTTAGAAATTGTTTTAGTAAAACAACTCTTGTTTGTGACCTTTTTATTTTAACATTAAATAAAAAGTTATTTATGTCATTTTCCAACCAAAGTGGCTCCATGGGGTCCCCAAGTTGACCCATGGATTCTCTTGGTCGGCCATGACACATCCAATAGGGGTAGGAAATGTTTAATGTTATTTTCATATTTTTATAATATCATTTTTACATTAAATTTCACTAATTACCTTTAATCGCAATTAATTAAACTTAAAAATTACTATTCACCAAAAAATATTTTAATCCAATTGAACCACATTTTACTTCCTAATGACAACCATGTATGTCGGATTATTGAAAATCAAAACACAGAAGTTGTAATGTTTCATTTAAACGAAAAATCAGTTTTTAACTACCACTTAGTGGTTTCACTATTCATCAAAAATTGATGTTTTTCAGAACAATGCCAAAATTTTACACTAAGCTATAATTGATATTCTGAATTCAAAAATTATTTCTATTTTACAAAAATTCCAAACATATAAGTTGAATTAATTAATTTTATAATACATTCCTGATGTCGCAACAAATAACGTGTTTTTATGAAACAATAGATATCAAAAGATTGACAATTGTTTATGTACAATTTCAAAGTGAAATTAATTCCCGATGTTGCGTACAGTGCAAGCTATTTCATTATTGAATGAGAAGCGTATCGTGGAAGATCAGGGAGTTACAGCTCAACCAGGTGGTCGTAGGGGCACTGGGACGCCGACTCGGCTGGGAGGCCGCGAGGGGGGCTGGCTCGTGGAGGCGCAAAAAGAGTGTGGATGCCGGCAAGCAGGCAGGTTCGGGTATGAGAGCGGGGAGTGCACAGAGTTCGACAGGTGGGCCGACTGTGTTCGGTCGGGTAGGGTGCGGCCAGGGGGTCCAGTGGCTGGGAGGTGGTCGGACTGGCCGGTTCGGCATGGTACTGGCCGGCACGGGCTGGTGGTTTTTGACTAGGAGCACTGAAGCATCGTTTGGGTGGTGTGGTTCATGGAGGCTGTGGGTAGTGCGGCCTTTTCTGTCTCCACCTTTTTCATTTCGTAGCCTCATCACCATGTTGATGTTCATCATAAACAAGATCAGCGGAGGGGTCGGGCCATGTTGGTTTGGCCCGCACCCTCCGCATTAAGGGTGGTATCAATTAGTTCATCAAAGAATAAGGAAGATGAACAACTATTATTTAAGAACCATTCAAAGATTCCTTTCCAATCTGAAGAAAAAAAAACGAAAATAATTGTTACACAAAAAAACCCTACCTTTGATCATCATTCGTTTTTCATTGATGGAGTCGCTGAAAGTAGACAAAGATGATCATCGTTCGTCACGTCCACCATGCACTTCCTAACCAGAGCTGTGTCGGATCGTTGATGACAATGCTGAAATCTATTTTCGATGACGTATAATGACGGTTGAATCTTCGACGAAGAATTTTAAGAAGTTCAGTGTTATACATTCTTCATTCTTCGTTGGGAACTTTCTCCCAATAATC
This sequence comes from Viscum album, assembly GCA_963277665.1. NCBI lineage: Eukaryota > Viridiplantae > Streptophyta > Magnoliopsida > Santalales > Viscaceae > Viscum > Viscum album. Next base: position 150,648,320 of record OY728128.1, on the reverse strand, counting down.
CTCCCCTCAAAATTTCCACCAAAATTAATATTCCAACAAAATAATAGATTTAAATATCCTATTAATTAGTTTGCATGATAATCAAATTGGACTAATTAATTAGGCAGAATCCCCTTAATTAATTATAGGGGTTGGGACAAGGAATTAATTATGGGAGGTGAAGAGGCTATCTCTCATTAATGATGGAGAGTTGGGAGGTTTTACTCTCCTCCATCGATAGGGTGGTTAAGCTTCTTTTGGTCCCCACGTTGTAACCTCTTGTAGGAGGTTATATTCTCATGGGCCCCACCACCATAACCTATCATGGGAGGTTATGTTGTGGTGGTCCCACCTCCAACTCCCATGAGGAGGGTTTAACGACCAATCTCCCACATTGTGGCTCAAAAAAAATAAACTGATGCTCACTTAATTTTATTACTTTCCACAAAAACCCAAAAACTATGCTCTATTCTCGACTCACTACCAGCAAATTGAATGTTTTCTTAAGTGAATACTAGCACTGTGAGTAAAATGGTGCCATCATATTTTAGTTTCAATCACTGGTTCAAATTTTATAAGAACATACTCGTACATTTACTCAATGTACCCAAACAAAACGTCATAATTTGATTCCGGACATACCAGGCCTCAGAATCATGCACCGTGAATTTTCACAGACTCTTCAAATTCCCATGTATTTAAAAATTAATAAAAATTTCCACTATAATTACGTGTCATTAGATGGAATATTATGGTCTTAAAATATTACCCTAAAGTTCATAACATGTTATTTATAAAGTATTTCCATCAAAAAGAGAGATAGATGAAACACATACAGAACATTAGGGAGGGTTAGTGAATGTTTCAATCGATAGGTTACAGTCCCGATACAATAAAAAATTTATTTTGGAATGATGTAAATAAGGTTTAGATTTCCTTCATATTTTAAGCATAATTACGTTAATTGTTTATTCATTGATAAATTTCCACTTTATATCTTACTCGCTGAAACAATGGTGTTTTTTCACTAGGATGCAATAAGGGATCACCAGCTCCAAAATAGAATGATAATTCATTCATTATATATCTATTTATAACAATATGATTAGTATGAGTTATCAAATACGAATAATTCCTCAATTTGTCAAACAATATATTATTATTTAAAACATCTTCCAAATATTATCATAAATGACATCATCAATAGTTAACCTTATAAACCTATTGAATGATTAATATTAAAAAAATATAATGAAAGTTAATAAATTTATAACATTGACATATAATAAATCTAATAAATAAATAATACCCTTAATATGACATAAAAACATTATAATAGCATCAACAAGTATTCTTCTAAAACATTATAATAAAATGAATTACCATAAATCATTATTTAAAATATAAATTTGACATTATTCCATAAAGAAAACCTGGATTATTGGATATATTCCATGAATCCAAAAAAACATTTATCCTCGATCAATGATAACAAGAACCATTTTTTTCTAAAAATAAATCATATGTTATATGGTCATTAGTTCTATCAAATTTACATTATTATTATTCAACATATATTTATCCAAACACAAAAAAATATACTAATGGTGGTATCCGTTTAATCACGTGTCATCCATAAAATATCACCTTTCTAATAAATGAATTTTCATGATCCTTTGTTTGGATCAATAGATTATAGAAATTACTCAATGAAAAACATATAAAGTTCAATATATATATATCCATTGATTCAAATGACATAATTATTGATTTCAAATATATATAAAATTTAATCACATCATTTGATTCTAATAATATTAAGAAGAATTTTACATTGTATTCTATAATACATATTTCCTACAAAATTAAATATGATTCATGTATTAACATTCATCAAATATAGTTTAATCATTATTCTCATGTTTTATATAGAAAATATTGTTAGAACAACCAATACCATTCATATATCATCCATAGTAACTTCATCGTTAGCAGTATAATAATAAATTGTACAACCTTTATGATTCTCTTCACAAGCTTCCCCCTAGGAAATAAATATTTACAATTCTTATAAATACCGTATTTGATGAATTATACCATTTGATGATACCTTAGGGATACTAATAGTCCCTTAAATTTTGATATAATTTTCCTTATTCCCTAAAAATTAATTTATTTGGGTCCATAATTTCAACACTCAAAATAACTTCTTATCCCTTTGATGCATTACATCGAGTTCTTTAACCCAAATTCGTGGAATACAGAAAACATCATTTTCTTTCTCCATGGTTTTGACTACAATAACACTAAACAAACACACTCTTTACCTTATTTTGCAATCCTGATAGTTGGTTAAGGTGCACATTTCTAATCATGTTGTATTATAATTAATTAATCATAATAATATCATTATCCTTTGTAATATTCATCAACTTTTTTAGATGGTCATAAAAATAATCCTTTATATTCTATGTTATCATAGTTCATTATGTTTCCATTTATTGACTATAACATAAAAATTATATTTTGAGAGATAATAATCAAAGGGTAAAACCACATAATTATGAAAAGAAATTTATATAATTATTAATTTCCCACACCTTCTTCTATAATTCCATAGTTTTATTAAAGGACATCGGTAATAAATATAAAAAATGTATGGTTTTATACTATTCTTAGTCATATACTCGTGGTTTCATAATTTTTTTCTTAATCAGGTTCTCAATTATTTTCTAAATCCTACTCTGATACCAATAATAATGGATAGATAAATTCATACAGAAATATTACATATAATTATAAGAATATTAAATAAATAAATATTTTATCATTTCCATAACTATAAGGGAATATACTCTTTGGTGATTACTTATTTTGTATTCTTGTTTCTTTAACAACCATTAAAAAATCAGACAAATAACTTATCACATAGTATCGTTCTTAATCATACACAAACTATTAATTTCCATATAACCAAGGGAAGGAAATATAAGAAAGTTCTAACTATGATTCTCAATATATTTAAGCCTAGGAACTATCACCCCATGCTCATATTGAAGAGTTAGATTAGAATAAATTTATGTGATCATGATCATAAAATTAAATTATTGTAACAAACCCAACATTGTTTATAAAAATGATTCATAGAATAAACGTATTAATTTCCAAAAATAGTGTCCATTTGTGTGATAAATCCTCATAAATCATTCTTGAATGATATGATTATGTCATACAGGTGTGTTACTATACGTAATTTTGAAAACCAATTAATATGTCATGGTTATTTACCAAGATCATCAATTCAATGTTTTAGGTAACTCTTATTTCGCATAGTAGATCATGATACCCCTATTTTCCATTTATATCAAGAATCATCTTTTTACCATAGTAGATCAATCATCTAAACTTATTTCTGAATGTCATATCATGAGATATTAAGATTAAACAAATGTATTTGAAGGATATGTAGGTCTAAACCATAACATAAAAAGTACCATTCATGTTTTTCCACATGATCATAAATATTTCATCACACCAAACCCATGATAAAATAGGTTTCCTAAAAATTCCAATATGGTAAGCCATATGGGAAAAAATGCTTTTAAAAACAATTAATAATTTCATAACTCATGGAAAAGTAATAGGATCCCTGGCCATCATTCAATCATAAACACAAACCGTCTAGATAAAGAATAAGGATTCAATCCTTATATAAAATCCCATGAAAATAATATGGAATATGAAATAATAATACCTTAGATAAAAATAATTTTCAACAATCACAAGAAATATTTATTAAAAAAAATATACTTTCAACTTTGAAATCATTTTTATTGATTTGAAATTAGAAAAGAAAAAATTTTCTATGAATATAATCTTTTATATTTATATATAAATGATAAAATATAAAAGGCATGATTATTACATGAAAATATTCCCATTTATTATAATTTTTATAAAAATTACAACCATATTTATATCAAGAGAATCACAATATACCATGTTTGTAAAATGATGTAATGTTTCATTTCCAATAATTAATTAAAAATTTCAACAACTGTAAAAATGAAATAAAGAAAATTCATATTATAATATGAAAATTTTTAATCAATTTTGGAAATCATAGAAATAGAATAAAAATAATCCCAATATGATTATTAAATGTAAACAAACATAAATAGTGATGAGAATGTGAAATAAACCCTTACCTGAGATCTTTTCATTATTAGTTCACATTCTAATGCCAATTATTATGATTATGGATTTATTATAAATTTTTTCCATAATCGTACTTCTATGAAACCATGTATTATTAATTGATAAAAACTTATCCCATATTTATTAGGATTTATTATTAAAATAATTGTTCTGGGTGGTAACTGGTTTTTAAAAAAATGTTTCATTTTGACAATTTTTGACCTTATACATTGATAATTTTCTCACAATTTATAGATTTTTAATCATGTTATAAAATTGATATACTATAATTGTATACATTATAATAATAATTCATAGAAAATATTAATAGAAAAATTAATTATACCATTCATAGAGAATGTAGGTCATACAAACCCGTGAATATTGATTTCATTTTACGAATAATGGAATGAAGGATAGGTAAATAATAATTTATATTTCATTAATATTTACTATATTATATATAAAATAATAATTTAAAAATATTGTCATAATACCCTTACATATAATATTTTTATGAGTATTATTTGTAATACTATGTGGAGATGGTAAATCGTATGTATGCAAGAGCAATAAATTCACTTCTTGTTCTATTGTGAAGAGTATATATATGGGTGATTTCATTATCATTATAACATTTCATCATATTGGGTATTCTTAACTTACCATTATACTAAAATAATAATTTATTTGTAGGAGGTAATAATGATTTGAAAAAGGAATTTATCAGTTAGAGATACTTCCACTTCGTCAAAACATTTCCTTTGGATTTCCCTCAAAGGGCTTCAAAGATGGTCTTATAACAAGAAAATCCCATATATAATATGTATAATAATGAATTGAATATAAATTGATATGGAATTGTTTATATAGAAGGATAAAAGTTGTGTAATGAAGTAAGGGGGGAGGATCCATTATTATAATTGAGGTAAGGGGAACTCTTAAAATTTCATAGAATTTAAAATTTTAGTGTATTCATTTAAACAAATACAAAAAAATTACCATATATTCAATTATAAAATAATATTTTTATAAAAACATTAAAAACAATTATGCATGTTTTGGTGTTATTTTGTTCCATATCATATTGAATACCCCTTAGTATACCTATTTAAATTTTAACTTCATACACATATTTATAATTATGAAAATGTTAAATTTTTGAAGTATATTTTTTATCAGTGACTATTAAAGGATTTTTAATGAATGCTTTCACCTTATCATCATAAATTTTAATTTTTGAATTGTTTTTTGATTATTAAATAATTTAATAAAATAATAATCCATTAAAATTTCATTATTTTCAATTTGATACTATTTGATACTTTGAGTGTAAAAATACCACGAAGATATTTCATATTCAAAAAAAATATTTTTTTTATATCCCTAACATGTGACGTTAATATATATAATCCATATATCACATAAAATATCTAAAATTTCTGAAATTTTGATATTTTGAATTTCATTTGTTATATTTTATCTAATTTATTATTTATTTCTTCATTATTGTGTAGTCATTTTGGGTAATTCATTTACTTATAAAAATTATAAATAAATTACAATGATTAGTGTAAATAATTCATATATAAAAGCACTATTTCTTGTCAAACGTATTATCTATATAAACCGATATTAAAAATGTTATATTTTTTTTAATCATGAATGATATAACATGCAAAATTTATAAATAATATGTAATAAATGTTATAATTTAATCCATGTTGACCCAAATCTCATAAGTATATATTTATCATAAAACTATGATTATTATGTTCTGAATTAATACTTCTATTCATCCACAACCTGTATTGAACCCCTATGTGGACCCAATTGAGATATTTAAAACAAAAAATTACCATTTTTTTACAATCATTAATTTATATAATATATAAATCTTTTTCATGGATAATTTTCTATCAAACAACTCTATAATAAACCATATTTTTTATGATTCAAAATATATTCTTCTAAAAAGAAATAGGTTGAAAAATTATAACGTTATCAATAAATTTTAAAATATATTAACATGTTTTAACCATTAATTAGGTAATAATTTTTACCACATTTACAAGTCATATTAATATAAAATTGTTGTTAATTATTTTAAAAATAAGGACCCATTTAATACAAATATGGAATCACATATTCAAATTTAATAAAATACCAGTTTCTTAAATTAATTTAAATTAATACTGAAAAACTCTATGAGAAATTGTTTTTTTAAAAATACCCTTTTCAAATATAAAATTGTTATAAAAAATTATACTATAAATACACATTATAAGAAATAATTAGATTACTGAAAATATAATATAAATAATTAAAATTTTAAAAAATGAAAAAAAATATTTTGACCATGTAAACATAGTAAATGAATACTCATTTATCATAAATTAATTATATTTTTCACTATTAACAATTAAATAAATGTTTTCGTGAAAATTATTAAAAAACTACTTTAAGAAAATATTGAAATTAAGAATCAAAAAGTTAAATTAATTTTTTTCAAATAAATTTTCATGATCTTATCGATATTAATGTTAACTCATAAAAAATGAAACAACTTGTCTAATGATTTTTTCGAAGAATTATATGAATTGACTAAATGTTTATGTGATAATTTTCAAATAAAATACAGTAAATTAATATTTGGTTTAAAATTTATATTTATTAAATATATTAATTTTTCTAATTTATTCATGTAATTTTGATAATGAATATTTGATTAATAGTTGATGGTTTTCCTAAACCATTTGTTTTCACCAATAGATGATTAAATATATATTTTACTAAAATCAAGAGTAATTAAAACCCTGGCCATATTCTTAAATAGTAAAAATTTTCGTGATATTTTGGATAATAATTATTTCTTGATTAAGGTAACCGTAATTTTGCCACTCCCATTTCCAAAGGATGATATATTATCACTTTATACGATGTGGGTTATCCAAAATAGAATTTTGAAATATTAAACATTTTATTTTAGAGATAATAATTTCCGGGGGATAATTGAAATCCCTGAACATTTTGTTAAAATAATATATTATTATCGATAACATTCTTAACATACAACAACATTATTTATATAACTACAAGATATAATAAAAATAATTTTACAAAAATGTGTCCCTAATATCCAAGATTCTTAATTTTATGTTATGACAATTAATATGAATACTATGATATATATACATATATTTTCATATTAAATAACAATAAATATTTATTTATAATAACGGTTTATCATTTTTCGATAAAGTCATTTAGTGCTTCAAAAATAATTTCACCTGGATAATGAATTGTATTACATTTTGTGAGAAGAAATTATAAATAATGTCTGAAAATTTTTATAATGTTTATTTGAGGTAATGTATATATTTTTTGAAATAATATATTAAATATTATATTAGGTTGATGTATTATTGTTTTTCTAAAACAAATTATTTTTAATGAATATTGAAAAAAACATTCTTTATTTAGATTTTCATTTCATCTAAAAGTCACACAATGATATGAATACGATTGTATGAAAAAATAAGTTTCCTATATTTATAAAAAATATAGTTAATTATACTATAATAATAAATTTACTTTATATTGATATATGTAAAATTTTGGGGTAAAATAGCATATTTCTAATAAACTATTTACTTTCACCCAATGTTATTCTACCATATTGAATTGAATTAATAAAGATTCATTGATATTACAAATATTGTGTATATATAATATGTTTAAAAATATATTTTTACATTAATAATTATGTTTTTAAAAGGAATTGAATTGATTTAAATTTTTTTTATGCATAAAATTGAAATTTTATAGAATGGGGCTTTATTAGGTTTTCCCAATTATATAAAATTAAATTCTCCCACTATTATATCTTAAATAAGAAATAATTAAATATATATTATTATTTAAAATATTTAATATAAATTAACACTGAGAAAGTATTTTCCAGTCTTTGTAAATAATAAAAACAATAATTTTTGTTGCAACATTTACGGTCAAAAACGGATTACATGTTGTGTTAGTAAAATAAATAATGGTTGGAATTCCTCCCATACCTAACTAATTTTTATTGTATAAAGTTATTTAAAATTTATATTATCTGATAATAAAATTATATACTATTTGGATCCACATTCTATTTTAATATAACAAATAATTTTTATTTATTTTTCAATTCCCATTTGTGTCCATCAACTCACTAATAAAAATTAACCTCCTCAATGCATGTACTGACACAATTGTATAATTATATCTACACCAATAAAAACGTTAAAACAATCGATTATTCATTTCTATAATCCAATATATTTTTTAATTTTAATTATAAAAATATTTTGATGCCTTTTGAATAATCCATTAATGGTATCACGTCAAATAGTATGTATGAGTGCTTACGAATCCAGTTAGATATAAGTTAAGTGTTATTAATCTGAATATTTCCTTTCCATGAGACATGTTATATGTTATGCACATATTTTTATTTATGATGTATAATTAAATTTCAAATTTCTTGTTATGTCATGCATCCTTCTAAATTAGTGGTATTTAATAATGTAATTCATATTATTTCATTCAAGGTGTTTTGATTCGAATTTTTTTTATATAGATAGGGATTAAAATCTCAAAATGTATTATTTTTGACATATTTAGTGTTATATAATTATATAATATAATGAGATTTTGTAATACCCATTTTATATTTTTTATTTTGAAATAATAAATGGTCATGTAATTTAGTGTTTCATTATTATTTATTTAATTCATTTTGGTTATGAATCAATTATTACAAATTTTGTAATGGTATCTTTTATTGTAATTTTTTACCTCGACTTCTTATGATTATTTATTTAATAATAAAATAACATGATATATCTATCCAATCAATTTTGAATTTAATTCTCCAATATTAATTTGTGGATATAAAATTTTTTCTTTTCAATTTCCACTCTGTAATTACTCCTGATATTGAATGAATGTTTTAAATGAGTGATGCATTTATTTAACTATTTCGGTTGGAATCATTTAATTGAATTCCATGATTTCAATATAATTATTTCATGAATGTTTGTACAATCCACTAAATATTCATTTATATTATGTTTACCCATGATTCACTATAAATATTTTGTTTAAAAAAATATTTTGTCTATTTTAAAAAAACCGTACTTATGACTTTTTATAGAAATGAAAATTAAACCATTATTTTCTCAAACACCACATGAATATATTATTTCCCAAATATATGATTATACATTTCAATTACAATATATTATATAATTAACATTTTGTTTAAAATTATATTTTTTTGTCATATTTTTGAAATTTAAAGATATTAAATATTTAATGTAAAATTTGAAAGGGTATTTTCCTAAAAAAAGTTGAAGAGATATTTTAATGGTGTTTTCATATATAATACAATTATTTTTTGTTTATAATTCATTATTAGGTATATCATCCAATTTTACTATCTATATTTTGTGTGCCCAATATAGATTAGGATGATTGGTGGTTCTGTTATATCCCTCCAATGTATTCGCAGATGATGATGTTGTTTTTAAACACTTAATTGATGAAAGAGTTTATGATCCCTTAATATTTATCGGAGATAACATGATGGTTGTTACACCCAATTGATTTTTGTAAATGAATGGTTAGGAATTTCCTTTTTTGGGATGATTACTGAAGTGATATCCCTGGGAGTGAAAAACTTAAATAGGGAACTTATATATTTTTTTGTGTATTAAAATATGATGTATTATGATTATTTAATGTTCTCGTTGATAATTATTTATTATTATTAATTATACACTATTATTCATTTTGTTTAATTTTATCCCATATCCTTCAATAATAAATTTTGATCTGTGATCATTGACTAATTATTTTGGATTATTGTAATTTATGATTTCATTATAATACATGTATACTTATCTCAAGATCACTTATTATCATTGATTGATATCTATCTTATTTTATAGTACTATGTATCAAAGCTAACCCTTATGTTTCCTTATCCCATGTGGTTATGATTTTTTATATGTATAGTACTCCTAACAATGGTTCGAGTAGTCCTGAACATAAAGGGATATGATATATATATATATATATATTAAAAAACGTTATTGTTATGAAGAATATCATATATTTTTAATGAATATTCATTTAATATAATATAATATTTTATATGTAAATATATATTCTATAATATGGTCTGGAATCAATTCCACTAGATTATATTTGAATCGATCATGTGTTGCATATATTTCCCTCTACATTCACAAAAGATGAACTGAGATGTAAAAATGTCTTTGAATTTTATTTTGGAGATTTTATGTCCTTATATGGTTTTCCCTTGAGTTATTGAGATAAGTGTATGAATTTTGTCAATTGTAATTGAATTTATTTTGTGTATACTTAAGGTTTTATTTTGGGTAATCTTTCTATAGTAAGACACCCTCAGATCACATTGATTTAGTGAGAGAGTTGTTCTTATTACATATTGAGATATAATTCCTAAATAAAAAAATAAATTATGATTATTTACAATTAAATATTGATATATTTTGGTTTGAGATAGTTATATAAGATAATAGAGAAGGGTCGATAGAGAATAATTATGAGTTTTAATTTATAGCGATGTAGGATGATCGTATAATAAAAAATAAAATTCATGATATTATATAATCATGAAATATATTATAATTTCTTGTTTTATGGTAATGTGGTTCAAATACTAAGGGTACCCATGGAAAATGGAATATGATTGATTTTATCCTCTAATGCATTGCATTAGATGTTTACCACTTAGATGAATTTTCATCAACCTAATATAATGTCTCTAAGGAGATAAGTATTAGGTTGAACATACCAAATACGTTTTAATGACCTTGTATGTGAATCGAGACATGAGATATCCAATGATGAGTTATTTGGGTTAGTTTTCAGGCCAAAGGGGATTCGGTTAGAATGAAAACGGCCAAAACATGTGTATATTTAGAGAATGATGAGGAAATACCTCAAATAATCAATTTTGAGTCTTGATGTTTTATTAGACGAATATTTTTTATAATGATCACAGAATATTTAACTGATGGTGTTTATTTTGAGTGATTGGGTTAGGAATATACCTTATTAAATGTGTAATATGGCCTATTGTAGTACATAATAATTATTCAAGACTAGAAATTTAGAAGCCAATGGTCTTATAGAATGTATCCATATGACAGACCCCCAGTAGAAGGAAAAAAGTGTGTCCATGGGATTCGATGAGGATGAACCTGACCATTGTGTCTTGGTAAATTCATGTTTGTGGGAACATATATCTCCAACGACTGATATGATTGTGTTTTAATCAATTAATAGAGGTCAAGATGGGTCCAAGAGACCCAATGGGTTATATGAAAGGTGAGTTGAGAAATAATCATGAGGAGGGGTTATGTCTAATTATATTATAACATAAGGATCAACCGGGGATGTGTGTGATGGTTCTAGAGCCCTACCATTCAATAATTTTCTTTACGTGTTTTTAAGGGGTATGGTGTAGTTTGGGTTTTATAGACATATGATTGTTCCATGATTCAATGAATAGGGGGTCATGGTGTATGACATGTAATTTTTACCTATATATTTGGGAATTTGGTGGAAGAAGTTTCCTCATATAGGTAAATTTCAATGTGGTTTTGACATCTTAAGAGTATTTGTGGAAGGTTTATGGTGGTTTAGATCCCTAGTGTTTATAGTATCATGTAAGTGTGTTTTTATGAACTCATATGGTGAAAATGTACAGGTTAGTGTCCCCCAAATATAAAATTCCTTAATCAAACACAGTTCAATGAATTCAATAGGTTATAATTCATAAAAAGTGTGGGACATAACAAATTCACCCTTATTTGAGTGATCATGCTTGTGTATAGATTTAGACGTAAGATTGTGCCCAGTGTATCCTTGTATGGGTTCACGGTATGGGTGTATCCCAACCCTGAGTCCCCAATTGTGAGTTAAGAAAAATTTAAATGGAACAATGATATAATTTAATTATAACTTGGGACATAAAATAATATTTTCCATTACCATGGTATATTATTTTTCACTTTTTGAACATATCTGAATATTTACCATGTTAGTAATCATAGAAGACTAGATAGGGATAGACCACTAAATGGACATTTTTATATATTTATTTTATTATATTATCAATATAGATACATATAAATATGTTTATTAATATTTATATACTATTCATTTAAATTTTCACACTGTGATCAGAAAATATAATTTGTGTATAACTTTTGTCAATGATACATCATAATGATAATAATAGTCTAGGATCAAGCTAGAGCTATTGAATGATATGTGGATAGTGTTTTTGTGAGGCATGGGTATGATTTTTGGTATAGATTACATTATTTTTATATTGGATTATATTTTATTTTTGACATTCCTAGTTTGAAATAATTTAATTTTTTATATGACAACATCACATGTTTAAATTTGTTATTATGGGGTTTTTATTTCTTGTCATTGTTTTTATGGATGTTTTATGATGATTGGTTTGTGTAGTGTTCAGTTGAAATTATATTCTTATACATTTTCCCCACACCATATAGATTATGACCTCCATAATAATCTATATCCTCTTCCATACATGGATCAATGGATGAGGCCATAGGGAGACCCTAGCCATGTCTTAGCTAAATGACCCTAGGTCGCGACATTAGCATGTGGTTTTATAGGTTTATATTATTTTATGAATTGGGGGATAGTTAATATTAGATTTATAAATGTTTGAAATCATATTTTGGATATCCTATTAGTGTAATGAAAAGACCATTTTCTATTAGACTCCTAGGTTAATAGGGATTGGGATTATAGTTTGTCATTTAGATGTTATTGTTCTTTTATTTTACCTTGGGTGAGATATAATTTTTTGTATTTTTTCACTTGTCTCGATGGTAATGGGCCATTTAACCTTAAACATATTTTAGGAATTGAATTCATATTTCATATATGGTATTAAATGTGGTTGTTTTCATATTATTGGTTCGGTTGTTTAATATTTAAAAAAACCACATATGATATTTCTTAATATAACGTGTTACTGTAATTATATTTATCTAAAAAGTAACTCATTTTCATTTTGTAGAATCACATATAAAAATTTTGATGAGATTTTATATAGTTATGTAAATAAAATTAATTTTTTATGGGTTGTTTGGATACCTATTGTGAGGCTTCAAAAAAATGAATTACATATTAATGGCTAAATGAGGGAAAGGTATTCTTGTCGGGGTAATGTATGTATTAATATTTGATACATTAAGGATGTTGTGAAGTCTTAATTTTTCAAAATAACACAATAAAATGTTATCCTATATTGATTCTTAGTGAAATTAAATAGAACACAATGGAAAATATAATAAAAGAATGAAAAATTCCATCAGTATTATGGATGTGAAGTTAATAAAATAATTATGGAACTATGGATATTTTCAATGGAATGACTAATTGATATTTGAGATAAATAGTTCTTTGGATATTTATTAGTGGAATGGTTATTGTTTGGTTTGATTCTCAGGGTTCTAGAAAAATTATCATGTGTTAGGTGGTCATGAATTTTGCATTGGAATGTGTGATCTTCAAGATTATTTTTGGGGATGATGATATATATAGGGTAGTGGTCATTAGGATAATCAATTAAGCCTTGGAAAGATGTGACATGACTCATAGGGTACTATGTCATATTGTGTATTAAGGTTATATTATAGTGCACAATTTTTTTGTCTGTTGATGGAGTAGATAGGGGGTAATAAAATGTGAGTGGGATCATATTAGATCACACCCTCTTGGATAGAGGATAGTATATGACGTAATCTATTTAAGGATAATTATTTATATGCATTTTAATGTTCATGTAGGTTATGTGTGGTGCCCGATTGGGTGGTGGGTCCGGGAATGTTCTATAATTAGGTCTTTTAGGATGCGTTCGAATAGAGGATTATCCTATGTGTGTTATGGTAGTGGATTAGAAGGTAGATCAAATTGTTTTTTATTTCCAAATTTTTGGTTCAATGGATGATTATAATAAATAGTGGGATGGGATATTATTGAAAAAATGGAGTAATGTGGTGTTGTAAAACTATGGTTATTCCATGAAATAACCTATTTGAGAAGTGAGGTGTTAATGGATGATGAGAGGTGGGCGTGGATCAAGAGTAGTGGAAAACAAGTGGTGACAAGAACATAGTGGTATAGTTCTTATGAATCGATTTAATGGAATGTGTATTATGGTTGACACACCTTTGGATGTCAGTGGTCAGGGTGGATGAAACTATACTAATTATGGAGGGGAGGAAGTTTGATACATTGTGTTGGGGTTTAGGTGATACTGGATTAATCATTTCAGGGTTTTGGGTTCAGTAATGGTAATAATTTGGGCCATGGAATTCATGGGATTAGTTCAATGAGTGGAGATAATTATTATTCTCTAATGGGAATCATAATTTTAGTTATAGGATGGTAACCCATGTGTTAGATATATTTCAGTGGCATTGGGGCTTGTTTAAGGATAATAAATTTCTTACCTTGGTACTATTGTGTGGTCTGATTTTCTGATATCTAGTATGTTTGTTAATATCATATTTGTAATTTATATAGTGATATGGTTGGTGTTTTGGGATGGTTATTAATCATAGGGTTGTTTATGTGTGACTAAAATGTGATTTGTGGGATGAACCTTAATTACTGAAAGGGATTATGAGATGAGTATTGATTTATAATGTGGTTTAAGGGGTTTATTAGGGTGCATTATGTGAATCCATGGTGACTGAAATTATGTCACATGGTTTAGGTGTGAATATGAATTGGTGAAATTATATTAGACGTGAATCTTGTTGAGAATTATAATAATGGAAAATGATTTCATAATGGTTACTCGGGAAGAAAAATAAGTAGTTCTATTGGTTTGTGGGATGAATAAGAATCAATTTCATGTTGATGGTAGTAGAAAACCTGAGATGGAGGTAGAAGATTTGATTGAAGAAACAACAATTATTCAGACGAGAAATGTGTAGGAAATTTTACCCAAATCTATCTAACTAGAATTTACCATGGACAATTGAAATGGATTTATTGGAACCACATCAATAGTGTGGTTTTGAAAAGAATTCGTAGGTCGCTGGACTCTTGGTTGATTGTTCTAAATAAATTATCCTATGTTGGGAAGCACTATGTATTAGTGTGTTCCTTTATGAGTGAAGCCTTATTGTGGGGATTGCCATAATATTACGATGAAACAGATGACATCACCATGGTTATTTGAGATATTTTAGTGTGTTGGGAAATATTTCAATGATGGAATTGGTGGTGACAATGTGGATCAACTTCTAGTAAAAAGTCCATCACTTGTCTGATGTTGCGTAGTGGAATCACAATTTCAATTCATTAATAAAAAATAGAAATTTCATAGTCATTTGATGTGTTTTATTGGTGAAACAAAAAATTTTCAGGAGTATGATGACCTTTTGAATATGTGAAACATTTATTATGGAGTTTTGAATTCATTTTTTATGTCAATATATTGATATGGTATCTAAATATTTTTCATAGTGGTTGGTATACATTGATTGTAATTAATCTGAATTGGGTTATATGAATTTATACCAATATGAAAATTCATTTTAGTTGGAGTTCATGGATTTTTTTGTGACATGGTGCTTCATGAAAGAATCAGAGGAGGAACAGGTGGTTGAGGGTACAAAAACAAAAGAATTGTAAACATTCATATCCTAAAAATATTGGTCATGTTGTAATTTTTAATGGATATAGGTTCATTCTTTTGTATTTCAGTTTCAATTAGGGGACATTTGATTTCAATGTGTATTAGTTGGAATTCTTCAATTGAAATTTTAGTCGAAAACCCTACTATCATTTGTTGAGAAGTGAATTATAGAGGGGTTGAATGGATGACCCTCTATATCCCATTTCCATTTAAATCATGTGGATGTGATCTATTTATAAATTTGGTAAAATTTATCCTATAATCTACAAATATTATTCAATCTATTTAATTTTATCTTATTTTAGGTGATTTTGGGATGGTTTTTTTAGTGGATCCCCCGAGATCATTGTGGAATTGATCAATGTTATGATTATTTTAATCAAATTTCATAGATGATGGCTTGAAATGAAATCTTTATAATGATACATGTAATTTTTGTCATGACCAGTCCTAGAGTGGACCATGCTGTGACTACCCCTAGCCTCTATCCAATAAGACAGGGGATGCAGACTATCACCAAGTGGGCATATCCCAAAAATTGGATCCATAACTAATTGTACAAGTACACACACACATATCCTTGAAACAGAATTCTGAAATTTATAACAACTATAAGTATTAATTCATAGATATGTGATGCCAAAATATCATACGATTGTGAATGTACTTGAAGCTAAATAGGGGAAAAACAATCCCACCACAAAGAGTCTCTACGCAAGTCTAACTGAAATTGTAAATACACCAACTTTCTAAAATGTAGGGGAAAACATTAAATGTATCCTCCAAAAAAACGTTCTATCCAACTCTAACAATACTCTATATGCTCCTAGACCTCTTAGGACATCGTCAAAAGGCTCTTTGTCTGCATAAGGGAAAATACACGTGGGAAAATCACATGTAGGTGTTGGTATAACAATACATTGTAGGAAATCCCCTAAAACACTAAACATGAAGAGACATGTATAGTCAGCTCACTATATGATGTATAAATGTATAACCGGTAAAATAGGTAGAGAAAAACCCAAATATATACAGGAGCTACACCATGCCATTATGTGGTCATAAAAATGTTCCGACTACATGATTCTTCTAAATGAATTCTTGTTCATGGGAAACTCACTCATTGAGACATGATATAATTGGTGACACACTGTGAAGTGGTATACCTTATATGGGCCCCACCCAAAGAGAAATCATTGGTCATGGAATACTATGATACATAGAGAGGGGATCATGGCTTAAACCTCTTGGGGACACCACATACCCAATATAGATCATCCCGCAATGTAGGGGTTCATATGAAAATGATTCCAAAAACCCTCCAATTCATCCTACTAGATAGAGGATACTCACCATTCTTAGAGAGGTGACACCAATTCCTCAAACTCCACTTGTGTGATAGATGATCACACCCTAGACTCCTAGAGGGATATAATACTCTACTTGAGTCTCATCCTCGGGATGGGATTAAAATCTATTGATGTTGATGTAACATCACACTATTCCCATGAAGAAAAATTCCATGTGATTGAAATCAACATATACTAGTTCAAACATGGAAAATGAAGTGTCTCAAGCACTCTTGTTTAGATTAACAATGTGTCCCATGAGGTACAATTAATGTTCAGATTTACCAATATCTTTCTCATGTGAATAAACAACCCAAATAATGTAGTCTCCATGTAAATGGTGTGTATTGTGAGTATATAGCTTGTAGATACAAATAGTTCCCTAATCATGATGCTTAGTCTTGTCAGTGTAACGAAGTTGTGTTATTGTACTGTTCATTATATACTAAAATGTGTCTGTGTCAATGTACACAACAAGCCATCTGGTCATGTAATGTAACTCGTGTCCATATTCTCTCTAATGTACACACTGTGTCGTCCTATGATCATATCAGACTGTGTGATAAAGGTTACATTTGGTGTGGTCCGTAACACTAGAAAAACACTAACGTCATAGCTAGGTGGCCCAAATTCTATGTAATCTTTGATTGCATTCCGTTTCTATGGCATTTTTTCAAAAACCAGACACTTCCTGTAGACCTCAGCTAATGATCTGGCCCTCAATGAAGGGGTCACCGTGCTATGAAACTTAATATTCAAGGTCGAAATTCCATGCCACTGACGAATCAAAATGTTTCATCACTAGATGTACTCTAAAAATGGGTTCTAATCCACATTCTTCATTCCATGACAAAGGAGGTCGATAAAAACAAATTCATGAATCATTTATCTACTGAATCATTTCTGTTACCTCTGTCACACCTGCATCATGACATTGTAACAATATATTTTTTTTATTAGATTGTTAGGAACAGAATCAGGTGTTCTAGGATAAACTGATCAATATGTGTGGAATACAAGGCCATTGAAGAACACCCATGGTGAAACACCTAATTGGGAGAGAAAAGAAAAAACCATATGTATAATATAACCTCTAATAATTGTTTGTTCCAATCTTTTTTTGGTGTTGTTTGAACAATAAATGAATCTATTATAATAATTTAATCATTTATTTTCTCCCATAAATCCCGAAAATATAAATCTCATCCAACAATAAGCAAAATCACTCAATCAATACGTTCCATTACAGATTCACACATGTCGTATAAATGATGAATAAAAAATAATCCACCTGAAATAAACATCTTACCTCGATTAGGATTGATTACTGGTGAAGAATGATTGGTGTGTCATTTTCATTGGTGAATTCCATTGAATATAAGGCTGTTTCGATCAATTGATCTGTGATCCATAATGCATTGTCATTTGTTTGAGATAATTCCCCAAATATCTCTCAAAAAATATATTGAGGATTCCAGGGGTCTATGAAAAACTGAAAAATTTGGATAAAATGGTTCATTTATAGTTTTCCCTTTCCCTACGACAATAATTATAGTAAAAACATTTTTCTTAATTTATTGTATACCTTTAAAACACTTGGGATGACATTCAACAACCTACCCCTACTAACAAATGTTAGGTCACACCATGTGTAAAGCCTCCATTCTAAACTAAATGGTTCCCTTAGATATCTGATATCAAAAAGGAATTTACTATTTTTCCACTTTTTAGGAAAACTACATGTTCATGATATTAAATATTTTTATATTTTTCAAATATTTGTTATTGAACACCGTGGCTTGAAATTTCATGCTGTACTAGCACATGATATCTTTTATAATACATATAATATCTAAAAATATAAATATATAATTTGAGATGTTACATTCCCCCCACCATGATTATCTACTTTCCTATAGTGCCAAAATAATGGTTATACAAATAGATGTGGGTATTGAGTAAAATCTAAACCTCCCACACCCACGTGTTGTCTTGGATGTTTTCCTCCTTACAGAAGAAAAAAATTAAAGAAATCAATCTCCCACGATGTATTCTCTAGTAATAATCATCGATCTCCACTTGGGATTTAGTAAATGTAGATCCCTCCTCAATGTCTATCTCTCCTCAGTTGTTGACGTGTGATTCTTCATGCGCATACCTCCTTAGTTGTGACATATTGAAGATGTCATGTACTCAATATAACTACTATGGTTGAGCAAAGTGGTATGCCACCTCACCGATAATAAAATGAATCTGGAAGGGTCTAATGAACCTTGTAAATAGGTTTTTGGGCCAACTAAATGATCATAATCCCAATCGAGGTTAAACATGAATGATCACATGGTCTCCAACCTCTAACACCAAAGGCCTCTGTCACTTATTTTCTTAAGTATTTTGATGTATTTTCATTGTATTATTCTTCTCCTAGATGATCAACAACTTCTATATAGTATCTCAAACTAACTATTGTCCCATGTGTAATGGCTCTCACGGGTCAGTCTAACAAATCGAGTAGTCACAGGGCCGCTCGTACGAAGCCTCAAATGGTGCCAGTACAATGGGGGAACAATAGATATTGTTTTAAGAAAAATAAAATATTTGTATTTGATCCTCCTAACATAGACTAATGTCTGATATTAAATCCATCATCATGTACTCTATGGCCTGGATGGTCCACTTAGTTTTTCAATCTGTTTGTGGGTTAGGTACTAAGCTCAAGCATAGAAATGTCCAAAATTCCTCCTATAATCCCGAAAACAACAAATATTCAAGTAAAGCATTAAAATATAAAACTATCAATGATGAGACTCCATGGATTTGATCCATCTCCTTCACATAGAGGTTCCCCATGCCCTCTACTGAACTCATCTCTAAAATAAATCAGATGTGTGTGGACATGGTGAGTCTATCAATGATCACCAAATTGGAATCATGTCACTTAGATGTACATGGTAAATCCATTATGAATTTCATTGATATCCTTTTCCACTTCTATTTTGGAATCTAAACATGTTTCACAAAACTGAATGAAACCTGGTTTCATCCTTTAAGTGATCATAATTAAGGCATCAGGAAACAAACTCAACAACTCCTTCTTTTATTCTTATCCACCAAAATAGATGTATGAGGTATATTTACATCTTCACAAAACCAGGAAGTAAAACCAAATTGGATGTAGGATAGTCCCTCATAATCTCCCCTGAAAACCACACAAGTACTAATATTCTCCCTTTGAAAAGAACCTTGTGCCCCCTACCATTCAAATATCCATCCAGAGAATGCCATGTGGACATCTGAGAACATTGGGTCTCATAGTCGCTATCACCAAGCAATAACATCTAGTCTCTCTATAATAGTGGAGGGGTGAAAACCCTTTAATGGAGGTAATATTATCTATATCCATCTGTAGTGGTTATCTTCAATGAGGCCAACTACATTAATGCCTTTTTCAGCAACTGTGAAATGGATCTCAAACTGAGAGGATCTTCTTCCATGTCCACCATCCCAAGAGTATTGAAACTATAAAATTCATAGTCTTGGAGGAAGTATTTCCATCACTTATATCAGATTTTCATATCCATTTTAGATAATATCTACTATAGAATCTTGTGGTTGGAGTAAACAATAAACCCATACTAACTCAAGACCATCATTCATTTTGATATTATTGTGTGCTCTCAAGTACTGTGAACCATAGAAAATAACAACATGCCTCTACATCCGGAAAAACCCATTCTCGGTCCATGATGCATCACAAAACACCATGTTCTTTATTCATTATTCTGTTAACATAAGGAAGGGAACAGTCGTCAAATATTTCATTATCTCTTGAAATTACTGATTAGTTATTTCTAACCACCCAAAATGATTCCACATTCATGTCAATGATTTCAGGGGTGATACCACTATAGGGAAGTTAGGTGAAAACCTATGATATTATGATTCCAATTCAAGGAAATTCTAAACCTCTGTAACACTCTTGGGTGACTCCCAAGAAATAATTTCCTAAAACCTTTGTTGGATCAACTATAAATCATGCTTCTAAGATGGAGTGTCCTATAAAATTGACCTCTATAATATAAAAATAAAACATTAAGTGATTACTATAATGTGTTTTCTCTCATAGTGTGTCTCAAACCATCAGCAAGTTTCTTCTGTTCCCATCCTCATATTCCATATACACTAGGACATCATCTATAAAAACCATATAGAAAAATTCTATGTAAGTCAAATAAAATGTAGTTTAAGATTACCCAAAGATTGAGTGGGGTGGTTGTATAACCAAAGGAAGTCACCAAGTATTGATACTGAAAAAATTTCATCAAATATATGTATTCTGTATATTATCATCTCATACTCATAGATGGTGATAGCCTGATTTGAGGTTTATCTTGAGGAAAAATTCTGCTCAATTAAATAGAATAAAGAGGTCATCAATACCTGATTTTTAATAATTATTCTCCATTATCACTTAGTAGGAACACCGATAAACCAATCATAACCTCTGGATCCCATCTTCTATCTTGGAAACAAAACTTGGGTGTCCCATTGTGAAACATTGGGTGTAATGATTCCCTTCTTCTACATGTCCTCTAACTACATCATCAGCTCATGAAACTATGATGTAGCGATCTAATATATAGGTATAGATATTTGTTTCATCTTGTGGTGCATTTCAATTTAAGATTCTATCTTTTGAAGGGGTGGTAAACCTAGAACATATTTGAGAAGGAAATCCTCCTACTCCACAACAACTGTATGAAATCGAAGACTCATATAATAAATTACATTTAGGGTGAGGATAACCAACTGATGAGTATTAATATTCACCTTCCTATTTGTGTGTCCATCTAATGATTCATATTAATCCTTTTCACCAACAATAGAATCCCTAGTTCCATCATTGTAGAGACACATTAATCTTCACCTAAAAAACAATCTGAGCATGATCAATTGATAAAAATCTCATTCCAAGAATGAATTCATAAAGTCCCAACACAGATACATAGATATTATTTATAAACCGAATCAGGTCACCATCAAAATCGGCACCCAACCTGGCCCGAGGAAAGGCCCGAAGGTCGTTCTCGATCCCCATGTGCCATAAAGGAATTGTAGAATCCTGAACCACTGGCACTATTATCATTACTGAAACATAAAAAAAAATTAACACGTCAATACCCACCCAAGGGTTTAGGTATGGTTTGAGAAAACTCCTAGTAGGATTCCACCACAATAAGATTCCTTGTGATAATCATTATAAGTCAAAAAACATGCATGTTTTGTACACAATATGTAGAGACCCGTATCTTATCGTACATGGACATTACATTACTTTTGTGGAATACTTAGTACATAACAAAAACACACACACAAGGATCGTAATAGTTTAGTGTCTTTGGAAACTCGGAATATAATTTTCTAATCCTGGTGAAAGATCTTCAACATCTCCCATAAAGATCATCTCTTTTTTTACCTAAAACCTTTCTTTAAATCCTGGGGAAAAGAAAACATAAAAGGGTGAGCTCAAATGCTCAGTAAGGGTAAACAAAAGAAATATCAATCACATAATTTTCATAAGAACATAACATTTTTGGAAATCTTAACCTGCAAAAGAGAGCATAATTTCATAACATGGGATAAATCATAGTAGTGAAATGAAATCATAACATAAAACATTACTCATTGTGGCATACACACATAATCATAGAGAATCATTTCCTGTTAGTCAAGACTCATTGCCAAGACTATCTTAGTGGACGAAGTCCCTTTCTGAATCGAGTAATCCTCGTTTCAGTCCTGTTTCACTGAACCGGTATAACCTACCATTCCAGCCATGTCTATCTCATGAGATATAAAATCTTTACCCAATGCATTGGAGGGAGATATAGGTCCCACCCATCTCTTAATTAATCCTTTCTTATGTGTGCCACAAAATCATAAATCATACATTATTGCATAACCCATGTAATAAAAATGCGATTCTTAAACAACATGACATCATAAAATCATTCATATAAGATAAAGGAATTCATAAACATAATTCCATCACAACATAGTCAAATCAATGTAAAAATATGGATATAAACAGAACCCTTTATTGGAAAATAATTTTGATAAAACACTTGAATTGAATTCTTGAGGAAAATATCCTTTCTTCTTCAAAATAAATTTCTTTTCACAAAACATCATGCAATTTTAAAAGAAAGAGATTTTATTGAAAATAGTCATGAAATCTTTTAGAGGAAGCTTCATGAAAATAAGGCTTTATAAAACAGTATAAATCCGTTCGTGCCGTATAAGTTAAAAAAAAACATTCTTCGTACTTTTGTCGGAAAAGTCAAAAAGTACCTCGTACGGAAAAACGACAAAAGATTCCTTTCATATTCTTTACTAAAAACTCACCTAAGGGTAAAATTGGATTTAAACTATTGCAAGTGGATGGAAACAATATTACATATTGAGGGAACATGGATGTGGATGATAAAATACACCCCAGTAAATACTTACGAATAAACAATCTCGGATAAAAATGAGATTGTGATATTTCCCTTACCTTATGTCCGACTTGCATTGTAAGTGTCCAAACCTCCTGTATAATGATTTAAATCATGTTATTGACTTATTCCAGAATCATATTCATTGTTATGATATAATATATGGTTCACTTATGACATTATATTACCCGTTCTTTTGTAAATTCCATGTTAAAGAAGCGTTTTGGGTAAAATCGTTTCATTTATCTTAGGTGTTTTGACTTGTTGTTCTTGACATCACTATTACTTATATCATGATTTACTTACTTCCAGAATATAAAATATGATTTATATATCATATATATTCAGTATATATATATATATAATAGGTAGATAAATAAAATGAAAAACACCGTTCATGGAGACGGTAGTCCGTACGTACGCATGAACGCTGTTTTCCTTTCCTTATTGTCTTGAAATGGAAGTAAGTAGATGACATACATATGTATATATATACATAAATCCAGTATCTTTATAATGTCATATATTTCATTATTATTTCTTATATATACATTATAATCATTCTTAAATGGTTAACATGGAGAATGAATCTCATCGCGTCGTGGAGACGGTAGTCCGTACGTACGCACGAGCGATGATATCATTTCTATAAATATTGAATTGAATTGGAGTGGATTATACAATATATCAGAATCAATATGATGTTGTAATAACTATGTATAGTTATTCTTTACACCATTATACCCATCCATGTAAGGTGGTGGTGGAAAATAGATTACACCACGACGTGGAGACGGTATTCCGTACGTATGCACGCGCAGTGATTTCTTTTTCCGTAGGATGGATAGATGGTGAAATAGGTTTCTTTCATACTTATAATAACATATCAGTATATGAGTGATACTGATGTTATTACTTCATAATGAAACAACCTAAGAAGAAGAAGTGTAAGAAGAAATAAAGATGAAAGAATTGGTAACGGTAATTACCTCTTCTTTGAAGCGCCTTTTGGAGACCTCCTCTTAGGGAACTAAAATTGGTCTTTGAGGAAGACCAGAACCTCTAGGATGTTTCTAGGGAAGTGAAGAAGAGATTTTGGCAGAGGTTGGACGAGCTTGAGAGCTCAAATTGGTGTGAGGAGGAAGGGGAGGAGGTGTCCTTTTATAAGGGAGGAGAGGGGCACCTTAGGAATATCTCAAAATATTATTTTATATTAAAGACAAAATAGGTTTATAATGGTTCCAAAGGGTCTTATTTCGAAGCTAAAGTGGGGATGGGTCGAAATCCTATCAAACAATAGAATTTAGACAAGTTTAGGATATTATTTTAACCTTATCAATTAAATTTAACTCTAAGTTAAATAGTTTAACTTTTACCATGTCTTTTTGTTTTCTTTCACTATATGGTTAATAAACATACTATAACATGCCAAACGAACCCCAAATTGTTTATTAATAATATATATATCCTTATCTAAGTCATTTTGCCGATCCTTAGATTTTTAGGAATACAATAACAATTAATAATATAATATTTGATTTAAAAACTATTTTGTGTCAATTTTGACACTATTTAATATATGATTTTTTTGAAAGTCATAACAGAATTAAATGTTCGAACCAAGTTTATTAAATCAACATTAATATATCATAGTAACCTAGAAAATTAGTGGAATTCATAAAAAATCTCAAATTATATTTATTTTGGTGTTTATAACATCAATTATGTCAATATTTCATTAATAAGATAATTACTGCATCATTGTTGTGTCATAAATAAATTAAATTATTTTATGTCTAAAAATTACAAATAAAATACCATCATGTAGGAAATCTTTTTAGCTTTCTAATGAATATTTAAAATCGAATTTATCTTATGTATAACCCCATATTAAAAATGATTTACTTATTAAACATTGATTTTAACTATTTTAACCTTTCTTTAAATAAATTAATAATAAATGTCCTAATCTAATCCAAGTGGGCCTAAATGGTCATATTTTATTCCTAAGTTTGTTTTTGGTCGAATTACACTTGACCAATAGAATTAGGACATGTGTTAGGGTAATAGTAATATCATATTACCCTTAGTTACCCTATTTACTATTAACCACGGTAAAAAAGTAAAAAGTTACTATTCACCAAAAAACTTATTTTCATCTCATTGAACCACATTTTAGTCCTTGATATTAACCGTGTCTCTCGGATTTTCGAAATTCCATTCACAGAAGCGGCAAAATTAAGTTTTATGAAAAATTCAGTTTTTTTTAACTACAACTTAGTAGTTTCACTATTCATAAAAAATTGATGTTTTTCAGAACAATGCCAAAATTTCATCCTAAGCTATATTTCATATTCCGAATTAAAAAATGAAATCTATTTTACCAAATTCATAACATAGAAGTTGCATTAATTAATTTTATAATTAAATCCCGCTGTTAAAATAAATAGCGTGTTTTCAGGAAACAATATATATCAAAAGATTGACACTTGATTATGTCTGGTTTAAATGTGAAATTACAACCAATGACCAACATTGTATTAAATTGTAAAAATATATTCTAAATATACTTTAAAACCACTCAAATTAATAATTTATCAATATTAATTATTTCGATTAAAAAAGTTGTTTTTAATTAAAATTTAGTAATTTTCACTATTCATCAGAATATGAAAGTTATCCGAAATGTACCAAAATTTCACCTTAGGCTAAATTCGATATTCCGAATCCAAAAATGAAGTTCATTTTGAAATATAAGATTTACAGAATTTTAAAAAGTGGTTATTACTATTCATACGGCTAGTTTTAATAATATTTTAATAGCATATCGTTGTTTAGTGAAACTCGGTATTGCGTATTACACACGCTATCGAGGAAGGTCGCGATTGCGTGTAATGCAAGGCAAGTCAAGGATGTGTGTTGTGCAAGCTCCTTTTGGTGTAGCGTACAACACAAGACATTAATAAAATTAAAAAGAATATTTTTTATAAAATCTTGGGCTGTTACATTCTACCCCCCTTAAAATGAATTTCGCCCTCGAAATTCGTCGGGGTTATAAATGGTTTACTATTCGAAAGTTTCTTTAATAGAAACCCACATCGTAAAAAGGAATATCAAAACTAATCTTTAAAAACAAAAGTATGAAACGTAACGGTTACCCAAATAAACAAATCATTGGGTTTCCACATAGGTGAAAATATGGATATGGAAGAGAAATCTAACCATCATGTTCTGATGGAGAGTGGTAGAGAACATGGCTATGGAAAAGCCAATAATCACAAATCCATATATTTGTGATGATATAAGGTACCATCTGATTCATCAGGTATAAGATCACTAGGACAACATTTTTGGTTTTCAATATCATTTCCCTAAAGTTGAAAATTTGATTTAGAATAAATACTTACTTTATTTTGGTACAATCTCACTATTGTTCGTGCCGTGAACAATTTTCTCTTCATCTCTTAAATAAATGAAGTTGAATTTGTTATTCGTGAAGTGTTAGCAGATCATGTGATAGAATGACGAGTCATTCCATCTGTCTCAAACAAAAGGTTAGTAAAAATTATATACATAAGTCGATCTATAGTGAGATTAATCACATATGGTTTCTAAAATGGACTTATACTTCATATATCATACTGCTTAATATAATAAAACTAGTTTCTACTAAACAGGGACTTTCTGTAGGTCAGTGGTAGGCGATAAAGGCCAGTCGCACTTCAGTTGTGGGTTCGATTCCTACAGCCTTGTCCGAAGCGATGAGCTGTCGCCCGTCCTGCAGGTTGTCCTTTTTCTAAAACTATATTACTATAACATCCCATAATATCGAAAAAACTTCTATCCTTAAACAATACTAACTTATGTCCAACATAATCCATTCCAATATTTAGTCCTATCCATAATACTGCAGTCCATTCTCATAACATAGTGAAAACGACTACCAGAGATTTAATACCATCGTTGATCCCCATATATCATAAGATATATCTTGTTGGAAACATTCCAAACATTCAAAGGCCTTAATCTTGTACTCTCTTGAATACCCATTGAACCTTAGTGAAAACTTGAATGCAGTTAAAAGTTAACACTTTCCACATACCAAAATCCTCAAAATTCTATATACTCAAACCATGATATCACTTAGTCCTTATATCAATCATGAGCTCATGAATACTATTAAACATTTCATTTTCTCGTCTTCATTATGCGCATATCATCTTATTTCCAAAAAAATATCTCAATCACTTTGAATACCACATCAATAAATATTGCAATACTCAATGATACAACATTATTTTGGAATCCCATTACATAAACACTTAATCATTCTACCACATCGTTGTCATATTCAACATTGCCAATAGTGATCGCATGTGATTTCCCTTTGTCCTTTGCCTTCAGTGGTTGCTCATGTTGATCATCACTAACCCTTGGATTAGGGCAATTATTAGCATAATGCCCCATTTCCTTGCACTTGAAGCATTGAAGTGTTGGCGGTGCGTTCTCTGCAGTGTTTGCTTTATTCACATCATTAGAAACCCTTTTTCCATTACTTCGACACTCAGCTGCTCGATGACCTTATTTTCCACACTTAAAACATTTTCTAGTCCCTTTAAGACAATCTCCACCATGCTTCTTTCCACACTTTGTGCATAAGGAAACATTCATCTTCTTTTCACCATTATTCTGAGATTTCTCCTTGAACTCCATCTTTCGTTTCTTGTCAAAACCATGAGATGGATATGTAACACCAACTTCCATTTCTACCTTGATAGCACAACGCACAATTTCTTCATAGCTACTGAAGTCTCTTATAGCTAATGCCCTTCGAAGACTTGGTTTTAAGCCACTGAAAAATCTATCAACTTTACTTTCAGGTTGGATGATAATTCCAGAAGCATACCTTGCAAGTCTTGTAAAATTTGCTTCATAGGTACCAACAGATTCATCGTCCCTTTGCTTCAGTTCAAGAAAATCTTTCTCCATCTTTGTTCGAAGAATACGAGGGAAGTACTTACTGAAAAACAAGTTCTTGAACTCGTCCCATTCCATGGACTCAATTTCATCTCTTGGCCTCGTATTCTTGATAAGATTCCACCATTGATCAGCTTCACCTTCCAAACGATATACTGCTAAGATGACTTTATCATGATCAGAACATTGAAGAACTGAAAATATCTTTTCAGTAGTACTGATCCATTGTTCAGCCACAAGTGGATCAGAAGACCCACTGAAAGAAGGTGGACGTTGCCTCATGAAGGACTCAATAGAATATTGTTCCCTTCTCTGCTCATTTGGAAGTCCAGAATAATTCATAGCTTGTGTAAGTATAGCAATAAGATTTTGCACTCCATCTCCCATAACATTTGTTTGTTCAGGAGGGCAATCATTGCATTGTCCATTGCATTGATCAACACGGTTCCTTCGGGTTCCAGCCATCGTCTCAAACCCAAAAAGAATAGTGTGAGAGGCAAAAATCATGCTAGGGAAAACAACATAATAAAGGGGGAGTACCTTCAATATCCAACATCTTAGGTTTAATTCTATGATCGTTAGCGTAATTCTATTACTATAACCTATACGTATACTTATCCCTAGGGACATCCCTAGACATACCTTAGAAATATCTCTAGGGATCTCACTAACGTTTTCGCATCCTAGTTTCCAAAGGTTGACTAAACCTTTCCTCTGATACCAACTGTAGAGAGCCGTATCTTATCGTACATGGACATTACATTACTTTTGCGGAATACTTAGTACATAACAAAAACACACACACAAGGATCGTAATAGTTTAGTGTCTTTGGAAACTCGGAATATAATCTTCTAATCCTGGTGAAATATCTTCAACATCTCCCATAAAGATCTTCTCTTTTTTTTACCTAAAACCTTTCTTTATATCCTGGGGAAAAGAAAACATAAAAGGGTGAGCTGAAATGCTCAGTAAGGGTAAACAAAAGAAATATCAATCACATAATTTTCATAAGAACATAACATTTTTGGAAATCTTAACCTGCAAAAGAGAGCATAATTTCATAACATGGGATAAATCATAGTAGTGAAATGAAATCATAACATAAAACATTACTCATTGTGGCATACACACATAATCATAGAGAATCATTTCTTGTTAGTCAAGACTCATTGCCAAGACTATCTTAGTGGACAAAGTCCCTTTCTGAATCGAGTAATCCTCGTTTCAGTCCTGTTTCACAGAACCGGTATAACCTACCATTCCAGCCATGTCTATCTCATGAGATATAAAATATTTACCCAATGCATTGGAGGGAGATATAGGTCCCACCCATCTCTTAATGAATCCTTTCTTATGTGTGCCACAAAATCATAAATCATACATCATTGCATAACCCATGTAATAAAAATGGGATTCTTAAACAACATGACATCATAAAACCATTCATATAAGATAAAGGAATTCATAAACATAATTCCATCACAACATAGTCAAATCAATGTAAAAATATGGATAGAAACAGAACCCTTTATTGGAAAATAATTTTGATAAAACACTTGAATTGAATTCTTGAGGAAAATATCCTTTCTTCTTCAAAATCAATTTCTTTTCACAAAACATCATGCAATTTTAAAAGAAAGAGATTTTATTGAAAATAGTCATGAAATCTTTTAGAGGAAGCTTCATGAAAATAAGGCTTTATAAAACAGTATAAATCCGTTCGTGCCGTATAAGTTAAAAAAAACATTCTTTGTACTTTTGTCGGAAAAGTCAAAAAGTACCTCGTACGGAAAAACGACAAAATATTCCTTTCATATTCTTTACTAAAAACTCACCTAAGGGTAAAATTGGATTTAAACTATTGAAAGTGGATGGAAACAATATTACATATTGAGGGAACATGGATGTGGATGATAAAATACACCCCAGTAAATACTTACGAATAAACAATCTCGGATAAAAATGAGATTGTGATATTTCCCTTACCTTATGTCCGACTTGCTTTGTAAGTATCCAAACCTCCTGCATAATGATTTAAATCATGTTATTGACTTATTCCAGAATCATATTCATTGTTATTATATCATATATGGTTCACTTATGACATTATATTACCCGTTCTTTTGTAAATTCCATGTTAAAGAAGCGTTTTGGTTAAAATCGTTTCATTTATCTTAGGTGTTTTGACTTGTTGTTCTTGACATCACTATTACTTATATCATGATTTACTTACTTCCAGAATATAAAATATGATTTATATATCATATATATTCAGTATATATATATATATAATAGGTAGATAAATAAAATGAAAAACACCGTTCATGGAGACGGTAGTCCGTACGTACGCATGAACGCTGTTTTCCTTTCCTTATTGTCTTGAAATGGAAGTAAGTAGATGACATACATATGTATATATATACATAAATCCATTAGCTTTATAATGTCATATATTTCATTATTATTTCTTATATATACATTATAATCATTCTTAAATGGTTAACATGGAGAATGAATCTCATCGCGTTGTGGAGACGGTAGTCCGTACGTACGCACGAGCGATGATATCATTTCTATAAATATTGAATTGAATTGGAGTGGATTATACAATATATCAGAATCAATATGATGTTGTAATAACTATGTATATTTATTCTTTACACCATTATACCCATCCATGTAAGGTGGTGGTGGAAAATAGATTACACCACGGCGTGGAGACGGTATTCCGTACATACGCACGCGCAGTGATTTCTTTTTCCGTAGGATGGATAGATGGTGAAATAGGTTTGTTTCATACTTATAATAACATATAAGTATATGAGTGATACTGATGTTATTACTTCATAATGAAACAACCTAAGAAGAAGAAGTGGAAGAAGAAATAAAGATGAAAGAATTGGTAACGGTAATTACCTCTTCTTTGAAGCGCCTTTTGGAGACCTCCTCTTAGGGAACTAAAATTGGTCTTTGAGGAATACCAGAACCTCTAGGATGTTTCTAGGGAAGTGAAGAAGATATTTTGGCAGTGGTTGGCCGAGCTTGAGTGCTCAAATTGGTGTGAGGAGGAAGGGGAGGAGGTGTCCTTTTATAAGGGAGGAGAGGGGCACCTTAGGAATTTCTCAAAATATTATTTTATATTAAAGTCAAAATCGGTTTATAATAGTTCCAAAGGGTCTTATTTCGAAGCTAAAGTGGGGATGGGTCGAAATCCTATCACCCAATAGAATTTAGACAAGTTTAGGATATTATTTTAACCTTATCAATTAAATTTAACTCTAAGTTAAATAGTTTAACTTTTACCATGTCTTTTTGTTTTCTTTCACTATATGGTTAATAAACTTACTATAACATGACAAACGAACCCCAAATTGTTTATTATTAATATATATATCCTTATCTAAGTCATTTGGCCGATCCTTAGATTTTTAGGAATACAATAACAATTAATAATATAATATTTGATTTAAAAACTATTTTGTGTCAATTTTGACACTATTTAATATATGATTTTTGTGAAAGTCATAACAGAATTAAATGTTCGAACCAAGTTGATTAAATCAACATTAATATATCATAGTAACCTAGAAAAATAGTGGAATTCATAAAAAATCTCAAATTACATTTATTTTGGTGTTTATAACATCAATTATGTCAATATTTCATTAATAAGATAATTACTGCATCATCGTTGTGTCATAAATAAATTAAATTATTTTATGTCTAAAAATTACAAATAAAATACCATAATGTAGTAAAGCTTTTTATCTTTCTAATGAATATTTAAAATCTAATTTATCTTATGTATAACCCCATATTAAAAATGATTTACTTATTAAACTTTGATTTTAACTATTTTAACCTTTCTTTAAATAAATTAATAATAAATGTCCTAATCTAATCCAAGTGGGCCTAAATGGTCATATTTTATTCCTAAGTTTGTTTTTGGTCGAATTACACTTGTCCAATAGAATTAGGACATGTGTTAGGGTAATAGTAATATCATATTTACCCTTAGTTACCCTATTTACTATTAACCACTGTAAAAAAGTAAAAAGTTACTATTCACCAAAAAAATTATTTTCATCTCATTGAACCACATTTTAGTCCTTGATATTAACCGTGTCTCTCGGATTTTCGAAATCCATTCACAGAAGCGGAAAAATTATGTTTTATGAAAAATTCAGTTTTTTTTTAACTACCACTTAGTAGTTTCACTATTCATCAAAAATTGATGTTTTTCAGAACAATGCCAAAATTTCATCCTAAGCTATATTTCATATTCCGAATTCAAAAATGAAATCTATTTTACCAAATTCATAACATAGAAGTTGCATTAATTAATTTTATAATTAAATCCCGCTGTTAAAATAAATAGCGTGTTTTCAGGAAACAATATATATCAAAAGATTGACACTTGATTATGTCTGGTTTAAATGTGAAATTACAACCAATGACCAACATTGTATTAAATTGTAAAAATATATTATAAATATACTTTAAAACCACTCAAATTAATAATTTATCAATATTAATTATTTCGATTAAAAAAGTTGTTTTTAATTAAAATTTAGTAATTTTCACTATTCATCAGAATATGAAAGTTATCCGAAATGTACCAAAATTTCACCTTAGGCTAAATTCGATATTCCGAATCCAAAAATGAAGTTCATTTTGAAATATAAGATTTACAGAATTTTAAAAAGTGGTTATTACTATTCATAACGGCTAGTTTTAATAATATTTTAATAGCATATCGTTGTTTAGTGAAACTCGGTATTGCGTATTACACACGCTATCGAGGAAGGTCGCGATTGCGTGTAATGCAAGGCAAGTCAAGGATGCGTGTTCTGCAATCTCCTTTTGGTGTAGCGTACAACACAAGACATTAATAAAATTAAAAAGAATATTTTTTATAAAATCTTGGGCTGTTACACAATAAATAATAGTTAAAATTTCTCAAAGGTGTAACTTCAAATAAAAACATCTTTCAACTTGTCATAATTAAAATAACTCAACACATTTAAATACAATGAAAAAGATAATGATTTTTTATACATTCTTACCATATGATGACATTAAGTATAAAATATTAAATGAGCACTATAAATTGGGAAAAAACCATAGGCACTAGCTCGTTGTGGGTCCTAGGTTCCACATACTCGGTGAGAGTAACAATACAAATATTTGTTCTCAGTCACATGAGTGACTAGTAGGGATCAAAACCATATCATAGTGGTCCCCCAAAAACATCATCATCATAGTTGTGGAAGTGTTTTCATTTCCAATATTACTTGGTGAATCCTAGGCGAAACCCCATATGATCACCAAAATATTAGTATATATCCTCCCAACTAGATACTGGAGTTTTACCTCTTGTGCTAAAAAAAGTTCCAAGGGCCATGAAATTCAATTTTCATATTCAAATACAACTTTCATGTCACTCACACACTCTAAAAAACCCACACAAATTTCACATGATCCCCTTTTCATTCAAATTCATTTTGGAAATCATACTCACACCAAAACATCCCACAACATTTTTCACTTATCTTTCACACTTCATGAAATCTTTTAATCAATTTTACAAAACTGTTCCAAGATAGTACACATCACATAACATCCCTTTCACATTGAAATATATCATTTCAAAAGTACAGACCAAAAAAAGTGTTTGGCAGCATAGTTTCACTTATCACATAAATCAATTAACCATTTAAAAGCATGACAAATAAAATCTGAGGATTGTAACCATGATTTGTAGAAAAAAATCCATATAAACCCCCTATTTTAACACAAAAATCATTCCAATGTCACATGATACCAGAATTGGCCACCATAACATCATTTAATAAACTATTCACTAAATCATAAAATTACAACAATGAACACAACATGGAATACACACCAAAAATATTCACATTGAACAAAAATGACACTTAAAAACGAACTAATTCACAAATTATACTAGATATAATTTTTGAACCAAACATAATGGAAGAGAATCATGATAAAAATATAAATCAACCAAAATAATAGATCCAATAATTCTTACACATGCAATCACCTGCCATTTCTACAAAAAACTCCAATGTGATGTGCGAAACTTCAATTGCCCCACCGCTACACCAAAAATAATTGAAATGAATCCCTAATCCATAATATTTCAAGATAATGACACGAAACCAAATTCGAGGAATGAACCCTAGATAATGGACATATTATTACCTCTAGAATATTGGAAGAAGCCCTTTTAAAATGGGAGGAACATGAGAGAAAACTGACTTAAATGGATGATCTTGAAGAAATCTCCACGAGTGCCCCAAAAAATGAATCTCCATGTAACCACAACTGTTAGTGAGGATCGTATGATGCTGAGTAGGTCATGTGGGGACTGAAATGGGGGAAAAGAGAGAATATTAAATGGTTTATGAATCAATAAAATTACCTTCTCAAATTAGGACGATTTGAGAAATCATGTGATGTTTCTCTCTAATAGACAATGAAAATGAGCTCCAAATTGGTGAAATTGAAAATGGAGGTGATACTAGGGTTTTTGGATTTGGGTGGGTGTTTGAATCACCAAAAAATAGTGAAAACTGAATATGATATGAAATCATTAAAATGAAATTTTAAAATAGAAATTGGGCTCATGTGTTGGCCAAATGCGAAAATTAATCACCCAAATCTAAAATGATAATTTGTTCCAAAGGGGTACAAATGGATATGGTGATTTGAATATGTAAGGGAATTCCATGTGGGAAGTGGAATGGATAAAAAATGTTAAAAAATGATGTAGTTATAGATGAAATGAATTTGGTTTTGAAATCTGGAAATGGTATCGTGGTTTGGACCAAATCATGAAAACGAATCATTTCTTCCAAAAATTATTTGGAAACCACTACGATGAAGATACAATTAAAATTTAATGAAAAATTACATTGAAACAAGCCACATTTGTGTTAATTCAACCCACCATAAATATTTCCACCCTTGGAAGGCCACCAAAAATCAAAAATCAAAAACCCAACGCAACCGTTGGGTCAAAATGGACTCCTTTTTCACATTTCTCACACCCCCAAAATGATAATATATCTCTAGTATATCAATCAATGAATGGATTATCTCAACTACCAAAATATACACTAGTTTCATTATATGATCATGAACATTCAAACATGATCCCAAAAAAACACATCAATCACTATCATGATAATAATTACAAAATTTAACCAAATTAACAACAACATTGAACATTGTTACTATAGTATCATTTAAAAAAGTTGTTGGGCGCACTATAATCAAAACATTTTCCCAAGAAGGATGTTGGTAGATAAATATATCTGAATGAGATCACCTATTGCCAAGACAAGACCATGGAAAAAATAGTGTTACTGATACAAAGAGACACAAATGGTATCCCCACCATATGAGACCACTTAAATTTTCCCAAGAGAGAATCGGGAAACAGGTATGGGGAGGCCCAAATGTACTCCCCAGTATAAGGGGTAAATTTTCATTAGACTTTTCCAGAAGAACATATCTAAGTACCATAGTTTTTCAACCCACAATAAGTTCCAACCATCTTAAATGACTAGTATATGGCGACATGAAAGGTTCCCAAAATTTAACTGGTTGGAATGACTGCACAGTTAGTCAACACTGTTTGGGAAACCATTGGCTAACCATGCAGAGGATTCTATCCAAAGGGGAACCTTTTCATAGTTACATGGGCCAAGGGGCATTGACATGGAGAGACTATGTGTAAGATAATGTCTCAAATCACATTGTTTACTATGTTGGAGAATGATTACAACTAATTTTGAGCAAACCGTGTGCTACCATCATCCTAGCACAAATTTTATACATTTCACTAAAAATTCAAGGGAATCCAAAGGGCAAAAAGCATGAACTTAAGAGATAATGTGGGATTAAGATTGCACGACCACTTTCCACCAAAAGAAAACAACTAGAGAAGGAAAATAATACATGAGGATTAATACATTCCCATATTTCATATCAATGACAACAATTTGACCTACAATTTTTTTAATAACCCTAGGATTTTCCTGAATACGTACCATCATCACTCTGGGACCAATGGATAGAGCTCAGATGATCTTTACAACATTGTACCCATAGTTAGGCATTCAGAAACCTCCCAATGGAACTACATCTTGAGATACCATAAAAACACATTGTGATCCTAATTAGGTTCAAAGTGACACAACAAAAACCAAACTCACATTACCAAAACCAAATTTGTTTTCTGAAAAATGATCTTAGATGATGCACACCCATCACCCTTTGTTTTATCGAATGAAAAAGGGAAAGGATAAAGGGAATATGAAAACACCATACTCTAAACAATGGATATCTATATTTTCTAATGGGAGGAACACTTTTGACTAAATATTGATTCTCAAAAGTTTATAGAACCTTCATTTTTTCAGTCAAATGAGAAAATGAATCTCAAGGTGTCACTGAGCATGACCCTGGTGACTGATAGAAACAATATTTGGATATGGAAATTATGTTGAGTCCCAAACAGCACAAAATTTCATTAAAATGGACTTATTAGCTACTCTTGACCATATTCCCCACACTGGTTGTTTAACATGTACCCAAATTCTTAAGAGACCAATGAATGACCTAGAGTACCTCTTAGAAAACATTTTACACCAACATCCCAAGACCACTTCTTCATTTAGAAACTCATGTGACTTAAGGAACAATGGTCTCTTTCCAACTTCTATGACAAACTCCCTCTATAATAGGATATATAAAACCAAGAAATGAATTGGTGTTGTATAAACCTACAAAGCTTATAAAAAAGTCCCATTGTGTTGATCAACAATAGGACTTTCCAATAGAGAATCATTTTCGACTGCACGTCAGTCGTGCGTTAAATCATTATGGAGGTGTAACCTATCCAATGAGATAACCTAGGGACCTAACCCAGCTAGTCCATTAGACAAAAGAATCACTAGTCATAACTAATCACATGAGGGGAACCACCACAAGGGCCTCCCAAAATTTCCTCAGAAGAGACCACTAACTGTCCCTTCAATTCAACATACCGACCAATCACAAAACAAAAGAATCCTTCAAATAAGAGGGGTTCATGAACTGAAAACATCCCACCATAAAAAATTAAAGAAAAAAGACATAATACATACGAACCTAACCAATCATCAACAAAATATGTTTCCCTTTAAAGGAAGTCACTTCATTGAAAATAAACGGTTCGGTGGTTAGTTTACCCACCAATGGTATTCTATTGGACACATATAGGAATGTTGCTATGCCACACTGGGAACCCTCTTCCTTTCCATCCCAAAACCCATCCATTTGTGCGATTAACTATACATCATAGAATATAGACCCATGAATGTTTTTGCTCATGAAAAACTCAATAATTATAACAACAATTCATTCCACTTTTCAAATCCATAACATTCATCCAACAATTCCCTTTTACTCAAGACCTCTAACCACAGAATCAAAACCTAATTTACATGTTTCAAATAATTTTCAAAATCCCCAATTATTCAAATAAAAACTCACTTAGAAAAATAAATGAATTTCAATACATTCCATCTTGTTTTAAAACACTCCCAGTTTAATGAAAAACACTCCCTTTCATCAACACCCATACATATGAACCCTATATCTTCTTATTAAAACA
Organism: Viscum album; assembly: GCA_963277665.1. Lineage (NCBI taxonomy): Eukaryota > Viridiplantae > Streptophyta > Magnoliopsida > Santalales > Viscaceae > Viscum > Viscum album. Next base: position 150,609,841 of record OY728128.1, on the reverse strand, counting down.
TTATTACAATGATTGATAAAACCATTAATATGATTACTAGTTACCCAGTAATAAATTTATCTTAAACCCCCAAACATTAATTACAAAAACACTTAAATCAACTCAAAATACTGGACAAAAATTCCACAATGTCTATTTGGAATCGATTTTCAAAACCCTCTCTAATATAATTCATACTTTTAAATGAGGTATAAACAAAAAATTTACCATTTAAAAATACTTATAAAAACTTATTTTCAAAATTTTAGAAATCAATATACTTCTACATTACTGAAATGTCATGTCATAAAAGTTAACATTTTTTTAATAATGTCTTATTTATAATTTTATAACCTAGTTTACAAGATTCCAAAACCAAATGACCAAATCTATGTAAGAGAAAACTAGTTTTGGTTGGTGAATTTTACATATGTTTGGAATCTATACGACAATCACATAACCTTCACATAGAGTGCTCTTGGATAGTATACCCAGATCCACATGGCTTTCCAGGACCTGTGAGCTCACTAAGACCATTGACCCATCCATCTTTTAATTTCTCAAATCATTGATGACCCATGAAAACAAAATGACAAAGATAAAACCTGAGCTCCCCTAGTTACTTGAATCTCATTCTGAGGTTTATTGGCCAGACACGAAACCATTAATAAAAATTCCATTTCCCTATGACCCTAGATTCGGACTATCCTAATTCATCCCAAAATAACATGAACCCAGAGAGCAAACCTGACCCCCTTTAGTACCATTTTTTCATGAAAAAAAATGGATGCCATCAAAACCGACACCCAACCAAAATTGTGGAAATGCATGAAGAGATTTCCCAATCCCATTAGGCTAGAACAAGTGCCCGGGTATCAAAAAATGAAATTTGGGAATGAATTACCTGATTTTATAATGATAATACAACAAACCAATCCAATAAACCAAATCTGGATTTTTCAAAGCAATACATGTTTTACAAAAATTCATAATTGAGTTTCATAATCTAGAAAAAAACTCAAATACTATAAAAAAGGAACAAATTTAAAATAGACATTCCAAGAACCTCTTCATGTAATGGGGTACTACCTGCATGCTATCTCCACTACACTACGCCAAGAAGGAGTGCTAGAATCCTGAACCATTGGCACTAAATGATTTACCCAAACCAATAAAAAAATACAATGTGTACTTATTCCCAAGGGCATAAGTATGGTGTGATCAGAATCCCAGTAGGATTCCACAATTTAAATATTTCATGTGATAATCATTACTAGAAAAAACTCGTTCAACTTGTATGAACAAGAAAAGCTAGTAACATTTTCTAAAATATGCAAATTTAAATAAAAACAGATTTCAAGTGGGCTACATAAAAAAATCAAAAAATTTAAATATAGTTAAAAAGATACTTAATTTCTCCATCAAAACATACCTTTTGTCGAAGGTAAGTACAAAATATCAAATGAGCACTAGAAATGGGAAAAACAGTAGGACCTAGCTCACTATGGGTCCCAGGTACCTAAATCTTGGTGAATGTAACCATAAAAATAATTTTTCATGTGATCAGGAGCCACTTTTTGGGATAATACAAATATCCATGTGGTCCCCCAACATCATCATCAACATATTTTAGTTGGTGTTTTCATCGTCAAACGTGGTATGTGAAATAGGGTCCAAACCCCACAGGATCACTAGTATACTAGTACACATCCACCAACCAAGACCCCCAGGTTTTCCCTCATGTTCTTAGACATGTTCCACAAGCCATGAAATACAATTTTCACATGAAAATACCACATTAGATAACTCATCACCAATAGCTTGGAGTCGGTGCTCTGGATATGGTGTGTAATTTTTTCACAAAAGGGAAACAATTAAATTACACATCATATCCACTCGGGAGGAACTTTCGGGTTTAGATCCCTGAGAATTAGTGATAACAGATTCACTTCTTCATCACATAGGAAAGATCAACATACCAAAACATGGAGAAACATTTCTAACCTATAAAAATTTATTAAAAACGTAGGGTGAGCATGATAATACTCAGTAAGGGGCGTTTAAAATATTTAAATACAACTTTATAAAACCAAATTTGAAAGTACTTTCTCGTACTTAAAATAATTACTTTTAGGAAAAAATCACAACATTTAAAAGGTAGCTAAAAAATATTTAGAGAAAGGCATGAAAAAGTATATGAACATACTACTAAAAGATACTGAACTATTATAGTAAGAATACTTGCATGAATGTAAATAATCACTAATAAGTAAAAAGAGCAGAACATGCATGGTGTGCTAGTACTACCGAGGATGAACATTATTATAGTTTGAACATAAACAATTTAAATACAACATAAAAAGTAAAATTTTTTTAATGCTATCATTTGCATTAAAATCCTGGAAAGGAAATCTAATCATGCAACATCACTGACCAATCATATGCCATGTCTTCTTAATCTCATACTCATAGGTAATGGATCGTAAATATGGTTATTTCTATAATCGAAATAACCACCAGGTCATAAAATTATAATGATAATAATGAGGGAATTCATAATTCCAGACATCTTAACCCTCATGGTCAAGCCCCCGTGCCAGAACCATAAATTAATGGGTAAAAACCCAAACTAGTTTGTCCCATGAGACGAACTGATGCATCAAGAGGCTATAGCGGGCCTTACCCATCACTTAATAAGTCAAATACATTCCTCATATGACTAGTAAGGTGTGATATTCAGTGTTTCCCATACAACTTTTAATATTTAATTTTATTAGATATTACCCAAGGTTTCCCTTACCACATTGGGTAATTTAAATTCATTTCTCATTACCCAAGGTGTCCCATTCCACTTTGGGTAATTTAGTTCATTTTCATGATTTTTCATATGAATGAATCATTGAATATAATAATAAATAAAATGTATAATGAAACCAATGTACATTTACTGTAGAAATACATGGAATGACAATGAACATATAAAGTTTGGTAATACCAATCTTCAAAGGCAGGCATGGACAAGTAAAATATCCTTTTCACATGTAATAATAATTAAAGCACATAAAAAGATGAATGAATGGGTTTTTCCACTTAAAATGACAACTGTTTGACTTAAAATACTTATTCATGTAGAGAGATACGTAATAAAAAATACATGTTATTTAATATGCTGATAAAAGTATCGGTGAACATGAAAATTGGGTGAATCATAAACATGACTAACTTACATCAAACATTGTAGAAATTTCATTATGTAATAAAATTATATGTGACAACAACATGATATATAACATAACATGATTTAAAAATCCATTTATTCTCTAATATATTTTGTTCAAGCTAAAATATATTCTTTTAAATTAAAATATGGATAATATTATCAAAACATCGTTGATTAAATTAAAAAGGACATGTTAAATGTATTATTGTATACTTATACACAAAAGTGATTATTAGTTTTGCAAACACCAAATTAGCGTTTATAAATAATCCTTCAAACAGAAACTCCATTAGCTAATTCGAATAAACAATACTGGAAATTAGTGTTTTCGAATCTATATAATTATATATAACCATATATACACAAGGTATATGTATTTAAATATCCATAAACAAATAAGGATTAATAATTTCTTACATGTAATAAATACTTCCATAACAAATTTATTTATTGAATCTACTTGATTGAAAACCAAAATATTTTAGGTTTGTAACATATATAACCAGATGTACATACATATAAAAAAGTTTGGGTTTTTCATACCAAGTATAAATCCAATTGTACCCGAATGACATTTCGCATAGAAAACATTACATATGGCTTGGAAATCACCTTTTAAAAATTATTAATCGGATTTGGATTTTCTCACTAAAATATGTACCTATGTATATACATAGGTTTTGAAAACGTAATTCCATTTAACCCAAGACTTATTTTACACATAAAATATAATTAAAGGATGGATAGTCAGGACATAAAAATCATAAATTCTTGTATTGGAAAACATATATGCATAATTATATATTTATACACATATATATATATATATAAAGTTTAACAAAAAAGTATTTGAATATTAAAAATAAATTCCAAATACCATTTATGTGTATATAATCCTTTGTAAAACATACTGAAATATTTTTGAAATCTTATAAATAAATATAGTTTGGGAAATTATACCTATATATTTATATATATGTGAGTGTGTATATAATTAAACACCCGAATATACACATTGCATAAAAATGGGTTTGGATTTAAAGGAAACCTTTCAAAACCTTCCTTCATAAATTGTTTGAATTCATAAAACATGAAGAATCTTATGAAAACATTGAGGTGTATTTATATATATACATACTATTTTTAAAAATATATATATTCATATATATACAGGTTGTAACTTAAAATAGAGAGAGGTTAATCCTTACACCATCTAAATAAAACAATATACCCTGTTTTCAAATAGGAAGGGGAACAGATGATTCCAGTTTCACAACCATATATATATATACTTATATATTTATATATATCCTATTACATACAATATATTAAATTCATTTTTCACTATAATATAAATAGTAATATCCCCTTACCTTGATAGAGGAGGAGGGTCGGATTGGTAGAGGCTTGCTGGAGGTCCTGGGATTTTGAAGGAGAGGTGGAGAAGAATAAGAGAATGAACCCGTGGGGTTCATGCACATTGGAGAGGGATCTTAGATGATCCACAGGTCTCAACTCACCCAAAATAGAGGACCTACTACTTGACATACGGAGGTGCAAACAAACCTATGAGTTTGGGTAGAAGAAAAAACACAATATAAATATATATATTATATATAACCTTACTGATATTTTTTGGCTCGGTTGATAAGGGATGAGATAGAAATGGGTTTAGGATCAGGGAAAGGATATGTTAAATGGTTTATTAGGGGAGTCACATGCCAATGAGAGATAGTGGAGAGGGAGCGGAATGAGGGCGACAACCCACTGGGGAAGGCAACTCTGAGGTGACGTGTGGGGCATAAGCGTGATTAGGGGATCATGTGGCTGATGGTGAGGCGACGACGTGGTGGGTGTCAGGCGGCCAGTGCATGTCCGGCGAGGTGTCGCGGTGTGGTGTTGCTGGAGGTTCGAGAGGGTCATCGCCGAACCTGGTTGCAGCACCCAGGAAGAAGACGACTTCCTATTTATTTTTGATTTTTATTTGTTTATTATTTTATTATTTTATTATTATTATTATAACTTATCATTTTATTATATATTGTTTTTTAAAAAACCCACACAACAACCTGTGAAACATCCTACCCATATTTTCCCTCTTTTTTTCATTTAGTATTTTTATATTACTATTATTATTCATTAAAATTCAAAAGATCTTATAATAAAATATTAATACATTAAAAAATCTTTTAAATGATAAATTTTTACTTTTTAAAAGAAAATAATATAATATTTTTATTTATTAAATTTATAAACATATATTATTATATATATAAATCATAACATAAATAATTTTATTAAAAAAAACCACTTATATATATATATATATATTTATATTTATATTTATAAATAATATATATATATTTATAATTCAAATTATAAATCTTAATATATTATTTATTTTTAAATATCATTCCCATTAAGTTGATACCAATAAAAATTTGGTTATTATTATTTATAAACATATATTATATACATTAAATTTTAATAATAATAACAATGATTTTATTTAATTTATTTATTTTATTAAAATATAATTATGTCATTTAATTTTAACATAATATAATTTTATAAAACAAATAATAAACTGATTTTATAATTGGTTAAATTGAATAGATATATATTTTAAAAAAATAGATTTTTTTAATAATTTTATAAAATACTAATCTAAAAACAATAATTATAATTTCATATATATATCATCTTTGAACATGTATGAAAGCATATAATTATTAATCTGTTTGAATAAATTAAAATAATGTATTTCATTACATAAAGTCATATAATAATTTCAAAATGGCATGCGTTGTAAAATTATAAATTTCTAATAATATTAGTTTTATTAATAGTTTTATAAAAAATTAATTTAATCATAATTTTATAATGATAATAATCCAAAACATATTATATAAAACAATTATATATTTATAATACATTTCTTATTATTATCAATAAATAAATATTTTTTATATGTAAACATATTACATACATTTATAACATATTTAATTAAATTATAATTTTTTTGATATTATAATTTTTACTACAAATCGGGGTATTACAATATCCCCCTCATAACAGAATTGTGTCCTCATAATTCGATTCGCGTACCCCTATTGACTCACTGATACGGCCCCCTGACATCCTTAGTGATGTACCTACACAAACACTCTAGGATTTAGCTACTAAAAAGAAAAAGAACATAAAGCAACTATGTTGTACCTTTATAGATACCACTGATGTCGACGATGTCCCCATTTCCCAGTTGAATGAATTAATAACACAGCTTCGAATCCTTCGATCTCTCTAGACCAGATGCAACCGGAGCAGTTCGGGTCAAACACATGCAGACAACTATTATAAATTGAAAGGGAAACATACGGGGTGTGTAGCTGGGAGACGTCGGTGTGAACATGATGTCTGTAAAACGAGCGGAATGACTCAACCTTTAGAAGTTCAATGTCTCTAAACCAACCATGTAAACCATATGAAATGACATGAAACATATATTTTGCGCGGAGGTCACCATCTTTTGAAGATTCTTGAAAGTCCCCTAGAGACAGAAAATCATCAACCTGGGTGAAACACTTGAAAATTCCCTCAAAGTACTTACCTTGACGTACATAGAATGAATGGTGTGCATGCCTCATGAGAAAATAGATTAATCTTGTCCCTCGATAGATATAAAAACTCTTGGACTGTTAGATATAAAATAATGATGTTTTCATGTCAGATGTAGGTCCCCATAGGATTTATAATCTTCTGAAAAGGACTTGGCAACTATGGTCTCAAGAATTTTAGTTTGAAGGGACAAAAGACTTTTTCATGATCTTTTGTATGCCATATGAAATTTGAGAAAAAAACAAATCCTACTTTGTAAGATATGACTTAAGCTTTGTTTTAGAGTTTTTCTATTTATCTAGGGTTTTCTAAACCATTCTTTTGGTACCAACTGAGATTCCCCAATGCTAGTAGCCCGGATTCGGTGAACTAGATATGGCGTGTAATTTTTTTGACAAATGGGAAACAATTAAACTACACATCATATCCACTCGGGGGGAACTTTCTAGTGTAGATCCTTGAGAATCAAATATAACAACTTCACTTCTTTATCACATAGGAAAGATAAACATCCCAATGCTTGGAGAAACATTACTAACCTATAATTTTTTTTTAAAAACATAGTGTGAGCATAGAAATACTCAGTCAGGGGTGTTGAAAATACTTAAATACATCTTTTGAAAACAACCATTGAAAATACTTTCTCGTACATAAAATAATTCATTTTAAGAAAACCTCAAAACATTTCAAAGGTAGCTATAAAATATTTAGAGAAAGACATGAACAAGTATATGAACATACTATTGAAAGCTATTAAACTATAATCGTAAGCATACTTTCATGAAGGTACATAAGCACTTCTATGTAAGAACATCCTTACATATAAGGTGTGCTAGTACTACCTGGCATAAAAATTATCAGGGTCTGTGCATAAACAATTTCAATACGACATATAAAATGCACATTGTTTAATTCTATCATTTGCATTAAAATTATAAAAAGTAAAAATAATCATGTATCATCACTAACCAATCATATTCCATGTGTTCTTAATCTCACACTCATAGGTAATGGCTCTTAAATATGGTTATTTGTCTAATGGAAATAACCACTAGGTCATAAAATTACAAGGATCATAATGAGGGAATGCATAATTCCAGAAATCTTAAACCTCATGGTCAAGGCCTCTTACCAGAACCATAAATTAACGGGTAAAAACCCAAACTAGTTCGTCCCATGAGACAAACCGACACATCGAGAGGCTATAGCGGGCCTCACCCGTCACTTAATAAGTCCAATACATTCCTCATATGTCATGTAAGGTATGATATTCAAGGTGTCTCATACCACATTGAATTTTTAATATTATTAGATATTACCCAAGGTGTTCCATACCACTTTGGGTAATTTAATTTCATATCTCATTACCCACGGTGTCCCATACGACTTTTGGTAATTTTGTTCATTGTCATTATTTTAAATATGAATGAATTAGTGAATACAATGATAAATAAAATGATTGATGAAACCATTTTACATTTACTGTAGAAATACTTGATATAATAATGATCATATAATGTTTGTTAATAACAATTATCCAAGGCCGACATAGACTAGTAAACTATATTTTTCACATTTAATAATAATTAAAGCACATAAAGTGATGAATGAATGGGGTTTTCCACATGAAATGATAACTATTTTACATAAAATCCTTATTCATGTAGAGGGCTACTTAATAAAAAATACATGTTATTTAATATGCTGATAAAAGTATCGGTGAACATATAAATAGGATAAATCATAAACATAATTAACCTATATCAAATGTTGTAGAAAGTTCATTATGTAATAAGACTATATGTGAGAAACACATGATATATAACATAACATGATTTAAAAAACCATTCGTTCTTTAATATATTTTGGTCATGTTAAAATATATTCTTTTAAATGAAAACATGGATAATATTATCAGAACTACTTTAATTAAAATAAACATGACATGTTAAATTTATTATTGTATACTTATACACACAAATGCATATTAGTTTATAAAACACCAAATTTACATTTATTAATTATCCTTCAAACATTAACTGCATTAACCAATTCTAATAATCAATAATGGAAATTAGGGTTTTGGAAACTATATAATTATATATAACCGTATATACCTAAGGTATATGTATTTAAATCTCCATAACCAAATAAGGTTTAATAATTTCCAACATGTAAAAAATACTTCCATAAAATATTTATTTATTGACTCTACTTGATTGAAAACCAAAACATGATAGGTTTGTAACATATACAACTTGATGTATATACATATATAAAAATTAGTGTTTTTTATACCATGTATAAATCCATTTGTACCAGAATGAAATTTATCATGTAAAATATTACTTAAGGATTGGTAATCACCTTTTAAAAATTATAAAATGGATTTGGATTGTGTTACTTAAATATATACCTATGTATATACTTAGGTTTTAGAAACGTAATTCCATTTAACCCAAGACTTAGATCGCACAGAAAATATTATTAAAGGATGGATACTCAAGTCATAAAAATAATACTTTTTTTATTGGAAAACATATATGCATAATTATATAATTATACATATATATATAACCTGTACAAAAAAAGGGTTTGCATATTAAAAATAAATTCAGAATACCCTTTATGTGTATATAATCCTTTGTAAAAAATACTAAAATATTATGGAAATATTATAAAAAGATTTAGTTTGGAAAATTATATATATATATATATAATTAAACACCCGAATATATAATTAGTATAAAAATGGGGTTGGCATTAAAGGAAATCCTTCAAAACCATCCTTCATAAATTGTTTGAATTCATAAAACATGAACAATCTCCAGGAAAACATTGAGGTGTATTTATATATATATAGATACTCATTTTAAAATTATATATATTCATATATATATAGGTTGTAACATAAAACCGAGGGAGGTCAATACTTACACCATTTAAAGAAAACCATATAACATGTTTTAAAAGAGGAAGTGGAAAAGACGATTCTAGTTTCAGAACCATATATATATATATATATACTTACATATAAATATCCTTATTATATAAAATATATGAAATTCAGTTTTCTCTATAAAATAAATATTAATATTCCCTTACATAGACAGAGGAGGAGGTTCAGATTGGTAGATCCATGCTGGAGGTCTTAGGAGCTTTAAGGATAGGTGGAGAAGAAAAAGAGAATGAACCCGTGGGGTTTATGCGCATGGAAGAGGGATATTAAAAGATCCATAGGTCTCAACACTACCAAAATAGAGGACCACCTGCTTGACTTACGGATGTGAAAAAACCCCTCTGATTTTGGGTAGAAGACAAAACACAACATAAATATATATATTATATATAACCTTAATGAAAAATGAGTGGTTAGAGGGATAAGGAATGAGATGGAAAGTGGAGTAGGATCGTGGAAAGGAGAGGTTAAAGGGATCCTTAAGGGAGTCACGAGTCGATGAGAGATAGTGGAGAGGGAGAGGAATGACGGCGACAAACCACTGGGGAAGGCGACTGTGAGTTGTCATGTGGGGCGTTAGTGTGGGGAGGTTCTCATGTGGCTGACAGTGAGGCGATGACGTTGTGGTGGTCGGGCAACCAGTTCTAGTCCTACAAGGTGTCACGGTGTGGCATCATTATAGGTTCGGGAGGGCCGTCGCCAACATTGGTTGCAGCACCTAAGAAGAAGACGACTTCCTCATTGTTTTTGTTTTTTGTTTATTATTTTATTCATTTATTATTATTATTATGATAACATTATCATTTTATTATATATTTATCTTTTTAAAAAAACCCACACAACAACCCATGAAACCTCCTACCCACATTTTTCCTTTCTTTGTCATTCATTATTATTATATTACTATCATTATTTCTACAAAGTCAGAATTTTTTATAATAAAATATTAATACTTTAATAAAGGTTTTAAATAATAAAAAGATTCTTTTTAAAAGAAAAGAACATACTATTATTATTTATTAAATTTATAAACACATATTTTTATTTATATAAGTCATATAATAAATAATTTTATAAAAAAGAAACCAATTATATATATATATTTAATTAAATTTATAAATAATATATATATATTTATGATTCATATTATAAATCATAATATAACATTGATTTTTAAAAAACATTCCAATTAAGTTGAAACCAATAAAAATGATTTTATTATTATTTATAAATATATATTATATACATGAAATTTCAATACTAATAACAACAATTATATTAGATTTATTTATTTAAATAAAACATAATAATTTCATGTTATTTTAACTTAATAAAATTTTATAAAAAAAATAATAAAATAATTTTATAACTGGTTAAATTGAATAGATATAATTTTTAAACAAAATACATACTATTAATAATTTTATAAAACGCTAATATAAAAAAATAATTATAAATTTCCCATATATATATATTTTCAAAATGTACGAAAGAATATAAGTATTCTTCCGTTTTCATAAATTAAATTATTGTATATCACTACGTAATGTCATAATAATTTTAAAATGGCATGCATAGTAATATTATAAATTTATAAAAATATTAGTTTTGTAAATAATTTTATAAAAAATTAATTTAATCACAATTATATAATGGTAATAATCCAAAAATTAATAAATAAAAAAATTACATATATAAAATAAATTTCATATTATTATCACTATATATATATTTTTTTATAAGTAAACATTTTACATACATTTATAACATATTTACTTAAATTATAATTTTTTTAATATTATTATTTATACTACAACTCAGGGTGTTACACCACATACAAGTAACAAAGTCACCAAATAGACCACACACATGTCACATGAACCCCCTTTTCATTTAAATTCATTTTTGAAATAAGACTCACACCAAAATAGCCCACAATACGTTTCACCATTATTTGACACTTAAACAAATAATTTAAACAATTTTAAAAAACCTTTCAAAGATAGTACATATCACCTAACAACCCTTTCACATTAAAGTAAACAATTTAAATTTTAATCTCTTACCAAAAAAGTTTGAACACATTGTATCACCTATTACCTAAATAAAGAAACAATTTAAAATAATGTCATAACAAATTCATGGAGTGTAGCCATTTTTGCCTCATAAAATCCATCTAAAAACCCTCTTTGAAGGAAAAAATCATATCAATATCCAATAAATAAAAACATTTCTTCCATAAGATCATTTAGTAATATTATTACATGAATCAAAAAATATCCCCAATGAACACAACATGTAATATACACAAAAATTATTTATTTTTCAAAAAAAAACCCACGTAAAAACCTATCGATTAACAAATGATAAAAAATATAATTTTAGAACCAAAAACAACTGAAGAGAATCATTCTAATAATATAAATCTATCCAAAGTAACGAATCCAAAAATTCTTACACATCGAATCATCTACCATTTGTGCCAAAAACTACAAAACTGTTTTTTGAAACTTCAATCTCACCCCTACTGCACCTTTAAGAAGTGAAATAAAGCCCTAATCCACATGATTTCACCAAAATGGAAAAAAATAAATACCAAGGAATGGATCCTAGTTACAAGAAATTTTAGAACCTCATAAAAATTTGACGAATCCTAATGCAAATGGGAGGAACATGAGAGGAAACACACATAATTTATAAATCATGAGAAAATCTCCCCATGTCCATGAAATGCTGAATTTCTATGTAACCAAACCAATTATTTAGGCTCGATTTGAGAAACCATGAGTGTTTTTCCCTAAAATGCAACAAAATGTGCTCCAAAGTGGTGAAATAAATTATTTGGGTGATACAATGGATATTTTATTTGACTAGGAGGTGTAATCCATGAAAAATTGTTAAAAATTAATATGATATGAAATAATTAAAATAATATTTTAAAACAGGAATTGGGCTCACGGGTTGTCCCAATGCCCAAATAAATCACCCAAATCCAAAATTATAATGTGTTCTTTAGGGGTAAAATTGGATTTGGTGGTTTGAATAGGTCTGGTGAGGCCTATTAGGAATTGGAAAAGGAGAAAAATGTAAAAATAAATGAGTTATAAAACAAAATAGTTTGTTTTTAAATCTGAAAATGGGCACATGGTTTGCTACAAATTGTGAAAACCCATCTTTTCCACCAAATATGCTTGGGAAACCCCCGAAACAATGTAATTATTAAAATTAAATGATAAATATCATAAATAAATTCATGAATGAGATAATATTCAAAATAAAACATTCACATACAGGAGTACAGTCACACAGTCATGATTATTGATTGATCATCGAGTATCCTCTTGTAGGAGTCTCTATGTTTAAGGGTAAAGGCAATTGTTCAACTAGAATCTCTGAGACTAAAACAATATTTGTGGAAAGTAAAAAATTAACAAAACCTCTATCAATCAAAACTACAAATATAGTGTAAAATACACATATCAAACATCATATCACCCCTAGAGTCCCAGGATAATAATCCTCCATAACCAATGGTTGGCCTTATCCCAACAATAAATATCCCTAAGCCTGGTGTGGACCACATTGGTGGGGTGGTGGTAACATGTCAAAATTTGAACCACAACCTCCTACAATACCAACTCATATTCCATGTCTTCAACCATATGGACCACAAAATTACTCTCTCTTCCTCTATCTAGTAGGTCCCTTGACCATCTCTCGATCAATTGTATGAGAGTTTGATAAATCAAATTCCAAATGTCTCTGACTATTACATGAGTAACAAAGTCATCACTGGGATAATTCAACTCTCATAGTGAGCCCTATACAAGAGAAAATAGGTCCTGGGATCCCCTCATAATATTCTTGACCAAATTGGATTTTTGTTTTTTTATAGTATTCTTACTATCGAGGTCTTTACTACCAGGTGTCCACTACAGAATCCCACTACCAGTGCCTACTCTTAAAAAAACTTATTCAATAGTTTTGATCCATCAAATACCATAAAATTATTTTTAAGGAAATGGAGACAACTGATTACCTTATTTCCAGGCATAATCCCTGCTCGAATGACTGATCCCTAAAGATTTGGTCTGATACTATGTCAAATGACTATTGGAAAAGAGGAGTAAACATCATTGAATATTCCAACAGGTTCATACTACCTTATTGATTATCCAAAAGCTCCAATATGAAAAATAATTTCAATGTGGCTCGATATAACTCCTCTATAATGATAATCTAATATTATGTTCACGATAGAGTTGTCTCATCGTGTGATTGTGTCACCGTACTCCATTATTAACCCTTTGGATCCCTCAAAAAGAATCACAGAAATGACATACTTCTCATTAGTAGGAATACTCATAAGCTGTAAAACATAAGTGACAGTCTCTAACCAATCCTCAGTTATCTGGTGGTCTGTCTCACCCTGAATCTAAGGAGTTTACTTACACTGAAACACATTCAATGCAATCAGCATGCATTTATCCCCAGCTAGTAATTCTAATTGTATCTGTTACTTGATGTATGGTGGTATAGGTGTTAACCCATCTGAAGGTGCTATCTATTATACATTCCCCTATACATATGCATGTTCCCAAGGTAGATCAACCCCTTGGTCACATAGTGAAACCCTAGATGATTGGCTACATGGAGGAATCCTAAAATAAAACTTGATTTATCACAGTCAATAGAGTATATCATTTGAGTTGACATATGAATGACATGAAAAAAAACATTCCTTTATGATTATTGTACATTTGTTTTTACCTGAAACTAGTTGTTATACATACTTCATCGAAAAGAAGGTAATCAAATTCCTCATGTGTGGATACATCAGTATTTGCACCATCATTATTTTCCCTTACATGAAATCCAATCATGAAACTCACATCACCGTTTCCCCAAACCAATCTCACAGACTCCCGGTCCTAACGTTGAGTTGATTATCAAATTCACCTCTATCACAACATGTCCCAGAGTGGACCATGTCATGACTATCCCATGCCTACCTCCAATGGGATAGGGGAAGATGAATATAATTGAGTAGGAATATTCCAAAATTTGGATGAATTAGACTAATGTACTTAGACACAAACACGCGCACACACACATTTCCATGATACAAATTGCGGAAATACAAAAAAAACAAAAAGGATGAAAGAATATATTAAATATCCCAAAATAGAGTGTGGAAGTGATAGTCCTAGAACATAAATAGGTCCACAAAATCCCACCACAATGAGTCTTTACACAAGTCAAACTGAAGCTGTTAAGGGTCCAACCCACTCTGAGGGATAGGACAACATCAAATGTATACTCCAAAAAACACCTCAATATGCTACACTACAGCTATGCTCCGTGCACTCTTGGTCTTACGAGGACCCTATGAAAAGTCACCCATCATCACACGACATTAAACATGTTGGATAATCTCGTTAATGGGTGATTATAACAATACTAAGTAGGACACACTGAAAACATTAAAAATGAAGAACACAATATAGTTAGAACAAAACAATATGTAATATTCTATAAATTTAACTAAATGTTGAGAAAAACCTTTGATATACCGAGGAGAGACCCCACACCATCTAGTGTACATAACCAACTACTAGCCATGAGATTTTTCATGAGTCTTTTATGTTCTCCTAGAACTCACTTCTCGAGTCATTATATTATGAGAGTCACTCTAGGAAAAGGTTTACCTAATTTTGGCCCCTCCCAAAGGGAATATAATGGTAATAGAATACAATGATACATAGAGATGTGATGATTACCCAAATATATGGGGGACACCGTGATCCAAATCAAAATCAACCCTCTACAAACAATTTCATATGCCAAAAAACCATAAGTTCCTACTAATGCATCTCGCAAGAGTGAGGATCAATGCCCGTCTAATGGAGTTTACACCAATTTCACTTACACCACTATGGGTTATAGATCTTAGCACTCTAGTATCATGGAGTGATACCATACTCTATCAGAAACTAAGCCTCTAAAGAAAACTACTAAATAGTGATGTGGAAATACTGATTCATCGTACCTTTAAGGAGAGGACAAAGGTAACTCACACAACCTATGTTGGTTCAAACATGTAAAATGATGTTTTTCATGAACTATTATGGGGAGTACATGGATTTTTCAAGGGTGTACATAGTGTGTTTGTCTATACCAATAAATTTACCATGTAAAAAAATTACACAATATGTTGTATCAATATACATGGCATGTCAGATCAATACATAGTTTGTATAGACACATAGTTCCCTAGCCGTGTGACCTTTCCATGTTTGTGATTTGAAACTGTGTCCATTTACTTGTTCAAACATTCCATGTTTTGTCTGTGTCTAAGTACATAGCATGCTATCTGGCATTGTAGTATTACCCATGTTGATGTACTCATTTGTGGTGGGTTACATGCCATGTGAAAGGGCCCATACACTGTAAGGTCATTATCTCTAGCCAAACCATATCATTGCAGCCTTGGGGCCCCACTCACTGTGTAATCCTAGATTACATGCCATGTTTTACATGATTTTCCAAAAAAAAATATTCTTCCCCCCTCTCCTCATGAAATGATATATTCCTTGAACTGGTGGTCTCCTTGCTATTGATATGATTTTCCATGGTCAATATTTCATGACATCAATGAAACCACATGTTACATCACCAGATATTCATGCAAAACAGATCAAAATCAATGTTATTGGTTTCATGTCGATGAATGTTATAGACCACGAAATCTAAAATCATTTTATGTCTGATTCATTATTAAATCCATTTTCATTCCTACATATTGTTGTGCCAGTCCCATATCTGTGATATGATATCATTGTACCATGTATCAGGTGTGCATCGATTGATTTATTGGGATGTGTTGAATCCCGGTCCCACGAAGAACACACATTGTAAAACTAGAATTTAAAAGAGAAAATCACAATAACTCAAGGGGGAAACCATGATCCATTGATAATGTCAATATTGGATTTTTTTCCATTAAAAATTTAAATGAATAAATAAACATTATTCAATCAATAAATTTCTCCCACAAATACCCTCAATATAAATCCCATTACTCAATACACACAATCACAAAATAAATTTTTTTAGATTGATTCATGTTTATTATTAAAATAAAGAAAAGGGATGAATAAAAATGAAATAAACATCCTCACATGAATTTGTTTGATCACTGATGAATAAAGATAATTGAATTTCATTTATTGGTGAGATCTAAAAAATCTAAGGCTACATTGATTTATGGATCAACATTCTTCAAGTCCATCGTCATTAATTCAAGGGAACTATATAGACCTCTATCCAATATCTATCTATAAGATTCCATGGATGTTAGAATTACCTTGAAACTAAAAAAATGGAATATTTTAGATTTTAAATATCACTACTTAAACAATTGAAATAAACTAATTTTTTCATTCTTTATTTTTTTCCTTTAAAAAACTCAGACAACATTGCAAAATTGAGTCATGCAGACAACTGTTATGTTTTTCATAGGCTAATGATGTTACTTTGAACTCAATGGGGTGCTATAATTTCATATTCAAGAACCTATTTAAGAGTTATTCTACTTTTTCTAGAAATCATCATAGTTTTTCTTTTAAATATTTTAATAATAATAAATCATTTGACCTAGGAATATAAGGGATCAGAATCACATGTCATCTCAGTTCCTGGTCTAATAAAATACTCTAAAAAATATCTATAAATATTACAAAAAATTTAATGATGTTAAAATTTGGGTTTGGGCATCTGATAAAAAAATATTTTCAAACATTTTATCTCAAGTTAAGAAAATTTAAAACCACCATTTGGGGGATAAATAGTGTTTTATCACAACATCTTTTCTAATATATAATTTTTATATAAAATATTAAATGGATTAATTTTTTAGTTTTAGTTGATTAATATATCATTTTAATATTTACTATAAAGACTAAATTTAATATTAAAATGATTTGATTATTATTTAATGTGTTTGTGTTAACACTTATGATTTTAAATGTTGTTCATTTCATTAATGAAGGGATACGATAGATATAGAGTAACTGTAGATGAGTGAACATTCATTTAAATTTTTTAGCATTCCAAGGGATTCAGCATTTAAAACTATAACATTTAATCTTGTTATAAAACTAGATGAAAAATTCCTCAAATGAATAATTGGGAATCTACCATGATATTACATTACTATCAAATAGTAGATACATTTCGCAATCGTGATTAAATAATAATAGAACAAAAGGGATAATTTTGTAATGTCTTTATTATACCACCACAAGAATCCTAACATAAATTTTATAAATAACCAACTACATGATAAAATTCATTATTTCATTATATTTATATAAACTACTATGTGAATATTTATGGTTTGTAGCAATATTGTATGATAATGATAGAAGAATAAAGATAATGATATATGTAACCACACCAAAAAAAATTAGAGTCATTATTATGATTTATGATATCTCAATTCCATTTCTACTAATTTTCAATCCATTGATCATGTACCTCATGGTTTATTGATGAAATTAAATAATTTTACTAATGGAGTATTCGGAGAAGGCTTTGTGAAACATATCCATACATCAAAACGACAATCCTAGATTCCACCTCAAAACTCATAGAAAGAATTAAATGTATCCAAACTAGTCAATTCCTTTAAAACATTTCAATCCACTACCATCAATGAATAATTGAAATTACTAAGTTGAGTGAAACCTAAATGAATAAATATATGAGGAAAATGAATGAAATCATTACTTGAATGAAGATAACAATACAAATATATACCAAACAAATGATAAAAGTTATTACCCATAATGTGTGGAAGATCCATTAAAAATTAGTAAATAAGAGGTATGAAATATGATTATAGGACATTATTTCTTCCATGTGATTGATCCTATTTTCAGGAACTATTTTGTTTCGATTCTTCGACGTTATTTTTTATTTTTTGGATTTATGATGTCAATGCCTTTTTCTCCCTCTTTTTAATGACATAAAATTCACACTTAGGGGTATGTTGTGATATCTGTGATGGTAATAATCTAAAATTTTATAATTATTGAGTTCATTATCATTGTCCTATAAATTTTAGTCATTATTAAATTAAAATGATATCAATATTAACATATTTTTCATTATCATGTGTGATCATAATATTTTCGGATTCAATCATTTATTATTGGATTAGTTGATACTCATTATATACCACCATTGTGATCCACCTTGTATATGATGGGATAGTCCAGTTCAATGTGGTATGGTTCTTAGACATTATACATAGATCAAAGAATTTTAATATGAACTGTTGGATTTATTTGAGAAATATGTACCGATTATGATTTTACATTCTCAACCTAGATGTTTAAATTTTTTAAAATAACACATAGGATGGAAGATTGATCAACAAATATTTTTGTTATGTATATTTTCACCATCACCATACGATCAATGGAAATATATAAAATTATTTTTGAGCCCCTCTTATTCTTTCATAGCAGAATATGGATAGAGAATTTGGTAACATGGATAATATTGAAGTATGCTTCGCTAAAGTAACATGATAACCATTTTATTTGTTGTATTTACTAGGTGTGGGGGAATAAATATTTAATTTCTGTTGGGATAGAGTATATTTAGGGTATGATGAGTATTTTGGATGCAAATTTGTTCAACCCTATTAGTGAAAATGAGTTGTTGAATGTCTTGATCTGTGACCCGATGAAGAAAAATTATTAGTCTGGGTGTAGTAGGCTTCACTGTATCTACAAAGTACAACATCAAACATTCAAGAGTTGTCCTTGAAAACATATTACCATATACAGGGTAATTTAAAAATATATATGTCATAATATATAGACTAATATCTTTTTTAGAAAATTTTATTTATAAAAACTAAATTATTCATTTTTACAATTTTTTAAATAATTTATAATAGTTATTCATTATCATAAAATTTAGGTCATAAGATGGAATTTATTTACATTTAAAATGATTATATAAAGAATACAGTGATGAATGATCCATGAAAAGTCATATAATATATTTATATTTTTTCATAAATCAAATTTAATGATGCGTTAGATTATTAATAATTTAATATTATATGAGTTTCTGATTGATTTTATTACTGATGAAAAATAATGATTGATCATTAGTGTATTTATTTAGCTTGGAACCCTGAGTAAATTTTATGATTTGATAATTGATCACAAAATATTTTGAGTTGGGATTTTAATTAGAAATGATTATTGATAAAATGGTACAGTAATCTCCCATATTATTTTTGTCAATATTTGTATAGTGATAAATTGATTTGATTATATTTTGATAAATTTGTCATGATATCTGATTCTCTCTATAGAGGGATATTATACATATGAATTCCATTTATTAAAATGTCATTATATTAATTGACATGTTTGATAGTAAACTTGAATTTAGGGAATCTTATGAACTAAAATAATAATTTATAATAAGAGTTTAAATAATTTTCATTTGAATGACTCATATTAGTGTATATATAATATTTTCCTTATAGATATTTATATTTTTGATAAATGAATTATAAATACATACTAGAGGAGGTGATATATGGTGATTCAATTTTTTTCTCTAAAGATTATGACATTATAAAATCGTTAATGTAGGATTATTGATGATTAATTTTTTATTAGAAATATTTCTACCATGACCCAATGACTATAAATTTGTTATATATTTAAATATCTACCTCATAAAACTAGAAAGTATCATGGATGGAGGTATGTCACAATGTGGTATTAGAGCATCATTATTTTACCCAATTATATTTTTCATTGTAGGTAGAAGAAACGACTTTTCCGTAAGTTTGTATGTATATTATGAAACATTTTATCTAATCCTTAAATTTTGGAATGAAATGTTACAAGTTATGATGAGATGAATCCTACATTACATATATTCATATACCACAATTTTAGACAATTATTAATTACATATAACAATAATACACACCTTAAACCATATATGTTATCTGTATTTATTGAATAGATATATAATAAATAATTATAGTAAAAATCACTCATATAAATTATAATACCTTCAAAAAATGTACCCTTATTACACATATCCTAATTTATTAAATTTATAATAACTTTGGAAAATAATAAATTAAAATGGGTAATATCATATTCATAGAAAAGGTAAAATATATATATTAATCATTGATATAATTTTATTGTATGATAATCATAAGAGTAGAGATGTTGTTCATAATTCAAGAAAACATACCCAACGATACATAAACAAAAAATAATGTGTCATGACATAAGGAATTTTACACAAAAAATACAACATTAATTAGAGTCAAAAATCACCAGAAATATATAATGGTCTAGGATAGAAAATTATTGGAATATGACATATTATTTTTGAATACACGGAATTATATTAAATAAATTACATAGAAATAATTAAGTGCCATTTCTAACAGAACACAATCGACATTATCCCATATTGGATGGGAATCAATACTGACTTTCGAAATCATAATCGATATTGGGCTAAAGGGTATTAGATTCACTCCACATTCACTTTAATATTTTATCAATAGGTAAAATGATTTACCTAATGCATTAGAAGAATATATAACTCTTTTCCCACCAATATAATTATGAAAAAAACCTTTATGTTCCATAAGAACATGCGATATTTTATATTATAACATCAATTAATTAACCTATGGGAAGTATTTTAAATTTACGAAAACATGCATATAATGTTTTATAAATCACTCGGAGAAAATATCAATATAGTGGAATAAGAACATAAAACTTGTATGGAATAAAGAAAATCAAGGGTTATTGATATTAACGAAAAACTATTAGAAATATTATATAAATCATATTGAAAAAAATAATAACAATAGTTTTAATTTATAAAATAATAAAAATGATAATCATTGGAAAAAATTAGATTCAATACATGAAAATGAATCACTGTACACTATAATTATCATAAGGGTGAATGATCTTTGTTTAGATAAAAAAATCTAAAAATGGGTACATTAAAAAAATAACAGTTTGGAAAAAATATAAACTATATGTTTCAAAAATTGTGAAAATAATGGAAAAATAGTAGATAAAACATTAATAAATGATTTATTTATTGAAAAAGACATCTATAAAATTTATATAGACATAGTAAAGGAAGCTACACCACCAAAAAGAAGAAGATGGGTCAGTTTTACGTTTAAGTGTCACATTAGGTAAATTATATTTCATAGCCAAAATTTTTAAAATGGTGTTATATAACATATTTAATTACTAGATTAGGAAAAATGGATTTTTTTCTGAGATAATATTCACATCTTTTTTCCACAAAAGATTTTTTTAATAGTAACGATTTTAAAATTATATTAATAATTAACATTAAAACATTTCTTCCTTTCAAATCAATAACTTATGAATGGTATAAAATAATATAAATTCATTAATACATTGAGTTTAATTATAATAATATGTAATAAATTCATGTTTAATATACACCAATAAATAAAATAACAAGTTAGTACAAATCATATCCCATAGAAGTGACATTTAGATATAGATATCATTACCTATTCCACATTGCATAAAAATTATTTTTTACATCGTTAATAATAAATATGATATTATTAATTATTTATTTACAATAAATATTAATATATGTTAATAGGATCATTTTTCATTTATAATAATTCAATATACTTTTATTTGTTAGTTAATTTTTATTTTCTGCATAAATGATTAGTAGTTATGAATATTTCCAAAAGTTTATGTAATATAAAAATTGAACACCATTCCTTGAGAATGATATCATATTTCCATTGATTCAATATATATTTAATTTTTTGATTTATATATTATTCCATTCATATATATAATATATGGAAAAATGTACATGGTTTATGAGAATTTGATTGATAATGACCATTATTCGATTAATTTAAAGATATTGAAGAAACCATTAATATATTATTACATTTTGTTTCAAATTTTGTAACCAAATTTATGAAATGTAATTATTATTAATCAACTAAATATTAATAAAATATATTTTATATCTATAAATGGATGTAGAAGTCCACACATAAACACAAATAATGATTTTTATCCATGGATCAAAATAAAGGTACAAATTGAATAATCTTTTAAGAATCATAATAATTTCATAAATTTCATATTTATTTATTAAATAACCCATTTGATCCATTCATATATATTGTTTTTTGAAAGAACAAAATATATTTCTTTGTGACGATGGTAGTTCACTCATATGGATGAATGAATATCTCATTTTTCTATAGAAGATATAATTCAATATAATTGTCATACAATTAAAATAATAACATTTTTTAATATTTTAAATATTAATAAAATTATATTGTTTTAGGAAAAAATATTATTTGGATATACATAGATATTAAATGAATGTTTATATGTGATTTGTACTAACATTGAGTGTCTAAGCCTTACCTTATATTACTTAGTTGAAATGGATTATTTATAGGGTTTCCATGGGTCTAGGGATTTAAAATCATTATATAGGTATATAAATGATATTTAATGACAATAAATTAAATAAATTTTGTTATTTTAATTTATATATAAGGAGTAAATGCATGTATCATTTTAGAATTGTGGTGTATGGATGTTTTAAAAATATTCATATTATTGTATTATTATCATATCAGTTTCAAACTAAGAATAATATTAAAGAGAATTAAAATGGAGAGGGGGTGAGGGTTATTTGATAAATCTATTGTGGAAAAAAATATTGGATATAATAATGATTTTAGTATGCATTTTACCAAAATTTATATTTTTACTATTATTTACATTTACCATTGAAAGTAGTTTATTAACATTAGAAAAGATATTTTTATAAACAAAAAATAAATTAATAATATTATATATTTATATATTGTAATATTAAATATAGAAAAACTTTAATGTCAAATATCCAAAATTAGAAAGGAATATTTTTGAAATAAAAATTATATAACCCTAAAAAATAGTTTCTAAAACATTAGAAATTATATTTTTAAACGTGAAATATGGGATAATGAAATAATAATTATAACTTTAACTATTTTATTATATATATAATATAAATCCAATTAAATAATATTCTTTTATTAAATTTTATTCCATTGATATATATTCATTGATTCTTTAAAATTTATGTTCTTGTAAAGCCAATTTATTCACTATTAATCTAAAAAATATATTTTTTGAAAAACTAAAAAACCATATCATTCAATGATTCCTTATTTTGTAAACGAATTTATTATAATATACACAAATTAATATTAGAAATTTTTTTATGTTTATATTAAAAAATTGACATTTATATCATGAAATAACAACAATGATTACAATCAAAATATAAATAATTAAATTAACACTTCTTATAATTACATAATTTATTTTATTAACTATTTTTAAGAAAAAATTATAATAATATATATTATATTAGGTTGTAAAAACTCATTATTTACTTCTGTTTTTTGTTTTCTGACTCCATATATAGAGAAAACACCATATTTATTTAAGAGAAAAATAATCTAAAAAATTACTCTATCACATTATACACTATCTTATGAATTATACAGGGGAAATTCCAATTTATTAAAGAAAAAAGGGATAATTAAACCCAATTATCATCTCAAGATCCAATGTATCATCTTCAAATTTATTATTTATCCAAAATAAATTAACTAGGATGTGGTTTTTCACTACACGATATTATATCATCAATAAAAAAATATCCATTGGATGGTCCCCACAAAAATTATCATGTCCCAACAATTCAACCACTATGTTTAGTAATTATTATTGATTTGGGATATTAAAAATAGTAGGATATGAAATTAACTTATGAGAGAGTCATTGGATGTTCCCTTTGAAAATATAGCATCCATATATGATCTACAATACCTAGAGATAAAATATATTATGTTACAAACCACCCCTTCTCATTGGAAATAGTTGAAGAGAAGTTATACTTGGCCTTAAAAAGAATCTCCATGGTTCCAAAAGATGAAAATAAATTCCACGTGATTAAATACAATTATGTGATTATTTTCCCTATAAAAAATAATACAATGAAACCAAACATTACCTAAAAAATAACTACAACCGGATTCATGATAATAATGTAATAAAACTCAATGTAATACCATTTATTTGAAAACAAAACTTCCAAATAGTACCGCATTAGAAGACTAGTGACAAAAAATTACATAGAGGAAGACAAAACCAACAATAATAATAACCAAAAATACATATATATCCTCTATCACATGCACTATGCTCAATAATGAAAAACAATCACAAAATTATAGTGATTCTTTACCATTAACTATATCTTGATAAAAACATATGTAATAGAACCAATGTTCCAAACCACAGATGTGTAATGAAACTTAGTAGGTTTTATCCAAAAATACATCACTACTCATGCCACAATGAACGAAATTATTATCACATTTTTATGATATAGTTTATAAAATATAATTTTAAAAAGTATATAAGTCAATTTCATTAGTAAAATAGTTCTATCAAAATAACACCAGGTTATATAGAAAAAAACCAATCATATCAATTCACCATTTTCTGAATATAATTAGCATTACCCATTCCATATCACATATCCCCATGTAAGCACACACACATGATTGGTGGTAAAATTGATGGTGGAACTTCACATCCATAAACCATCCCTTTGATGCTGGCACTTCATGACTATTATACATCATATTAATTTCAGGACTTACCAAATAATCTAATAACCATACTAATATAATTGTGATATATGATTTCAATAGAACCCCAAATTTTATTGAAAAAAAATTACCAAGAAATTTCAATTCAAAAAAAACAAACAATTTTGAATCATCATTTAAAAATATGAAAACAAATTTCACTTTCCACCGAAACACCCAATTTGAAAAATTCCATAAACCATCCACAATGTAGTTTTCGATCAACCATTAAAATAAATTTTCATAACTAATTTCAAGAAAAAAATCAATTTAAAATCATTTATTCTAGTTATATATAGTGGTGTCAAGAGATAAACAACATACAAAATGGATTATGAAAAACAAGGAATGGAAATAAAAACCCACAAATCTGGGTTCATTCTCAAAAATCAAAAATATGATTTCTTTCAAATGAATGCTCAAAAAATATATCATCATGATTGGGAAAAATATCCAATATCTATCCTCAGATGATGAGATCGTGGATATTTTGAGAGCTAACGTATGTATTTGGATGGACATCCTTAAAAATTCTTATAAACCTCGAATTTTCAAGGGAACCAAGATTGAATGAGCTACGAAATGACTTTATTTTACCTATGATTTCATGGGTAATATAAAAATACTTCCTTTCATTTAATATTTACACATTAATTATTATGTAAAATTTCTCTTACTACTACCTATATGATCAATAGGTCTAGTGTACATAAGAAAGGGGTATATATAATAACATCCTGATCACGGAATACAATGACCTTATTGAAAACATTTTGTTCATTGATCTAAAATTACTAGGATTTTGAAAGTACATCGGATAACCTGGTCACATACATAAGAAAGGGGAGATCTATACTAACCTGTAAGGAAAAAAACAATGAATATGAAAATAATTGTTAGGGGATATTAATATCAATGGGGAATAAAATGTCATAGAATTATAAACATGAGTAATAATTCATTTAATAAGAAATGTATCATAACATAAATGTGGAAACAACATAAAAATGAATCACAAACATAGGTAAAGGATAACGTACAAGACATCATGTTGTAAAAATTACCATAAATGAATCAAGATAACTCTCTATCCCCACACAAATTATCATGATACTATACATTAACCAATATTTTGTAATGGAATTAAATTAAAGGCACATACATCACATTTGTTTCATTATCATGCTTATGTGTTCCATGTAGATAATAATACATGTAATCATTTATCATCACTTATTATTCCATGATAATTATTTGTAGAATAAATACATGTATGTACCATATAAAAGATTTATATTTTAATGAACATGAAATCCAATTCTGTTAAATGGGTATGGAATTTAATACAAAATAGTTTTGGCATGGAAAATTGGGGAGAAATTTAAAATGAAAAAAATCACATAAAAAATCATAAAACATGTTTATGAGAGAGAAAGGGGTGTATAATCACATGAAAAAAATTCTGAGGAATTAATTTGGACATGGAAAAACATATATTAATATTATTAATTACATATATAAGGCATAGAATAATAATTAATCTTTAATAATGAAGATAAGGTGGTGATCCCATACTTGAGTGTGTGCCTCCAGATGATTGGGATGTGCTTCATTAGAGATTGGGGAGAATTGGGAGTACTTTATAGGTGGGAGGGATGATTAAGGATGTTGTAAAATGATTTTTTAACAAATTAAATATTTAGTGTGTTTACATTTGGAAAAATGTGTGTATTTTTTTAATTATTTCTCAATATTAGGTTTTTCTGGAATCTATAAAACAAAATAACCAAAAAAAACAATCCCATAATATTCCCATGGATTATTATAAATTGTACTGGATTGAATTATTTTATGATTCTATGGTACAAAAATAATAAAACAATTTCATTTTATTATGAGATAGTCAGTCATACTCTTAATGAAATGAATTTAAAATTGTATAATATATTAATGGTTTTGGCAGATTCATAATGGATTTATAAATTTAATAAAATATACAAGAAATCACATTATTATAGAAGAAAAAAATATATTCGGTCTAGGATACAATTTATATTATTTATTTCATCACGTTTGGGTTATTATGATGTCATAATACACACCTTATATTTATACGAAATTTTATTTCTACTGAAAAAATAAAATTATATTTAAAAATTATGAAAAATTTAACAAATGATAATATTGATGTTCTCATTAGAAAAATATTATTAATATTATCATAATAATTTTATAAATTTATACATTTTTCATTTTAATATATTAATAATCACTTATTGTGAAATTCTCAGTTTTTAGACAATAAATTTTTTAACCCTTATAATAATTAAACAAGACTTCATATAAAATATATGATCATTTATCTTTAAAAAATATTATTTAATCATAATTTTGTTTAGAATGTTATTTATTTGAAAAAATATATATTTACTAAAATATATTCAGAATAGCAGATACTGTAGCGGTGGTGGAACTGTAGCATGTATTGTCGCAGTGCAGGTACTGTAGCAGTACTATTCATTGAGGGGTACGTTGGGCCATTCAAATGGGCTATCAAGCCTTGTATTCAGGCCACTTGGCCTTGGACCTTCAGGCTATGTAATGGGTCTCCCTCAACCCATTCTAAAGAGGTCTTTGCTTTCAAATAATAAATTAAGGCTTCGGCCCCAACCTTTTAAAAAAATTAAAATATATTCAGTAATTGAATTTTAATATTATACAGTAATATTATTTTAATTTTCTTTAATCCAAATAAATATCATAAGGAAACAATAAAATGGTGAAAATAGATTAATTAATAAAAAATATTATATAAAAATATTTTAAAATTAATTACATGTTTTCCTTTAGTACAAACGAAAAAACCCTATGTGTGAGGTGTGTGATGATGCGACATTCATGGGGTGGTTTAACATATATGGTTTTGGTCATGATCTTGATGGGCTTGAAATTATCTCTTAAATGGGTTTTATCGTGAAAATTATTTTATATTAGCTAGTGGATGGTCAATGGAAACCCCCAATGATGTTATCTCCCCCCCAATTCTATAATAAAAAATCTTTGTAGCGTATGATTCTACTTGTTGAGGCCTTCGAATCCCTTTTCAATTTCAATTAGGTTTGTTCAAACCCTATATTTATATTAATTATATTGTCACAATTCAGTGGCTACTTTATCAATGGTAAATATTAATAACAGTCATTTTAATATGATAAGATATAATTAAACCATATTATTTCATGGAATTTCTATAACCATATTACATAATAATACCTTTAATTAAACCAATATAATAATTTTATTTATAACATTTCATTTCGTTACAATAATCAACCCTTAAGAAATTTCTCCATTGAAGTTTTTAGTTACAGTATTGAAACAATTAGGGGAAACTCTATTTCATCAGTTTATTTGGATTCCCACATTTCTTCTTCAAACACGTGGTTTCATAGCAACAATTTGACATGGTAAATTGTTTTATTTCAAAAAAAATTATCAGTATGATATATGATTTTCACATGATACTCCTCATATAAGAGATCATTCCTCAATGGTACCACGTCTAGATTGAGTAAATGTGTGGGGACTATTATTTACTTTCTCAAAAAGGTTTACATGGAATACCCCATGTACATGAGATAGTTTAAAAGGTAATTCAAATTGATATCCCACCACACTGATGCGATGAAGGATATCCATGAGGATGATGTATCTTGGACTATGCATTCCCCTATTCCCAAATATTGTAAAATTCCTCCCTGGAGATATGCATAGGAATACCATTAATATAACATTGAGATCTAATTTACATTATTGGTTGTTAATATTTTTCTTTCATCGACTCTATAAATCCATGATGATGTGCTAAATGTTATTAATATTTTCATCTATTTCATTAACCATTTCATGAACTTACAGATTTTTTCCCCAAATTCATCCTAGTAAGAATGTAGTATACACATATACCAATAAATATAATTGTACAGATCCATTTGGATGGTTTAGTGTATAATTTTTCTATATGTTAACTCAAGTAGAGGAATTTTTTACCCAATTCCAATTTGAATTCAATTGATAATTCTATAAAAATGTCCTCATGGGTCTTTATAGTCTTCTTATATTGGATATTAGTTTGATGTTGATATGTTTTGATGATGTTAAACATAATAAAAATATAATTTTGGAGAACATTACATAACATAGGGTTGAATATCATATATCAAACATATTCAATCAATTTTTGTGCTCCATAATGTCTCACCAATAATCTAATGTATAACCATGCAATTTGACCATGTGAGAATTCCTATTAAATTTAAATAATGGTTTTTTGTAATTATAAGAATAAAACCATTACCCATATAGAAATATTCTCTAATTATGTATCTGTATGATCAATGATAAATTCCATGATGATGTTTTTCCGTTTTCATGTATGTGTGGATAATGGTTACATCAACCCCTTGGGGATTTTTTTGTTCTTCACTAGAGAATGTAAAATATTTATTTATGTAAATTATGTTATATACGTGTTAAAATTTCGCCACTAATAGTTCTCTAAGAGATCATGATATATATTTTTTATTCCAAGGAGGATCGAGAAGGATGAATTATGGGTATCATTTAACAGTTTATTCTTCAACTCAATATTCGATAGAACACATAGTGTACATGAAATCACAATATTTATTCTTCCATAACATTAAACATGAATGATTTACCTTTTCCTATAGTTTACACATTCTTATTAATTACCACATAATCTCATTAATAATCCTTTTCCCTTTCAGTATGTGATGGTTGAGTAATCCTTTCTGAATGGAATGATGATTTTACTTCTTTTATGATTCCCATATCCATTATTTATTAATAAAAGTATATCAGATCCCTCGGAATTTTCATCAATGATAGAATTTATAGATACATTTTACTTTGATAGTTATCCACTTTATTCCATCTTCCTTGATAGTAGTATATTGAGAAGTCATAGTCTTTGATCTGATCTAACCATCATTACTAGAATATATTCATCTCTCTCTATGTGAATATATAATTCAGGATATTGTGGTGTATATATATATTTCACACTTCCCCCTAAGAGATAATTATTTGATAATTTCAAATATAATATTACTTAATCCCACTCCATAACAATTGTTGGGTTGTTTTTCAATTAGACATTATACTACAATAATGCACAACCTATTAAATTTTTCATTCTTCATTAACACACAACTCAATACCATATTCAAAGAATCACTTAACAACATAAAAATCTATCAATGTGTTGGTACTATGAGAAAAGGTGTAGTGATAACCTCTATTTCACCACTTTTAATCTTATTACACCTTCATAATTCAAATAAAATGTGATCCCTTTTTTATTTTTCTTGCATACTGGGTTTTGCAATAACTAAAGTTTTGTCACAAATTGATGATAATTTTCTACTAATACATGGAATTTAAATATACATATATAATAGATTTTGACCTAGAACATTATTTAATTTATTCATGTCTTTTAAGGGGTTAAATATAAAAAAATAATTATATTGATAAGACCCATAGAATGAGAAATCAATCAACTAGAACTCACATTTTTCAAACATGGAATATGGCATATACAATCAAAAGGTTTTTAGAATAGTTCATTGATGCTCCTCATGATCCTAAATGGATTTGGGTTATATGAGAATAATTTCTTCAAATACTAACAGATATTTGTCAACATAATCTCTAATAATTATATTAATCAATACCATGAATCTTTTTAGATAATTATAGAGTTGAAATTAAATTATTTTTATAATATAGTGCTTGTACCTTATATAAAAATAATCTTGGGGGAATCTTCCTTCTTCAACCTAACCTGGTAATATCCTAACCTCAGATCCTCCTTGGAAAAGTATTGGCATCCAAATAGCTAATCAAACTAGACATCAATCATTGGAAAAGGAAACACGTTGATTATCTTGATCATTTTTATGTCACAGTAATCTATGAAATGGTTTATTGACCCGTCTTTCATCATGATGAAGAGGACGGGTGCACCCCCAATGATGATCTCATAGGAATATGAACCATTCATATAGATCATCCTCTATTTATTTAATTATATCCACATTTTCTACAACATCAATTCAATAAGGTGTATTTCATAATGGCAATTCCCCATGTATAACCTTTATTAAAAATTTAACATCACACTTTGGAAGAAGAAACATAAATTTCTCAAAAAACACATCAACTCATTCCCTAAAAATATGCATGTATATGAGGATGGTTCATTCAAAATACTAAATAATTTGAGATACATAACCATTATTATAGGGAAACAATATTCATGATTGAGTTGATAGTGCTAAATAAGATTCATAATCCTTCTTTTCAATTTTATTGGATCGAGGGTTAATTAGAAATAAAAAGTGTTACATTATTCTTATGGAAATTTATGTCTGATCTATATTTGGAAATAAAATTCAAAACGAAATATGGATGCAATTTAAAAAAAAGATATTGAAATGGTTCACCAAGATTTTTATCCCATAATAGTGATGTGAGAGTAGTTGTATACTTGGTATTCAATAATATCCCCCAATTTACTTTTTCACAGAAAACACTTCATTCATAGTTTGCTGTGGTGTTTGGATGGTTCTATTAAATTTTCTAAATTTTGATGAATGAAAAGAAATTGAATCGAATATAAATATCAGAATTAAAGAATGAATAACTATAATAAATGTATTCATATATTTTTTTAGATCCACTTCACCGGTTTTTATGAAATAATATCACCCTCAATTCCTTGGAGGTTGATGGTTTTCTCTTATAACACTCTATATAGTTCCATGATTTGAAAATTTTCATGATTCCATGTATTAGATGAAATGAACAATATTATGATCTTTGAAGAAACAATTCCCTTATTTACTCAAATTAGTTAGATTCTTCAATCGGAAATCCTTATCACGGTGTCTTTCCTTCCCAAAACTAATGCATTTCTTTATCCCCCATATAATTTTTTTGGGGATTATTTTTTCACATTTGACCAGTGTGATATTAACATTTCATGGAACAGTGATATTTATTCATTGGAATCATAGCATTAAACAACAAATTTCACATATTATCATTATTATATCCTTGATATTATCTGATCTCCAATTCAAAAAATGAGGGTAAATCCAACAACTTCTTCATCGCTATCGATGTATCAGATCTGTAGGTTTTATTTTGGGGAATATGATTTATCCCACTACTGAAGACTCCAATTTATTATTATGGGGAAAATAAAATTCTTGATGGTTATCATGCAGGTCTGTTATTGTTTTCCTCATATACCCCAATAGATTCTTAATCATTTTTAACATTATGGAAATGAAATCCAATTCCATTTTATGATAGAGAGAGAAAAGAAAATAATTTTTGATTTTTTTCCATAATTCCATTACCCCAAAGATTTGATCTCTTCCTCAAGATTAGTATTTGTGATTAGTGACAAACAATTAATACATTATCCCTATATAAGATAAGTATTGAATGGAAAAATTTAATGTACAATCCATTTAAGGATGGAGATGATATTCTCAATGCAGTTGACTCATTATTCTATGATTGGATAATCATAAAATCCATTGATATTAAGATTCTAATGTTGCATAAATGACTCAATTGAAACTTCTTCTTTCTTAGTGGTATTTGGAAACGAACCTAGATCCTGGTATTTATTCAATAAATATGTTTGGAGATATATTATCAAAAAGAATTTGGGTATTCATTATCCCATTGTGATGGGAATCTCATGGGGGAAGTCATTATATTTCTTTTAAAATTGATTTTTTACCCATTTCATCCAATTTCTAACCATTTGATAGAAAAAAAATAAAATTCGCAGATGAGTAATTTTTAAAGATAATAAACACATAATGGGGAATCAAATGACATTAAAAATATAATAGAAAAATTGCATTTATTTATTAAATTATTAATTTCTGAGCTACAATCCATGTTATCTAAGATCGTTTTACCAAAATATACTCTTATAAGAAATGTTTTTTAATTAATAATTGTTCACAATTAGAATATGAATTCAACAAATCATATCCCCTGAGAGTTTCAAACTAGGTGTGTAGTTTGTCCTGAAATTTTATACCAGGTTATACCAAGCCTGAAGTAGTACACCGTTATGGATTTTTTTTCCCAACATACATCAATGAAATAACCATGACCACTTGTTGTATCCAAAAGGGATGTATTTTCTTGGAAAATCACAATAACAACCCAAGATTAAAATATGTTTATATTAAAATACTTTTCATAAAACATAATACATTCCCAAACATATTCCCAACGAATATCTTATTTTTGAATCATTGGTAACATAGGACATATTCTTATAATTGGTGAAAAACATCGACATCTCTAATAAAGTTCCCCTCCATTAGTTTTCACAAATAACGACATTCTTTATATACTAGTAAAAAAGAAGACATATGAAAATGGTGTTTTGATATTCTTTGTAAGGTTAAATATGGAATATATAATAAAATACATTAACATAAGAATGTATATATATGATCATTACTTTTGAAAATCATAAATTGTATTACATTTATAAAAATAACGAGTCCTAAAATAAATATTGTCTATACATAATACATAAATCATAAAAGAACATAGGCCATGAGAAAATAACATTGAAATAAACATGGAATTTTGATAGACACATAAGAATTTAAAATCATTTCCATATTATCCAATTCACATTTACAAGACCATCATAGTGGACACAATACATTATTTTATGATGTTCATTCTTCATTCCTGCCATATATTACTGAACAAGATTTACATTCCATTCCATTATTGTGTTACTAATCCAAATTTAGATTCTATTATAGTCTTATATATCTTATGAGACATAAATCATAACCCAATGTATTGGTTGTAGATATAATTCTCACAAATCTCAAAATTAAATATTTCTTATGTGTTCCACAAAAATAGAAATCAGGCATCATAGCTTAACAGAAAGAATAAAATGGGGTTTTTAAACAAAATTTCAGCCACATATTTTCCATGAAAGACAATCAATTTTATAAACTACATAAAAAAATAAAAATAATCCAAACATAGGAATAATACTTATAGTATAACTGAATCATATTATTATTAAACAATATCATCTTATATAGAATTTTTTTTACAAGAAACATGAAATTAGTTCTTGAGTAAAATATCATTTATTCTTCAAAACGTTTTCTTTTTCATAAAACACAACACAATTTTAAAAGAAAATAATTTCATTTAAAGTTTACTTGACAAAATATAAGTGAAGATTCTTTAAAATAAAGTGTTATGATATTGTAATAATCCATTCATTCCATATATGTTTAGAAAAATTCATATACTTTTTCTGGAAAAGTAAAAAATAAACCTCATAATGAAAAAGAAAAAAGATTCATTTGATAACATTTAATATAAAATTATAAATGGGACTAATTAAAATTTATATATTGTATAAAAATAGATCTAATAATTTATAAAAATTATTTATTAACGAAGTACATGGATGATAATTATTTCCAAGTAAATATTTACATATAAACAATCTCAGATAATAATGAGATTTCAAAATTATCCCTTATTAATTTATAATTAGTCATATTTTATGAGTCATAATATAAAGAATATTATATGAATTTGTAAATATCATATCCTTCATAATAATAGTCATAATAAATATTCATGTTCATTATAATGACAACTCGAAAAAAATTTGTTTTGTATAATGCATATGTCCCACATAAGTAAAAGAAAGAAAGAAATAATCACTTACCCTATGTATAATTTCTTATATATGTATATGATCCTACTATATAGAAGCTGAAATTGTATAATTGACATTTTACATAATCAAATTAGTTTTTATGATAACATATGCCATCATATAATGATCTGTTGGTGAATATCATTTGATTGATACTCTTTATTTGGGTAGTAACTTCTTCAATTTTTTAGGCATATTTTATCAGATAATTTCTTCTTCCACTTCATATGTTAGAGTTATATAATTAAAATAATGATATTAGTATAATATATATAATATTACTTCATTCAGTTCATTTATATACTCATGAATTAATGAAGATCATTTACAATGAATCACATCGCATCATGGAGACGGTAGGTCGTACATACACACAAGTGATGATATCACTCCCATAATTATTGAATGGTATTGAAGTGGATAGTTTTTTAGTTTTCATAATCTATATAATTTTATAATTATCAAATATATTAATTACATCCATCATTATAATAATTCAAGTAATGTGGTAGTGAATAACAGATAACACCCCGACATGGAGACAGTAAGTCGTACGCATGCACGCACGATGGTTTCATTTTTCATAGGATGTATAAAAGGTGGAATATGTTTATGACATAATTATAAAAAAATATATGTATATAAACGATAGAATATTTATTAATTTATAATTTAATAACCATGAATATTATTTAGAAAAATAATTATGTTTGTTATAGTTGATTGATGATATTGCATCTTATTCGACGTGATCCATTTAGACCTCCTCATAAATGTATTATAGTTGGTCTTTTATAAAGAACAAAATCCCATAAATGTAACTATGGGTGGTTTTAATGGTAATTTAGAGGGTTATGGTTGATCTTGAAGGTACATTGTGATGTGAAGAGGGGAGGGAGGGGGTTTCTTTTTATAATTTATGTGAGGGGAACATTTGGAAACTCCAAAATAATTAATTAACAATAATCTCAAACCACATATATAATCCCCATAAGTGTACTTATTAAGAATATGAGATGATATAAAGTTTTAATATCACCAACCATTAATTTTAATAACATTATTGATTTCATTTTTAACATTAGCATTTCGTTTCACACTTAATTATTCTCTTGTAATTTTAACTAAGGAAACAAATTGTTTAATAAGATCAAATATTTTTTAATTATTTAGTTTAAATTTGACCATAAATGAAAATATAGTACATTTTATTTTAAAAATAATTATTTTATATTTTTTTAAATATACTTCATCATTTTTAAATAATTTAATTAACATTATTTTTACAAAATATAAATTGTGTAATTTCGACACTATTAAATTAATGGGGTTTTACAAATATCAAGATAGATGTTAACATAAAAAATATATTTAATTATATCAATAAGGTGTGAAACTCATCTAGATTCTATTTTAATATATTATTAATGAAAAATTATATTTATTTTAGTATTTTTAGAAACATTAATTTTATATTTAAATTAAAAAAACAAATATTACATCAGTTTGGTGTAAATATTTAACATACTTATTTTTTATGAAAAAAATAAAAAATTAAATACTTTGAAGAAGATAAATAATTTATAGTTCATCATAATACTTATTTTAGAATACAATTTTTTTGAAATCCTACATTAAATATAATATATTTATTAAATCTTGAATGTGACAACTTTATAAACACATGAAATAAAATATTATACAAGTCATAATCTCATGTATAATTCACCAAATGTTCAGTAACTAGACCATTGGATGTATAAGTTATACATATACTCATCCAATTTGATTTATTCTTGTTTTTTTGTTTTTAATGGTAATTTTCATTTTATGATAAATTAGTTTATTTATTTTTAATCAATTAAATAATTTCTACATCATCAATGTATAAACCATTATGCTAATTATTTAAATCCCAGAAAATTATTTACCATGATAAAAAATTATTTAATATTATAAATGATTATTTATAAAATAATTTAACTTCTCTATAACATTATATTAAAAAGGATATATTTATTAATATTTGAGTGAGGAATATTTAACACTTCATTAAATAAAACAAATGAAGTTTTCTAATTTCATCACAGATCCTTCCAAAATATTCTCATTCAACCCAAGAGTTATTTATATAAATTACCTCATCCAATTATATTAAGATATGTGTTAGCGTAATAGTATAACATTAGTTTTACCCAAAATTACCAAATTCCCCCTTTTAATGTATTAATAAAGATTAAAAAATATAATATTCATATGTCCCAAAATGAAAAGAGATACATATATAATTTGAACCTAATTATTCTAAAAATGGTAAAGATTTTCATAAATTCAAAACAAATATGTGGTTGTAATTAATCTAAAATTAATCCCATTATCTGAAAGAGAGAATAAATTTTAAGAGTTATAATAATGTAGAAGATTGCAATATTTTTACATCTGAAAGAAATGTGAATTTATTCTAATAACCTATATTTTATTGAATGGTAATAATATATTATATTTATACTTTAAATCCCTTCAAATAATATAATTTAACCAAATTAATTATTCTATCACAAAATTTGTTTTTAATTAATCTGTATTTTATCAGTTCTATTCATCAAATCTAGATAGTTATCATAATAATATTAAATATTCAATAAATGTAAATTTTAATATCCATTTTATTTATAGTAAGTTTATATTGTTTAATATATTATAAAAAAATGTAGGAAATTAAATTTAAAATGGTTGTTCTATCAAGAAACTATATAAACACATTTATTGTAAAATAAATATTTTATCTAAAAAATTGAATTTGTTATTATATCATATTTACAAATCATATAATAATAATTTTAAAATATAGATTTTATATATTAAATTTATATTAAATTAATAAAATCCATCCAATGTGATTTCTTTATTTGATAACAACACTTATTTTCATTTAAATATTTTTTCAGAAGAAAGTGAATATTTTTCATAGTCGTCTTTATAATGACTAGGTTATTACGTAACATTATAATATTTATTTGTTAAGTTAGAATCAATATTTAATTAATTTAATTCTATCAAAATAACAATAAATTGTGTGCAACACAATCTACAAATAGTGTTGTGTATAGAACAAGATAAGTCGGTGTAGCGTATAGCGCACACTTATCTGGGTCTGTCATACATCACAGGACATAAAAAAATTAAAAAACCAACCTCATAAAATTCTAATGATGTTACATTCTACCCCTAATAAAATTATTTAAACCCTAAAAATTCATCTGGGTTATAAAAGGATAAATACATTACTGTTACTTTCATAGAAACCCACATCGTAATAATAAAAAGTATAACATTTTTTTAAAAATTAATAGTGGGAAAATGATACCTACCCAATGTAAATAATAACTATGTATCGACATAGAATAACAAAAGTAATGATATGGGTATGGAGGAAAAGTGTAAATAATCAATGATATTGGTAAATATAACTAATCACAAAAAAGAGGGTGATCTAGGGAAATATTACAATCACCCAAACATGAAATAGAAAAGTATGAAAGAGTTCATTAGCACCATAAAATTAATGATAATAAGACACCCATTTATATCATGATATTGTTTCCTATTGTTGGTTAATTTTCATGAGAAGATGTTCATACTTTAACTCAATTCAATATATCTTTGGCTCGTGACATCAATAATCTTTCAAATCATATATTATCCAAATTGATGAAGTTGAATTTGTAATTGATGAATCATCAATAGATCATGATAGTGATGGGTCATTACATATGCCATTTTCACAACAGAATGTTTATCATATGTTATAGAATATGCATATGTAAGAGTATGGTGAGATACTACATTATTCTAACAAAATTCATCAGACTGATAACCTTACAATAATTCTAAATGATTTAAATACAAAACTATAGAAATATTTAATCTAAATCATCTTAACATTTATCATTTAAATATCATAAAGTAGTTCTGTATTGTTACATCCCAATCATATGAATTACATTTTCATTTATTCTCCAGATTCATGTTAATAAACTAAACTACAATATATATACTTATTTAAGGCATTCATGTTTCCTTATTACAAATCATATTGGAAATATTCCAAAATACCAGAAAATTTGTATACATGAACCATGACATCATAAGACTCTTGAAAACAACTCCACATTTAGATTCTTGAGAATCATCCATTTTGAAATAAAAATTCCATTTATATAATTTATTTTAAAAAAACATTTTTCTCATAGTAATAATGGAAAATTCAAAAAGAACCTCATAATGAAAATGAAAAAATAATACTGCCATAACATTTAATAAAAACACACCAATGGGTGAAATTAACATTAATTTTTTTTAAAATAATATAAATAATATTTTATGATACATAATTAGGAATGATGGATATGGTTGATAAATATAACCCAATAAATAAATACATATAATCAATCTCAAATAATGATGAGATTATTTTATTATCCCTAACATATTTATAATCAGTTGAATTTTATACACTGTAAAATAATGAAAATTATATTAATATGTAAATATCATAAAACAAAAAATAATATTTATAAAAATATTCATCAGAATAATAAACACCACTAAAACAAAATAGGAGTTGTATAAGGCATATGTCCAATAGAAAAGGAATTGCAAAAAAAAATCCCTTAAATTAGTTTGACATCATTTGTATGTATCCAAACATCCTATATAATTATATAAAAAAATATAGTGACTTGATAAAAATTTATAGTCATTTTTATGATATCATATATTATCATATTATCAAATGTTTTTTAATAAAATTTCATTATTACATGTTGTTCATGTATGGACAGTTTCATTTTTATATGCAGTTTTTTTAGATAAGTTAATGTCCTCTTATTAAGTTATATTTAAATCATTTAAATAATTATAGTATTATAATATATGCCATATTTATTCCTTAATTACATCTATATAATCCTTATTTGATGATGAAAATTTATAATGAATCACACTATATTGTTGAGACAGTATTCCATATGTATGCATGAGCGATTATATCATTCTCATAATTATTGAATGGTACAGAGGTGGATTGTTTATAATATTACATATTCAATAAAATATTATATTAATCATATAGAGTTATTATTTTCATCATTATACCCTTACAATTAAAGTGGTAGTGAAGAACATATTACACCACAACGTGGAGGCAGTAAGTCATACATATGCTTTCATGTCGATTTTATTTTATATAGGGTGGATAGAAGGTGGAATATGTTTTTTCTATAATTGTAAAAACATTTAATTATATAAATGATACTAGAGTTAAAATGTTTGAATGTAAAAAATATAATTAATACGAAGTGTATACAAAATAAGTTTCAATGAATCGGTAGAGAAGATTACCACTTCTTCTATGTGCTCCCCATTGACCTCATTTTAATGGTACATGATTTGGGATTTTGGAAATACAAGAAGATCAAAAATATTACTTGGTAATTTTATATTGGAAATTGGAATTATATGGATGATCTTGAAGGATAAATGTTTTTTGAAGAGGGGTGGGAGGAGGTGACCTTTTATAATTCAGGAGAGGGGAACTTTTAGAAACTCCAAAAATATTAATTTAGAAGTATCTCAAACCATATAAAAATACCTAAAAATCACATTATTTGGACAATTAGTTGAAATAATTATGTAATATTCTCAACGGAAATTTGTTACACTTGTTTTATGTTCAATTTTGAAATTATCAATTCATTTTACACTAAATTAATCTCTTAAATTTTAATCTAAGGAAAACAATTGTTTAATATTAAAATTGGATTTTTAAATATTTGATTTCAATTAGACCATAAATGAATTATATTAAATTTTTAGAAAAAACTAATTATTTTATATTTTTAAAAATATTTTATAATTTTTAAATAATATTATAAAAAATTATTCTGAGAAAATATAAATTGTATTATTTTGAAAATATTTATTTAGTAGGGTTTTAAAAATTTTAAAAAAATATGTTATCCTCAAGAAAAATATTTTTAAAATTATAGGCTTTCAAGGTCACTTTTAATTTGTTTAAAATATTAATTACAACAAATTATTATTATTTTATAATTTTTAGTAATAGTAATTTAATATTAACATTAATAAAATAATTACTAGATCAGTTTGCTGTAACTATTTAATCGAATTATTTGATAAGTAAAAATTAATAATATGTTACTTTGATGAATATAAATCAACTATATTTAATAATAATACTTATAATATTAATATACATACTAGAAAATACTACATAAAAAATTATATATATATTAACACTTCAATGATAGAATTTTAACATCACATTAAATAATAAATTATACGTGTAATAATAACTTTTATAATACTACAAATGGTCAATAACTCAACCAATAAATGATTTTTGTCAATATATAATATACCAATAGGTTTTTTTCATGTTTATGTATCTTTTATGGGTTATTATCAATTGAAAAAAAATAGTTTATTGGTTTTTAATCATTTAAATAATTTCAATATCAAAAATGTATAATCATTTAATGGAATTATTTATTTCCTAAAATAAAAGATAAATTACCATTATAAAGAAAAAATTTATCATATAAATGAGTCTTTAAAATGTTTTTATTTTTTTATTACTTTATATATAATATTATACATTTCTAAAAATTTGGGTGAGACATATTTAACTTTTCTTTAAATAAAAAAAATTAATTGTCTGAATCTCATCCTCATGGCTTCCAAATGATACCATTTTAGCACAATAATTATTTATGTTGATAGAAAAACTTCCAATTACATTCCAATAAGTGTATGGTTAATTTTATAAAAGTATTTTTACCATTAATTACCTTACTTATCCTTTTGTTGTGTTAATAGAAATTATCAATGCTAGTATTCATATTGCGCAAAAATAAAAGAAATCTATTTACATTAAATTGTCATACTAATAAAGAATATGAAATATAATATTCAAAATTCAAATCACAGATGTTGAAGTAATTATTTTAATTTAATTCTCATGGTCAGAAAAGGGGAATGAGTTTAAAAGTTAAATTATTTCAATGATAGATTTGTTTTTACATTTAAATTCAATTTAAAATTTATAAAAATAACCTAAATTATATTAAATAATAAAAATATATAATATTTGAAAATTAAATCTATAATGTAATATAATTTATCTTTATAAATTATTTTTAAGAAAAAAAAAATTCATTTAAAATATAATGTATTTTTTCTATTCATCAAAACATGAATTTTATTAAAAAAATATAAAAAATTAATTCAATATATGTTTTTATATCACCCTTCCAAATAAAAATTTTATTTGGCCAAATATCATATATAAAATTTTCAAAAACTAAATTTAAAATGGGTTTTCCATTAGAAGGTGGTGATGTTGCATATTTTTTAAAATACTTATTCTATCTAAAAAATTGAATTTGTTCATATATAATGTATAGAAATCATATAAAATTGATTTTAAAAATATTATTAAATATATTAAATATATATATAATAAATTCAAACGATAATTATTGGTTTTATTATTTTCTATCCTCATTTATTATAATTTAAATTGTTTTTTCGAAGAATTTGAATACTCTTCATACATGTCAATATTATTGCTATGATAACAGGTAACGTAATATTATTAATTTCGAATAGACTCTTTATTTAATGAAATGAATTATATCCTAAAAATATGAAATTTAGTGCAATATAAGTTAATCGAATTATGGCGTATACAAAAAGCTATATTGGTGTTATGTATAGCACAAGCTTATCTTAGTGTACTATACAACATAAGTAATAATATATATTATATAAAATGAATCTCATAATAATATTAGTGTAATAATATCAATTAATATATATTTACCAAATTTTATATATGTATTATTATACATCGTCTTATCATTAATCCTTTCTATATAGTTTTAGAATCATAATAAAAAATCATTTCCTTAGATTCCATCTATGAAAACACTCTTCTTTATTTAAATATAATATTTGATTTATTACATAAAATTTAGCTCAATATAACCCATAAGATTGAGAAGTCTACTATATTTGATAATTAGGAAAATAACACAACATCTTGAAGATGGGATACAAGAACAATATTAAAAAATTTCTTGACATGCTTCTAAAATTCCATATATTTAAAAACTATACGGGATAACCTAGGAATATACGTAATAATGGGGTGATCTATAATACCCATTAATGTTAATAAGAATTGAATAATGTAATACATTTTAAAAAATATTTATAATAATGGTGAATAAAAAAAGTGAGTATCATTAACATGAATAACAAGGCATGGTATCTCATTATAATCATAACATGGGAAATGTGGAATCAAATACATATTCTTCATCAAAAAAATGGTTCTAGAATAAGTACCCTGATATCATGATCGAAAAAGTCCCATAAAAGATTCTGGTTCAGTCCATGTCTCAACATGATGTCTCGTGAGACTAAACATTATGCAATGCATTCGAGTGCTATATAATTATGGGAGCACCTGTCACATTCATTTCATTCTCATGTTGAAGTGTTCCACATTGATCTTAAAAAATGGAATCATTTACCATGAAATTTAATTCCAAAAATACTTTTTATGAATACGTACATGTAAGTACCAAATAAAAGTGGTATATGTTTATAATTTCAAACACCTTTAATAAGAAATTGGTATGTAATTCACTACACAATTTTTTTTGAATGGAAAATAGTGTAGAAATTTCGTGTAGGATAACAACATCACATTATAATTCCTAAAATTGGTTTATGATTCTGAAATTTGTCTCTCATAATTTATAAATAATATAGGCAGTAACAGGTAAATGTAAATCTTTATTGAAATATGATAAATTTTAAATATAATTCACAAGGAAATAATGATGCTTAAATAAATAATATAATGTGAGGATCCCTTACATTAGTGTTTGACTCCAAATGATAGGGAATAGATTTTTGAGAGCTTGAGGGTGTCTTGATAAAGATATTGAAAGGGTAGGGTTTAGTAAAGAAGTTATCCAATTATTTTTAGTGAAGTGAAATGGGATATTGGGTGGTTTTATATAGGAAAATTGATGGTATTTCATTAAAATTTCTGAATTCAGGGTTTTGGACATTATATACTAAAATAAAAAATACCCGAA
The DNA here is from genome assembly GCA_963277665.1 of Viscum album. Taxonomy (NCBI): domain Eukaryota; kingdom Viridiplantae; phylum Streptophyta; class Magnoliopsida; order Santalales; family Viscaceae; genus Viscum; species Viscum album. Next base: position 150,565,222 of record OY728128.1, on the reverse strand, counting down.
ACATTTCATTAGTTTCTTCCCATGGATTCAAAAAAACGGGAGTGTCATAAATTATATAATAAATATTTTTCTGAACATAATAAAATAATACCTGGTCTATTGTGGAGGTTACTCATACTTTTAATGAAATCATTTTAAAACCATAAATTATATTATTGGTTTTGGGTGATTCATAATGGTTTCACAAAATTAATAAAATAAACATAAAATAAAATTATTTTAGAGGTAAAATCTATATTTTTTATTAGGTACCCATTATAGTATTTATTATATACATTTTTTGAAATTATGATTTTATAATCCATGCTGCATATTTATATAGTATTTAATTTTATCCCAAAAATTTTACTTTCTATGAAAAATTTTAAAATTTCTTTATATGAAAATTTAGACTATATCATTGCAAAAATAATATTCTGTTGATCAAAATAAACTTCTAAATATTTATATTTTCACAATAAATGTAATAATAATCATTTATTAATAAATTCTATTTTATCACAATTATTGTTTTTAAACACTAATAAATATTACATTTGACTTCTTAAATATTATATAATTATTTATATTTAACATTAATAATTAATAATAATTTTACAAAAAAAAATTTATTTAAAAATTCAATTAATTCAAAAAAAACTCCTAAATTTAATTTTAATATTACAGACACAAACTATATATTTTTTATTGAATCTAATTAATAATCATAAAATTACAATGGAATGATGAAAATATATTCAGTATAATATCAAAAATAATGCACATAATCTTATTTTTTGGTTATTGATACATATCACATTATTATAACTGAAAATTACATAAGAGTAATGTGGGTCCTGGAGAGGCCAATAGGTAGTGGTTTGTCTTACCTAGTTTGGGTTTTGATCTCGATCATATTGAAATTTTCAATTAAATGGTATCACTCATTCATAATTTGTTAGATCATAGCTTGGGAATTATCAAGTAAAAATCATAAGGATTGTATATCTCTTGGAATCTCAGATAAACAGGATTAATTGGGAATAATCGTACTCGTTGAGGATATCTCTTCCTTTGTCTCTATTAATTTTATTTTTTAAAACCCTATATTTATACAAATGGTGTTATCTCAATTCAATGGCTATGATATCAATGCTAATTCTTTATAATGGTCATCTAAATATAATAGGATATAATGAAACTAAATTATTTACTTTCTTTTCTATAACCATATTACATCATAATAATTATAATTAAATCACAAGAGAAATTTTATTTCTAGAAGTTAGGGTCAGTATATGAAAAGGTTCCATAGCCTTTGGGATGAATCGATCTCTAGTTAGTTCCACTATTTCGGAAAAAATTGAGGGTTTTATTGATTTTCAAAATCTATAACAATATTTTTAGGATCTAGTTTTTAAACAATGAACAATTATTGTAATGATTATGAATTTTTTTTGCAAAACATGAACCATACACTACCATATAGATAACCTCACATAGTTGGCATGCATGTTTATACAAACTCTCCACCAACTATGAAAACCTCGTAACCAAATCTTCACTATTTCTCTATAGTGGCAGTATGGTTTTTCTAAAGAATGCATCTAAACGCGTTCCTTCCTATTTTTTCATGTTTTAGATTTCATAGTTTTTTGTAGGATTTTAAATCATTCCACACATGATGATCAAACTGTGAATAATTTTATATTCCGTAAAAACATTTAAAAAATCTTTCAAACCATCCCAAACATCATCTAAACACATTACCAACATAAAATTGTTAAATAATTGGTAAATTAATTTAACCCAGGGGTGCTATATTCTCCCCACAATTAGTTATTAAATTTATGGAATAATGAAAATTAATTATTTCTTGATAGATATTCAGCTATTTTTGGACGACTCCTTTCTCCATATCACATGACTCTTCCTAAATTTAACAAAACCACAACAAAAAAGGACTAGCCCAATAATTTTACAATATTATATGTTCTATTTCCTACAAAAAATATTAATCGGAATATTTACTAATGTAATATTATTATATAGTTTAAAATGAACCCATCGAATATTAGGGTTATGATCTTGCTGATAATGTTACTACAATGACTCCTGAAACACATTTTTAACATCATTGAAAGGTGGTGGGGTACCATTCGATATACCTCCTCACCCACCCATTAATTTATCTAAATTTGTTCTATGTATAAAGGATATCACATACCTTTATTACCATAATGATGATGTATAATCCTTTGATATATCCTCAAGAACACATGACCACTCACCACGAATGAAATTGACCCCCAATGATGATCTATATTTGACTCTTGAAGAATTTGATCTGCCTCAATCTATTTTCAGATCATTTCAATATTATTTATTTTTTCATATACATTTCTCCTCCCCTCTAGTAAAATTTCACTTATTTCCAACCAATAATGTGGAGAATGAAATGAGAATCCATACAATTCCTTAAAAGTACCCATTTGTATTGAGACTAGACCACTTGTGTGATTCAAGAACCCCACTAATGATATTCTCTCTTATAATGAGCCACCAAAATCCATTACAAAATCCAAAACCTTTTATTCCATCATTTTTATCGTCCTTTCATATTTACCATCCATCTGGAGATGATATTCTATACTCACAGTAAACTGAGTCATAAAGGAATTTTTTAAGGATTTATTGAAATATAAGGTAATCCATGGAGCTTAGTGTGATTCAATAGAAAATTGAGTGAAATACCTCTTAAACACTTCTCAAAAATAGATTTTTGATAATTAATCTATGGTATGAGATTCATGAAAATGGCTGAAATGGTTAGATATTTTGTGTCAATCCACTATCACCCATATGACATTGTTTTTTTTTCAAACCAGAAATGGGTGACCAATAACACAAATCCATAGTTATATCCTATCATTTCCAAAAAAGGAATGGGTTTGAATTTAAAATACCTTCGAGTTGTTGGGGTTCTTCATTAACCAACTAACATATTGATAAAATCAAAACAAATTCTGATTCTTTTATTTTCTTACCGACCCACCAAAAATTTTATTTGACAACCTTATACATCACCTATATTTCCTGATGAAAAATACATATTGAATGATGGGAGGATTTCAGATGTGTTTCATTAAAAGTAATATGTAAAACCATCAGACCATGGAACAAGAAAATTGAACTAACATCCCACTTACTTCCCACAACGGTCCCCCACTATTGAGTTTTGACGTCATAGGAACACATTCTAAATGAAGTTCCTTTTCAACTATTTTTTTAACCAAATAAAGAAAAAATATAAACTATAGTGAAAAAACATCACATTGCTATTAAAATTCCAAATTCATGTTGTCGACGACCGACATAAACTACCAATAATATAATGCTTATTTTTCCAACCAGATTTAATTTTTTCTCCTCAATTAATAGGACACCATATTTCCTTCAACCAATGCATACATCAAGAAAATATAAAAAAATTATATATACTCCACATATATTATTTGTCTCGGGTTCAAATCAATTTGTGAGAAAATAAATTTCATAGTATTAGGATTCTTAGACACCATAAACATATCTGAAAATATGTAATGATACCATGATTTAATTTCATTGACTATAGACGCTAACATTGAATCATGTGTTGGGAATTTTATCTCATGTATTCATAACTAGTAAGATCCATTATCAGTAAAATTATATACCTTTTAATGAAAACATACCAAAACTGATCCCAAATAATCACAATACAAAATTAGCCCATTATTAGATTCTGAAAATATCAATATTGGTACTAATGTAAGGAAAACATTAATCTTATGAAAATTATTCTGACATACTTCATTCAATTTGAATAAATAATTTTCCTCATTGATGATATTAATTTTGAAGAGATTTATGAAAAATCATTAATTAATAACTTATAATAACCATCATATTGATGGAAATTGTGTGTCTCATATAAATTATTTGGTGATTACCAATAGATAAACACATCTATCATTTCATGATTAATATAAACCCCTCTTTCAGAGATTACGTGGACAAGTAAATGTACCACTTGAATCCAAAAACCACCAGATGATAATTTAGATACCACTCCTGATACCTCATGATTCCTAAAAATATCTCTGTCTTTTTCTTCTTCGACCCATGTCCTTGAAATAATTTCCATCCCAAATACAACACGAAAAAATAATCAAAATTCCCATGAAATACATGATTTATCAATTCCATAAATACTATTAGTGAATTTATAATATTGATAGGACATATATCATATTCATAATGGACATATGTACTCCTAAAAGCAGTATTGGGAATATCCATTTTCTAACCCTCTAATCGGTGATATCCAGATCACAAGTTCATTTTAGAGAGCCATTGTGCTTCCCTCAAATGATCAAATAGATCATCAATTCATGGAAGTGGATATATATTATTTATTATAACATGGTTAGGAATACGATAAAAAAAATAATAAGAAATTAATCCATATTTTAGACAAAAATTATTGGGGCTATCTATAGGGATGTTCTAAGACGAACGATCACATTTCTTTCTAGAACTTCCCTCTGAAATTTGAGTTCCCTTGATTTTTTTGTTATCTGTTATGATTAATGAAAAATATGACTACTCCATGAACAGAGGTTAATAATAAATTTAGATTCTCATATTGTTGGAAGACATGATAAATTTTTTTGAATGTCATCCTGAATCTTGTAAGACACCTATAGAAAGCTACTACAATATATCTCATGCATTGATAACAATGTAAAAAATTATAATTGGTATGAGTTCATTAGAACAACTACTAGATTCAATCCTATTGCACCAACTTTTTCATTATGTCTTCCTCTAATGAAATATTCCACACCATCCTATTTATTATAATTAACATGTCCGGTATAATAGTTGATGTGGTCCTAGAACATTTTCAAATAATTTACACCTATGATTATAAGATATACATTAATTTCTATCATTGAGAAATCCCATATCAACATAACTTCATAAAAAATTATCAAACATTATCTACATATAAGGGATCGACATTCTATTTTAATTATATATGTTTGAAGATTTAAAATAGAAGGAATAATCATAACATTTAATCTGATAACATCAGCTACAAGAGTAGTGATAAATAATTTAGAATATCCTATATCAAATAAAGCTATCTTATGGGTAGAACATAATAGAAACCCACCTCTCATATTCAATGATCCATAATGATCAACCACCATTTCATACTCATCTATATATAATTGATTGTGCAATACACATTCTTCATTATTTACCTAATGATGTAGTCATTGTTGATGATTCATGGTATTCCTCAAATCAACATTTATTGTTTAGTTCTACTGATGAGTGGTATAATACATACATTACCCTATCTAATCATATGATGTATGTGATTCAAGATATGTGTATTGAACACCCTACCTTGTTGATCTATATTAATAGCATTGGAGATTACCTATATGGTTTTAATTATTGCATGATCTAGGTGGTTTCATATATTCTCTCTTCATGCGGTCCAAATAACCACATTGGAAAAACATTTATCCTTCTATTCGGTCTTAAATGAAGGTAAAATTATTCTATCGCCTCGTTATGAGCCACTCCCCAATCATGGAAACTGGTATCCCTCTTACATTGGATCTGGGAATTAGAGTTCGCCACATTTCCTAAAGGTATAAACATGATTCATCAACTCATTTATTTTATAATGTACATTTCTACCAAAATAACTCTATTGAAAATCATTGTATAATCTATTATATAGGGGGACGTAATCTTTTATAAAATCAACTACTTCATCCCTAATTCCAAAAGTCATGCCTTCAAGGATGTAGTAGAAGAATTTTTTTTAGAAAAGTGAACAAAGTTCATGAATTTATCCACATACACTATCATGTTGTGTCTCTCATGCTTCAAGATACATTTTTCTACTGTTGTTGAGATCAATAATGTTTAGTAATATTATAATTTTTTTTATCAATTCTTAAAAATCACCCAATTACATGAATTGATTAAATTTATCCTAAATGACTAAATAACACTATTAGTGAGCAAGATCCCCTAGAGTATTTATTTTCTAAATTGAGATTTCACTTCGATGTTGTGAAAATGAAAATCAAGGATTAAATTCATCATATTTAGTAACACCTCTATATTTTAAGGATTTGATTCATCTCGAAAAATGGGTGGATTCTAGATACACAATTGAATAGAATGATCCACATTCCCTGGTTCATCCCTTCAGAACCAAATATTCACAGATTGAAAAGAATTGACTATACATTAGATCATTTATTGGTTCACCTATGCCTCATGATAAACCACATACTCAGAAACATCATTTGGTTGGTTTCAATGACTCTTACTATGTTCAATTTCTAAAAATAAAAAAACACCACATTTCTCACTATATATAAAGTGAATTATTGACTATTTCAAATTCTACCGCATCATATATAATAAAATTTCATTCTAATCTTTATCATTTTCAATGTTAATTTTTTTACATTTCATCACACTTTTTGGAAATCAAACAATTTTCAAAATACCATAACTATTCCCTTTTCAAAATTTGGCATTTCAAAACAATTTCATCATTCTTCCAATGTCATCTGATTTTTATGAAGCAATAAATCATTACACAAAATTAATTATGAAATCATCATGGGAATTGATTTATACTATTTATTTCAATCACCTATCAATAGATAAACCCATAAAATGATTTTACATCTACTATAAATGCCATCAAAACAGTTATGTACCCAATAATCTCATAAATTTATTATAATAACATGTATCTTCTATTCATGTGTGGATCTTGTTATCATGTTTTTTAGGAAAATAAATGAAACGATGAATTTATAAGTACAAATAGTGTAATTATAAGTACATATCGTGTACATAGCTTGTCACGTACATCTTCCATTTGATCATCTTATGGAAGAATACATGGTTTTGTTATGACCTGGAAGATCCTCTTAAGTCAGGTCTATTTGAGGGAACTACATGGAGTGTAGTATTATTGAAAATGATGTGTAAAATTCAATTTATTTGATATAACATAGTGGGGTCATGTATCATGTCCATAATCATCTTCTTCTTACCGTGGTTCATACTAGAGTGCTCCAAAATAGCAGAAGAAGTTTGATATCTCGATTCTTCGTCCAATCTATGATCAAAACACTGTTTATTGTGTTCAAATCCCACTTGTGAGTTCTCTAATATGCTAGATCCATTAATCAAGGTTTATCCTCTCTTATGAGTTATTCATGGATAGGATGTTTTATCAATTTTTTCAGATCTAATCCATTTTAGGCCGATTCAAGAGATGATGTTCATGTATGTCGATTATAAGGAATCTAGGTAGGTGGTCTTTGCAATAAGATGTTCTTCCTGGTATTATATATTGTGAAACTGCAACATGACCATGTTTTCGGTATTGTTTGTTTTGAAAAGTTACCATATTTTTACCTTATTTGGATTGATTGATTGAAAAATGGTTGTTTCTTATTCATAAGGTTAGATACCTTGTCTATGGGACTCCCCATTGGTGTGTTTCTCCTTTATTGATTGTTTATGGCTGTTTGGTATAGGTTTCATAGAGGCATACCTTTTATCCCATGCCATGTTAGTGTAGGATAGACTTTGATAGATTATATTAAATGTATGTGGTATGAATTGGGAATTTTGTCTATTTAGTAGTTTTAGATTACATGATATTAATTTATATAATATTTGCACTGCTTTTCCAAAGGACTATAAGAGCCTTGGAACTAGAAGATTGTGGGGGCTTCAAGATTACTTATATGCATTATGCTCTTCCAATAGACCCTGCAAGTCTTTGAATAGGAAGACTGGGGACACATCTAGATAATTTATATAGGGCCTTTAGAGCCTTGGTGTTGAACATTGGACAAACGGGTTAGATCATGAGAACATTCCTAAAGGGTCTTTGTTTACTAACTTGATGTTATGCGGGACTAATGGGGTTGGACTATGATTAATTTCTCAGAGGTTTGTTATTTTTTTAATTGATACCTTGTGGAACCAAAAGGGTTAAATTGTGATAGACTTCCTAGGGGGTCTTGATTTATTGAATTGACGATCTAATGGTATAAAGAGGATATCCAATGAGAAAAATCACATACGGTCATTTTTTTGAATATTTGAATGATGGTGACATGTCTACTATGAAAAATAACAAGCTTGGAATCATTAGTATATTATTATTTAGAGAGTCTTATGAGACATCAATTTTTGTTATATTACTTGGGTGATATATAGAATATCCAAGATCCTAGGGATTCATGATTTAGTGAGTCAATAATTAATGGTAATTTAATGTAACTCAAAACATTTGGATTGTTAACTTTTAATTACTTCTTAATTTATAGCTTCATTAATTCATATTACATGTTATATATATTCACTAACTTAGAGGCATAGATATTTCAGTGTTTTCCTACAAAGATTCGTCTCCAATCCTGTTTGAGTCATTATTTTGGACCCAATTAGATTATACAATTCCTAGTATAGATATGTGAATGTGCCCATCTACATCAAATTCCTAATTTCTATTGGAGCTGGATAGCATTGGACCATAAAAATAATTTCCATTCCATTGGGGTTTACTCGTTATTATTTTGTATTGTATTTTATTATATTTCCATCTTTCTGTTTTTTTTCAGCTTTCATAGACACGTATCACATGAATCATTATATATATGATATGGATTCTGTTGATTTATCATTTAGTCAAATGTTTAACTTTTTTTATGGTATTATTTATTTCGAAATTGAAACTGATTGATTCCCACTTAGTATACTCTTCCAATGAGGGAATAGTTTCCCCAATATCATAAATTTTCCCTCACTACTTGTAGGAAGCCTCTGGAATTTGTTGAAACAAACTTAAGGTCATGTGATAAACATGGTTTAGGGAAACTTTGGGAGGCACATAGAACTATGATGTTACAAAGTGGTATCAAATGCGGTTATTTTCTAGTTTTTTATACTATTTGGCACCAATAAATCGCAATAGTAAGGAATAGTTAGTTGGTAATAAGTTGTGCTCGAATAAAATTAACCCATGTATAAATAAAATCCATGTAACCTTGAATATTGCAATTTTTTCTAGTTTTTCAATTGTTATTGTAGAAATGATTTTTTTCATTTGGTTATACACATGGGTTGTAATGTTATCATTGATATTATTGAGTTTTTATTCTGCTACAACCCGATAATATTGGGGTATTTCATCTCATGCATCATATACATAATTGTTAGAGATCACTTGTCAGTCATTCTCATCATGACATATAGGGTGCATTACAGATTTATTGTTTTTGGGATAGATGTTTTACTATGTTTTCATTTTGTTTTTATAGAATCTATGAAATAACACCTTCTATTTTTATACGGAATTGGTATATGAAAATATTAATTTTTATAGACACCAGGCTTTGGTCCTTGAGGTGTTGAGGGCCCCCTAAGATCCGAATTTCTTCTATCAAATTCGAACTCTAATTGAATTATGTTATTATAAGATATAAATAAGGTTTCAAATCATTGATTCATGTGGATTAAGGGATATCAAAGATTTGAAATTGTCATTCCATTTCCATATTTTTTAGATTATGTGTGTTTGATAGATGTTTAAGAGGCTTACTATCTGGAAATCCAAGAAAACATGGCATGTGATGTTATGAACACACTCCATGTGTTGTGCTATTCTAGAAGAAATTAATTTTCTTATGTACATGAGATGTACCGTATGTACACATTGTATACTTTTTGACCATGTGACTTATTGTCTTAACAGAGAAATGAGGTTGGTATACTTTTTATAGAACACACCTTGTATTGGGAGTACAGATCCTACTATAATTGACCTTGTCTCTGGTCGTATGACTAACTACATGGGTAGATGGAACATTTTTTGTACACGTCGTGTCTCGAGTGTTAATGTTGTGTAGGGTTACACTAATACAACCATGTAGTTCGATCCATGTAGATGTAATTGGGAAAGAGGGAATATTCAGGTTCACTCTATGCTCATGATGAACACACAGTTTTTTTAAGGTGTTACAAAACCAGGTAGGCAGGGGTAAACTCCCGTGATAAGGAATAATGGAACACATCATGTAATTGTTCTACGCACAATATATCCCCTTTTATAAAACATGAAATATTTTATTCACCTATTTTATTAATTACCTTTTGTGTTTTAGTTCTCATTTATCTTATATCGAGGTGTGCACTTGACCTTACAAATTCATGACACCAAGACAACCTCTAGATTTACACTAAGGTCATGGTGATGATAAATCACAAAAAAAATAATTGGGATTAGGGACTACCCGTAGATCCTACCATATTTCCAGTGATGTAACCAGGTGTAATACACGACACATGTGATGATTCACGGTTCAGTGAAGGCATTATAAGAATGATACAGACTCTTTTGGGAGAACCACACATTTCCCTATCTATGAATTAGTTTAATCTAGAGTTCTAGAAACATCATCTTCCATCTTTTTTAGGGTATAGAAAACCACATGATTCATAGTCATAGTTGTAGGACATTGATTCTATTTTTGAGCATCTAGAGACTCCTCCTGAGAAGGGGGTGCATTTGGAAACCTACATGTGATGTGATTCTTCCAAGATATGGTGGGATGTTATCTCAAATACGTGTTTCCATCAGGATATGACATGGGAACAGTTTTAGTGGTCCTTCAATGAATACATCTACCCTAACATGTTGAGGGACAAAAAATATAAGGAGTTCATGAATTTAGAGCAGGGTTCTCATTTAGGGACGGATTACTCTTATCACTTTATACTACATCATCACTTTACACATGTTATGGGGGGGTGACGAATTATCACTGGTTAAGATATTTGAGGATGTTCCCATATATTCCATCTAACCATAGGTGAATGCTATCATGATGAATTTAGGGACTTCAATAGTAAACCAGGCCCTAATTACCGAGTTCCCTCTGAGGGAGTTTGGAGATTCCAACCATGGTGGTTCTGCATCCAGGGCTGGTGCTCCATCAACTGATAAGTGGAAGATTTGTAAGGAACATTGACGTAATGATTATTCAAGTTATAGGGGTGTATTTATAGGTATTCAGGTGAGGTGATACTAGTGTGGTATGAGTGCTCACACCAGACCGTTGTGCCCGAGAGACCCATTTGAGTGTCGATATTGCAGAAATATGGGTCATCATCAAAATTTATGAAGGATGTTCTCACATGTAGTGAGTCAGAGGGGATCTGTTATCACTCCACATACATGAGTGGGGAAACTAGTTCCTCCTCATTCAGGTAACTATAGTTCATCCGACCGTATCAGAAGAGGTGGATATCATGGTTGTGGTATCCAATTGTTATGTTTTCAATGACTTCATAGGGGATCAGCTCAGGGTTTCCAATTAGGGTCATAGGACTGAAGTATAGGTTAGAATTTTACGATGGAGCAAACTCGACATGAGATGGATCTCATAACCTCTTCAGTTTTATATATGATTATATATTCCTTTTTTATCTATTGTACATCCTGATATAGGGGATTCCCATATTTTTATATTAGTTTCCATTTAGATATCCTTGGGCAATGTATCATTACATATAATGATTATATGACACTCGAAATTCTGTTGGATATTAGGACAGATAGTGTACGTCATTGAGAGGAGTTCCCTATTAAGGTTTGTGGGTGTAACTTCCATTGGGCCCTCTATGTCATAGAGATTATATGCTTTGCTGTCCATCAAAAAAGGGACTAGTTATTCTACTTTCAAGCCATTGATGTCTACATTCGCTATAGGGTGTGTTTTACTTCACCAGAGGGATGATCTTCTCTAGAAATGGGCGAATGGGATGTCTTAGAGGGAAGATCTATTTCTGAGCATCATGGGTTTGGAGGAATCACATGCCATATTTCTACTTTATATCTATAGGACTAGGGGACTCCACATATGTATTTCCCTCTTATGGTGGATCATTTCATAGATATCTTTTTTCATGGATTTTCATGTTTTATTCTAGAGTGATTGGTGAAATTTACTATTGAGCTCGTTCTAGGAGTGGTGTTAGTATCTATTACATCTTTACATAGATTATTTTGTGTTACTTATTGTGGATGATATCATGGTGTACTCTTACTCTCGACATGACCATGCCTTCTATCTTGAGAATGTACTAAGTACACCAATAATGAAATGGTTATATGTTAATATTTCGATGTGATAATTTTGGATGGAACATATTCATTTCATGGGTAATTTCATCTCATAGACATGAGTATCAGAAGACCCAGATAAGGTATTTGAGGTTTATTCCTTAGAGTATAAGAAGAATTTGTTTGAGGTATAGAGGTTTCTAGGGACATCTGGTTACTAAATACTCTATATTCAGGGATTTTCATGCTTAACAGTGCCTCTAAAAAGAATTACTATGACAGTTTCGAAGTACTTGTGGATAAATTCTTGTGATTAAGACATCTAGGAGTAGATAAAGGTATTGAATTCAGAAATGATACTGTTTTTTCAAGAACTGGGTAAGAGTTCCACCCTTTACTACAACACATCAAGAATGGGGCTATAAGAAATTCTTGTGAAAGGGGGGAGGATTCGTTGTGTATGGGTATCGACAGATGAGTCCACATTAGAGAAATTACCTAACACATGATCTCTAGAGAGGTACAGTTGTCCATGCATTATGCTGTTAGAGACATTATCTACTTGGAGGGCCCATTCTTGTATAAACTAATCCCAAAATCCTTAATTAGATTTTTACACAATGTGATATTAATTTGAGATAGTGAAGGTGGGGTGATTACGTTCAGTATTTTGTCATTGAGCTTTTCCACACAACTGGAAAAAGTAAATGCAGTGGTTGATGCATTGACCAGGATGAGTGAAATGCAAGTAGTTAAGGAGTCCAGTAGTGAGTGGAATATAATGGCTCAAATATCTGAGATTTATATAAAGATGCATGAAAAATAGGGGAATATGTATCATTATTCTATATATATTACCTCTACTATACTGGAGAAAGTGTGAATAATGTTGTTATCATATTCTGAAGGCCTATTCATATGGGAGGGTGTGTATGGCGAGGACCCTACACCTGGGTTGACCGTTGGTGAGGATGAGTTTTTCCATTTTTCATGGGAATGTATGGGAGTCATAAGACATACATAAGGAGATGCTTCACAACATTAATGCCTATGAATGGTAGGTTCATCCTACTGTCAAAATGATTTATCAAGACCGACATTTTCAGTATTAGTGGCCAGATATGAAGAGGGATGTAACTAGTTTTGTTATGAGATGTTCTGACATTAAATAGGTGAAAGGGGATTATTAAGTACAATCATGGAAATTACTGCAGTTACCAATTCTTGAGTGGAAGTGGATTGATGTTGTGATGGACTTTGTGAAATATTTACAAGGTAACATCGATGAAATGAAGTTATATGGGTTATTTTTGACAGACACATGATGGTTGGACATTTCATTCCTATAAAAGAATCTTTTAGTATTGATGAGGTTTGAAATTTGTACATCTGATAGATTGTATGTTTTCACGGTGTTCCACAATATATCTTTTAGAGAGGTAATCCTAGTTTGGTTCTCATGTCTGGATAGAACTATAGAGTACTTTTGTTACATAGATACATTTATGTACAACATACCATCCCTAGATTAATGGGCAGTCTGAGCACACAATTTAGGTTTTGGAAGACATATGTGTACATGTTTCTTGGAATTCAGCTACTATTGGGAGAGACACATACCTCTGGTGGATTTTTCCTACAATAATAGTCTTCAAAAAAATATTCATGTGGGAAATAATTAGAATTTGTATTAAAGGACATGTTGATAACCCCTATGTTGGATGTATGCTGGAGAGGCTACATTGATGGGACCTAGTATTGTACATGAGTCCATTGATCTAGTAGAGATGATTCAGAAGTTGATGCATAATTCACAACCTTTTCATAAATCTTATGATGATCGATAGAGACAACCTATGGAGTTTGAGGTCAGAGATATTGTTTTCATGCGTGTCACACCGAGTATGGGACCCAGAGTATTAGGAGTCAGGGGAAGCATTCATTGAGATATGTGGGGCCATTTGAGATCATGGACAGAGTTGGGATAGTTTCCTATAAATTGTAGTTACCCCAGATCTACAGGTCTATAGATGACATATTTCATGTTTCTCAACTATGATGTTATATTTTAACCCATATTTTGTATTAAACCTGTGGGTGTTGAGTTGGAGGTGGATGCATCCTTCATGGAGCACTTTTCTGGGATTGTGGATCAATATAATAAGATTATTTATGGTCGATCTGTTCCTCTACTACAGGTGCTATGGAAGCACGAGTGAGTGTAAAATGAGACATGTGACAGGGAGGTCGACGTGGAATCATAGTGGTTGGAGTAGTTTGAAAATTTCCCTTAACCACACATGGATGTGAAATTCAGGGAAGTATTTCTTTATGGTGGAGATTTTTTAAGAACCTATATCTTATTCATTAGTTATGGATCATGTATTGGAGTTGTTTTGTGGAAAATGGAAGAAAAATTGATTTTCTATGTACATGTAGTGTACTTCTGTGTACTCACCGTGTACCTATATTTTCATGTATAGCCTCATTTTTATCATGTAATGGATGAATATATGGTCATATGGTGACCTAGATGTCTTTATTAATTTAGGGTCTAGTTGAGGTTACTACACGACTTGTATTGTTAAAAAAACACTATGTACATCTCATTTAATTTGATATATTGGAGTGGGGTCTTCTCTCATATTCGAAAACACCTTCTTCTTCCCCTGATTCGTACAAGAGTGGATTGGAATGAAGGATAAATTTGGATCTCCCGATTCCTCATTTGAGCTTCAGTCGAGATACTATCGGGTGCATTGGAATCCCACTAGTGTGTTAATAAACCCTTTAGAGCCTCTATTCATAATTTATCCTCTCTTGTTAGCTATTCAAGGTTTGGTGTATTTCACCATATTTTATATCTACATGGTGTTAGGCATATTCATGATCTGACGTTATTGTGTGTCAATCGTAAAACATCGAGGTAGGTGGATTTTTCCATACATTTTTTGTGATTCGATTATATAGGTTAAAAGTGGTGCATGACCCTATTTTGGGTGTATTTCTTAATTTAACCCTGTTATTAAATGCTAAGGTCTAATTTATAGGTAAATTGTTTCTTCTTATGCATATGGTTAGATACCTTGTCAAAGGGACACCCTATGGGTGGGTTTCACCTTTATTGATTGTTTATGGTTGTTTGGTATATGATTTCTATGAGGCGTGCCTTGTTTTAAATGACTTGTTTGATTAGAATATAGTTTGATTGATTATATAAAATTCCTATGATATGCATTATGAATGTTTTTCCATGTAGTATTATTATATTACATGTGATGCTCTGATATAATATGCACACTATTTTTCCAATGGACCATGAGAGCCTTGGGCAGGGAAGACTGAGTGGGATTCCAGATTGAATATATCTAATATGTTTTTCTGAGGGACTTTGATAGCCTTTGACTCGGAAGACTGATGGGACATTAAGATTATATACACAGGACCATGAAATCATTTATTTAGAACATATTCCAAATGGGATATACCATGATAGATTTCATAGAGTGTTGTTATTTATTAAATTGATTCTATGTGGTACCATATGGGTTAGTGTATGAGAGATTTATCATAGGTTTGTTATTTATTTAATTGTTTGTAAATTGGACCGAAGTGGTAACAATATGAGAGACTTCCAAGAGGGTCATTTTTTAATAGTTGAATTGTTTTGACACATGTGTCGAGACATATCACAATCTTGAATTCGGTATTATATGACTGTTTAGATGGTCTTATGAGACTTCACTTTTGGTTACTTTACATGAGGGATTCATATCATAAGCTATATCCTAGGGTTACATGATTTAATTAGTGACTAATATATCTTTAATGAATGTCATTGAAAACTATAGGATTGTTTTCTTTTTAGTAAGACCTAGTTTAATGTTAATTTTTTTAATTTTGTTCTATATATATATATAAATTTAATGATACATCGGCGCAGATTTTGTTTTTGGTTTCCAACTAGGATTCATCCCACACTTAATTTGGATCATTCTTTTAGAATAATTAATATTATCTGATTACTATTATTGATAATTTCTATCTCCCTACTTCATCGGGTACGTATCTGTTATTGGAGCTGGATAGAATGAGACCAAGATAAGGATTTAAATACTATTGGAGTTTACATTATCATCTTCATTTGTATTGGATTGTATTTTATTTCTATATTTCTATCCATTTTTGGATGATTCCAAAGAAACATAAGAAATGCATCACAATATATATGATATGACATCTATTGATTTTACTTCTAGCCTTCCATTGTTTAGTTATGTTTTGTATTATTGGTTATTCTGTTATTAATAATTGTTTTCCACTATGCATACTCTTCCAATGAAGGAATATTTTCCCCAATATCACACCTTGCCACTCAATTTTAGTAGATTCCCTCTAGAATTTTGGGAAACACGCTTGAAGCCATGTAAACAACCATGTTCGGGTCACCCTTGTGTGGCACCCAGATCTAAGATATTTCATTATGTTCTGTATAAAATGCCTAGCTTCATTTTTTTATGATCAAAATATCGTGTCTTGAAAATTCAACTATTTTCTACCATCCCAACTCAAGGAATAGTCAACAATGAATTTCTGATTCATGACTAATAAATTGATTGCAAAGTAAATGATCGACCTAGACAAGTACCACTTGCATGTCATGGACTAAACAAGATAATACCACTTCTTACATCATTCCCCACCTCGTTGTCTTGAGTTGAGGTGGAATAGCTACAAATACTTAAGCAAATAACCATGGTACCAATGGATAGAAATAAATTCCACGGACTTTAGTATAATGGGGGACAATTTTAACATTATGAAATAAATCTACAAAAAAAACATAAAATAAATAAATAACTAATACACGATTCATGATGAAAATTTAAAACAACTCAAAGTAACAATATAAATATAAAAAAATACAACAACATAGCAAAGTGGATAACTAATAATATTAAAGATCACCTCTAATGAAAAGCCCAATAATACTAAATGATCTAAAAAATTCCAAGCTCCAACTCCATCTCCCCTATCAAGTATCACAAAGAACCCCTAAATAATAGTGATTCGTTACCATTATCTATATTTCAATTGAAAACACATTCAAAAGTACTAACATGCCAATGTAAGAGTGGGTAATTAAACTTAGTATATTTTATCATCAATACATGACTAATCAAAAAACTATTATAGACCATGTTATAAACTTTATTGAAAAAATTAATAAAAAAATGGTAAATAGATAAAAAAAATCTTTAGAAAAATTGTTTTCTCAGAACAACACCA
This sequence comes from Viscum album, assembly GCA_963277665.1. NCBI lineage: Eukaryota > Viridiplantae > Streptophyta > Magnoliopsida > Santalales > Viscaceae > Viscum > Viscum album. The sequence continues at coordinate 150,547,722 of OY728128.1, read as the reverse complement.
TGTTCCAGGGAATGACACCAAAAAAATCACACCAATCATTTCATCAACACAATTGGAATTACTCATTTTATACCACAAAGATACACACAAACACAAACATGGTGTTACCATTAATGTAGGTACATTATTTCTATAACCTATATCGTTTATTGTGGTACTTAATGACCATTATTCAATCCATTCAATTTAATATTATCACATTAATATAATAACCATGCCAACACAAATGTACCATGTAATTTAAATAAAATCACCCCTTTTACTGGAAAATTATTTCAATAAAATATTATATTCATCAAAACCACTAAAACAAAAATAAATCATAAATTAAAAATCATGAAACCAAATTTCACATTACATAAAAACTATGAATTGGCATAGTCTCATAAACTATCACCAAAGAATTTTTCATTCATGTATTTCAAATTAATTTCATTATTAATTTCATGAAAAAAAAATTTAAATAAATAATTCCAGATCAGGTAATATGAGTCGAGAGTGAAGCCACCAACATTAGAAATTATTGAGAAACAAATAGTAGAATAATACACCAAAATAAGATTGAATCTCTAAAACCCACCTTAATTCTCATTTCGATGCATGAACAAAGAAAAATATCACCATGATTTGAATAAAAAAATGTTATATATTTATATATAAAATGAACTTGATATAAGATTTATATATTGATAGATGAATAAGGAATTTATATCTAAATACAACCATTAAGAACTACAAAAAAAGAGGTCTCACAAAGGAAATAGAGAATCAACACACCTAGAAACAACTATAGATTACTTCTGATTTGATGGGGACAAGTTCAAAAACATTGGGGTAGAGTAATTATAATGTCAAGAATAAAATGGAGGGAAAATGGGGATTAAAACTAATCCATATCATGATACACTTTTTAGCATTTAAATTATAAACAGTACATGGTTAGTCCCAGTTGTATTCAAAACATTGGTAAATTGTGTTCCTGCCTCTACCACAAGGATCTCCTTGCACTGTTGGATATTATGTTTAGAAAAACTGTATACCAACCATGAATAATCCATATATCCCACATTATTTGGTTTCACCTTGTTGGACACACGGTTTTGATGACTCATGCACCAGACTATTTGTATTCCCATTAGCGGATACCTCACTATGCACTGTTTCCAATAGGAGTTGCGCAGTTCCCACTAACTTTGATCAACCCTTCACCTTTAAAATTTTATTTATAAACTTCCAAATGTCTACCATACCATCCCAATCTTATCCAAACACTTTAATTATATAATAAGAATAAATAAATTGTATCTTATTATAAAATGTGGTTGCTACATATTAATGGGTTAGTATCCACATTGATGAAAATATCATATCATTCTTCAAATGAGAAATTCTAAAAATATGTATTATATAAAATTAAACTCTAGATGTCATTAATAATTTTTACTACAACACATTAATAAAATGTAAGATTACATGATGTGTTATTGAATTGATGTAATAATTCCGAAAATATCCTCATCTAGTTGAGGTTGTAATATAATATGTTCTCAAACCTCATCCAAAAATGATGAACATATAAACATAAATTCAAAAAGGGATTCATAAAAATAAATCTGAATTATCGAGTAAAAGTTTCCATTATATGATAATTTTACTATTTTATGGTCATTATCCCAAACACCATTGAAAGATGTAGAAAAACGTTTAATCATATCATCTATTTTAATGAATCATCATATATTTTAAGATGAAATATAGTTTAAAATTTAAATTCTATTAAATACTTCTATAGAACATCTTAGAATACCCCGATTTGTTATTATACATATTTGAGAGATTAACTATATAAAACCTTACAAAATATCTATTTTATATCACTATGAGATGAAAAATAGTGAAATAATCATTCATCTAAAAATATATAATCACATCATAAGGATATCACATTTAATCCAAATTATGTTATGGACAATAGATGTATAATAGGTCATATGAGGAAATCCAATGGGATATTTTCCCATTTCCATATAGGTATGTGTAGTGGTAAAATTATCATTTTACATATATTATGGGTAGCCATAAAATCATGGTATATAAATAATCAAGCTAAATACCATACAATATCCCATTTCATCTATCACATTTGTAACACTGTATGAAATTTATTATAATCTTTTTTATACAAAATGACTTGTGGAAAAAAATATATGATATATATCTCTGAGTTAATTATTAAATTCTATTATCAAAGGGTTATATACAAAATTTCTGAATCATATCATTCCATAAAGATAATGGATGGAAGTCAGAACCCATCATGCATACTATTAACGTTCCACATCATTTTTCTACACCTCTTTTATATAACATGGATTGATGCTTGAATAATAATTTGGTCATGAATGGATTTCCCTACTTACAAAATGATTAAATGTTAGTTCATCGTAAATATGTAAATATTTAATCTATTTCAAAGCCCATAATGGAAAAACAAGAATGATCCTTATCACTCTAATAAACATCTTAATTTTTTTCATTACCTATGTATTAATTTATTGAGTATTCAAAATATTATATCCACTCAAATGATATACTATGGTTGATATAACAATATTTCACTAAAAATATACACATCTATTTTAATTATATATATATAACAATGCTCCCCATAAGAGTAGTTGTTCAATAATTACAAAGAACAAAATTACCACCAATAGCACTAAAGAATGTGTTGGGTAATTTTTTTCAAAAAATAGCCATTTATTTTATTTCTTATGATAGTAACATTGTTTTATTCCTATGAAAATAATCACATTTTCATCATTGGTACATCATTGTAAATTACAAACACTTATTTTATATAGGTTTGTGTTTAAATTCTCACATATAAAACATCTTTTGTGTTTATTAAAACATTCCTCACATTAATCTATCTAGATGAAATTTAGAGACCTTAATTTAAAATATGTTTTTTTGTTTTATATACATGATAAATCACATAAAAAGAATCCATATTAACAATACAACCTACAAAAACTATATATTTGAGTCATCGTAGTATGTTTGGACCATTTTGAAGCACCCTGTTTATGATATAGATCCACATATATACCATCAGTAGTGATTACAAAATTTAACAACTAGATTTCATTTAGAGAGAATTAACTTTTTTAAAATTATTCAGAAGTTATATATTTTCTATTGTTACTTAATGAAATATTTGTAAGATATTAATTCTCTCCATTTCCACTAAAATATATGAGAAGATGATCTATTTTGACCCCGACAACTTGGTCAAGATAATCCCTAATTATTTATATTAATATGAATTGTAATGATATTGGAGAAATTATTCATCCTAATAGACATATTTATAAATTAATAGTGTTCATACATCAAATAGAATGTTGTTTCATGAATATTCTCATTTTCCCCTATAATTGATATTACCCAAATCAAAATTAAATGATAAAGACAAAATAAGATCTAGAATTAGGATCAAAGAGGTAATTTGTAATAGAAATATAATTTTTTATTGTGATATTAATCATTATTATTCCTTGTTAATCAATATGAACACACATTGAATATTTTTTCTTCGTAACAACAACAATAGGTTCACCAAAAAATGACAGACTAGTGCATATGAATCACTTATGTAGATTATCATAGTTATTCTTTGTCAATTTTTATATTTAAATCATGTCTATTTTTTAAGGACTCCGAATATATATAATAATATATTTGAGTTCTATTTTGTTATTAACATCATGAAATATGTAAGACTAGAATATTAGACAAGATAAAAATCATCATATTCCAAAATAATAATGGTATCATCAATGTTGAGTTATTCTCCCAAAAAATCATTTAGATATACATCATGAGTAGTTATCAAGAGCCATTATATAGAAGTAACTTCCACCAGATATTCATAATCTTCCTTTCACCCATATATTGACCATGATTTGATTGGGGTATCAAATTAGAAATCCATTACACATAAATTGAAATTTGCTCTATTTACAATGAGACTAACCCGATTCAAAATAAAATAACATCTGAATGTAAAAATATTAATACTATTTTTTTGGAATAACATTACAAAAAATTAGTCATGAGGTGACTTATATAAACGAGATACAAAAAATTTACCACTACATGTATTATATGATTGTACTATATCTAATAATTGATCTATAGATGTGAAAAGCTAGGAAATGTCTTCCTAATATAAAATATCATAATTGATCATATTAAAATAAGTCTTTTGATGTTGATAAATGAAAAACAAAAAAAATAACTCTCATTTTGATTTGGTTTCTCCTCATTATCATTCCCCAAAATATTTTTTTATTGATTATAAATATTAAAAATTTTATGTAATCACTTGAAAATAGAAATAATTCCTAAAATTACTTATATTTAAACTCTATATATCATCCTTTGAAATTCACCATTCATCCATGAACATTTTTGTATTTTAATATGGAAACATAATATATTAAAATACCTCATAATGGGATAAATTGAGAATGTGAATAATCCCAAACATATACCTGGGAGTTTCAAATTTTGGGCAATGTTAAGCCTATTTGTCGTCAATTAGGTGACAATCTAGTCAACACAGAAGTCTCCTTTTCTGGGATACTAAAAAATGATGCACAAGTTCTAGAGACTACATGCATGTGTTTTTATCAAGAGTGAGTTGTCATTTCTAGGATATAAAACACATTATATATTACTAATATTATATTTTATTTTATTTTTTTAGATTTATCTATAAGGTTCATATAATATTTTTAAATTAAAATTCTCCAAAATTACTAATCAAATATAAAAACAATAGTTAAACCCTTACTTGATATGAAAAAATATAAATCAGTCATAATTTAAATGAATATAAAATCATTTTATACAAATAGTGATTAAATATAACGGTAATAGACACCCTATGACCATATATATTTCTTGTATTTGGAGATCTGATACGAAATCTATTTATTCAGAGAAAATGTTCAATACCACCAATAATTTATTCTCTTAGGTTACCATTATTAGGCCTAAGATAAATTATTCCTTCCTCCAGTAATTATGTAAATGTATACATAATTAAGGGTGAGATCATATGATATGTTAACATAAACATGAAAGATATCAATTGAAGAACATATTTGAGAAACGGTTATGTTCAATTGTTGAGAACAATATCATAAATTAATAAAACATTTTAATCAATTTAACAAGAAAACATGATTCATGGATACAAAATTAACATAGAATAATTTATTAACATAAAAGTGGATAATTATCAATAATAAATCAATATCACTGAGAGTATATCACAAATATAGGGAAAATTCCATTTGAATATATATAAGCGTAGAATATCATTTCAATTGTATCTTTTAACATCCATTACCATCAGAAGATTGAGGATAGAGCCATATACTATATAATATTCACTCACTATACAATTCATTTTATCTCATCAGATATCACACATATCATAGTGAATCAGAGTACTATATAATTTTAAACCCATAGATCGCATATTTTGAAAACAATATATGTGTTACATTATTTTATAAAAAACATAATATTTGAACATAATATAATTCTCCAATTGAAATTAAATGTTTTTCATGAAAATTTATATAAAAACTTTAACAATATATCCTAAGAATGGATATTTATGGTGTCCTAAGAACTTATCCCATGTGTATAGGGAACATAAAAGGATATTGATAATGATGAAAAACATCCTTTAATTTTTTTAAATAAATTTATTTGGAAAAAATTAAATATAACGGTTTTATTAAAATCCATAAAAATTTAAAACACATTGATATTTTATTTTTAAACATGGAAAATAATATTGTTAATGAATGATAATCTTAGTGGTGAATGTAACATGTTCACTCAAGAGATGTTAAAAATCAAATCTTTCTTAAAAAAGTAGTGTGTGGAAAATGATAATACATTAACATAAATTATTTATACATTATATTAAAATGGAAAAATTGTACATAATATAATATTGAAGCATGAAAAGTTAAATCAATAAAATTTATATGGACATGGAGGTGGATTATTCCAAAAAGAAAAGAACTTTTGGGGTTGGTTTCACTTATAATTATCAAATCTTGTAAAGAATATAAAGAAGGAAATTATTATTTAAAAGCATAATAATAATAAGTGGATCGGTAAAAGATTTTTATTTTATATATAATATAAATTATAATTTTTAAATGATTTAATCTTGTTCATAAAATATATTTGGTTTAATTAAATATTATAAAGAAACACTTAAAACATCCATTCCATTCAAATCAGTGAACCTTGAAATATATATCATAATATGGATTCTATAATCGATTTAATTCCACAATTACTATATTTTAAAGACATAAATGAGTATTTTATTCATCTCTAAAAAAATTATGGGTGAATGTGAAAAATATCTCAATGGATTGAATTCCAGATGAGTGAACTGTTATCTATTTATAATTTTAATCATAAATTATATTTAATAATGTATATAATGAAAACAATTATCTTAATAACTTATATAATTAACTTATAAGTCTCTATTAAATTTCATAATTTTCAAATAAGATTATTTACTACACATATATTTTTTATTTATTAATAATTTCTATTATTTGATGTTAAAAAAGATTTTGTTTTCATTAATGTTTGTTCAAATAAACCAAAAAATAAATTTCAAGATACCAAATTAATCACCACAAGATCATTATTAGTTTTAAATCAACATACTTCTATGATTTATACATTCCCATTTTCACTTTTTGGAAATAACAATCATGGTTTTTGAAGAACAAGTTATCTATTGAACAAGGATTAGTTAATTTTCTGATCATAACCGATTAATTGAGAATGATGAAAACGTTCGTGTCATATTTTTGGAAATGTACTAATTAATTATTTTACACAATGACAATTTATATATTCATCAAATATATTTCATGAAAATCATTCATAGAAGTGAATAAATATTGGACTCATCACATAATTGTGGCGGTAGTCCGTGCGTGCACACGAATAATGATTTCATTTTATATTGAATGTACTGAGGATAAAAAATAATTTATAGTATTGAAATTATATTTATCATATTTATTACATATTTAATGTTTTTCATCAATTAATATAAATAGTTTTATGAAAAATAAAACAAGGAACGTCTCTGAGGAAGTAAGATGTACGTAATAAAAATATATAATTATCATTTTAATGTGTTGATATGAGTAGGTAATTATATTAAAATTATTAATTCATAATATTAATAATTATTGTTTCATTGTATACTAATGGGGAAAACATGATTTTTGTGAATGATAGGGAAAAAATGTGACTGAATTGATTTCTACTCCAACTGAGAGTTTGAACCATCTCCTGGAGTTATATTAGTAATTAGATTAATTGATCATTTTCAAAGCCTAAAGAAGATTTTGATCAGATTATTAGGTTCTAATTAATGTAAAACATTAATTTTTGTAATGATAATTAAACTTTTAGAGTGTTTTGGATGTGGTGGTGAAAGCCTTTTTATGTTATTAGAGTGTTATTGTTGTGAATATATATACATTCTAAAAATACCATCTCTTTTTAGATGGGGGATGATTCCTATTGTGGAAATGAAATATAAGGTATATAACTAAGTTGATCTATCTCTAATACATAAAAAATGGGATATATATTTATGGTATTTATGAGTTTTACATATATTTATCCTTTTTAATTTATTTATTTTCAACAATGATTATTACTTTTTATCCTTGATATCATATTTTAATGATCCACAGTAAATTTAATATAAATAGAAAACATTTATATATTGATTAAATGTATTATAAAAATTTCATAGTATTTAATATCTAAATATTATTAAAATTAATTTTAAAATAACTAATATATTAAATTAATGTTTTTTTGAAATGGTATGTTACTTATGTTATGTTTTTTGAGATATAGGCGTGTGAATTATTAATAATTTCATTCAAATTATATTTTTACATTGAAAAATGTATTTTTCATCAAATAAAAGTTACATAAATTTTTATGTATTTTTTATTACCAAATTGATGTCAAAAATTTATTATTTTTATAAAATTCATTATACACCATTCACATAATAATAAAACATTTCAAAAAATATAACGAATTATTCCATGTTTAAAATTGTTATATTGAATTAAAAGTTTTTGATAATTTTTTCAAAACCAAAGTGAAATATTTTATAAATTTATGTTTTAAAAAATCATATATAATATAAAAGGACAATTGTTTCTTAATAAAATGAATAATTGTTTTTGAAATATTGAAAATTACATAATTTATAATGTAAACATATATCATTTAATTTTGATCAAAAATATTTAAAATTTATTTTGTGATAAAAGAATAAGTACTTTGGTTTATTATGGTTTTCATCAAAATTTATCGATTTCACAAAATATATTAATGAGAAATATATTGTAAAGATAAGGGTTATTATTGTGGATATTATTGTTATAAGTTTAGTGTGGAACATGAATTTGGAATTATAAGATAAAAAATTTTCACATGTCTATAGAATTAGAATTTGGTGTGCATTCTTGAATCCTATCATTAATGTAGTATTTACATGTTATTCACATGCTATAATTTGATTTCATACTTTACTCTGAGACAGGTGTTTATCCATTAACATGGCAGCAAAGACATATGTTGTTTTTTCCATATATCATTATGATGGATCATTATTTTGAAAATACATAAAACGATTTAATATGTGAATCATTCTTATTACATTTCATTATTGTATAGTCTTAATTAAATTAAAATTTTATATAAGATTTAATATTGTTTTCCCCTAAAAATTTTATTTCACAATTAATTAAATAGAGTGTAATTTATGAAATTGTCATTAATGAATATATGTAATGAAAAAATGTATCTTATATATAAAAATAACACAACTATAATATTTATGATGTTTCTATATAGAGATAACACTATTTTATATAATATCATTATATAAGATATATAGGATTGAAGGATGTAAAAGTTGTTATTTAAATAATAATCTATGATGTTAAAACTATATAAATATTCATTCTAATGTGTATTTTATTATTTTAGAAATATTCCACCACCCAGTCCACCTGTGTAGTGATGTAAGGGATGTGATGAAAATTCCCCACATATGGTAGTGCTAAATATACAAATGGAGCCAAAGTAAGAGATGTATGACTCGATCTATGAGATCTTTAAATGTGTTGTATGTAAAGGGAGGTAGAGGACCCTAGAGCTACACATATTATGTTAGATCATTCATTGGAGTCATCGATGAAATAGACTCCATTATTTATATGGGTCCCTAGATAGTAATGTTTAGGAAAAATAATATTCAAATAATCATTGACCATATATAGTTTACTCCCATGATAAGGGTGATGTTATCATCTTCCAGGACGAAAGTCCCAATAAGTCACTAGTGGGATATTATTTTCTAGGAAAACCACTATTTGGTGATGAAACAGATGTGTTTCTAGATATTATTCATTTCCTATTAAATTCTAGACACCATATACACTTATAGGTCAAGATTTAATATACACCTCTCACAAGGTGGTATGACTATTCATCATAAGTACATAAGATGATTTCACATTATTCAAGCTAGATACATGCAATCCAATTAAATATGATTCATGAATGGGATATGGTATATGCTTTAGAACTTCGTTATTGTTGTTTCCCTATCCATTTATGTACTCATAAATCAATCCCTTATCATAGAGAGGAACAATAACAAGGATGTTGTTCTTGTTGTTTAAAACAATTGAACGATTTGGAGATAATTATTTATTTGAAACCCCAATATTAAATGATTTTTTAATAAAAAACTAAATAAGAGATGATTATTTTGAATGTACCAATAATAAAAACCACATTATGATTTTTTTTCATAATTAATTAAAATATAGAAAATTATATATTGACTTGTAATAAATGGTAACTAAATTTTTATTAAAGACATTTTATAGTTTATAAATATCATTTCATTAAAAAATGGTATCATTTAAATTTTAGTAATGATTGTTATTATTAAATTATATTCATAATTTAATTATTTATGAAATGATTTTATATTTTGAAATCTTGTTTTCAATATTATCATTTTTTGAATTTTTTGAATTTCTCCAAAAATATAATTTCATTGAATTCTTAAAAAAAAATTCTTAAAAAATATTATTTTCATGTTAATGTATCATTAATTCATTAATTAGATCAATAATTTCCATAAGAATAGGATAATGAAAATGGTAACATATGGACGCCTTTAATATTAATTTTGGTCTATCATTTTGATTGATGAAATACGTATTCATTATAAGTTCACTAGCATCTCAATTATTCTTCATGACATATTGATTTATTGGATATTCTATTGGTTTCTATGGTTAGGCCTCATAGTATATTTATTCCTAGGATATGAAAAAACATCCTAAAATTATGATTGAAAATATATTGACACAAAGGATACTATATAGGATCTATCTATTATATATAATGGTATATTGACTCATTATATAATTCCTATTATAATAATCATAAAATTAACGATATATAGATTCCTTTGATAATTGGTCGAATCTGGGGATATAGTAACATGATATATGAGATTTCATGGATGATTCCATAGATATTAAGAATATTCCTGGTAATTAAAGATAGTAAAAATTGAGATTTATCAGGTTGAATGAATTTTCTCATGCAATGCTTATTTATATGTCTTATTATTTTTACAGACACATTTAATTTTATAAATCAGTTGTGTTTTATATTCAGTGTCACCATAAATCTGATGGATAAATAGGTAAATATTTATTATACTATCCAATATTTACAATACACATGATAAATAACATTTAATCAATCAATATTTGTTAATGGATACCACTTCTAGTGACCTATTCTGTATTACTCACACCAAACTCGGCCCGCTAAGCCAACCCATGCCGTCTTTTTAGAATCATGTTGATATAATATAAAATTCCATATAGTTAATATATATCTATTTGGTTACCATGGATCATGTTATATGGGATCTTAGGAAAAATTAGGAAAATATATTTTTTAGTTTTATATGTTCTTAATATTTTTTGACCTAGTGATATGCTTTATATCACTTACATCAAATTCACATTTGTATTTCAGGGGTTATACTAAGTTATTGGTTGTTTGAACGATATTATTATCATAACCATTGTAATAGAAGCTATTTATATTAATTATCATTTTTTCCATGATATAATGTAATAGTCTCTTATTGTAACATTACTGACCCTACCTCCAATTTGGATACTTCTTCTTTATAGGGAGGCTCATCAGATGTCTTTTAACATAATCAGAAAATACATTATTGAGTATTCCATGTCAGGTGGGGTAATAAAAATCACATAGTGACCATAATAGTGGTATAGGTGTCATAGTAGATTTGATATATGAAATGGGTAATATTTTTAGATTATTTAAATGAACAATTTATAATTTACAGGATGGTACATGGATTTTCAATATTTAGAATAGTATTTATCATGTCCCTTTTAGATATTATCATCGACTTAGCATTGGTATGTAATATTGTATATATTTATTGGTACTCCCTAAAAAAATTTACATTTTCAAAATCAGGTATATTCCCTCCATTAGTGGCGTCATGATCCTTAAATATTATCATAAACAATTAGTGGTGTATGGGCCTCTAAATTGTACTATATCCCATAGTGTGTATTTTTATGATTAAAAATTTGTACATATTTTTTATATAAAATGGTGAGGTCAGTTTTTGAGAGGTAATGTTTATTATGTATCATTATGATATTCTATGGTGTGAGAAATTTTTGGGGGTATTGAAAACAAGATTCAATAACATGATGAAATAATAGATGATGAATTATAAAAATTCAATATGAAATAGACTCTCATATTGAATCATATAGAGATTGATGATTATATAATCTGCTATATTATGACTTCCAGATAGTTTCCCCATGTGGTGTTGATCAATGAGGTCTAAACTATATATTATGAATTAAAATGATTTATGATTACACATTAATAGAAAATAATTTAGAATTGATTAGTACATTTGGAATCTTACAGTTCCATTTTAATCACCCATGCATTATTTCATTCATATTAACATACTCATTTCTATGAAATATTTGTTTTTTTATAAACGCACGCTATGGTTTTAGAAATAAATGGGGTTGTCTATTGTAATTTATTTAGAATTGATCATTTGGGTATATTTATAGAATATTCTATTCAAATTATTAATTAACATGTCATTTCAGTTATTTAATGATAATTTTTATGTATATTATTAATAATTCTAAATAATTTTTTACTGAAATGATATTATTACTATAGTTAGTTTATTAATTTTATTATATATTTCTGTATTCAATACATATTAAATTATGTGTGATTCAATACATATATTATTATCCATGATGGTAACTTTTTTCACGATTCATGGTACCTTTTGAGTATTATTCAATTTTCATGTGTATTCCCTCTTATTTTATTAAAATTATATTGATATGATATTGGTGGTAATAGGTAGGAACCCTTATATTTTCCAATATTTTATGTTAGGTCTCGTCGGGTTTGAATAATTTAATCTCAGAAACATCATCATGATACAAATCCCTTTCCATAAATTGTTCCATGATGATTTATTATTCTTATCCATAATGTATATTTAGTCACATTTATTCCTTTTTATACATCATAACACTAAAATCCTATTTTATTTTGTTAATCCAAGTTTATGATACAATTTTTCATGATTCACTATTACAACTTGCTCTAGCATTTCTAACGATGATGGGTCTCTAATGGCTGAAAACTATTCATGGTTAAATTTATAATATATATAAATCCAAAATTAATTTATATAACCACACCACTTTTCAAATTTTCAAAAAAATGATATATATTGAACCATTATACAAATGTTCAATCAGTACCACCTTATAACTATCCACATTCATTAATCGTTCTTTTCAAAATAATAATGAATAATTTTTTTTGGAGAAAATAAATTCAAATTTAAATCTATATTCTCAGTAAAATATAGTTGCAATAATCATTGGAGTCTCCTCACAATCCCATACATTTTTTTAGTCTTCTGATAATTCAATATTTTATATAAATAAAAAAATTTATAGTTAAACCATTATTACAAACCCATAGTTATCCCAATTGAATATTGGTGTTAATATCAACCTATATTATCCATTTATAAAACCCCATACACAATTTCAATATTAAAATATCAACATACATTACCTGTTATGTCATGTATCATTTTTGTATATACATCACATAAATATAAAAATTCTAAAAATCACCCCAAACATACCTTTAGTTTGGAATAAACTCATGGAATGAAGCATCAGGGATTGCTAAATATACTCCATAATCCCCAATAGATGGGTTTATTTTCTATTTATCTTTTAGTTAATCATATCATATATCATATGTTATAGAAATAATTTATCATAAAAAATTCTATGTCACAAGGATAAAAATTAAATCATATAAAATTAATAGTTTTTCTTCAATATTAATATCTGACTTGTTATAAATTTTATCTATATGGTCTTATATTATTGAATATTCTATATAAAACCTATTAATGAAAAATAATATAATTTTTTTGGTTTTTATTCATCATGTAATGGTCATACCTTATAAAATTCTTAACATGGATTTCATAAATATGATACCAATAACTGAAACTATTTATATATTATTCCACCCACTATAGTGTATATTCATTTTCTATATTATTATTATAGAATATTGTAAAACATATTTTTATATATATCTTATTTAAAACCATTTTATTTATTAATGAAATTTATAGACAAAATATATTAGAGTTATTACTCCATTCATAATTATATATCTATCCCTAATGAAATCCATTGGATAAAAACATAAAAATATTCATTACAAACATTTCAACAAAATTAAAATCTATTCCTATATTATTATATATATTTCATCAAATTTTATATATTTTTAAAAAATTAAAATATTACATTCATACATAAACTCATCTAAGAAGTCATTTATTATAATTACCACTCATCTTAATTTTAAAAATAATCCACTTAAAATTTTTTATTATTAAAATAACTCATATTTCATGAGGTCATGTGAAAATTCAGGTCTACACATCATTTAAATATGAAAATTATTTTTTAATTTTTTAGACACATATATCGTAATAAAATAATAGTAAATAATAAATAAGTTTTTTTATTATATTTGGATTTTGATCGGTTTCAAATAAAAAAAAATATTTTATCTCTTCAAAATTATTGAATCACCACTAATAAGTAATTTTAAAAATTGTAATTGTTTAATGTGATATTATTATTCACCTAAAACATTTGTTATTTTTTTAATTATTAAAAAACTATCCAAAAAATATTAGAATAACTAAAATTAGCATGTATATTATGTGATCACAATATGCCCATATAAGGTTCATGAGAATCAAAATCATTATCAGCAATGGTTTTTATTTAATAAATAAAACAAAAAATGAGATTCATATAGTAACTATATTGGTTGAGAATATTTTATTAAAATTATCCTAGTAGAACAACCTTATTATATAAAAATATTATTTAAATGTAATTATAAGTTACTTTTTAAGCCTCAAAATATTATATTAACCAAATTTATATAATAATTCATAAAAAAGATTCTCAATTATAATTTTTTACAACTTTTTTTATACATCCATGTAGACAGTATATATATAATGTTACATGATCTTAATATGAAATAACTAAATATGTGATCATAAAGGATATTTTTTCAGTCTTGAATGTATCCTTAGGGATATTTTTATATCAATGTTAATTATTGAATGAACTAAAAAAGGAATAATATTATATGGTTCTGATATTTAATCCCTCAAAAAACTCAACAACTTTTACAAGAAATATGGAATAAAAATAATAATGAAAGCTCGTTAAAAAAATAGTATAATATTAATGATACATATATCATGGATCACAGTTTGACTATTTATAATAATAACAGTTAATAAAATTATAGACAAGGATTTCTGCTATAAACTACATAAATTGTTCTAAAAGTCAATGTCAATAGAAGTACTATAGTTCCTAAGACCCTATTTAAAACTATATTACACTCTCAAGAGAGTTATGTGATATAAAGAGTTAATAATTAAACACAATATTCATGAAAAATTAAGATGAATGTTGTAATTTGGAAATCATACGATGATTCATAAATGACCATGGGCTATATTTCATTATATCGTTTTGTATGTATATTCTCATTTTGTGACGATAAATTTTCAATAGGAACCTAAATGTCTTAAAATGTAAACATCCTCTTTATGAAAAATTAAAAAAACGAGTATTGGGATCACTATATATCCTAATGGAATTAAATATAATCAGAAATCATATTTATAATTTTTCTATGTATCATCAAAATTATTTTGAAGACAAATACAGAACATATATAATTGTCCTTTGGTTTTTTGAATTTATGGCTGGAATGAAACTATACAAAATATAAGAAATTACATTTTGAAAAAATTATTATTTTAATTATGATGATTGATTATATAAAGAATATTTCATCAAAAACAAAAAAAATTACTAATGATAATATCTAAGCATATTTTCACATTAGTACATATTATTGGAATGGAATCAGACATAAATATCTCTCATTATAAAAGAAATTCGCTAAGCTCCAATGTACAATATCACTATACAATAGATTCACTAAATCCTATAGTGAATAAATCCTCAATCAACCACTGACATATAAATTCATAAAATTAATTTTAAGATGACTTACACCATATTTATTATGAAATTTAACACTAAAATTATTTTATGATAGTGATATTGTATATTTTTCATTAGTAATCACCTCCTTCTGTTAATCATGAATAATCTATAGTCATCCCACGTTATGTGGAATAGTCAATTAGTTCATTCTACAATATAAATAATCAAATATACAATTAATAACATCCCATTCAATTAGTATTATTAAATGAAAATAACAATATTAGAAAGAAATAAACAGACTGAGCTAGTTGAATAAAGTGATATTAATGAGGGACTAACATAATGAATAACTTGGGTAGACTCATGTCATGACACAATTCACTGATTCCCTCTTAGAGGTTCACTATCACATCCTCCTAACATGAATATTTTGTTATTTTTCATTTCATTAATTCAATCACATATAATATGTAAATATATAAATAATAATTCCATATGGTAAGAGTATTTTTATTAAAAAATAGAATTAAAAATGAAAACATCAAATACATCTCATATGAAATATAAATGAACATGCTCATAAAAAAGATAGAAAAATTATAAAACACCATATAAAAATATATAATATTTAATAGTCCCCCACCACAATAAATAATTTGAGGAAATGTAGATAGGATTACAGAATACTATTATTCCCACATAGGAACATTCACATAAATTAGATTACTATATATGATATACTTCATAAATATTTTATTTTCATAAGAACCCATTGAAATTCATTATCTATTAACACCATATTGGTTCATTATGTTATATAATCAAATGATCATTTGTATTTTATATTTTAATTACATATTTTCATCCTTCATAGTAATAATTAAATTCTCATCCATGATTCACTCTATTATAATTAGACGTCGTTATATGTGTCCTCAGAAATGGCACCCAATATAAATTTTGTATACTAATATGAATTGAGTATTTAAGTTGTTTTTGATGTGACACTGTATAAACTAATTATATTTAATAAAAAAATCAATTAAAAATAATAATAAAATATTATTAGAGTTTATAATATTGTAATATTTAGATTCAAATTATAAAAAATGAAAATTTTGAGTCATACAATCCAATGTAAACTACTCTCCCACATGGACAATTACATATAAAAATAAAACAAGGAAAAATTGAAGATTTTTCTTATCCCCACCAATTCATACCTATATCTTATTCTTCATTTATTTATTTATCTTTGTCCAACATGTACATTTTTCATCTTTAACGTTGAAAATAGTGTTGTATGAACAATTGTGTGGATGTCTAGGGGAGAGAAATTAATCTCAATAGGAAACCCCAACGATGTCTTTAACATAACCTCTAAAAAATGTATTCGAATAATGGATATTACTATCATAATAAATTGATGTACATATGTGTGATAAATAAAAAAATTGATCAATGGGTTATTTGGTGACACAAGGGATCAACCAATCCTAATCTGACTCCTAATGGATTTCACCAATCAAGAAACATAATCATAAGGGTCATACATGTCCATCATGAAAATATCATATATATATATACATATATATATGTTTGTGTTTATATGTATGTATAATAAATAACAATGAGTAGTATCATGTGTAAATAGTTCATTTATAAAACCATCCTATAAAATACATCCCACCATGTATATCTCATGTCACAATATGAGAAATGAGGTCTTTCCCATGAATGATATCTTATATTTCACATCATTAGGTTTTATGGGGAATTTTTTTTACCCCTAAAATCATGTATTTGTTTATTGAAATAATAGATTGTCATTTATACTTCCTAAATCAAATAATATATCACATAATTAAGATATTTTGGTAATATATTTATAATGATTATAAATATATAGCTTATCATATGGATCCAATGGGAATGAACACTCCTCAATGGGAATAAAATTACATTTCAACTTGAGAATGATGGCATTTTATCTCACCACCTATAATTTTTTATTATATTTTTTGGAACCCAATTCATATCTACCCACATAATTCAAATATTACATCATATGATTAGGTGTGTCAGGGGAATAACTCCATCCTATATAGAATAATATGTAACATAATATTATCTGTTAAATCAATGATATATTATGTCATTTCATTAGGAAAATGGTGAATATATCTAAATAATATATATAAGTTTCAGAGAAATTTACATTGGGGGATTAAGAACATGATCTTTTGAGGTGATGACTTTATAGATGATGAATTACGGATGCCTAAGTTGAGTTAAGCATACATATTGTATCATATTGGTGATTAAGGATGATATAATCCCATAGAATATTTGTTGTAGTGATAATAACTTAGTGGTTTTTATCTAGGTGATGAAAATTAAAAATATTATTTCAAATGACTTTTTTTATAATATATAATCATTATTGAATTTTTCTTTTTTTTAGTATGTCCGGTATCCTAACAGTTCGTCTTACAAACCATTGCATTGGATCCTATAGGGTAATATACTACTGGATAAGAAATTTTTTGATGTTTTATTGAATTACACTAAGGAATCAAAATTAAAAGTGTTATATCAATTAATATTGATCTATATATTCTCAAAGGAGTAATATTTAAATAATATTTTGCATATATCAAACATGATAATTATTGTGTGTTTTCATTTATAAGTATTTTTTTTCTGAAGGTTATGAAATATATATATTTATTTATGAAACTGGACATGTTTCGCATTAATATCCTTTATGATTATTATGATATATTCAATTATGAATTATCTATAACATTATGTGAAATCCGATGTACATATTACTTTCCGTAGATGATTTTTTTTCATTATTCAATGTAATTTTTTGAAATATTTATCCCATTAATATATATACCAACATGTTTCATTTAATAGACACATGAATTAATTTAGGAGGTACTAGGGATGCACAATTTGAATTTTCACCCACATAGGAAGGGACTTTGTGGGATCGACTAATGTCATCTAACCCACTTATTCTAGATACAAATCCCATTCCACTAGTCCTACCACATTATTTTCCACTTTATAGACATTTTTTTCAAATTATTTACATCAAATGATTAATATTATATAGAAAATCCCATTATAATTTTTAACTAAATTAAAACATAATTAAATTCGATGATACAGTACTACACTATTCTAAAAAACCCTAACACTGATAGGTCTATCTGGAATCATCATTAGTGATAGTTAAATTTTGAATTTCAAAATATATGAATGAATTATTTGACATAAGGAGTTTCCAATTTACAATAAATGTCACTAACATGAACAATATTTCATGATGAATTCACCAACACCCAGTATCTATCAACATTTCATTATTTCTATTGACCATTTAATCAAAGAAGAAAAATTTCCTCCTCTAATATAATTATAATTTTTAAATTTTAACCACCATAAAATATGTATTAAATTAACAATTCATTCTATTCATTATCCAATAAAATTTTATTAGACTTCTAATTGAAAAATTATTTATTTTAGAAATACATGTATAGTGAGAAACAAATCACACACCCTCAGTTATCCCATGAGATAGTTTGTGGAAATATTGCCCTATTTACCCAAGTATAAAACCACACACCCTATTTAAATATAATTATTTAAACATAAATTACCTACCTTGAAAACTATCATTGTCAGGGGTTCATCACATAAAACTAAAATACCAATAATCCCTAATGATTTAATATAAGTGATCATTAATGAAGCCTAAATCGCAGGGCATGCATCTCAAAAGATATACGACGAGTATATTTTTTTCTAGTTCTCACATATGATCACCTATAAAGTACAACTCTTAAGTCCTGAATGATGATACATTCTCTCAATTACCACTTCCTTAATCATTTTCGTAATTATCAGATATTTTATTTTACATTTAATAACACAACATTAGACCATTACAAGAATGTATTTAATAAATTAGATACACAAAACTGATCCTATAAATTTATTATTGAACCAAATCTATTTATTCTTAGTTTTCTATATATTTCATATGAAATATTAAAATATATAATTTAAATTTAAATATTTATCAAAAATAATTTTATATTTTAAGGAAACTAATTCCCAAAATATCTCATATTATATTTTAAAAATTCATTCTCTATTTAATTCATCAAGTAAAAAAATTATAAATCACATAAAAATATAAGTCACAATCATTCCTTCTAATTCAAAAATAATAACTCTTTAAAAAAATCTTCTTATATATATATTTTGGAAGCCCATTTTAAAATATTAATTTCAAAATCCAAATCATTTAAAACTAAATTTATTTTAATCCCCATGAATTTTAATTTTGAAATCATCACTATCTAATTTTAAATTAGAGTAAACAACAAATATTTCACGACATCATGTGAAAATGTATTCCTACATACTAATTGAATAGGCACATGATTTTTTTAATCTTTAAACGGCCCAATTAGATAAATATTAAATAAAATATTATTAATAATAAATAATATAATATTTCAATTTTTATATTTAAACACATAGAATAAATTTATATTGTTTCATATAGTTAAATAATTCAATTAATTAAGTAATTTATAATATATCATTACTAACAATTTACATTTTGATTGACATTGAAATTTTATAATATGTTACCTATCGAATACAATATGAATCATATAATCCAATCATACAAATTCAAGTGTATATTTTATGGTTCCAATCCTCCTATATATGATGTATGATAATTATTAACAACCTCAAAAATTGTGTTCATTTGTCAAATAATGTAAAAAATCGTAATTAAATCGTAATCATTTTTGATATAGTAAAATTATTATAATTAGCCATGTTGGATGAATATATTAAATAAATATCTTATTATAAAATATTAATATGTTACATCACAATCATCAAATAGTTATATTAACCTCGTTAATATAATCCATGATAAGAAAATTATTACTTATCATTTTTACCACATAACTAAAAAATACATGTTCACACATGAGTTTGTCTTTTTCAAGATATAAAGCTAGAATACCTATACAAATGAGGCTGAAGGTTAGTGGTGAGTGCATGAGTGAATCAACACAAATACTATGCTTTCAAATATATGTTATGAAAAAACTAATAAAATAATTTTCTATTAATGTACCTATACCTATTCCATCAAATAAGGTTTTCATGTATCCTAAAAAATATGAAATAATAATCTTAATGGCCACAATAACTATTTAATTTACTATAAATGTTAAATATAACAAGGATATCCCTTATGATAATACTATTATTAATAGATAATATAATAGAAAAGATTTATTATTTAATTGTAATAAATTTATAAAATATAGATTTTCAAAAATAATTCTCTAGTACCATGGAACTTCAATACAACCATAGTCCAATATTAACATGTAACTCCTTGATATTCTACAAAATGGACCTTCAATTTGATTGTGTGCATGACACACAACACCAAGAACTTAAGGGAATATGATATACCCAGACCTTACATTATAATTAACATTTTAAATAGGTTTAATATATTAAAAATATTTCAATTTAAATAATAATGAGTTATCATGTATCACATGTAATATATACACTCATTGATGTCGTCAGTTCCATTTAAGATACTGTTATACCGAGTAACAATATATTATTAAAATATTAATAATTAATATAGATAAGATATAACATATACCTTAAATTAGTAATTATTAATAGTGTTATATCACTTATTAATATATATTTTTAACATAATCTAATTTGAATTATTGGATACCAATTAATTTTAAAATAATATAGAAAAAATTTAATATAATGGGACTGAGTATTTTTCTTGCAAAGTTGTTTTACAATAATAAATTAATGTGATTAATATTAGTGAGTTATCCTAATGAATATTATATTTTAAAAACTAAATAATTTTTATTTACACACATAAAATCAATTTTATTATAATAATACAACTGCAATACAAATTTCACACAAAAAACTATATTTTTATTAAGGAGGTTGTGCCACGTTTTAATGTGGAACCTATTTTAATTGATAATTATCATGAACTTGAAAATTTTATCATTAAAAAGAATTATTTTTCAAATCAGATCTTCAAAATTAAATTAGGGATAATTTTTTTATTTAAAGATAATTTTTTTTGATGAATAGTGTTAAATACTGAACTATAATTGAAATATTTTTTTACAAATAATTTATTTAAAAGGTTAAATAATAAATAAAATTTATTTAAATTTTAAATTATATAAATTATACATCATTTAATAAAATTTATTTCATTTGAAATAAATTGAAATTGAATGTTTATATAAAAACATTTAAATATTTAAACATTTTTATTTAAAACCCCAATATGTTATCTCATATATGGGATTGAATATAAATTAATTAATTCCTCTTATGTGATTAAAATTTATAAAAATTGATTCCTTATTTATAATAAAAATAATTTTTAATATATAATAAGCTGATTTTCTTTGATAAAATATATTAGTGAATCCTGTTAAAATTAATTACAATGATTATGATTAAATTAAGATTAATAAAGGACTGAACCTCAATATTAAGGTCCAAAATATATTAGAAACATGTCAAACAATTTTCTTATGGAAATATTTCGATAAAATAATAAAATTAATAAAATATCTTCCATTATTTGATTTAAATCATTTAATGTAGTCCATTCAATAGTTTTTACCATTTTATATTTACCATAATCCCACACCACATCTATAATAAAATGTAACTCACCCCTCCCACTATATCACATATATAATTTCATTTATGTATCCAAATCTATGATTGAATAAGATTACGAGAACCCTATCCTCAACCATGAATAAATAATTAGATATTAAATATAACCTATGATTTCTTTTGTTACAATCTAAAAGGAGTCAACATAATAAGAGGTAACATTCTTCAATCATCGGTTTTGATTAATTTACTTCCCCAACCCTTAAATTATCATTAATTCATGATTATATGATAACATAATAATATTATATATAGTTATCTGTTTTTATGAATATATTTCATCATTCCCCCCCACACAAATCCATCAAATGGGATACCTAATAATTACTCAGGTTTATGACAAACTACCCCTCATAAACCAAAGTCGTTCGATCTTAAATTAACCATTTAAATAAGAGAATAATGATTGATTTATAAATAATATTTGATATATATGATATATATTATTTAATTATTAATATTTTTTTATATATCATAATTTTCTATGGATTACATTTTTTTGTGAAAATGATAAAATTCTTTGTGGACGTCTTGACTATTTCCTCCTCAAAGTGATTTTATTTGTTCACACTATACATGAAATATATGAATGATAATATTATTAAAACTCTGAAATATATATTAATTAAATATTATAAATTATGAATACTGTGATTAAAAATATATATATCATTTAAATTTACTTTAATATGAAAAAGAAATGGATTTAGTTTCCAAGTGTATGTATGGCCTACTATCTCCATGATCAGTGCATTTAATTTACTATATCCATGTTTTATGGATTTTTATAAATATATGTTTAATCAATTTATATGATAATTAATTCATAGTATACATTTTATTATTATTAAATCATGATAAAATTATTAATAACAACTAGTATCATGAAAAAACATACTAGAAAAACTAGGCATTTAAAACTTGAAATAGATAAAATAATGAATGATTGTTTAAAAATGGGTAATAATGTATTTTAAATATTTAATATATAAAAATATATATATAATTATATATATTTTTTATGACAATAAATTTTAAATGACAACTATACACGAGTTTATAGAATGTTCAACCCAAAGGAAACACAATGTAAGGGATTGAATCACAACTTACATTCCATTCAGACTTATTTTTTATTATTTCCCAATTAAATTAAATGTGGTGTATATAATTCCAATTTTATTATTAACATAATTATTTAGACATAATTCCGGGTATTTTAATTTCCACATTTAATTATCTCATCCATTTTTTTAGGTTGAAAAATACCATGTGGTAAAAAAATCATTGTGAACTCACATTTATTTATGATTCCTGACATTATCATCAACTAAAATTTTTTTGAAATAAATTATCATTGTAAAATTAATTAAATATAATCATTCCTGGGTGATGGATTTTATTATTTAATAAATATTGTATCATTTTTACAGATGGTGTTTAATTTTATAGTTATTGGAATTTATGTTGAAATATTGATAAATATGTATTCATTATTCTATACAGATTTTTAATAAGGAATATAGTTTATTAATTAAATTGATTATTAAATTGGAGGAATTAATTGGAATGGTGGGGAAATTTGTAGACCACAATTTATATATAACCTCGATGCATTGACATCTTTTCATGAGATAAATAAGTTAGCCATATTAAATGGTTTTCAACCTATAGTTTTAAACTACCATGTGAATCATATTTCTGGTATTGGTTTTGAGGTGACAACAACATTAAATACCTTAATTAAGTATTTTATTCATATGTATTTCAATTATTTTTTTATTCATGAAATATTCATAAGATAACATATTTTTCTAAAATACATTCTCGATTTATTGATTAAATCGCATGTGTTTTCAGTTATTTATATAAAGAGGATGATTTATTCTTATGGATTAATTATTAATTCCTATTTACAGACCCATAAAGAGCATCTCAAACCACCATTATTATGTAACCCTTCCCCATTTTATGAATTGTAATCCTTTGAATGTGTTTTTATGATGCTAATATTTGACTTCTATTAGGATTTATTTTAATTCACCAATTTATTTGGGGTATAATTTATGTAATATATTTTCCAAAAAATTATAAAATTGTATGAATTTATTTATTTTATACAATGTAATCATGATAATATAATAATGTAACGCAATGAATCTAATATTATAGGACCAGGTATCTACACAACACAAAATTTTTACGGCAACGATTAAACCATAATAAATTTGTATCTATTGAGGTGACATGAAGGGTGTGAGAATGAAAAATATTAAAAACCATAAATAAACCTATAATAAATGTTATAATAGAAATATGTTTATATGTTCTCATTATATGAGTTGACTTTCTCCATAAAAACGTAAATGTATCATAAAATCACTAATAAAAATCCCCTATCTTTCCAATATAATAGGAAGGAATAATGGGATAACCACATAAATGATTTATATAAAAAAAATTACAATGTGCACCCATTTCAATACATTACCTGTTGGCTCCATATTGAATCCTTATGTGATAAAATAACATAATATTAAATGGATTATATTGACTTAAGGGAGTGACCACCTTGTTAGTCATAATGTGTCACCCACCCATGACTAACTCTATAGTAATATGATCAATTTGTTACATGTAATCATAAATGCCATTATATATATACACATTATGGTTGCTTGTAGAATAGTGTGTCTATAGAGGTAATGACAAATAAGCCTCAATTTACAGCCTACAATGGTGTCTCTAACATATCATAATATAATGTGTCTAAATATGAAAAATGATAATCATAATAAAGAAATTTTATAATTTTTTTTAATTTATACAATATCAATCCTTAAATTCATTAGTGACATGAGGGATAAACCAAACCATCTATGGAATAGGTATGATGTCTTAGATCACTTCAAATAATCGTCAAGTCCAACCACTACCTATATGGTAATTTCCATAAATATATATATATATATATATATATATATATATATATATAACTGAAGGGAAGTATCATGTACTCACATGAAATTATAAAATTAGATCATTTTATTCGATATCTTATTCGACACGCACCAATGATCATGAACAATCCTTTAAATATATTTTCTTAATTTTAATCACTTTGATAGCTTACAAAACAAGAAACCACTATTATAAATAATTCATAATATTGAAAACTATTATAAAATATCTATTTAATTGAAATTTATTAATATTTATAATTAATTATTTAAATTATTGAATGTTATAGATCCGAAATAAAATAATAATCGTTTAAATGGAAATGATTTTCTTAAAAATATATATTCTCAAAAATACAGTTTACTCATTCATTTCTCAAACAATTTAGAACAAATTTTCACTAATTCCAATTAAGTTATCATAAAAAATGAACTTAATTAATGAAGTCATGATACTAAAATCATTTTAGTTTAATGTTTTTCTATTTTTCTAAAAAATTAAATTTTTCATTGAATAATAATAAATACTAAATTCTGATAAAAACTGCATATTCGTTTAATAATTCCCAATGGTTATGTCACGACCCCCTCCCCACAAATAGTTCTCCTCTTGGTCCGGAAATGTGAGAATGGAGATAATGACCCCCGAGTCCCACCTCCAGTAGGTTCCAGGTTGGCGACTAGCACCAAGGGTATAGTAACACACAAATGGGAGGAATTACCCTCTTAGATAACACATGCGGAATAGAAAGATAAGATAGACACCCATCAAATCCAACTCAGAACAAGAAATATAAAAGAAAACCAAGTACGAAAATGGAATTTCATGCAAAAGTACTTCAACTAAAAGGGGAAAAACAACAAGTACCCAAAAGAAAGTAAAACAGCTGCAACAATAAGCCCAAACTGCTCCTGCAACCCCAAGATATTAGAAACCATCTTGATCTCCAACCTTCTCCAAGTGACAAGAAAAGTAGTTTATATATACATTGGTTTAGTATAATAGTATACTAGTAGGATCCTCCCCGAAGCCTCTCGTGAAAAATTAAAGAGTTCATGATAAAGCACAGTGAACAACAAGTGAAACTAACTCATCACATATACAAGAACACTAAGTTCTCAATATCAACATGGCTACTCTCACCAAGTAACCCATAAAATAATATAGCATATAGTAAAGAATATCAGGGGTACCCCTCTACTACTTCCCCACTAGTTTTCCGCTTTTCCCTAACCTCACACGTCCTAAGAATCTCTCTCCAAAAAGGCTTGCACGTAGACACCTAGGTGAAGTACCACAATCTGCACATCATGCACCACAAAGTCTTACCAACAGACACTTGGGAAAAGAACCACACCATCCTCACAACCAAAAGAAACTAGGTTGTTTTTGGAGGCCACCACATCTTGTATAACATGTATTATTTTTCGGGTATTATACCTCAAGCCATTACAGCCCATACACCGAGTAAGGATCCTCAAGCCATCACAGCCTATAAATATTACACTTATAGTAGTCCATAGGATACTATATCCAGAATATTTGTGTGTGAATAACCACAAGTCAATACATCCCTCTACAGACATATATGTGTAATACTAACCGTTGTGACTTAAGGCACAAGTATATACAAGGAAATGAGAGCGGAGCCAAACGGGGTTGTCATCCATTCATCCTCCCACTGGAATGTTGGGTAAAACACCCCCAAGGCTCAGAATCCCCGAGGTGTTAGTTTCCCTTACTGATAGGGTGGAGTAGTGTATAGAAACACAGAAAGTAAAAAATACACTATAACTCACAACCACACTATTGGAATTACCATGTCTTAGACACAACTGTAGATAATGTCTCTCGGACTCCGGGCAGCCACTTCTAAGACTATGTATCTTATAAGAATGAAACCATTTAAGGAAATTAATTAGATTACTTCATTACCATTTTATTAGATTTAGATTACGTTAATTAATTCATTAAACATTAATTAACCATGAAAATTTCCACATTAAATTTCATTGGAATCATACCCAATTTCCATTGTCCCTTTAAAATTACATCCTCCTCATTACGTTCTAGATAACTCCAACACCATCAGTTAACACCATTTCATCAAAAAAATCACTACAGAATTACTTTCCCATATTCCCAAGCATTCTAGAAAAATATCCTATGCTACTAACACAAGGGGACTCAGCACGGTGAGTAGATGTACTACCCTTCGAGTCTTTGCCTCGTATAGAAAGAGCGTTGACCCATCCTACCTTGAAAAGCAAAACACGAAAATCACGTGGCATACCCCATGTGTCTTCGCCTCTCTCGGAAGATGGGTAAGAAAGAACAGCTGCCTTGAGCAGGGGGAAAAGTAAAGTAGATAATCAACCAATAAGAATCAGAAAGCATCCAATAACACATCCATCCCATTCCATCAACCCTATTGTCCTCCCCGACACGCACATGCATAAACCGATGCATCTCACCTCTCTATGCATCATATTCTACCACCACTAAAATCTTCCATGCCCCCACCTATCACAACAACCATCCAAGATCAGAGCATAACACAATAAGCAGGAAACAACATAACAAAAAAAGGGATCTTGGCCCTTTAACAATAAGGAGGGTAACTCAGAACCCATTAAGTAATTATCAAAAAATCAATTCCTTAATCCATCTTGAATAAACAGATTCATTTTTTGTTGGATCAAAATTCGGAAAACCTAATCAGTTATCTATCAAAATTAAATAAAAATGCCTAATACACTAATTTGATTAACATTAAATACCAACAAGAACAAGATTCATTTACATGCCTCTTTATCTTTATCCCAAAAATTATCAATTAATACCAATTTACATTCTTTACCAATTTACATCAAGAACGAACATCGAAGCAAAGAATGCATAGAAATCACACAATTAGCAAAATAGGAGGCAAACACATAAGATCGATATCAATTTATTTATCATGACAAAATATTTATTATGTCAATTCCATTGTCACTCATTGGGATTAAACATGATAACAATAAAGTTTCATGTAAAAGAGAGAGAAGCAACGAATCCCCTACCTCACGGGTTTTTGACGAAAACCCCAACAAACGAAGAACGCACAAGAAAGGCGGGTTGATTCTCCAGAAACCTGACATAGATCACTTCTCCTAGAAAGGTAAAGACCAAATCTCATCATATTTGGCATCCACACACGTAGATATACCCATAATGGGAGTATATTTAAGAAACATAGAGAAGATGAGGAGTAGACCCAAGTGTGTAAGAACCCAGTTCTTGTTTTAGAGGTACAGGATTATTCTTTTCCTTTTCCTTAAGTGTTTTTGAAAAAATATGGAAAATGGTGGAAAATCCTAAATTTTGGAACTACACATTGTGTACTTTATCCACACGTCGTGTACTTTTGGCCGTGTTTGGATGATTACATGGGGCGTGTGTCCATACCAGCGATGAAGGGTGTAGGAACCGACTACACGCCATGTATATGTACATTACATGTCGTGTAGTCAGTCGGCATGCTTAAACAGTAAGGCGGTGGCGTCGCCGCCAGTTGGGAGACAGTACACACCATGTACTCGAGAGTACATGCCGTGTACTCATGTCGACGTATGAACAGTGTGGAGGTGTTTCCATTTGAACAGTTAAATGAAGGGAGTACATGTCGTGTACTTTGAAGTACACACCATGTACTTTGTTTTTTCGGCTTAAAACAAGAAGTAGCCTCCTCATTTGGAAGAGGAGGAACTTCAACCTTTTTGGGGCCAAAGGAGGAGGCCAGATCATTGAATATCCACCGGGCGTTTGTCAGGAATCCATTTCGGCTTCGGACGATCTCTTTGGAACCGCACGGGTGAGCCCTCTCCCTTCCAGGTACCGTTCTTTCCAATTCTTCTCCTAACGTAAGTTATTTATGTTTTAATGAGTTTTGTTCTTCATCAGATCTATGCCATTCTTGGGCGTTTCTGGAGTCGGCGTTCAGGTATAGCGTTCGTTGTCATATAAGGTAGGTGTCTTGGTGTTATTTTTTCAACTATCGTGCGTGTTTGTGCGCTTTTGAGCTACAAACCCATATTGGGGTGTCGTGAGGCTAAGGACATGGATAATTTTACTACCTATAACTTTATAGGTAATTAAATAAAGTTGTAAAAATGTTGTTTGGTATTGTTGCTTGGATCCAGGACCATCTCGAGGGGTGTGTTCCTCTATTTAGCCATTTGGCCAGGATACCCGAGGGTATGCCATAAATGTAGTAACTGTAGAATTTCCTTTAGAGGAATTGCTTGTTTACTGCATTTTGATATGTTAGTAATTGCCCGGTTACCTGTTAGCTTGAGGGAGTTTTTGTGATTGACCTGAGGGCATGACTGTTTTAGCCCGAGGGCTATCGTTATTCCGCCTGAGGGCAACCTTTCATTCCTGAGGGCTTGACTTATGTGCCTAAGGGAGACACTTCGTATGCCTCATGGCGATAATTTCTGTTACGCCTGAGGGCATGGTTTACTATTTTAACCTGAGGGGACGGTTCCAGTTTTCCTGACAGCTTGGTGATGTTGAGAACAAAAATGATACTAAATTAAATGGTTTAAATGAATAATAAAATGGAAATTTAACTGTTAAGTAAGTTACATTTGAGTACTTCTTAGTTATTGCTTTTTACTACTGCACACTTGTTGCATGTTTTACACACAGTTGAGCACAGTCCTTTGGTGGGTGCCTACTGAGATGTGTTTCTCACACCCTTTTTGGGTCACGCTTTTAGGACCAAATAGATTACGTTGTTGCAGGTGTAGATAGGGAAACCGTCCCTATACAGGTACTTGACTATTGCTGAAGAGTAGAAGGGCATGGGACCGAACCTAGGCTCGCGATGCCGCTACTAGCTATTTTGCTTGCATTGTTGTACTCTGTTTTCTGTTATACTGTATTTATGTATCACATGTTCTGGCTGTTTTCTTAGAACTTGAAGCATGTAGCATCATCACTTAAATACTGTTGGTTATATCCACTACTGTAGTTGTTTCAGTTATGTGTGTTTACTGCTTCCGTTGTTGTTGTATGTTTATTTTGGTATTCCGTTGTGCTAAAATTTGACAAATGAGGGCATTGTTTCCCCACTATCAGACCTGGGCCCTCGCTGCTAGTCGGCAGCCTATGGCGTTCGGGGAAATGCGCTTAAGGTCACGTGGTGAACCAGGCTTGGGGCACCCGTTGCATGGCACCCGGGTCCGGGACATTACAAAGTGGTATCAGAGGGGTTTCTATTCTTGACATTCTATTTGGAGCCATAGTTAGGGATATGACAGAATGGTAGTTGGTAATAAGCTATGCTCGGGCGTAGCTAACCCGTGTACATGGAAAAGCCAGTCTACCTCGTATTTTTCATTGTTTTGATCTTGCAATTTTACGGTTGATATGTTTTCACCATTGGGTGATGCACTTGGATTGTGCTATTTATATCTTATCTGTGGGTTCTATTTAGTTGCAACCCGATGAGATGAGGGTATGCCATCTCATTCATCATATAGGCACATTCTATATATCACATTCCATGAATAGTTCCCATGCCATGTAGGTGAATTAGAATTTGCATGTTGTTGTGATAGTTTTTGTGCTAGAAAAGCATGATGTTGTGATAGATTATTTATAAATACGTACCTTGTGATATGGTGTTTTTGTTTGATCTTGTTTATAGAATGGACGCCAAACTTTGGTTTTTGGGGAGTATGGGCCCCCATTGACCAGAATTTGGTGGATCATTGACTTGTTTTTTATAACACAAATAATATGTCAAACATTAATTTGTGGGGTGTATGGGCCCCCTCAGGTCGGAATTTGACACTTAGGTGTTGTTTTCAGTATTTTCTAGGTTCTGGAGAAGTTTCTGAAACATACTGTCTAAAAACCCAGTATACACACTTTGTAGGATTTTATACACGCCGTGTATGTTCTTCTAATCGGGAAGAAAAATGAACTTTTTGAGTACACGCCGTGTAGTCTCTTCCCGTGTCACAAACCTTGTGGGAGGCGACACGGGGTAGGGAATGTCTTGGTTATAACACGCCGTGTAGTGTTGACCTAGAGTCTGACCGTGTAACTAACAATACGGGTTGGTGCACTCCATGACAGATCACGCCGTGTTAGTTATGGACACACCGTGTAGTGTGACCTGGGGACTCGGCCATGTAACTAACAACACAGGCTGGTGTCACCTCTACCTGAACACACCATGTACCTTTGGGACACACCGTGTAGTCTTGTCCGAGGACAGACCGTGTGGAGTTAGCCATGTGGCTGGGAAATGGGGGTGGTGTACACGCCGCATGTGGGTATAACACGCCATATAGTTATAAGCTGAGTTGTCGGCTGTGTCACAGATGACATGGGTAGTTGTAAAATAACCTCATACATGTTGTGTAGATGTTATAAACACCGTGTATTTTTTTTGAATGGAAACCGTGTGGCTTAGCCGTGTAGAAGGACCCGGGAAGGGGAAAGGAATTCCAGTACACGCAGCGTAGTCTTGTTTTGCAAATTTTGAAACGCCTTCTTCCTTTTGTTCCTTTGTGGTTCCTTTGTTTCAGTCTTGATAATCTTGAATCTGAGGAGTGATTTTAACCTTATAGAGTCATACCGCCTAGACGACCGCGAGTTGTTCACTAGGAGAGCGGTGACGATTATACTCCGGAGATGGTGGGTCATGGGCTACTAGTAGATCCACCAGTAGAGCCAGATTCAACAATAGATTTTATACCAGACACAGGCGTGGAGGTGCAGTTCCGTGAAGGGTTATTGTGGTTCATGCAGACCTTTTTGGGAGCACCGAAAGCTGCCACATCTATGGCCGAGATGACGCATATCTTTCAGCAGTAGCATCCGCCTATGTTTTCAAGGGATTGTGGACCATAGGCTGCAGAGTCTTTGCTGGGGTCAATGCAGACTATTTTCAAGCATCTTGAGATGCCTCCAGGGCGGAGGGTCAAGCTCACGACTTACATGCTACGCGATTCCACCAAGAGGTGGTGGGATGTTACCACCCAGTTATATCATCACAGGGACATGGCGTGGGAGGATTTTCAGGCAGTATTCTATGAATTATTATTTCCTGAGGCACTGAGGGTAGTTAGAGCTCAAGAGTTCATTAATCTGCAGCAGAGTGCTATGTCGGTGATGGACTACTCTTCTCGTTTTACAGAGCTTCAGCGTTTTTCACCCATGATGGTGGTTGATGAGATGGTGAGAGCCAGACGTTTTGAGGATGGTCTTCGGTATGACATCTGAGTGCTGGTGAATGTTTTCAGGTTACCTATTGTACACGCGATTGTGAACCAGGAATTGATTATAGAGAGGAACCTGCGAGAATCTAGTGGTGTGGGCCAGGGTGGTTCGACACTAGTTACTGGTACTATTTCTGCTGGCAAGAGGAAGAGACAGATGGACTTCTCTTAGGGCGGCAGTACCATCTAGGCAGCTTCTTCAGGAGGCCTGATCAAGTGCTACCAGTGTGGTAGAGAGGGGCACAAGAGGCCGCAGTGACCACGAGGCCCAGTGGAGTGTCGAGATTGCGGCAAGATGGGTCATCTATAGTGCTTTTGCAGGGAGTTTCTACCAGTGGCTAGTGAGAGGGGTTCTGTGCAGACTCCGTGTGCAGGAGAAGGACCAGTGGCTTCTTACCAGTCAGGGAACTGGAATACGTCAGGGCGTGCAGGAAGAGATCGAGGTCGTGACCTTGGTAGCCAGACAATGGACAGGCATATGCAGTGCAACAGACCCAGTAGGAGCAGGATCCCAGACCTTCGACAGTCAGAGGTACTATTCTAGTATCTTCTGTCTTGTCTTAAGTACTTTTTGATACAGGTTCTACACATAGTTTTATATCTGTACCCGTTGGGGAGATCCATGGGCTCGGTGTTTCTACTTCCTCTGATGTCATGACGCTAGACACTCTGTTGGGGACTAGGACGGTTGGTGTGCGTCAGTGTAAGGAGTGACCCCTTGAGGACGGTGGGTGTCAATTCCTTTGATACCTATATGTCCTGGAGATGACTAGCTACGACGTCATTATCGGGATAGAATGTTTGGTTCCCATCCAAGCTTTTGTAGACGTCTATCATCGCAAGGTTCATTTCACATCACCAGAGGGTGGAGAGTTTCTATACAAGGGAGAGTGAGATGATCAGGCGACTCGAGCTGGACCAGAGCATCATGGGCGAGGTGGGGTCACATCCCAGATTGAGAACATATATCTGGATGACCAGGGGACTTGTCAGAATGATTTCCCTACAGTTGTTGATCGTTTCAGTGATGTCTTTCCGGACAACTTTTTAGGTCTACCACCGGTGTGTGAGGTTGATTTCTCTATCGAGCATGTCCCAGGAGTAGCACTGGTGTCCATTCCTCCTTATAGGATGGCCACTCCTGAGTTTCATGAGCTCATGAGGCAGTTAGAGGAGTTAAAGTGGACCTAGAGAAGGTGAGAGCAGTAGTTTCCTGGGAGGAGCCCATGAACATGTTTGATATATGGAGTTTCTTAGGGTTGGATGGTTACTACAGATGCTTTATACAAGACTTATCCCGCATAGAAGCACCGTTGGAAGGTCTGACTAAGAAGGGTGTGAAGTTCGTTTGGTCAGAAGCTTGTGAGACAGCTTTTCAGGACCTGAAGGGGAGGCTGACATCAGCACCGATCCTGATACTCCCAGAGCAGGGGAAGAGCTATACAGTTTACTATGATGCATCAGGGATTGGGATGGCAGCCATTTGGATGCAGGGTGACCGAGTTGTGGTGTACGAGTCTCGGCAGTTGAGGCCACATGAGAGGAATTACCCAACGCATGATCTCGAGTTGGCTGCAGTTTCTCATGCGTTGTGTTTTTGGGGAAATTATCTGTTGGGAGTTCATTTTGTGGTTTTCACCAATCAAAAAAGCCTCAAGTATATCTTTACTCAGCGTGAAATGAATCTGAGGTAGATTATGTGGGTCGAGTACCTACAGTCCTTCGATTTTGAGCTTGCCTATACACCTGGTAAAGTTAATGCAGTAGCTGATGCACTAACCAGGAAGACTCAGATACAGGCAGTGCAGGAAGCCAGTGGTGAGTGGCAGCTTATGGCTTTGTTCTCTGAGATGCATCTGGAGGTTCATGACAGTCAGGGGTAGACTTATCTTTCCTCGTTAGCTGTGACTTCTACCCTCCTGGACAAAGTGAGGATGAGGCAGCTATTGGTTTCAGAAGGCCTAGTTCTACGGGAGTCGGTGGAAAGTGAGGACCCTCCTTCCGGTTGGATGATAGGAGATGATGAGGTTTTGTGTTTCCATGGACGCGTATGGGTTCCAGGGGATATACGCGAGGAGCTGATGTGGTAGTTTCATGCTTCAGCTTGGGCAGTTCACCCCATGGTTACCAAGATGTACCGTGACTTGAGGCGTTAGTACTGGTGTTCAGGTATGAAGAGAGTGATAGCTGGTTTTGTTACGAGGTGTTCCACCTGTTAGCAGGTGAAGGTAGAGCATTAGAGAGCATCTGGGATATTATAGCAGTTACCCATTCCAGAGTGGAAATGGGATGATGTTGCGATGGATCTCATGATAGGATTTCCAAGGTCACCTTGAGGCAATGACACTGTATGGGTTGTTGTGGATAGACTTACAAATGTAGTTCACTTTTTTCCGATCAAAGATTCCTTTGGTGTGGACGATCTCAGATGGCTGTATATCCGAGAGATCGTACGTCTTCATGGGGTCCCTCGTTCTATCATTTCCGATAGGGATGCCCTCTTTACGTCTCATTTCGGGTAGAGTTTTCAGAGGGCGATCGGTACACAGGTGTTTCTGAGAACAACATACCACCCTCAGACAGATGGCCAATCAGAGCGGACGATAGAGGTTCTAGAGGACATGCTGCGTACATGCGTCCTAGACTTTGGGGGCTCTTGAGAGAAGAATATACCCTTAGTCGAGTTTGATTACAACAATAGTTTTCAGAAATCTATTTAGATGGAACCATACAAGGCTTTATATGGTAGGCCATGCCTATCACCTTTGTGCTGGTTAGAGGTAGGTGATGTAGCTTTACTGGGGCCACATCTTGTGCAGGAGACATCTGAGCAGGTCCAGTTGATTCGAAAGCGGATGGCTACCGCGCAGTCTCGTAAGAAGTCTTATGTTAATCGCCGCAGACGACCTTTGGTGTTCGTGGTTGGGGATCAGGTTTTCTTGCGTGTTTCGCCGAGGCTGGGGCACAAACAGATCAGGAGACAGGGTAAGCTTTCACCGAGGTATGTGAGACCATTTGAGATTCTGGAGAGAGTCGGGCTGGTTGCCTATCGGTTGCAGTTACCGCAGGGGTACCGAGCCATGCACGACGTCTTCCACGTGTATTAGTTAGGTCTCTACCATCCAGACACGTCTCACACCTTTCATCTAGAGTAGTTTGAGCTTCAGTATGATGCGTCCTTTGAGGGGCATCTGATCCGTATCGTTGACAGGAGAACGAAGGTTCTCCAAGGCCGGTCAGTTCCTCTCGTACGGGTGCTATGGCAGCATGTCCGAGTGTAGGACGAGACCTGGGAGAGGGAGGCCGACGTACGTGCTCAGTGGCCAGAGATGTTCTGGGCTTTCTCTTCGCCACCCTTGAAAGGGAAATTCGGGGAAGAATTGCTATAAGGGGAAAGTTTGTAAGAACGTGGTCCTTGTTTTAGAGGTACGGGCTTCTTCTTTTCCTTTTCATTAAGTTTTTTTGAGAAAATATGGTAATTGGGGGAAAATCCTAAATTTTGGAACTACACGTCGTGTAATTTATCCACACGCAGTGTACTTTTGGCTGTTTTGGGATGAGTACATGGGGCGTCTGGCATTGCCGGCGATGAATGGTGTAGGAACAGACTACATGCCGTGTAGTGGTACCTTACACGGCGTATAGTCAGTCGGAAGGCTTAAACAGTAAGGTGGTGGTGTTGCCACCAGCTGGGCGACAATACACGCCGTGAACTCGATAGTACATGTCGTGTACTCATGTCGACGTAGGAACAGTGTGGAGGTGCACCATTTGAACACTTAAATCATGGGAGTACATGCAGTGTAATTTGAAGTACACAACGTGTGATTTTCTTTTTTGGCTTAAAATAGGCAGTAGCCTCCTCATTTGGTAGAGGAGGCACTTGAGCCTTTTAAGAGACAATGGAGGAGGCCAGATCTTTGACGATCCACCAGGCGTTCGTCTGGAATCCGTTTCAGCTTCAGATGATCTCGTTGGAACCGCACGGGTGATCCCTCTCCCCTCCTGGTACCATTATTTCCAATTCTTCTTCTAACATATGTTATTTACATTTGAATGAGTTTTGTTCTTCATCAGATCTACACCATTCATGGGTGTTTCTGGAGTCGGTGTTCGGGTATAGCATTCGTTGGCATATAAGGTAGGTGGTTTGGTGTTATTTTTCAAACAGTCATGTGTTTTTGTGCATTTTGGAGCTATGAACCCATATTGGGGTGTCGTGAGGCTGAGGTCGTGGCTAATTTAACTACCTAGAACTGTATAAGTAATTAAATAATGTTGTAAAAATGCTTTTTGTGATTGTTTCTTGGATCCAGGACCATCCTGAGGGGTGTGTACCTCTTTTTAGTCATTTGGCCAAGAAACCCGAGGGTATACCTTAAATTTAGTAATTGTAGAATAGACATGAGATGAATTGCTTGTTCACTGCATTTTGATATGTTGGGCATTTCCCGGTTACCTGTTAGCTTGAGGGCGTTGTTGTGATTGGCCTGAGGGCGTGACTGTTTTAGCCCGAGGGCTGTCGTTATTCCGACTGAGGGAAACCTTTCGTGCTCGAGGGCTTGACTTCTATACCTGAGGGTGACACTTCGTATGCCTGAGCGAGAGAATTTCTATTACGCATGAGGGAAATACCTGCGGGTTGGATTCTATATTGCCTGAGGGAAAGCCTTAGGGCATGGTTTACTATTTTAGCATGAGGGAACAGTTCTAGTTTGCCTGAAGTCTTGGTGCTGTTTAGCACAAAAATGTTACTAAATTAATGGATTTAAATTAATAATAAAATGTCAATTTAACTGTTAAGTTAGTTACTTTTGATTACTGCTTAGTTATTGATTTTTACTACTGCACACTTGTTGCATGTTTTACACAAATATGGGCACGAGCTTTTAGTGGGTGCCTACTGAGATATATTTCTCACACCCTGTTTGGGTCATGCTTTTCAGACCAAACAGATTACGTTGATACAGGTGTAGATAGGGGCAAAAGTCCCTATATAGGTACTTGACTGTTTCTGAGGAGTAGGAGGGCATGGGACCGAGCCTAGGCTCACGATGTCGTTGCTAGCTGTTTTTCTTGCTTTGGTATAAATTGTTTACTATTGTACTCTATTGATGTATCACATTTTCTGGATGTTTTCATAGAACATGAAGCATGTAGCATCATCACTTAAATACTGTTGGTTATATCCACTTCTGTAGTTATTTCAGTTGTGTTTGTGTACTGCTTCCGTTGTTGTTGTATGTTTATTTTGGTATTCCGCTGCGCTACACTTTGTCTAATGAGGGCATAGTTTCCCCACTATCATACATGGGCCCTCGCTGCTAGTCGGAAGCCTCTGTCATTTGGGGAAATGTGCTTGAGGTCAAGTGGTGAACCAGGCTCGGGGCAGCCGTTGCGTGGAACCGGGGTCTTGGACGTTACAAAGTGGATTTAAGAAACCGAACTAGAATGATCAAGAAAGAAACATACCTCAAGAAAACGGATTCGATTTTCCAAAAGAAGCATTCATATCACTTCCAAAATTCTTGGGAGAGGTTCTACAACTTTCAAGGGAGGGTAATGTCGAGTTATTCCCGCTTAAGGGCTTAAAAAAACCTTTTTGAGGAAAAAAATTTGAGATCGACAATTTTAGGATCAAATTTAAGTGTATGCACAGTTTGCTCGCACGGTTAGACAATCTGTGCACTAACCCTACGGTCACTACTGCCTAAACAAACACTCCTTGCACGGTTAGGCCGCATGATTAGACAAACTATGTGGTAACCCTGTGCTAGCCATTGTCTCCAACACCAACCTCGCACGATTTGGCCACACAGTTTAGAAAAACAATGTTCCTTCCATATGAAATCTATTTCTCTTTAGTTTTCCATAAAATTCCAACCAAATGCACCCCCCAAGTCACTTTAACTTCCCAGAACACCTCTAACACCGCATTTACACAATTTAATGGATGAGAGAGGTCCGGACCATTACATCAGATACCTCTCAACACATTCACATCCTCGAGAATCCAAAACCCCCCTAAAGTGAAAACGAAATAGGGTATGAACAACCACCCCTAGAGATACCCCAAAATAGAGAGAGAAAGCCACAAAAGAAAAAAAGGGAGGCATCTCATAAACATGAATTTTTCATAACCACAGAAGCTACATCGATACATGGAATGAGTTAAAAATCAAACAACTCGGGTTACTAAGCACGTAACTGTGACTCACGTTCCCAGGTACTCTACTCCTAGCCACCATGTCTCCACAGGACACGAACTAAAGGAATAGAATACCCGACCAACACCATATCCTAATGGTCTTGGTTCTCCATAGGACACTCCCCAAAGGTTGCATCATCATCAACATCGATCTCTCCCCAATCGATGATTTGAGAGTCATCATGAAGATAACGAAGGAGCTGTGATACATGGAAAACATCAAGAATCTAACTAATCTGTGGGGGAAGAGCAACTCGATATGCCAAAGCCCCAACACAAGATAACACCTCAAAATTACAAACAAACTATGGATAAATATTACTTCCACGACCAATCCATCACTACCCACGATGGGGGTCACCTTCAGAAACACATGATCCCCAACATTAAACTCCAAGGGTATCCTCCTTTGATCAGCATATAATTTCTGATGATCTTGCGCTATCATCATCCTCTAACGAATCACCTGAACCATCTCTGTTGTATTCTTCACTAGTTCTGTTTTGGGAATTGCTGACTCTCTAGCCCTAGTCCAGCACAACAGAGAATGGAACGGCCCGCCATACAAGGATTCAAACGGCGCCGTACCAATGGTGGTGTGAAAACTGTTATTTTAAGAGAACTCCACCAAGGTTAAGTTACTCTTCCACGAACCTCCAAAATAAATAACACAAGATCATAACATGCCTTTATGAGTTTGGATGGTTCGCTCTGTCTGACCATCTGTTTGAGGATGAAAAGCAGTGCTAAGGAATAGTTGAGAACTGAAAGCATGTTGGAGAACCCTCAACACCCTGGAGATAAAATGAGGATATCGATCATAAATGACCATCCTAGGGACTCCATGAAATCTCACCACCTTATCTAGAGACTTCCTCGACAAAACATCCACTAAGCTCGACTCCTTGATCGCTATGAAGTGGGCATATTTTTTTAAACGATCCACTACCACCCAAATACCATCATGTCCTCCCAAATATCATGGTAAACCTGTAAAAAATTCCATTGAGATGTCCTCCCCCTTCCACTGAGTAATCTCCAATGGCTGTAGAAGACCTCCAGGGACACGGTGTTCAGCCTTCACCGTCTGGGAGACTAAACATCAAGACACAAACTTCGCAACCGTCTTCTTCAGCCCAGGACACCAAAACTGACTCCTCAAGGATCAATACATCTTTGTCACGCTAGTATGTAGTGATAAAGTTTAACTATGGAACTCTATGGGGAATGTATCACACATCATAAAAGGAACAAAAATCCTTCCCTGATACAACACTCTGTGTTGTTCATCCTCAGACCCACTATCAGGGGCCTCACCACAAACAATTTGGTCTCTCCAGACCTCCACCGCATGATCTCCAGATAGGGACTCTTCCATCATCTGCATCAGGGATTATTGTACCATCACCTGAAAAATACAACCTACTCCCCCAACATCTCGAATATCAAGATGTAATACTGACATCTCTTCCATTACTCTCTAGGAATCATCGAATTCACGCATAGTATCACTGTGTGACATTCGGCTCAGTGCATCAGCTACAACATTACCTTTTCCTAGTGTATATGATATTTCGAAGTCGTATTCTGGCAATAAATCCAACCACCGATGATGTGGCAGGTTCTAGTCACGCTGGGAGAAAACATACCTCAAACTCTTATGATTGGTGAAAACCAGAAATTGTCCACCAATTAGGTAATGTCTCCACAACATCAGAGCAAACAAAACAGATGCCAACTCAAGATTTTGAGTGGTAGAGTTACGTTCATGGGGACATAACTGCCAAGACCCATAAAAAACAACTGACCTCTGCTGCATGAGGACACATCCTATCCCCAGATGGGATGCGTCATAGAAAACATCAAACTGAACTCCCTCAGCTGGAATACAAAAAACTAGAGGACTTACTAACTTCTCCTTCAGATTCTCAAAAGCTTACTAACATTGATCAGACCATATGAACCCATGATCCTTCCTCGTCAAAGCTATTAGAGGTGTCTCACCTCGGGAGAAATTTTCTATGAACCTCCTGTAGTATCCTGCGAGACCATGGAAACATCTCACTTCTGACCCCGTCATGGGGGCTTCCCAAGACACATATACATTTACCTTTGAAGGATCCACAACTACTCGCTGTTGGTACACAACATGCCCCACGAAACGGACATCTCGATCCGAAAACCCACACATAGACATCTTCTCAAACAGATGATGTTTACGAAGAAATCCCAAAATCGCATGTAGATGCTCTTCATGCTCCTCTTCAGATATAGAGTACACAAGGATGTCATCAATGAAAACCACCACAAACGTTTCCATGAACTCACGGAACACCGCATTCATCCAACCCACGAACATATCTAGATAATTTTTCATGCCGAATGGCATTAAAATGAAATCATAATGCCCATGATGACAACGAAAAGCAGTCTTCGGGATATCCTCATCCTTTACACGCATCTGATGATATCTTGACCGCATGTCGATCTTTGAGAACCAACTTGCACCCTTCAGTCGATCGAATAAATAATCATTCCGTGGAAGATAATATCTATTCTTTATTGTCACTTTTATCAAGCGATGATAATCGTCACACAACTGCAAACTGTTGTCGGACTTCATCATGAACAAAACTGGTCCACCCCATAGTGACACACTTGGCACGAACAAAACTGCACTGTAATCGACCATCAAGCTGTATACACAGCTCGCACAACTCAGTAGGGGCCATCCAATATGTAGACATAGAGATAAGAGACACTACCTTTTGTAGCTAGATCCCAAACATGATCTCTCGTCGAGGGGGTAATGCTACAACCTCCTCAGGAAAGACATATGGGTACTCTTCTAAGATTTTTGGAAATTCCAACGGATGAACCTATAATGAAAACAACATCATCTCAGCCATCATGGATGATAAGGACGGAACACGCCTATGACCGATCCGAGGATCTCGCTCAACAACAAACACCATTTTCTCTCAATCCGCACCAAGTAAAACGACCTTCTTCCTGAAGCAATCCACGACAGCCAAAACTGAATACAACCTATCCAAGCTGAGGATGACATTATATGGTTTTAATTGTAAACCTAGGAAATATCCCCAAGAGCGGTGTTGCGCAAACACTAGCTCACAGTGTCTACATACTTCAAACAAGTCAACTAGACCTCCAACTGGTGTAGTCAATGTCGTGGTAACTGGAAGCCTCTCAACCTCAAGTCCCAAATCATGGACAAGGTTAGGTAATATGAAGGAGTGTATCGCTCCTGAGTCAAACAAGGCATACACCAAGGTAAAAAACAAGCATAGGGTACCTCAAACGACATCTTCCTTGCCTCGGGATGGCAATGATAGAACATGAAGCGGACCAAGACCTCCTCCACAGCCTCTCTGACCCCAATGGCGACCACCACCATGGTCGCGCTCTACTCTCTGAGGACAGGGAGTGTCATTGGATTGTCCTTTTCCTGCCCCATCTACCCTCTGCTGATCTAATGCTGGTGCAACTGGCTGCTGCTGCCTCGGCTTTAACTGCCTCATCAGAAGAACCTGGAGAGTAGCACCCGATGCACAATGACCAATCTGAATGGTCGGCCACTCCCACTACTGATGACCATGACCACCACAATAAAAACAAATGCATGATTCCTTGGAATAGGCCTGAGATTTTCTGCCTCGGGAGAAACGAGATGTTAAGGGCTGGGACCTACCCCTGGTTGAATGTAAACTATTCTACCCCGAAAACCAGGAACCCCGGAACAGAGCCCTGCTTCGTGAGGAATCATGTCGATTCCCCTCTCGTGATGATGAAGACCGGGACAAAGTCCCCTCAACAACATATGCCCTCTCTAGTACCTCAAGATAAGTTTTCAACATAAATGGGTTGACTTGGAGCTGGATCTCTAGATGCAAATCCTCCTCAAAATGCCTTGCCCTGGCCTCGTCATCTGGCAGTAGGTCTGAATAATATCATAAAAGGTTCTTGAAACAGATTCCAAACTCTCGGACAGTGGAGATCCCCTTTTTATGGTTAATAAACTCCTGAAGACTGGACGCCTTTGCTGTCAATGAAAGAAAGTCGACTGACAACCAATCTTAGAACCCATACCATGATATCGTTGACTCTTCATGATCCCTGAGGTACAATAACAACCACTTCTTCGCTGCTCCACATAGCATCATCACAGATAAAGACACCCAGTGCTCCTTCCGTGAACGTATCAAACCGATGCCTATCTCGACCGCCTCTAACCAACCTTCCACAAATACATCTAAAACAGAGCACTCGTACTTCTACAGACTCTGGTGCTAAAACTCTTAGTGTGTCTTCTTCTAAGTGTCTTCATCGTCAACCTCTACCCTGTGGTGACATTCTGAAATAGCCAGGTGGACATTTTCTACGCAAACCTAACGAGGACGTCGACCTCGATCTATAACTATAAAATAACACACCATTCGATCTCCTAATAATGGAATAAGAAAGAATCAATATTAGTTAATTAATTGTTTTATTTTTTCATTTTAGGTAAACATATCCCAAGGTATACCCATTAAACTCAAGAACAAAGAAGAATGATGCATGATCCTTTCCTAGGTCTCTACCCTGTAACTAGTATCACCTTTTTTAGTAGCCATTGTAAACATAAAGGATTGTCCATCAGATCATAGGG
Organism: Viscum album; assembly: GCA_963277665.1. Taxonomy (NCBI): domain Eukaryota; kingdom Viridiplantae; phylum Streptophyta; class Magnoliopsida; order Santalales; family Viscaceae; genus Viscum; species Viscum album. Next base: position 150,503,922 of record OY728128.1, on the reverse strand, counting down.
GGCCCTAAATGCCTATGTCTCAGCCGGTCTCCAGTGATTACCTCACTTGCTCAACCTGAATGACATTTTTCCCCTACCAACCCATGAAACCTCACTTATGTCTAACTCCAAGCTCCCTCATATCCCTCAACCTCCTCTGATACCACTCGGTCAAGACCCCCTCCCAAGAAAGAGTACCCCTCTTGGGTCGGCAATGTGAGAATGGAGATAATGACCCCCCGAGTCCCGCCTCCAGTAGGCCCCGAGTTGGAGACTAGCACTGAGGGTATAATAACACACAAATGGGAGGAATTATACTCTAAGAGAACACATGCAGAAGAGATAGATAAGATAGAAAATAATAAACTCCAACTCGTAACTGGAAACATAAAAGAAAACGACGTACACAAATGGAATGTCATGAAATAGTAATAAAACTAGAAGGGGAAAACTGCAAGTAACCAAAAGAAAGTAAAACATCTGCAACCACAAGCCCAAACAGCTCCTACAACCCCATGCTAGAAGAAACCAATTTTATCTCCAACCTGTTATAAGTGACCTAAAAAAAATTTATATTTACATAGGGTGAGTATAACAGTATACTTAGTTGGATCCTCCCCAAAGCCTCTCGTGCAAAAGTAAAGAGAGCATACTGCAGCACAGTGAACTACAAGTGAAACTAACTCGTCACCTAAACAGGTAAACTAAGTTCCCATCCCCACCATGTCTACTCTCATCAAGTAATGCATTAATGAATATATCATACAGTAATGAATATCAAGGGTGCCCTGATACTACTTCCACACTGGTTTTCCGGTTTCCCCCTACGTCGCACATCCTAAGCATCTCTCTCCAAATAGTCTTGCCCATAGACACCTGGGTGAAGCACCAAAATCTGCACCTCATGCACCATAAATGCTTTCTCGCAGACACCCGAGCGAAGCACCACACCATCATCACAACCAAAAGTAACCATGTAGTTTCCGGGAGCCACCACATCTCGCATAACGTGTATCATACATTGGGTACTATACCTCAAGCCATTACAACCCATACACCGATTAAGGATCCTCAAGCCATCACAACCAATACACATTACACTTTTAGTAGTCCAAATGATAATATATCTAGAATATATGTGTGTGAATAAACACAAGCCATTACAACCCTCTACACACATATATAGGTGAAACTAACCATTGTGCCAAAAGGCACAAGTATCTACCAAGAGAAGAGAGAGGGGCCAAAGGGGGTAGTCAGTAATTCATTCTCCCACCATAATGTTGGGAAAAACACCCCATCAGGGATCAAAATCCTCAGGGTTTCAGTTGCCCTTACCGACGGGGTGGAAAAGCGTATAGAAACATAAAATGTACAAAATATACAAAAACTCACAACCACACTATGGGCATAACCTAGTCTTCGACACATCTACAGCTAATGTCTCTCTGACTCCAGGATGACACTTCTAAGACTATGTATCCTATAAGAACACAACCATTTATGAAACTTTATTAGATTAATTCATTACATTTTTATTAGTTTCACTTTATGTTAATTAATTCATTAAACATTAATTAACCATGAACAATTCCACATTAAATTTCGTTGTCATCATACCCAAAGTCCACTATCCCTTTAAAATAACAACATCCTCATTATGTTCCAACGAACTCCAATCTCATGGGTTAACACCATTTCATGAATAAAAATTCACTACAGAATTACATTCCCATTTTCCCAGGCATTCTAGAAAAACATCCTATGCTACTAACACAAAGGGGCTTAACATTGTGTGTAGATGTATCACCCATTGAGTCTTTTCCTCCTATTGAAAGAGCGTAGACCAATCGTCCCTTGAGAAGCTAAATGCGGAAATCACATGGCATACCCAGCGTGCCTTCGTCACTCTTTGAAGAAGGGTAAGCAAGACCAGCTGCCTTGAGTAGTGCGGAAAAGTAATGAAGATAATCAACCAATAAGAATAAAAAATAATCCAACAACACATCCATACCATTCCATCAACCCTGGTGTCCTCCCCGACACCCACATTCATAAAACGATGCATCTCGCCACTCTAGGTGTCATCTACTGCCACCACTAAAATCATCCATGCCCTCAAGTATCACAACAACCATCCAGGATCACATCATATCACAAGCAGTAGGAAAAAAATCACAACAATAGGGATCTTGGACCTTTAACATGCAGGAGGGTAACTCAGAACCCTTTATGGAATTAACAAACAATTAGTTCCTTAATCCATCTTGAATTAACAGATTAATTATTTGTTGGTCGCACATTCGGGAAACCTAATCAGTAAGCTGTCACAATTAAATAAACATGCTTACTGCACTAATTTTATTAACATTAAATTCCAATAAGAAAAAGATTTTTTTACATGCCTCTTTATCATTAGCCCAAAAATTATCAATTAATCCCAATATATTTTCTTTACCAATTTCCATCAAGAATGATCATCAATGAAAAGAAATCATAGATATCACACTGTCTATAAAAATAGGTGGCAATAACTTACGATCAATATTAATTTATTTTTCTGGTTAAAATATTTATTATGTTAGTTCCAATTTCATCTAGTGAGATTAAACATGCTAACAATACAGTATCATGTAAAAGAGATAGAAGCAACGAATACCCTACCTCAAGTGTTTTGGATGAAAACACCAACAAACGAATAACGCACAAGAAAGCCGGGTTGATTCTCCTGAAACCTGCCTTAGATCTATTCTACTAGCAAGGTCATGACCAAAGCTCATCATATTTGGAATCCACACACGTAGTTCTACACATAATAGTCATATATCTATGAAACCGAGAGAAGAGGAAGAGTATACCCAATTGGATCTAAGAAACCGAACAAGAACGATTAAGAAAGATCACATACCTCAAGAAACCGGCTTTGGTTTGCCAAAGAGAATCCTTCAGATCACTTACAAGACACATGGGAGAGGTTCTCTTTCCTTCAAGGGAGGGTAATCCCGATTTATGGCCGCTTAGGGTCTAAAAAGAACCATTTAGAGGTAAACCAGTTGAGATCCACAATTTTAGGATCTAATTTAAGTGCACGCATGATTTTCTCGCACGATTCGACAAACTGTGCGCTAACCATGTGGTCACTACTTCCTTTCCAAACACTCATCACATAGTTAGGTCACATGGTTAGACATTATGTGCTCTAACCATGTATTAGCCACTGCCTCCAACACCATCCTCACATGGTTTGGCTATATGGTTTAGTCAAACCGTGCACCTCCCATGCGAAAGCTATTGCCCTTTATTTTTCCTTAAAAGTCCAGCCTAACACACCCCCCAAGTCACCTTAACTTCCCATAACACCTCTAACATCGCATTTCCACAATGTAATGGACTAGAGAGGTCCGGGCCTATTAAAATTGACTCTAAATTAAAATTAGTTAATTAATTTTTTTAACTAATTTATTTCATTGTAATCAATTTCATATTGAATTATTATATTAAAACCATTTATACTTATTATAATTTCCTCTTTTAAAACCGGATTTTCCATCATGTCTTCTGGTGAAATATTTAACTATGTTCTTCCACATCATGGAATTGAATTTTGAAAAAAGGTATTTTATAATTTTAATCATTTTAATATATACTATAAAATAGTAAAAAATTATTTTTTTACCCTTATTAATAGAATAATAAGTAAAAATTAATTAACATTGTTATGGTAAAAAATGATATACTAAGGAGTTAAACAAAAACTAAAAGTGTTAAAATTACATAAAACATGTAAATTTCTATTTTTTAGAAATATTTATACATTATATTATATAAGGGAATATAATTTCATATTTTTATTCTTGTGGAAGGATATATTTGTCATTGTAATTGAATCTCATAAAAAATTTAATCTATTTCCTCTACCCTACATCTAAAATTTCACCCCCTCTCCTCCCCTCTCTACACATCAAAAACAATTTTTTTTACCAATCCATACAAAAATAATTTTATTATTCCCTCCCAAAATCCTAGATCTATTATTTCGCTTAGAAACCAATTCATGGATTTAATTTGGAGCAATCCAAAATAAGTTACCCAAAGAAGAAGTGATATTATTAATTAAGTGTATTCATTTTATATCTTCTACCACCTCCATAAAACATTATTTAATCATAATAATATAATAAAAAAAGTATATACCAGATATTTTTTTATTTTAATGGAAAAAACTATATCCATGTCAACTTTTATATAGTGAGAAATGAAACTGTAGATCATTTTTTTGATGAACTATCTCCTCCAGAATTGATATAATTCACCTTTCATAACCATGTACAATGATACACCATGAGTTTTTATGATCCTTATTTTGAATAAAATAACCTTTTTATGTGTTTTATTTCACACTATATAGTGTTATGATTCAGTTATACACTACACCATTTTAATCATGCGTTACACACAACACATACATGGGTTTCCATACACGCAAAACTGAGTTACAATAAAACATCATTTTATTATTATAATTATTAAAATGTGATATTTATTACATAATCCTCAAAAATAGAAACATGAATAGTAATATAAAATATTGAAATATTTTTTATAAAGTTGCAATATAAATAAAACAAATTTATTATAAAATATAATTTTTTGTAAAAGACTTTATATGATTGAATGTACTATGTTTTTAATATTAACTATTTTTATATACTTCTATAATAAAATAAATTAGTAAATATTATAAAAATATAGAATTTTTTTTGATAAAAAAATCATCATTTTTGAATTATTAATGATAGAACTATCTTATGGTTAATAGATTGGAAATGTTACATAAAAACATCATTTTTTGATGATTAGTTAAAATTCGTATTTTTCCATGAAAACTGCTTTTCATCAAATTAAATTATATATTTAATTTTTATTTAATTTTTTTAAAGTATAATAATATTAGTTTTATAAAAATTTAATCCAATTTATATTATAGTAATCAATTTCAAAATGAAATTTTATATACAAAATGTAACGACTCAAGTATATATAGAATAATACATTTTTATATCTATTAATATTTATTAATAATATATTAGTTTTATGTTAAACATGAAAATTTATGATATTTCATACTCAACACACAATAGTTGGTTTCTTTGAAATATTATGGTCCATAATACTTTGAGTTATACCTAATAATAATATAATATTATTATTATTTTAAATTTTATTTAACTCCTAACAATTGAATTGGAGGGAATGATCATAAACAACTAAAATATGATAAAACATGTTTTATAAATGTTTTTACTTGTATCCAATAAATTTTACAGTCTTAAAATATGATTGAATACAAATTTAAACATGAAATATTCTAATATTCTTTAAAAGGTTGATTTAATGCTATTTGATGGAGAACCCTTTTGAAATCTAGATTTTGTCACATTTATATTTAACATATAAAAAATAAAATTCTTCATTATAAATGGGAAATAATAATTTATTTTGTGAATTTTTTATAATTTTACTGATAAAGTTCATTTTTTGATGAATAGTAAAAAAATTTCATTTTAATTCAAAACAGCCTTTTAATATCATTTATTTATATGATTAGACTTTCTTATAATTGGTTTTTACGTTTAATTATATTATGTTTTGAATATTTAATACAATTTTTGGAAATTTTGGAAATTTTACATTTTAATTATATATAAACACATGTCAATATTTGGATAGATATTATTTCTAAAAAACACGTTATGTAATTCCCTGACCCCAGTTACCTAGAGTCGGTTCATTATTTTAATACATTCGCATGATTACAAGGAATTAAGTACCGAAAGACCGATCCGTTTAGAAGTCTTGGAAAATAGATTACATGCATGAATGTTACATTACACTTTATAACATACAAAAAAACATAAATAATCATCTGTGTACGCCATTATTCCCTTGGATTAACCCTGCATATCAATCACATAAATATTAATCAGGGTAAATAATTGATACCGCATACCTTTAACAATAATAAACATGAATATTTTTAAGGAATGAAAATGATTTGAGTAAATAATTCCATAATAAAACATAATAATAGGTATTCTAATAGTCAAGTAACCACATGAACCACCAATACTATTTTCTTAATGAGGGAATGTGTAATGCCAGGCATTCTGAAACATTTTGTCAAGGCCTCAGCCAAGACTTCTAAAAATGATTAAGGCCTCAGCCAAAACTATATATCAAAATGGGAAAGGGCATAAGCCAAATACATATCTAGTTATCTCATTAGACCTACCTATGCATCGAGGATCTATAGCGGGCTCCACCTGTCTCTTTCTAATTCCAATACATTCCTCATATGAAAAGATTGAAATATAACATAAACATTCGTATTAAAACTAGAATAATAAATGTTAGTAATTTAATCATAATACTTGAATGGTATAAAAATATAATATCCATAGACAAACCTATCTCAAAACCTTCAATTCAATATGGAAGTTTTGTATCATAATAATGCAACATCAAATAAACTTAAATCCATCAAAGGATGCTGACCTAGATGAAAACAAAACCTTTTTAAAGAAATATCTCTTTATATTTTGAAATAATTTAAGAGTCAAATAATTATAAAGAAAATATTTTTTATAAATATTATTTTAATCTTGTAATGGAAGCTTCAATGATGTTATAACGACGTAATATATCCGCACTTGCCGTATAAGTTAAAAAAGATATTCTTACGTTAATTTTGTAGAAAAGGTTAAAAAAGACCTTGTTTGGAAAATGATGGAATGATTCATTTATAAACATCTTATAAAAATTAAAACAATGGTATAAATGACTTTAAACCATAGTCTATAAAATAATAATAATGTTTTGAAAGACATTTTTATGAAACATGGATGTGGATGAAAAAGAGGTCCTAGTAGATAATTACGTATAAACCATCTCAGATAATGAATAGATTGTGAAATAAACCCTTAAAATTTAATTTTACATGTTATAGGGTTGGATAACCACCTTTATAATGGTTAAATAATTTTTATTAAACTATTCATGAATCATAAACATTAATATGATATCATATATGATCTTCTAATATTTCCTTTTAGTATTATCATTGTTTCGGTGTTAACTAATTCATTCTTCTTTATATGCTTGGTTGCGTAAGTCATGTTTGTTATGAATAGGATATATTTTATTTATATATAGAATGATATTATGTCATTAAAAATTATTTTTAACCATCAAATTAAAATTAGGCTTGAATGGATATGATGGGGAAATGAATCTCATCGCGTTCATGGAGATAGAAATCTGTACGTACGTACGAACACTACTTCCATTTCATTTTTCATTTTAAAAGGAATAAAAACAAAATTATGCATATGTATATTATTATTATAGTATAATATAATATCTTATATATGTTACTTAATTTTATTAACTCCATCCTTTATATGTTCCATGCATGTTATTAATGAGTCATATCACATTGAGGGGGCGGTAGTCCGCACTTCACCGAATGAAATTATCGTATATATATACAACATGAAATGAATAATGGTATGCTGTAAAATGGAATCAAAGAAGATTATATATAAAATAAATATCATGAATATCATATTTAATTACAATGCCAATATTTACCATGAGAGGTAGTAGGAGATAATTGAACAATCATCGTTTCGTGAGGTGTTTGGTTTCCATCCACAGAAACATTATGTTTTTCACCCATTAGATGGAGGTGTGTGTAAGTGTAGATCGAATAATTCCCATAAAAATATCCTATAATATTGATGATACTTGTGTTGTTACAAAAGAAAATAATAAAAAGAGTTTAGGGGTTGCGGAAGTAAAATAAAAGAAAAGAAGTTAAGAGAAATTGTTACTTATAATTTGGGTAACTCCCTATGGATTGAACCAAAAGGACTCTTGAAGATCCTTCTGAATAATGTAAGGCTACTAATAGGAGGAGAGGGAAGTAGGGAGATTAACTGGTCATAGTTTGGATGAGCAAAAAGGCTTTATATGTGTGAGGAATTGTATAGAAGCGGTGTTCATTTATAAGGGGGTAGAGGGGCTCTTTAGTAATGATTGAAAATATTATTTTATTAAATAATTATATTTGATTTTTGATGGTCCAAAACTCATTGAAGTTGAATCTAAGATGACTCATGATCCAAATGAAATCATCTGATAAAAATTTTACTGGTTTTGGGTATTATTTTATTCATTATAAGCTTATTTATTTAACCCATTTATTAATGATGTAAACACTACATCATTATTGTGTCATAAATAATTTATCTTATTAGATTTATAAAAATTATAAAAAAATATACTATGATGTAGGAAATATTTTTATCTTTCTAATGAATATTTACAGTCAAAATGATAACATATATAACCCTATGTAAAAACTAGTTTTCTAAAAGCTATATGCTTGTGTCATTTTTGTATTTACTTTAACATAATTAATATAATGTGTCATTATCACGTAAAAGTGGCTCCATGGGGTCCCAAAATCGACTCAAAGACGCAAATATTCGGAAATGTATCTCCCAGTAGAGTTAGGACACGTTTTAGGGTAATTTAGTATTATTATAAAATTATTTTTTATCCTTATTTACCGGATTTACACTTTAACAATGTTAAATAAAATATTTATCGAAGTAATTATTCAAAATGTCTAAAAAAAAGTTACCTATTTACACAATTTGGACCTCCTGATTCTAAATATGGAATACATTTTTCTAAATTAAAAACATAGAAGTGGCAGAAATAAATTTAAAATTAATTCCCGTTGTCGAAACAAAAAGAGTATTTTTAACAAATAATAACTATTAAAAGATTGACACTTTCTTATGTCCAGTTTAAATATGAAATTATGTCCAATGACCAAAATTGGATTAAATGGTAAAATAAAAATCTAATTATACTTTAAAATAACTCAAATTCATAATTTCTCGATATTTAATATTTTGATTAAAAATGTTTTTTTAATTAAAATTTAGTAATTTTCACTATTCATCAAAATGTGAAATTTATCAGAAAAGTACCAAACTTTAACCCTAAGCTAATTTTGATATTATGAATACAAAAATTTAGTCTATTTCAAATATTTAAAACCATAAAACTTTCATTTATTAATTTAAAATTAATTCCCTCTGTTAAAACTAAATGGTGTATTTTAAAAATAATAACTATCAAAAGTCTGACACTTGTTTATATACTATTTCAAAGTGAAATTACATAAAACTACATTAATTTGATTAAATGGTTAAAATATAATCTATTTATACCTCAAAACCATTAAAATTTATAATTTAAAAATATAAATTATTTTGATTTAAAAAGATGTTTTCAGTTAAAATATAGTATTTTTCACTATTCACCCAAATATGAATGTTATCAAAAAAACACCAAAACATTATTGAAACTAAATTATTATGTCCTAATTCTAAATAAGAATTTTATTTTGTCAAATTGAATATTTAAAAGTTTCCAATATTGGATTGAAAAAGGCTGCGCAATTAAAAGGCGGTAAAATTGCATTTTTTTAATAATATTTCATTTATCTGACAAAATAGAATGTGTTCTTAAATTATGTCTAATAAACTCTTTATATGGACTCTAAAATTATAATTATTATATAAAGTTCCAAATTCTGCTAATACTATTCATAACCGCTCTTGAACGGCTAGTTTGGTAAGTCGTGGTGCGCTTGAACTCGGTGTTGCGTGTAGTATAAGTTATTGAATTACATTGAAGAAATAATGTACTATGAAATCTTGGGGTGTTACATTCTCCCTTCCTTCAATAAATTTCATCCTTACTATTTGAAATTATTTTTCAAAAATAAAAGGTTGAAAATAGAAAATACCTTTGGGAAAACCCACATCAGAAATTAGGTTAATAAAATTTAGTCTTAATAAGAGGAAAAGTGAAATGAAAGGGTCTCCACCAAATTATGATATCAATTAGGAGAACATTGGTTGAAATTAGAGACATATAATTGGAGGAAAGAATTAAATATATATAGGTAGTGATTGAGGTTATCAATCATAAACAAGTGTAAAATTGAGGGCCTCAATTTTATCAATCTATGATGATTTAAAATTCCATCGGTTCAACAAAACATAATGTATTAATATGAAATATTTTTTGTTTTAAGATACCTTCACTAAAGTATAATAATTAATTTCTTCATAGAATAACATAAGAAAAAAATATATACTTGACAAGTAGAGTCCCATCCTTTAACTAATTTCTACCACAAACTCATCTTTCACTATAAAAGATAATTGATCTTAAAAATAATATTCTATTTATCCTATTCGTATAGGGTTCAAAAAAATTAATTTATAATTCATCTACCATATTTTTTTAAAATTGAATAAATTATTCAATCCAGGATATCATGTGGACCAGTGGCAGGTGATACACCCTTGTCACCCTTCGGTTGAGGGTTAAAGTCTCACGACATTGCTGGACGAGACGGGTTGTCGCCCGACCTCCGGGTTGTCCTTTTATGGAAATCCAAAAATAATCTCAAACTAGAATTATCCAAAATACATATATCCAAACTCATAGTCCAAAATTTATACATATGGTAAACACAATAAAGATCCTTTTTCAGCGTAATAACATGTGAACACCTTCATCATGTATTCTTTTAAAACATTGCAACATCCTAAATTACCATAAAACCATATTGATTACATTCATGATCCCTTATTACATATTTAATACTAGATATACTCTTTATATCCAAAAATGTTTTAAACTCTAACAATTTTGGAATATACACATCAGTAATCTTTTTCAAGGTAGTCAAGAAGATCCAATATGATTTATCCAAATCAAACATGTATTATTCCAAAATCACTACCGCTGTGTTAGAACCACATTATGGTTTATATTTCTATAAACCATATATTTTCCAAAAATATAACCTGCAATTGAGTCACTTTTCTTGGTTCCACACAATCTCATGTCCTTAATAAAATAGTACTACAGTAGAATCCTTATATACTCCATAACTATTATAACCAGTACATCATTGATACAACACTCAAATGACATAATTTTTATTAACAACATAATAACTCTAATCATTCCTTCTCATCTATGGTATTATCCTAACTTGATTATTATCCAATAGCATCATTTGAGGCATACCCTGATTATTTGGACATTGGTTCACATAGTGTCCCAACTCCTTGTCGATTAAGAATTGTACATTTTAAAACCTTTTTATTACCCTTGTAGTCATATACATGGTGTCCTTTTACTCCACACTTATAACAAACTCTCATTCCCTTCAGGAAAGTTCGATGGTTTTTCTGCCCATAGTTATCACCTATGGGAAAATTCTTCTTTTACCTCTTCCCTTTATCCATATTTCTCTCTTCCATCTTTTTCTTCTCTTGATTCCCCTCAAATCCATAGGAATCGGATAATTATTTACTTATATATTCAACACATGATACTATTTCTTCATATATTGGGAATGCGTGGGAGATAATTTCCCTTCTATATGATGGATTAATAGCATGATATATATGATCCTTATTACTCATTGGATCATACGTATTGCTGGACTTCACAATCCTTCTACTGGGCGCCATTTCTATACAATGGCATACAATAGGTCTGTTTATGAATTGCAATGAATAATTCCAAACATGTAAAATAACTAACGTAGATTGAACAATTTATGGATATAATCCATAATCATAAAAAATAATTGAGGAAGTATATACTCATAAACCCACCATAATGGTTTGTAATGAAATTTAGAATTATCAAAAGTGTATCCCCCCATGAGTGTCGTAACCAAGAGTTAAGCATGGCATGTTGTTGTGCACCATTTCCCATTCGATTCTAGCTCAAAGAGGTGTTTTCGAGTATTACCCCTAGGTACATTTGTGCCAGAGCCACCTATACCTACTCTTATCTAGATAGAGATGTATTGCTCTGAAATCTCAAAAAATCTCTACAATACCAAAATTCTAGGAAGTTATTCTATATTAAACCTCAAATTCTATCATAGGGCTATGTGATCTAATCAAGTTTTATCTAAATATAGCTTCCTTGGATTTTACTAAACTTCCTCTGATACCAACTGTAACACCCCGACCCCAATTTCCCAGAGTCAGTGCATTATTTTAATACATTGGCATGATTACAAGGAATCAAGTCTTGAAGGAAAGATCAGTTTAGCAGTCTTGGATAATAGATTACATACATGAATGTCACATTACACATTATAACATAAAAAAACATAAAATATCCTTTATGAACTCCATCATTCTGTTGGATTAACCCTGCATATCAATGACAATACTCTTCTTGGAATCCTGGGAAAAATAAAACATGAAAAGGGGTGAGCTCAAATGCACAGTAAGGGTAAGCAATATAGCAAAAAATGACATCAATATTAATCATGGTGAATAATTGATACCACATGCCTTTAACAATAACAAACATGAAAACATTTAGGGCAAGAATATGAGATGAGTATATAATGCAATAATAAAACATATTCATGGGTATTATACTAGTTGAATGACCACATGAACCATCAATATTATTTCCATAATGAGGGAATGTATAATGCTGGACATTCTGAAACATTTTGTCAAGGCCTTGTCCAAGTCATCTAAAAATAATTAAGGCCTTGTCCAAAACCATATATCAAAATGGGAAAGGGCCTCAGCCAATTCCACGTATAGTTGTCTCATGAGTCCAACCGATTCATCGAGGAGCTATAGCGGGATCCACCCGTCACATACTAAGTCCAATACAATCCTCATATGAAAAGGATGAAATATAACATAAACATTCGTATTAAAACTAGCATATGAAATTTCAATTATTTAATCATAATCCAAGAATGGTATAAAAATAGCACATCCATAGAAAAACAAATCACAAAACCTACAATACAATATGGAAGTTTTGTATCATAATAAATCAACATCAAATAAACGCAAATCCATCAATGGATGTTGACATAAATGAAATAAAAACCCTTTATTAATGAAATATCGCATTATATTTTGAAATAATTTAAGAGTCGCATAATTATAAAGAAAACATTTATTTTGAAAATATTATTTTATGCTTGTATGGGAATCTTTGACGATGTTATAGCGATGTAATATATCTGCACCCACCGTATAAGTTAAAAAATATTTTCTTACCTTAATTTTGTTGAAAAGGTTAAAAAGGACATTGTGTGGAAAACAATGGAAAGATTACTTTATGAAAATATTATAAAAAGAAAAAAAATGGTATAAATGATTTTAACCCATATTCTTTAAAAAAGTAATAATGTTTTCAAATTTATTTTTAAGAAACATGAATGTTGATGATGAAGAGGTCCCAGTAGATAATTACGTATAAACAATCTTGGATAATGAAGAGATTGTGTAATAAACCCTTAACATGTACTTTTCCTTTGTCGAGGATAGGTTAACCTCATATATAATGGTGAAGTAATTTTTATTAAATTATTAAAGAATCATATACATTAATATGATTTCATATATGATATTCTAATATTTCATTTTAGTATTATCTTTGTTTCAGTGATAATTGATTGGTTACACTTTATATGCTTGGTTAGGTAATTCATGTTAGTTATGAATAGGATATATTTGATTTATATATAGAATGATATTATGTCATTAAAAATTATTTTTAACCATAAAATTAAAATTAGTCTTGAATGTATATTATGGGTAAATGAATCTCATCGCATTCGTGGAGACGGTAATCCATACGTACGCATGAACGATACTTCCATTTCATTTTTAATTTTAAAAGGAATAAAAACCAAATGATACATAGGTATATTATTATTCCAGTATAACATAATATCTTATATATGTTACATACGTTCATTAAAACCATCCTTTATATGTTCCATGTATGGTATTAACGATTCATATCACATTGAGGGGGCGGTAGTCTGCACTTCCTCAAATGAAATTTTTTTATATATACACAACATGAAATGAATAATGGTATGCTAAAAAATGTAATTAAATAAGCTTATATATAAAATAAATCTCATTAATATCATATTTAATTACAATACCATCATAATGTCTACCATGAGAGGTGGTAAATGATAATTGAGAAATCATCGTTTTGTGAGGCGTTTGGTTCACATCCACAGAAACATTATGTTTTTCACCCATTAGATGGAGGTGTTTGTATGTTTAGTTCAAATACTTCTCATTACAATATCCTAGTATATTGTGGTTACTAGTGTTTTTACAAAAGAAAATAATAAAACGATTTTAGGGGTTTGAGAAGTAAAATAAAATAAAATATGTTGAAGAAAAAAGTTTATATTGAATGATATTTTTTTTATCTTTTGGTATTTTTTGTTAAATTTTGGTGATTATTAGTAGGATTTATTTTTATAAAGGAATATCCATTTTTGGGATTATATGATTTTCTACAAAAAAATTTGTTATGGGAAATTTCTTATAGGCCAAGGAAATATATATTTCATCTTTTGTTGATTATGTTATTCTCTAGAAGTTGATTCTTGCACTTCAGGTGTGACCAAGTCATCTTAAATAACCATCAATTTGATAAATGATGAGTCTGTGGTAGAAATTTATTATTCTATGAAACTCAACATGTAATGTAAGTATATTTACTTATGATATTAGGAAATATCATAAATAAAATGTCTAACTTTATGAATGGTACCCTAAAATAAAAAACAGTGTACATTAACTTTCCCAACTTGGGAATCAATGACCATTTAACATATCACAATATTGTAGTTTTCTGGTGGTTAACTTTATCATGATCCTGTTTTCTATCCCAATCCATAAGATATTTACATGTAGTTTCTCCTTCATATCCATGTTTTCATTGAATCCTAGTATGAGTTATCTCAGGTGACATTTAGAATTCTCTTTTATTCTTTTATAGTGATAGTTTCATTGACTCATTTCCCGATGTGGGAATTTAAATGATGTTTCCTAGACCAATTTTAAAATTGAGAGGATGAAATTTCCAAAAAAGGGGGATGGATGTAACAAAAATGGTATTTATAGAATAATTTTTGTTCATATATATTAATATTTATGAATAAGATATTGATTTTATGTTAAAGATGATACCTTTTCGATATCGTAGTCAACATGCAACTGTGGGTTTCATTGAAATCTTATGTTTCACACCACCTTGAGTTAGACCAAAAAATAATTTAATATTATTATTATTTAAAATGGTAGTTGACTTCTAGCTATTTTATTGGAGGGAATTAATATAACTAACTATATTATGATGGCTCATGTTTGTTAAATGTTTTTAGTTTAATCGAATAACTTTTAGTGTCATAAAAAAATAATTAATATGATTTTAATCATGAAATACTGTAGGAATAAAATTTTTTAGAGCCCCGTGATTTATTTTGTTTCTCTGGTTTCCTGTAATTTTTTACCTCTCCATTAAATCAATAAAAATATGAGTTTTCAATTAGCATGAAATACTCTATCATTCTTTAAAAGGATGATTTATAACCTTTTAATGGATAAATTTTTTTAACAATTGTTTTTGTAACATTATTGTTTTTAATTTAATAAAATAAACATCTTATATATAAGCAAGACATAAAAATATACATTGGGTAATGTTTTGGTATTTTTCTGATAATGACCATTTTTTGATGAATGATGAAAAATACTGTAATTTAATTCTAAATTGCCTTTTCATCTATTTTTATATGATTAGACTATATTTTAATTGGTTTAAAAGTTTAATTTAATTATTTTTTTACAATTTAATCCAATGTTGGTAATTGGAAGTAATTTCACTTTTTAATTAGACATAAACAAATGATAATCTTTTGATAGTTATTATTTCTTAAAAACACGATTTTTTGTTTTGACAAAGATTATTATTTTTATATAATTTTATGAAACTTCAATATTTTGAATTTGGAAAATTTTATTCCATATTTGGAATTGGGATGTCCATATTGTTTAAAATGGTAAATATTATTTTTAGACATTATGAATAGTAAGATCAGATAATATTTTCTTTACCATCATTAAAGGGTAAATCTGGTTAATGAAGATAAAAAATAATAATAAAATAATATTAAATTACCCTAATATGTGTCAAAATCCTATTTAATTAAATATGTCTAACCATGGGAATCCTTCAAAATATTTTGGGACCCCATGGAGGCAATTTTATGTGAAAATTTCCTTTTATAAAAATTAATTTATCTTTATGAAAAATGTGTCATAAACATATCTCGTTTCTTAAAAAAAATTAATGGGGTTATATAAGTGATATTTTCTACTATAAATATAAATATGAAATATAAAAATATTTAATACATCATCATATTTTATTTATAATTTTTAGACATCAAATATATAAATATAGATATGACACAATGATGATGTAATAATTACCTCATAAATGTCTTTTTTAAATAAATGTGATTATAAATATTAATATAAATTTATTTGGAATATTTTTATGCCATCTTAAATTTTTTATGATAATTATGGATTATTATATTATAATTAATTAGGGTTTATCAAAGGAATCAAGTTGTTTTGGATTTTTAAAAATTCTTGATACAAATAGTACAAAAATTGACATAAATGACATTTCAAATAAATTTAAATTTTATTATATGATTAAATGGCCCGAAAAATATAACATTTATAAAAATTAAATATATGATGTTAATATGTCATTAATGATCTATTTTGGTGTCTTGTTATTTCAAAATAAATATATTAACCATATAGTATGAATATACATGAAGACTTGTTAAAAGATAAATAAGTTAATAAAGGTATAAAAATTAAGATAAGGATTAAAAAAAATCCAAAACCTGTAAAATTATTATTGTATGATATTATTTAGACATATAATAATCTTATCAGTAAATTTAATTAGTTTTGGATCTTTTGAAACTGAAAATTAATTTATAGTGTAATAATACATTCAAACATTTCGTAAAGAACCCATACTCTTTCTTATGAAAGTCCACTACGTCAATCCCATTACTCGAACTTCTCAAGCTCATTGGCTCAACCAAACTATACTCCAATAATAGCCCCACATCCCTAAACTCCACCTAGAAGCCATACATTGTGCAAGAGTAAATTTTATAAACATTTTCATTCAAATCAAATGGAGTTACCCAATTTAAATGTATCGTCTTCTCCCAAGTTCTTTTCTTTTATTTTCCTTCTCAAACCACCTAAAATCTATTTATTAAATTATTTAATAACAACACCAGTATATTAAATTTGGTAGAATTTTTTGTGAGAGTGTTTAAAACTAAAACTCTACACACCTCTATCTAATGGATATGAACATACTGTTTCTGTGGACGGTGATCTACTACCTCATGGGACGATTATTGTTCAATTATCACCAACCACCTCTCATGGTGGCCATTTTGATGGAACTATATTCATACGTGATATATATTATGTTTATATTGTCTATATGCATCTGTATAATTCTTTTGTTGCATTCCTCTATAGTTTACATAACAGGTAAATACGATAATTTTATTTGAGGAAGTGCGGACTACCACCCACTCAATGTGATTTGAATCATTCATTCTATACCTGTAACATATAATGTATGGATTAAATGAAATTATATATTACATTATACTAGAATTATAATATATTTCTGTATAATTTTCTTTACATTTTATAAAATATGATATAGAAATGAAAGTCATGTTCATTCGTATGTACGACATACCGTCACCATGAATGTTACATTTCATTTCCAATAAACAATTGTTATGTACTATTATAAATACATACATATATATATACTTCATATATATTATATAATGATATATAATTCATGAATATCATTCTGGAGATAGTGGTCTTTTTACCACAAGGGTAACTTGTAATTATAAAAAATTTATTTTTTCCAAAAGTAATAAATATAGTCAAAACAATCATTATTAACATAAATGATTATGTTATGTTTATAACATGGAATTAAATGTTATAAACGGAAAAATAAACTTCAAACATGTTCTGAATCATGTATAAATTAACATCATTTTATGTTTCAGCATATTAAAGAACGAATGATTAATATCGGACATGAGGTAACAGAACTTCTTACCCTAATTTCAATTATTTGTGTTAATATTATAATTCTAGATTTTGTCATGATATGAATGTTAGTGAATGAACTATTAAAATTTTAAACATAATATCTAATTATATTGGGTGTATTTAAATTTTTCACTCATAATTATTTCAATGGTTTATCCTTAATGTAATGATACAGTTTTGTATGGGAACCTTTCACCCTCATCAAAGTAAAAGACTTTTTTATGTTATGTCTTATAATTTCAATTTCCAATGATTGTGTATGTTATTATATATCTTTCATTCATTAAATTGTATGTCCATGTTAGGAGATATCATTTCCTCTCTCATTAACTAAATTATTGAATTTTAATGTGACGTCATTATGCTGCTGAATTTTCATAAGGGAATATGTCACAATATCATTTCATTAAGGCATATCTTTATATTGTGCACCTATATTATCCTATAAGGTTTATATACATCCATTTTAAAAATTATATCATGAATCTACTTATTCTCCTGATATTATAATTTTTTATTAATTTTATTCTTTAATTATTTTTATTCTAGTATTTTCTCAAGTGGTAATAAACCCTTTAACTATATAATTGTATTAAATGTTTTAAACATATAATTTATCTAATCATTTCTTATTAATGTCCATGTTTTCAAAATATTTCTAAAGATTTATTTATATGGAAATTTATTTCTTAAAATACTAATTTTTATAAATGTTTCTATGTGGTATGGTACACATTGATTATAGAATATTGATTGAAAATTTTTTAAATGTGTTTTTTGAAATGAATTTATTTTGTCAAAATCTAAAATAATATATTGTTATTGAAATTTGGAAATGTTATATTTCCTTTATTCTTGTTTTATTTGTTTTGAGTATGTTATTGATCATGGAAATTATTTATATATACGAGTGGTTCCATGATTAACCTAGGGCAGGTGAGCTTGAGATAGCACTCCAATTAATTGGGTAACATGAATGGGGTAAATGTTAATGTTTCTCCTAAGTGATCTAGGGAATATACTATGATGGGTATTCCAAACGTTACTCAATACATATCTGTGAATGTAAAAACGTATGTTATGGATGCCACATGTAATCTTTATGATTTATGATTTCTCAGTGTTATTCATAAATCTAATGATTTCACGAGGTGCGTTAAATAGATTATGTTTTGTATGTATTTAGGAACTAATGATTTCATTCATTATATTATAACCCATAAAATGATTTTATGATCATCCCGTGTTTTTTAAATGTTCTTCACATGGTCTAATGTAGTTTAGGAGAAAATAATAATTCAATAATATTTATCTCAAGAAAATAATTCATTTTCTCTTTTAAAATTTTTTATTTTATGAAAAAAATTGATACTGAGTAGTTGTGTCTACATTGTAATAGTTGAGATGTAAAGTAATAGATGTTGCCTAATTCTCTACAAATCTAAACGTTAGAAGATTTTAAATGTCAATTGTAAACCTAACTCACAATTATGTAATGTCTAAGGTTGTGGCATTAGACATACTTTTCAAGCTTTAAAACAATTTCACTTAAAAAAGAATTATTATCGTGACATATTAGTGGGATTAATTTTCATATAATTTTTTCATATTACATGATTGTATGATTGAATATGGATTCTTTATTTTGAATAAAATTATTTTATAATTATTAATAAGCTCAAAATATTTATGACCAAAATTATTATTGAGATAAATTAAAACTATCTAAAGTTATTAAAGTTAAAACAAGATTACATAGTTTTTAAAGATTAATTTATTCCAAAAAACCCATTAAACAAGTCCGAAATCTATTTTATGGAAATATATAAAGCAATTCCCATATTATATAGAGAATAAAAATTAATTGGATTCACAAGATGTAATAGAGTCTTATCAATAGTGTTTATATTTAAATATTTACAATAATGAAACTCCTCCTCCACTATAAAAGAGAACACACCACCTCACATCATCACACATCTAAAGGCCATTTGATCAGAAAACCTATGAAAAAATATTATCCAAAAATCCCCCAATTAATCCTAGAATCATACCATTGGGAATAAATCCATCATATGAAATCATTTGGTGTTAACCAAGATGAGTTACTCCAAGAAGAGGTATCATATTTCTATAATATCTTCTGTTTTATTTTCATTCCCCAACCCTTTAAAAATTCTTATTCTATGATTATATGACAACCTCAGTAGAATAAAAATGAAAATATTTTTTTATTATATAGTTTGTACCAAAACCTAATTTCACATCCATCAAATGTGTAATGAACATACCGTTCATGTGTATGATGGACTCCACCTTGCGAAACGATATGGTTCATTTTCCTTTTACCAACTGTCCTAGTTTTGAATAATGATGGACATAATATTTTCTGATTTTATATATGATATTTAGGATTTATTTATACTTATATATTAATTATATTACACACACCTTCATTCTATCAATTTTTTGTAAATAGGATTACATTGTTTGTGTATGTGAGGACTACCGCCTGCTAAAATTGATGTGATTCGGTCACATTTTACATCGAATGTTGTTAGATCCTGGGTTTTTCATGAGTTTTCGATCTTCATTTTTAATGATTTTAATTTCTTTTTGGCTAAGACCCTAGGAAAGTCCTTTGGAAGATTGGGTTGTTTTTTGGGAATGATAAGGAAAACATACTGAAAACTGGTGGCAGGCTACGTACACATCATTTAGATGTACAACACGTTGTGTACTTCAAGTAAACACAATGTACATTTTCATGAAAACGTGTATCAAGTATAAATAAGAAAAAATTATGTTGTAGTACATGTCGTGAACATGAGGTACACACTATGTAATTTCCCAATGGGTTTTATTTATAAAAGTCACAGTAGCTCATATTTCTATCAGACAATCTGTTTTCTCCCATTCATGAGTTCAAAAACCATCTATTCTAGTTTTTTAAGTATTGAAGCCATATGGACTCTGATTCGAGCACTTACTATCATGTTGTAACCATAACATCATGTAATAGATTCCCTTTTAGTCATTTATGATTCTTATGAATGATGACTGTGCTATTTTATTTAGGCTCATATTCCCCAATAAGCAATTATTTGTCTGTTCTAAATATTTTAACAAACACGGGATGAATCTGGACACAATACTGGGCTAGTTGTCTACTAACGAGGCGAGGTATGTGGTTTATAATTTCTCTCAGATATTCTTTGTTTTCTATTGAGCGATCGGCCAAAATTCCATTTTTCGTATTTTCCTTCAAGGGAATATTTTTTATGGAGTATATTTTTGTATTTGTAGTCATATATAGTGTGGTTATCCATGTGTTCTGTTAAGGTTTGTTGGAAACAGTTTCTTTTTTTGAGGTCTCCTGAGGGGTGTGCCTTAATGGAATAGATTGTTTATGCGTGTTTAAACCACCCAATGGGTGTGTTCTTTTGATAACCTACTTATATGAAACATTTTAGTGACTTGATATATAGGGTAGTTAGTTTTGGAGATTTACTCCCTATGTGATTTTTGAATATCATTTTATTCCTTGCCTATTTTGTTAGATTTTCATGTTGAATGGATGATATGGGTGGGTATACCTATATTTAAAGAATTAATGACATATCAAATGGTTTATATTGGAGGGTCTGACCATATTCTTATGATAAATGGTTTTCATGGGTGCATATACTCATGGATTGTTCTTTTTGACATGAGTTGGAATACTCACTTGGTTATAGATGTTTAACTATAATTATTGAATGATTTAATGCTTAATTGAATGGATTGATAGATTCCTTGGACTACTCTACCAGGTTCTGGAATGCGGTAGTGGACTCCTTAGGTTGATTATGCCCCTTGGGTCTTGATTCTATGGGATGCCTCATGCCATTCTACCCCATAGGATCCATAATTCTTGGGCTCGTGTAGGACATGACATTGTCTTTGTCCTAGGACACCAACCAGTGTCTACCTTTTTTTCCACCTAGGATGCCCATTGGACTCAATGGGATTCCTTATACATGCTCCGTAGATCCATCCCTCCATTGTCTAGATATTACTACATTAATGCATTGGTCTGCTGCAACCTTGTATCCGACCCACGTGGTCTGCATTTCACAGTACGATGTGGTCCTGGGTTGATACATCACAATACGGAGTGGTTGCGGGATACTTTCTCATGTTATAAATTGAGGCTTTTGGTTGTAGGATATTGATGGATATATGAAATGGACATTTTAATTGTTAAATTGTAATAGATGCATTGTTAGGAGATGAATATCTTTTGTAGGTATCCTTGAGAGATGTTTATTTTCCTTATTATAGTAAACTTATTCCTGGGGAATCTGAACATATGTACCCATTGTTTACACTTGCTATAACATTTATAGAATTGATGTCATTATTTTATTGAACTAGGTGGTAGCATACTAGGATTCTTATCTCATACACTTTTTGGGCCTCCTTAGTGACCCAAACATATTATATGGTGGTAGGTGATGATAGAGGAAATTACCATAGTACAGGTTGTTGATTGTGGATTTGGAGTAGGGGAGCATAGGACTACGTTGAGGCTTGCGATACTAGGATACCATTTTTGATCATTTGTTCATTTTTGGGACTTGTACTGTTTGACATTTATGTGTACCTACTTCGGCTATTTTCTAGAAACATGTACCATATTTATCATTTTTTTATATGAGTAACATCTATTTATTGGTATGTATATTCCTATATTCTTGTATTAATTTTAGTTGTCTGTTTATTTATTCAATTATGCTATTGATTTTTTTTGAATTCCATTTTGATAATCGAGTAATGAAGTCACAGTCTCCCCACTAACTCACCTAGTCCTTCACTGCTCATCGATAGCCTCTAGACTTTGGGGAGATGGGATAGAGGGCATGTGACCAACAGGGTATGTGGCACAGTTTCAGGTGGAATCATGGTCTATGATGTTACAATGTGGTATTTGAGGGTTTTCCATATTTTGGTTGAATTTTTGTTTGGCAACGTAAGACTAGGATAAGAAGGAAATGGAGTTTTGTATTACACTATTCCCAATATTAGATACCCAATGTTCAGGGAAAATCCAAATTTCACCAAACTAAATTATGATTTTCATGATTTCGAGTATTACAGTTTATTGGAATTCACCATTGGGTGATGCACATAATTTATACTATTTCTATTGTTGTAATTATTTGAATCAATTTCTATTGAAACCAAATGATATGAGGTTGTGACATCTAATGCATCATAAACACAATTTTTAGAATCAGATTCCATTCATTATGGCATGACATATCAGATGCATTATATGTTGCATGCAGTTGTGATTTTTGATGTTATAGTTGTGCATACTGTTATGTTATTTGGGTGCAGTAACCAAATGTGTTGCATCATCGGTTAATCCATAATGTGTATGGACCATTATGAATTGGGAGATGATGCACCGATAAAATGTAAATTCTGAATGAACTTGTAATATTTAATGATTAAATAAGAGCTATGTTGGGATTTTATGAGGTGTTATGGGAGATCATTGATTTGGAAATTGTTAATGCTTGGGTAAAATTTATTTAATAACGGATTGTGAAATGGAAATTGGAACTGGAATGGTGAAAATGACTTAAACTAGACCCAGATTTTGAGTTGGCGAGAGGCATTGCTTCTAGTGGTTCTTTTTCTATTCTCTATACAGTCCTAGATTTAGGAGTAGGCAGTGGGTTTGAATTGGTTATTAGGAGGGTTATGACCTTTCAATGCTTTGATCTTTGTGCTTTGAGGTTTTCTTTTCCTGAGGCGTGTGTTTGGCATTGTAGATACATGCCACCACAATGACCTCTAGTGGTACTCGACGATGGAGGTGATGACTATACATTAGTGATAGTTGTCCACAGGCTACCTCTTGATCCTTATATAGTGTCAGATACTGAAATAGAGTATATTTTGGGCTTAAAAATGAGGCAAAGATCAGAGAGGGTTTCATTTGTTATATAACGACAATGTAGGGAGCACCAGATCCAAAATTGACAATGTCTTAGCTGACACAGTTGTTCCATAAACAACATCCTCCTATATTTTCAAGAGATGGTGGACCATTGGCTGTAGGGCTATGTGTAGAGACCATGCTAGAATATTTTGAGAAATTAGAGACGCCACTAGAGTAAATGGTCGTGATCACGACATACATGCTACGTGGAGAAAAAAATACCAAGTTATAAGTTCTAAAATAGGTTGATGGGATCCATAATATTGGTTGGAATGAGTTCCAACCCCACTTTTACGATTACTTTTATCCCACAACTATGAGTGTAGAGAGGGATAGTGAGTTCATGCATCTACAGTAGGGCACGATAATGGTTATGGAGTAATCAGAATGATTTACCGGGCATCAACATTTTTCATTGATGTATCTTACTACTTAGCTATCGAGGGAGTGAATTTTCGAGTAAGGTCTTAGACATGCTATCAGATCTCAGGTAAACATGTTCAGTTTCCTTCTATCATTGAGATTGTGAATCAGGCGTTGATTACATTGTGGAACCTACAGATGATGGGGGTACAAAATAGGTGAGTATTATTTCCCACCCCATTGGATCTATGTATTCAGGAACGAAGCGTCATTTCAAGTCATCATGTGACATGAGTGCATATCAGGCTGTTGGTGAAGGATGTTTCGTGTTTTCCCATTAGTGTGGTAGGGGAGGCCACATAAAAAATTAGAATGAGTGAGACCCAGTTCTGTTCTGAACTTTTAGCAGTATGGGGCACATACATTGGTTTTTCAGGACATTCCTTCGTGCTGCGAGTGGTTGGGGTTCATCTCCGAAGTTAGGTTTAAAAGTAGGGTATTCATTTCTCTACCAGGATGAGAGCATGATTAGTTTTTAATTGTCAAGATAGGGCAGTGGTGGTCATGATTGTGGTTGAAAGACTTTGAATTCATTGATGCATTTTAGAGGATTAGCTTAGGTTATCCATGCACGGTCACAATGCCATGGTATAGGATAGAAATATGCAGTGGAACAAACCCATCAGCTGCAGGATCGAGGACCGTCTATAGTGAGAGGTACGATTTTAGTAGTTTTTACTATTTCATATTCTATTTTCGATATTTTTTCCTAAAACATATTTATAAAATTTGTATATAGCCTTAGGATTCTTATTTTTATTTATGAGGGAGTTTGGACACTAGACACATCATTGGGATTTAGAACTGGTGATGTACGGTAGTGTACAGAGTGTCCCCTTGAGGTCGGAGGGTGTCACTTCACAAGGGATCTTTATGTACTCTATTTGAAAAGGATTTAATTCATTCAGTGAATGTATTGGCTCATATATTCTCTAGTATATGTGGAATTCTATTGCAGGAGGGTGGCATTCACATAAATAGAGGGTGTAATTTTTATTCTCAAGGATTAATGGGATGTCTATGAGTGAAGAGATGGACCCGAGCAACATGATATTTATGGGATGATATCCTAGATTTCTATTTTGTTTTTTGATGGATATGGAGTGATTAAAGAATACATTACTCTAGTGGTTGAGCGCTTAAGGGATGTCTTTTGTAATGAATCTTCTGGTTTACCTCCTGAGAGAGAGGTGGAGTTCTCCATCGAGATAGTTCCCTGATCTGCACCGATATCCATTCCCCCTTACATGATGGATACTATAGAGATGCAGGAGCTCAAGAGGCAGCAAGAGGATTTGGAGGTGAATGGGATTATTAGACCCAATACTTCTCTATGGGGTTCACCAGTCTTTTTTGTTAAAAATATCAGTCGAACTCTTAATCTATTAGTGGATTAATGAGAACTGAATTAGTTTAAGGTTAAAAAACTAATATCCATTACCAGGTATAGACGACTTGTTCAATAATCTTCGAGGATCTTGTGTGTTCTTGAAGATCAACTTGGGGTCTGGATATCACCAAAGTGTGTGTTTGACATGCATACATACCCCATACTACCTTCTGTAGTAGGTAGGGGTTATACAAGTATCTGGTTATGCAGTTTGGTCTAACCAACACCCCAGAGGTTTTCATGGATTTGATGTACCGAGTGTTCCATATTTAGCTAGATTATTTGTGGTGGTTTTCTTGGACGATATATTGGGGTACTCTCACAATTTACATGACCATGCCGACCACATTTTATCTTTTTTAATGCACATATAAATCATCATTTATATGGTAAAGGAAACAAATGAAACTATTTTATGGATCAGATTCACTTCCTGGGTCACATTATCTCAGAGACAGGAGTGTCAGTGGACCCAAAAAAGTTGAGAACTGCAATTTCCTTGGAACAATCCAAAAATGTTTTTGAAATATCTAGTTTCTTAGTAATAGATGGATTCTACAAAAATTTTATACAGGAATTCTCATTCTTAGCATCATCTTTTAAGGGATTGACTAAGAAGTGTGTAAAGATTATGTGGTTAATGTCATATGATGTATCATTTCAGATGATAAAATGGAGGATAACATCATTAACAATCCATAAATTTCCAGATCAGGGACAGAGATAAACAGTGTACTATGATTCTTCAGGTATTGGGTTGGGGGAAGTGCTCATGTAGGGGGGTGGATTCGTTTCATACTAGTCTCAACATCTGAGACCTCATGTGAGGAATTACCCTACACACGATCTCAAGATAAATGAGGGTTTTCATGTGTTGCTCTCTTGGAAGCCCAATTTACTGGGAAAACATTTTTTGGTGTACATGGAACAAAAAATACTCAAGTATATCATTAAACATGGTGATTAGAATTTGAGGCTATGAAGGTGGGTGGGGTACTGATTTTCCTTTGACAAATTTCTTTCATAAAATATTGGTAATGGAAATGAAATAGCTGATGAACTGTACAGGAGGACTCATATATAGGAAGTGCAGCAGGCTAGTGGTGAGTGGATTCTTCTAGAGTTATTCTCTGAGATGTATCTAGAGGTTCATGAATCACCCAGGAAAACATATCATTCATCCTTATTTGTTACATCTACTCTGCTGCATAGAGTTATGAAGAAGCAGTTATAGGATTTAGAAGGCTTAGTTCTTTAGGAAGGTGTGGAAGGAGAGGAACCTCCTCTTGGTATGAAGGTTGGTGATGATGAGATCATGTGTATCCATGGACGCATTTTGGTTCCTATGAATATACGAGAGGGGTTAATTCGGATGTTTCACACATCAACTTGGAAAGTGTATCCTAGTGATTCCAAGGTGTTCCATGACTTTCAGTATCAGCACTGGTGGTCAGGAATGAAGAGAGAGCTTACTGCTTTTGTTATGAGATGTTCCACCTGTCAGTAGGTGAAGGAAGAACATCAGTAACTAGCTGAGCTTTTACAACAGTTACCTATCCTAGAGTTGAAATTGGATGATATCATGATAGATTTTATGTCTATTTTGATGAAGGTTATTTAAGGTAATTATGCTGTGTGGGTAATAATTAATAGGCTTATAATGGTCTCACACTTCTTGATGACCAAGAAGACTTTCTGTGTTGCAGATCATGGAAAGTTTTACATACGAGGGGTGGTATGACATCATGGGGTCTCACACACTATTGTTTCCAAAAGGTACTGCAACTTTATGTCTCATTTTTGGTAGATTTTTAGTGGGTATAGGGTACACATGCGTTTTTGAGCACCACATACCACCCTTAGACTGAGGGTCAGTTAGAGGTTAAAAAAATGTTCTAGAGGACATGATGTGAGTAGGTGTGCTAGATTTTGGGGGCACTTTGGAGAGGCGCATTTCCCTGGTGGAGTTCTCCTATAATAATAGTTATCAAGAGATGATACATATGGAACCGTATGAGGGTATATACGATAGAGCATTCCATTCAACCCTGTGATTGTTAGAGGAAGGTGAGTCAGATTTACGGAGACGACATCTCATAAAAGAGACTTATGTGAATGTTCAGTTGAGTTAGAAGTGTTTGGCTATTAAATAGTATCATCCAAAATCATACATCGATCACTACTGATGACTTTTAGTGTTCAAGGTCAGAGATTGGGTTTTATTGCATGTTTCACCGAGGATGGGACATAGGCTGATCTGGGGTTAGAGTAATACTTCCTTGAGATATATCGGGTCGTTTGATGTTCTAGAGAGAGTCGGGTAGGTTTCTTATCAGATGCAATTATCTCGAAGGTACCGAGACATTAACGATGTCATCCATGTATCTGACCTGTACCATTATCCCTTATACCCATCTCACATTTTTCATCTCGAGGAGGTTGAGCTTTAGGATGACACATCCATTGTGAGGAATCATATTAGTATCGTTGAAAGGGGCATGACATTTCTCCGAGGAAGTTCACTTCCTCTACAATTGGTGAAAGGGAAGCACACTCATTTATATAATGAGACTTGGTAGATGGATGTTGTCACACATTCATAGTTTCTATAGTTGTTTTCAAACTAATCATGGCCACCTTTTAGAGTGAAATTCGGAAACAAATTACTATACGTTGGGAAGATTGTGAGATCCTAGGTTTTTCTTGAGATACAGATCTATTTTTTTAGATTAAATATGTTTTTTTCGTTTATTCATAGACACTAGGATAGGACATGGCTAGGTTGGGTTGTTTTTTGGAAAGGAAGATGAATACAGGATGAAATCTGGTTGCATGATAGGTATATGTCATGAACTTGGTCTATACGTCAGGTACTTTAAGTACACTACGTGTACTTGGCTGCCACGAAGTGTTGCTTGTCTTTCTCAGAAAACTATGTTATTGTGTAAACAATGTACTTGAGTTACATGATGTGTACTTTTCCAATGGGGGGATTTTTTTAAAAGAGGAGGTAGCTCATATTTTTTATGGTCAATATGTTTTCTCTTATTTTTGAATCCAAAACCATCTATTCTAGTTTTTCTCGTAATGAATCCATTAAGAATCTGATTCGAGTGCCATCTGTCACATTGGAACTGTATCAGTAATTACTCGATTTTTTTAGAAGTTATTGATTCTTCAGAACAGTTAATGTTATATTTAGATTTATTCTCATAAGCTCTAATAAGTCATTCTTCATCCGTTCTACATATTGTTTCCAATCAGGGATGAATTTGGACATGATACTAGATGAGATGTCTACTAACGAGGTGAGGTAGGTGGTATATATGTTATTTCAACATTTCATTATGTTTTTCTTGTGTTCAAATGAAATTATATTTTTCAGACATTATTTTGATGTATCATTTTTTAGAATGTACCTTTTAGTAGATATAGTTGTGCCTATTATGGTGACCATGGGTTCTGTTTAGGTTCGTCGGCACACGTTGCTCATTTCGAGGTCCCCCGAGTGGTTCACCTTAAGGGGATTTCTTGTGAATTCCAGTTTATACCACCCAAGGGGTGTTTTATTGTGCATTCCTTGTTAGAGGAATCATGTTAATGACATTATAGCTTCAGTGGCTAGTTTAGGAGATGCACTACCACCATCCTCATTGAATATCATGTTATACCTCACCTATTTTGATATCGTGGAATGTTAAATAGATTATATTGGTGGTTATACATATATATAAATGATTAATGACACATTAAATGGTTTATATGGGATGTTAGGAGCGTATTCTTATGATAAATGGTTTTCATGAGTTGGTATACTCATAGTTTGTGCATAATGACGTGAGTGGTTATACTCACCTGGATATAAATCATTAATTTGAATTATTTAATTTTTGAATTATTGAAGGATTAATTGTACAATTTGATAGATTCCTTTTACTACACTTCTATGATATGGAATGTGGTAGTGGACTCTATGGGATGATTCTTCCCCTTGGGTCATGATTCTATGGGATGCCTTGGGCCTTACTACCCCATATGATCCTAATTCCATTGGCTCTCAAAGGACATGTTATTTCTTTTATCAGAGGCCCCCAAAAAATTCCTTACAAGTTTCTAGTAGGTATTCAAAGGGGAATCGATGGGATGCGTCAGACACACTCCTTGGATCTGGGGCATTGTGGTCTAGATATTATTACTTGGATGACATGGTATTCATACACCTTTGATCTGGACCTCGGGGTCTACATTTCACTAAACAACGTGGTTGTGGTATGATACTTCACTATACGATGTGCCCATGGGATACTTGTTCACCTTATATAGTGTGGTTGTGGGTTACAGGTTATATATGGATGTATGGCCTGGTCGAGTGACATGTTTACTTGTTATAGCTTCCTTGTTAAGAGAAGAGTCTCTTTTGTAGGTAGAATTGAGGGAAATTCATTTTAACTTGTTATAGTTGACTTATTCCATGGGAATATGCACTTACATACCCCTTGTTTACACTTTCTATCATCTTCATATAATTTCTGTTAGAGTTGTATAGACATGGGTGGTTACCTACTAGGATGTTTATCTCTCACCCAGTTTGGGACTTTATGGGGACCCAAACAGATTATATGGGTGTAGGTTATGATAAGGGAATGTGTCCTATTATATTTTTTTCACTCCGGCTATGGAGAAGTAGAGAATATGACCAAGATGAGGCTTTTCATGATGGGATACCTTTTTGGTATTTTTTTATTTTTGGAACATGTACAGTATTACATTTCTCTATAAAAACATTTCTTGTTTTCTTGAAACTTGTACAATCTGTATCATTTGTGTATACGAGATAATTATAGTTATTGATATGTTTATTCTGGTCTGCATGTATTACATTTATTTGTATGCATATTTATTCACATTCACTATTTCATTTTTTTGACTTCCGATGTGATACTCTGGTAATGAGGGCATAGTCTACCCACTAACTCACATAGGCCCTCACTTTTAGTTGTAAGCCTCTGGAGTTTTGGGATATGCACTTGAGGCATTCTGACCAGATGGGCTTGGAAAACCATTTCAAGAGGCATCCGGGTCCGGGGTGTTACAAATGTATTGTGGATAGGTTCAGTTAATTTATATGATATATATGACATAATAATTCTTCTTCAATTATTATTATATATATAAATGTAAATATATTAGGTACATTCATTCATTAAGAATAATAATAATATGGAAACAGTGTTAATGAGTACGTATGACCTTTCGTCTTCATTAATGGTGTATTTAATTTTCTATTGGTTGTATATATATATATTATTATAAATAATTATATACAAAAAATTATGTTATATATATAATGTTTTTAATTATTTAAATAAGTTAATAATTTTCTTTGTATTTTTTTAAATACTAAGAATTCATGGAATCCACATAAATCAATACATATATTACCTAGAACATAACATTAACATAGAATTGATAATAAACTATTATTATAGAGTATTAATAAAATTATATGTGGTATTATATATAATAATATGGTATTTTGATATATTTAGTATAAAATTATATTTTTTATATAGGAGGTTTAATTTTTTATGATGAGATTCATGACACCGGGTTTTGGTTTTCTCATCTCACTTATATTTCTATTAGTTTTTTTATTATTAACCACTCATTAATTTGGTGTGTTTTAAATACATACCATGATTATATTATATGAATATTATACTTCAATTTTTGGTTATTTGCAAATCATTTTTATGATATCTCTTTGATGGTGTTTATGTTTCAATTGATTCCAAATATGTAGTTTAATTTTGTCTAAATTTGACTTATTTTATAAAAATTTAGTGTTATAGAAATATGTTATTATACAAGATATATAAAATTCTATTTGACATGTTGTCTTACCAATACCAATATATAAATATTATTTTATGCTTAATTTAATTTAACTTTCTTATATGGTTAGTATGATTCATGGTTTCCCAGTGGTTATAGATTATTTCATCAATTTCATTATTTATTAAGATAGTTTAGGATTATGATTTAATTAATTAAAATCTATGATCCTTATTTCAAGAACCCTCATGAATATTATTATCCAACAACAACTCAATATATGATCATTTATTATTACAATTATTCCACTATTTGGTACTTATGTTATTTTGGAATTTTTCTTAAGAAAATTTTTCCTCCATTGTCTTTTCATTCACAAATTTGTTTTTCATTCAAAAAGAATTTTTTTTAAAAAATTTCAATTTTTTAAATTATAATTTATGCTCATTTTCATGAAAAATTATTTCAAAATTTTTCTATTTATTTAAAATATTACATTACACTATTTCAAAGACATTTTCAATGAAAATGGTTTCTAGAAAATGTGTTATTATTTAAAAATAGTTTTTTAATGAAGATAGGATATTTACCTCAAGAAATATTTCTAAAAGTAAATACAATTTTTTTTCCATCCATGATGACATAAATTTGGGTTAATAAATCATTTATGTCGAAATAATCAAAAAATTTCATACTTACACAATCATTGAATGGATTATGTATTTAGGGAATGAATTTTGTGAAACATGATTCTATTTTAATTATAATTTACATTTAAATACCACTTAATTTCATATGATATTCTTTGAGAAAATTATTCTGAAACCTATCTATTTTATATAGTTTCATATACAATACATTTTGATGATACTGATATAATTTCATGGGTTATGATGGGATGAATTTCTCTTAACTTCTAGAACACATATGTTTGATTACATTATGTGATGGTGGGACCTATATCTCCCTCTAATACTTTAAATAAATATTTATATATCATGGGATAGACCTAGATTGAATAGGAAGTGAACTTGGTTTAGTAACAAAATTTATCTACTATGAGTGTATCGGGTGTGAACATTTACTAATATTGGTCTTGATATTGATCCATGAATAAAACATGGTTTGGGGAGTGAAAACTAACTAATAAGACAACATTTTATATAGTCCTTGAAAAATATGGAAATCCACATATTTTCTTTTGTGTCATCCACAATACCATGTATAATTAATAAATTATTATTTCATGTCTTATCCACTTGATTCCCTAAAGATTAATTAAGAATGGGATTTTAATCATTAGGACATGAATTATTTTAATGAACATCAATATGTTGGGTATGATCAACCAATATTATGATCATGTTCTCATATCCTTCTGCTAATGTTTATGATTACATATCTCCCATGTTTAAAATTACAAATCATCTTATCCAACCCATTATTATGATTCCATTTACTAGATTTTAAAGATATTAATTATATATGATTGGCCTATGAAGGGTTCTAGTCATGAATAACCTAGTGAGAGATACCATAACTCACTTATGTACTAATTTTTGTGTTTCCATGTTTCCAATATAACTAATCTAATATAGTCCTTGGGTGTCTATTTATCGAATATATTATACATTCCAAAAAATGATGTTACACATTTTCATGTTAGGGATGGGTCGCAATAGATGGTATCAACTTAAAATTTTAGTTATCCATTGAACACTATAATGAAAAAACAATATTGATATCATTGGGAAACATTCTTTGAGGATAAGACTAAGGTTTCGTAATAGTATATGATAATGTCCTAGAGTTTTGGTAAATGATAGAGTGAGTAGTTTATCGGTGATACATCCAATTATAGATACTATAAGTGGATTTGTCTCTAGAACATGTGTACATAGGGGTAATAACTTGAAAAATAAGATATTGTGGTATAATCAATAATGAATAGTTGAACGACAATGAGCCCTTCCATACATATGGCGTGACACTCTGGGGGGATATGATTTAGAAATTCACAGACTTTTCATGAACCATCAAGAGTGATATAGATATTAGTTAGAAAGTAATTACCTATGACTAACCTAATTCTTCAAAGATAAAAAATGGTTTCATAATTATGAAATTTTATATGTTTATTTAAATTATTATGTCGATCCACATTATGATTATTATTTCTTACACTATGCTTTTTTAGTTTTAACAAAGGGATTGAATCCATAGGATACACATTGACGATGTGTGTGATGGAAAATGTAATGATTGTTCACCAAATCATCTGAATGATATGGGAGATGGAATGTATACTCTCATTGAAATTCCCACCTAGAATTCTCAAGCTATGAATCTTGATTGTCATCAAATTTAAAAATTTAGATAACAGATTAGATTGACTCCTTTATAGGGCAACATACACCATATTTTGGTGGGAATTACCTTCAACTTGTTGTTGAAAAATGGATGAGCACCTCGAATATAATTTTCCCCATTATCCATATTCAAAAATTACACAGCCATTCTCAATATTTATCGCATAGAATGTGAAGATGACCAATGGTCTAATATATCATGAATAGGAGGTAGTAAGATGCAACTAAATCCATGGAGTAGGATGAGTTCATGAAATTATTTTTCAATATGTATATTCATTGAAATCACTATACAAAAAGATAGAAAGAGATCCATTAGTTAAAAAAAGTTATGATGATTATATTTGTACAAATGAGGATAATTTTACAAGACATTTGGGGTACAAATTATAATATTATAATCAACCCTGAATGTAAATA
The DNA here is from genome assembly GCA_963277665.1 of Viscum album. Taxonomy (NCBI): domain Eukaryota; kingdom Viridiplantae; phylum Streptophyta; class Magnoliopsida; order Santalales; family Viscaceae; genus Viscum; species Viscum album. The sequence continues at coordinate 150,469,359 of OY728128.1, read as the reverse complement.
TTCTAGGAAATTCAGTGGACTAAATAAACATCTCATAATTTCATTGATCATAATAGACATTAGTTGGTATTGTGAGATTTTTCATTATAATATCAAGGATGAATATGTGGTGGGAGATACACATCAATCAATGGTTTTCACAAGAAAATGAATATAGAGGTTGTAGGAAAATAAAAATTCCATGAAAATATGAGTATGAGATTGAGTTTATTCTCCATGTATGGATAAAATAGTGGGGGATATATACATAGTGTGTAAAATAAATGTTTTATGTCTGTAAGGTATGATAATCATTAATTTGATTTCCGAAGTGATATAAAGATAATTTATTACAATATGAATGTATAGAATTCTATAAAGAATTATCCATCCCCACTTCAGTGCTACACGTATAAGGAGATTGTAAATTATGATATCCAATTACTAAACAAGAAGGATTATGAATATGGTCAATGTCAATAGCATTATAAGATGAGTTACATTGGGAAATCTCATATGATCATTATTTCTAAAGAGGGGTGTGTTATGATGTGGTGAAAAGTATAGTTACCATCCATGCTAAAAATTATAATGAGTTATTTTATTTGTATAAACCCACTATTTCATATCTATGGTATTCTCTAAGGGTATTATGATTGCACCAAAATTAATTGATGTGGAATTAGGTAATGCCCCCTTATTGAATTATGATTGTACCTAATGTGTATGATTCCTCTACAGTAGATGTTTGTGAGAATTTTCTTCTTGAAAATATTATCATTCATTGTCTAGTGGAATTTTATTTCCTCTTAGGCATGGATTGGAATTATATTCCTCAATCCCACATTATTTTTTAAGGAAGGGAATCTTCATTTGATATTTCACCCTAACCAATGATCATTATTTCAAAATGATTATATGTATAAATGTTTTATATATATTATATCCATTGTATGAGTTTTAATTCCAATTAAAAATGGTTGCATATCTCAATTTGTTGGGGAGAAAATTCAATGTGTTTATAAGCCTATTTTTCATAATTTTTTTCACATTCCAGAATATTTTCCCATCCTTTAACAAATATTCGTAGTTCTGTAATCTATAGAACACATACCTGGTTTCTCACAAATTTCAAAGACTCTATAAAAAATATACCCATTGAGTAGTAGAAATTGAAGATGATACTCTTAGAAAACCATTATATGGGATTAATTAATTCATGTATTTAAAAATTTTGTGAACATATTCATTTTTTGAAAAATAATGATAGATATAGGAGAGCTTGTAATTATTATTGGGAGTTGAAGAAGATCACAATAAAAAAATTGAAATCTTATCTATATTTATGACTTGTTTGATCAATTTCATGGTACTATAAACTTTTCAATGAATTTCCAATAGTTGGGATATCATAAATTGATGTTCATGTGGGAGGACATACCCAAGATGACATTCTATACCTGGTATGGACACTATAAATATATTGTGATACTTTTGGTCTTACTAATTCGCATGTAATCTTCAAGGATTTTAGGAATAGTGTCTTTAAAGATTACATTGGTCAATTTTTTTTGTATTTATATGTCATATTTATATATATTAAAAGATAAATGAAGAGCATGAAGACCACATGATAATGGTACCAAAGACCCTATGGAATGATAACTTGTTTTGAAAATTTAAAATTATTGAATTTGGGTTTTTTAAAAAAATTGGGTCACATAATCTCAAGAGAGGGTATAACAATATATCCATTAATTACCAAAGCTATTGAATGATGGTATTGACCAACCATGGTGAATATGATATATAGATTCCATGGATTATCTGGATATTATAGGTAGTTAGGGAAATTTTCATGAATATGAAATCCTCTGACCAAGCTCAATCAGAAGCGTACCATGTTTCTCTAGATAGATGAATGTGAGAAAATGATCATGGAACTTATGAGAAGGTAAGTCATTGTCCATGTTATTACATTAACTAATAGTATAAAATGGTTTCTAATATATAGTGACACATCAACAAATGGATTAGGTTGTGTTATTATGGAAAATAACATCATTATAGCATATGCCTCATGAAAATTTAATATTCTTGAGGAAAATTACCCAACTCATGATTTGGATTTAGAATTATTAATTATTTAATTAATGATATTGTGAAATTATATTTATATAGAATAGTGTGATATATATACCTATCATAAAGTCTAAAATATATATTCCCTTGAGAGTATTTGGACATGTGCTAGAGAAAATGGTTAGAGCTGATAATGTATTATGATAGCTTAGTACATTATCACCCTAGGAATGTGAACAAGGTGAATGATGCTTTGATTCCGAACGATCGTGCTATCTTATCCATGTGGAGGATAAAAACTGACCTAATATTTTTGGATATGAAAATTATGGATATGGAAATATTGATAGAAGGGGATAAGTCATATATTTCTCAATTGATTGTTTAAACCTCTATCCCATTGAATATTATTGTGGATTGTATGTAAGATATAAAACTACAATAGAAGGATTGATTTGATTTGAAGTATAACCATCATCAGGATGGAATGATATTGTTCAAGAAATATTTATGTGATCCATTCATACATGATTTGAAGAATGATTTTTTATAGGAAGCTCCTAAATATTTATTCTACATTCATGCAATGAGTAAGAAGGTATATATGTTTGCGAAAGAATATATTTGTTGGGATGGCCAAGGGAGATATATCATAATTTTTTTATATCTATTCTTAGTATTCCATAATTTAACAGATGAATGATAATAGTATAATTGGTTGTTCCATCTATTACCCATACAAAAATATAAATGGAAGAACTTCACCATGGGTTTTTTCATTGGACACCCCAAATCCTATAAATGGTTTACTGTTAAATGTGTGGATATTGATCATCATACTAGGTCATCGCACTTAATTTATATTAGATAAGACTTCTCTCTAGATCATTTTTCATGGATATAAATTAATTATGTTTTGTTGTTCCATACAGTATATAATTTCATTATTTTTAATCATGATCTGAGATTTAACTCAATGATCTGGTGAAGTCTTAGGAATCACATGTTACATAACTATGTTTTAGCGCTATTTATCATTCTCATAAAGAAGGTCATTATAAAAGAACAATTCCAAAAATATTGGATATGTTGAGATCTCAATATTTAAATTTCATGGATTTATCATATTAACACTTTTTTCTAGTAGATTTTTTACAAACAAATCATTCACTCAAGAATTCAGATACATCTTTATGAAATCATATATGAGAATAAATTTATATCTCTAATGTGTTGTGATGAAGTTATAGAAATAATGTTATTTGGACCTGATTTATCTTAAGAAAAGAATGAAAATGTTAAAATAAATGTGAATCCTATAAAGGGAGCTCAAAGATAGTATAAAAGCAATGCTGATAACCCTCGGTGTTATATTTACTTTTAATATGGAATGATTTTGTTTCCTGAAATCCTAAACTAGATGAATGTTATTATATTTGGAAATAAATTCAAATTTATTTGTGGGTATATCGGTCCCATTGAAATTCATCTTCATATTGGGATTGAATCCTATCTCTTTAAGCACCCCTGAAATCAACCTCAATTACGTAATGTGTTCCATATTTCCCTTCTCATGATTACATATCTGACCCTTCACATGTATTGAACATAGAGGTCATACCACTGTAGTATAATATTTTTAAAGTGGAATATCATGTGGATATTATGGATTGTACAAAAAAAGTACTACGAAACAATAACACACATCGGGTCATTGTTTTGGGGAGAAATAATCAATTAGAGGAAGTAACGTATGAAATTGAGAATATTATAGCGAAGAATTATCCTCATTGTTTGAATCAAAATCGTGAATTTGAAGGGAGAAGTTCATTTTAAGTGTGGTAAAATGTAACACCCCATGTTTTTATGAACACTTTTTTAATAATTTTTTATTTTATAAATTTCACGATACAAAATTTTAATATTTACTTATATTAGACCCCACGTTAATTTTAATCTACATGTAACGACGACTTTCCTTCTGTTACACACAATATTATGTTTCTATGAAACACTATTTCATTATTATAATTATTTAATTTAGACGGTTATAACATATCTTTTAAAATTAGGTTTATTAAAAGCATTAAATAAATTTTATATATTATTTATAATGGATTTATATAAATAAAACATATTTATAATAGTAAATTTTATATTTTTTAATGTCTTTATACATTTGAAAAACTGTTTTTAGAAATTAATAGCTTTTTATGTCATCTTGTGAATATTAAAAAAATTAATTTTCAGAACACATAGAAATTCAATTTTATAAAATAAGCCTTATATTTTAATTAAGAGTGTCAAAAATTATCTTAGATTGAATTTTTGGGATTTTTTCTTGAAAAAATCCATTTTTGATGTATATTTAAAATATTAATTTTAATTCAAAAAATCATTTTCATCAAATATATATATATTGAAATTTTATTTTGATGTGGTTAAATATTTATTTAGATAAATTTTACATCTATTTATATAATTTATCTAATTGGAACCAATTTCACATTGAATTTTTTTATAAAAACATTTCCACCTTTTAAAAATTATATATTTAAAAAGGCTTCTTGTCATGACACTTTAGTGAAATTAATTAAAATATTATTTTCTACATATTATTTTATTATAATTTTTATAGTACATTTAAAAATTTATAATAAAAAAATTCATAATTTATAATAAGGTAAAAAATGTTTTAAAAAATAGTATTTATATAAATTAAATTAAATTAAATCGATTAACGTAATCACAAGATTACGACTTGGTTAAACATTAACTTTTAGGGGGAAATAAATAATAAATGTGTAATAGAACATTTACTAGAAAAATATAAACCGATTGAAATATTTTTTTCTAAAATGGAAAATTATTGGAGAAATATAATGTTTAGGAAACCTCTCAATATTGAATACCTTTTCATGTTTTAAAAAATGCCACTCATCCTTCACAATATAAGGGAACCCACCTCCCTCACATAATCAAACAAATAAATCCCTTAATCAAAGACAAAAACCTCAAAATATGCTCCAATAATCCCCCATATCATCCAATATTCCATCCATTTTGATTAAATTCATCCAATGAATCCAATTTTTGTATACAAGGTGTAGATACCAAAATAATATGTAACATACTTCCACAATCCTTTTTGATTTCATTTTATTCTCCAACCCATCAACTATTATTATTAAATTATGATATATTAGATTATATATCATCGTTTATATAATTTTTTTCATTATAGGGTTTCTACCTACACCTACGCACACTTCCCTAAAATGGTTAATGAACTTAATATTATTTTGCATGGCATAATTCCACCTCACAAAATGATGTCATTCATTTTTCCTTTTACACATACCATATTTAAGAATTGTGATGGAAATAATATTTTTAGAAGTTATATATGATATTTATAATTTTGAATTTTTTTCAAATTATATTATTTCACTTACCTATATTCATTATATTTTGTGAAATTATAATAACAGCATTTGTGGATGTGTGGACCACAACATCCTTAAGGAGATGTGATGCGGTTCTACATTAGATGTAAAGTCTTAAGTATGGGATTTGTAAAAATATATGATATATATGATATAATAAATATAAATTAAATATAGTTTATATATGTATATACATATAAAACATTCACTTTCATTCAATTAAAATGACAATAAAATGGAAACATCTTTTGTGTGTATGTATGATAAGCAGTCCTCTTAAACAATGTATTTCATTTTTTATTTATAGATTTTAAAAATTATTATAAATATTTATATTTTGAATATTTATGGTATTTATATCATTTTTATAATTCTATAAATAAGTAAATAATTATTTCAATAAGAGGATCAAGAATAATAATTCAAACCACATACTAAAAACAAAGGGGTTATTACCCTAAACATATCATTTACATGGAATTGCTAATAAACTGATGATATAAAGTCCTAACTAAATAAAAAAATCTGTTAGATACAAAAATATCGTTCCGGTGGATGATTTATAATAATCATATATATATATATATAAATGATTTTTGAAAAAGTAAAATGAGAGTTATGACATATGGTATGGGTTTTCTCTTCTCACTTCTCATTCGGTGTGATTTAGTCCATATGAACCACTCATTTACTTTTTGTAGTGTATATACTACCAATAAATATATTATATAATTATTATAAAAATAATTATAGTTATTTATATATCAAATTAATTATCTCATTTCAATGGGGTTTATGTTTCAAAAGATAAAAAATTGAATGTGGTTTTGTCTTGATTTTCAAACATTAAGACACTTTACATGTTATGAACCTATACTATTCGATGAGGTATATAAACATAACATTTACATGTTATATAACAAATATAAAATTTTAATTAAATTTAAATAATCAGGTACTTTTTTTTATTACATGGTTAATATGATTCTAATTTACCCTTTAGTAAGACTTTTTCAAAACAATCTTACCATTTGTCTGGATAATTTATGATTATGCTTTCAATGATATTATATTTTGATCCATATTTAAGTAACACCCATGAAACATATTCTAATATGGTTTGTCATGAAATCTTCATATATTACTACTATTTTCTATTTATTGGTACATAAGTTAAATTGGATTTTTTTTTTGAAAATATAAACTCATCTTTTTCTTCGGTTGGAATTCTGTTTTATTCAAAAAAACCAGTTTAAAAAAATTAAAACTATATTTTAAAATAACATTTTAGGAATATTTTTTAGGAAAATGTATTTTAAAAATGTTTTATTTTAAAAATCATATTTTATATGTTTTCAAATATATTTTCAATTTTTTTTTAAAAAAAATTATGATAAAAAAGTGATTTCTATTAAAACAATGAACTCATGAAATGTTTTTAAAAAGATATGAATTTTTTTCCCATCCAAGATAGAATAAGTTGGTATAACACATGACTTTCAATGAAAATAAACCTAATGATCCATTAATTTTCATTCTCTGAATGTATTATGTATCATTGTACTTGTGTTTTTAAAACCTATTTTTATTTTGATAGTTATACAATTATGAAAAATGTCTTTTCACGGGTCACACATTGATGAAATTGTTTTGAAACCTTCCTCTTTTCATTTGGTTGTTATATGATACAGGTGTGTGATACCCATTTCATTTCATGGTTTAATATATGATGAATGATAATTATCTAGAGGAAAACATATGTATTATTTTATTATGAGATAGATGGGAACTATATATATATATTTAATACATTGGGTAAACATTTATATATCATGAGATATAATGGTTATAATGAATAGTGTACTCAGTTTATTAATGGACTTTGTCCACTAAGATGGGATTAAAAGTGAACCATGACTACTAATATGGTCATGGGAGAGAACCATGACTACCAAGATGGAGTGTGGAGTGAAATCATACTACTAATATTTCCTTGGTAATAATCCATAACTACTGTAGATATTATTATATATGGTGAGGTTTTTTTCCAAAATTCCATTTCTTATTCTATGTTATGGATTCATTGACTATTCTCTTGATTAACTTATGATTTACATCTTCTTAAATTCCAATCGTTATTCCATGATTCGTATTTATGATATTTTTTATGATTCTAATGATATTATAATTTTTTTGAAAATGTAATCATACTGAAATTCTCATTTTTATTCTTACATTTATCTCTGGTTTATCATTAGTGAGAATCTGATCTCCCACCTTTTTAGCTATCCTTTTTACTTTTTATAATGTTGGGTATTATGTGTGATGATTCTAAGAAGGTTGGTATTCATGAAGAAAAAATTATATATATCATAACTCAATTATGTACCTTTTTTATGATTCAATTTTTCAATGAAAATAAATTAATATGGTTTTGGGTGTCTGTTTGTTTAATCTAATAAATATTCCACAAAAATGGGGTAACATATATTCATGTTATGTATGGGTATCTATATTATTGGGAATGATATAATGATGTATTTAAGACATGTATGTGATATTCTATATGTTATAAAACTGATGTAATTATAATATCACATATATCTGCTTAGTATCAAATTTTTTTAAATATAATAATGTCACTTGGGAGTACGATAGACCACCTCCTCACAAAGAGATGAAATTCTTTCACCACATACACATTACATTATATGATTCAATGATTAATTTAATGAATATATATATTAGAATTATGATATTACTAAGAACTAGGAATGTTAATATATCACCAGTTTGGTAATTCATTCATCGATTATGTAATGATAAAATACCACTTGTGTACATATGGTTTTCTATATTTTACAGGCTCTGTAATCCACTATCAATGATGAAATTTCAATATTGATTCTAAAAATGTATCCATTTTAAAAAATGATTATTATAAAATTAATTTAATTCTATATCAAATGAAACTATATAATATTTTCAAGAATATGATATTTCATGAAAAAACAAGGATGAAAAAACAAGTCTGTTAAAACCCAAATCATTGAAAATAAAAAATATTATTAATGAATAGGAGATAAGATGTTATAAAAATAATATATGTGGTATTATAAATTTTTATATGTCACTCTAATAAATTAATAAAAATAATAAAACCATTAATCAATTTTTTAACGCACATTCATGTAAATGAAAGTGTTTGGTAAGAGTATCAGTATCAATTTCCCTTCATTAAGGAATATTATATTTTTTTCACATAATATCATTTCTACATTGAATATAATGACCCCTTCACATGTAATACCCTGAATCATTAATAAATTTTGATATTTTAAGTTTAAGTATTATTTTATTCATCCAATGGTATTTGGAATAATATTTACCTTGTGGTAAAGAATATCATAACTCAAATACTTCTAATTTGGTTGTATTACTTCTATAATGTATTTGATATTGAAGGATTACAAGTTTAACAAAATATAATTATATTATTATGTATTTAAAATTTCATATCTATATTTAAATATTATTCACAATTTAATGACTATGATCTTCAATTATATTACATTAAATTGATATATAGATTATTTTTGTAGATTTCCCTAGAGAAAATGATTCAAGAATCACTTCATTAGTCATGGGGGGAGATCATATATCACCATCATTTCTATCATTGGATTTTTATTAATGTTGTGACCAACATTACCCATGAATCGATCCCATACATAAATGATTAATATAGATTTGGATGTTAGTTTATCCAATGGCCTTGGGGTGATCCACATCAGTTTATTCATCTCCATGGACTTCTAGTGTGTACTTCTTATTGTGACCTCACAAGGAGGAAATCATTCAACCAATATATCTGTGTCATCTGACATGTGGATACTATTCTCTTTGATGATCGTTATATAGAGCCTTTAAGTAGGAATTATAGGATGGAAATATAATTTTGCCCATGCCATAAGGTGGTGTTTCTATTAGGAGTATATCTGAATATTCATGATATATATTTCAATAACATATACCAACAACGAGATGGCTATAATTCTTGATGTAATGCACATTGTGATTTCAGGTGGTCTTATTGGGTATTGTAACACTAAACTCAACAAGGTATTTTCATTCCATTTTATCATATTATATAGATGATTGACAACATTAAAAATACCTATCATGAAAAAGAAGTATTTGGAGCATTGTTTAATAGAAAGAGGGGTGTGTATTTTGGTCGGTATGTTGATAGATATACTCAGCCACTACATATGTTATTCTTTTTTAATTTTCCTTTGGTGGGATTCTTTTTTTCTTCATTTCCTGTCAATTGTTTCATACTATTATAGTTGTATTTCATATGTATTCCAATATGGTTATTGGTTGTTTACATTTCAATATTTTCTGTTCGTGGATATGTGTCTGTTTGTGTCGGTATATTAGGATAAGGCCTCCCATGAGTATTTATTCCAACTTGACCCTAGTTTCTATGGAATAGACAATTGGAGGAGAGATTTGGTTGTCATGGTTTGGGACCCTTGGTCCTCGGTTGTGATAGATTGGTATCATAGGAGGTTATACCATTGGACAAGGGTTTATGATATTGGATGGCAGAAAATTTGTTTTGTGGGTCGAGTTTGGCTCTCATGAAAGGGACTCAATTATTGGTGTGTTTACCAATGTATCCATAAACAAGACCACTGATCTCCTTCCAATAAAATCAGCATATGAACACAATTGTTGAATAAAAACACATTATTATTTGCATCTTTTAGACATGGATATTTTTTCCATCTCCTTCTAGTGTCATATCTATATATATATATTCATTAAAAGTTGTACCACGTGTCTATTTCAAGATGACTCTTTGATGAATAAAATTTAGAATTCATCATCATGATCATTAGGACGATCCACCCAATATTAAGGGTTCGATACAAGGACATAATTCAGAGTTGTAACCTCCAGGTTGTCTGGTAGTCTTTGAACAAACTATCCAACAATCGATTTTACCAACTATGTTAGTGTATGATGTCATATTATTGAGGGTGCATCATTAAATTATGTAACAATACCCTATCAATATCCATGGCGATCCTGACCCCAAATAGATCATGACTATACTGAGGTAGTGAATAAAATATTTCACCATGTCAGAACTCTATAATATCATATTGTGGTCATGGAAGTAATAATTCTCCATGGATCTATAGGATGATGGTTGGTCTTAGTGACCATGTTATATGTTGAGATGAATTTTTCATGGTTAGAGTTCGAGGTCCTTTTAAGATAGATGTATTATAATGATTTTATGGGGGTTTTGTGCATCTAAGATATTTTATAGAATTAGAAGGGAAGTATGATTAGGGCTAAATATTAATTGACGTCCAAAAAAATAACTTATTACTTGAGAGATATGGTATATGATTTGATTTTTATGGAATGAAATTTTGAAAAAATAAAACACAATGACATCTGAGATAGTGTAACCCCTCTATGGATTCATATATATTTTTTGATACTACAATGTTCATTGGTAGTTGAGAGTATCCAAGACGGCTAGACACATATACATGGAGTTGGAAGTGGGAACACAAGAGTAGAGAATTTTGTAGAAGTTAGATGAAAATAGACAAATGGATCTAGATATTGGAGACATTTTAAGAGGAAATCCCATGATATGAGGTTTTCGGTTCATGGACCAAAAGATGGTTCAATTAATCCATGGGAGGGTTGGTTCTAATACTGTGATGATAGGGAAAATATAACACTAGATTGTTTAATCAATCATACAACTAATAGAGAGAATTTAGTTGGAAGACTCTATAGGATCAAACTGTAGGAAAAGGAAGTTATGTATGAAAACATATATGGGAGAAAATAATGGAGATATGTATGAGGTTGTAGAAATTTTGACACGTTACCATCACCACCATAGGGTGGTTCTCATATAGCTTCAAGAGCTAATGGAGTCTGATGGGGGAAGCTATAGGCTATCAAGGATTACCATCCAAAGGCGTAATTAATAATAATAGTTGTTATATATTTTTTATATACATTATCTGAGGTATTGATTGATATATGTGTGATTCATTTCATTCTTTACACTTTTTTGGTTTAGGACAAAAATATCATAGTTGATTCCATGACTCGACATTTGTTCATAGAGACTCTTATGTGAGGTGGCTCGAAGATAAAAAAATTATAATTATAATGTGACATGACTCTTGTAAGTGAGATTTTCATTTGGAATCTCTACATATTAATTATGAATCTATATAATGTTATCTTAATAAGAGATTGGTTTTCCACAATTCATGCCTAGATAGACTATTTTAGGGGGAGGATGTCTAGTGTCTATAGTGATGGAATGAGTTTATCCTTTTCTGGTGATAATTAATCCTAAGAAGTGAAGGATGGACTCATGTATAGATTTTTTAATCCTATTTACATACAATTTTCTAACCAAAAAATTTTTGTAGTTGATTCTATGATAATTCCATTTCCAAGAGTTATGGTGGAATACGGGGAAATAATTCTGTAATAATTTCCCAAATTCAAAAACTATTGAGAGATAAAATTAAGAATTTATATACTCCGTGAGATATCCACTATATTTTCATCAACATATCATATGTCCCCTGTAAAGTATTGAATACTGAAGGTGCAGTTTGATATATTGCTAAGAATTTTATTCGTCAGTCCCAGCTATTCACCATGGTTGAACCCCTGTTATTATACATTATGGAGGGAAAATAGCTTGAGTACAATTTGGATTACCAACACCTAAACATGGTTACTGAATCGAATAGTTTAATATAATATGATCAATGAACTCTATTATTACTTGAAAGGGGAATAATGGTTCTTAATGGTAGACCTCTGATCAGCCTATCACTAGCTGTGAGTACTCGATAATGATGTACTAAAGATGGAATTCATATGGTTATATGGTAACTATCAGCACATGGTTAAATTTATCAGTGTAAAAACACCCAACAAATTTCGTTGGAATCATGAACCAGACCATTCATAACTTAATATACTGGATTGTCGAAGTCTTTATCGACTATATCAAAGTGTACTCTATGTCTCTTGAGGGGAACCGGAGACAATTGAAGATAGTCCAGTTCATAATATAATTAAATTATATTTATGTGATTATTTCAAAGTGCATATACTGGATTTAGGATGTCCACTTTCTCAGATATGTTATCTCAACAGATGGTTTAGCATTGTACCAAATAATGGTCAAGACAATGTTACCATGGGGTCCATCCAAGAGAGTGAAATAGTTGTATCGCTTCCATGGGATAACATAATACTATTGTATTTTTGAACCTGGTTTTTATAGGAAATCATATCCTTTTACATATTTGACATGAAAGGGAATCATTTTATGTATATAGAGAGGTTCTAGAAATCATTCTAGGAGCTAAGGTAGTGATTGACCAGTACTATCATCTTCATTCTTTCAGATGAGGGTGTATAATATGTAGTGTTATATAATGCATAAAAGACTATGATTGTAAATGTATTAATACATTATGATGTGGTGATTGTAGATTTATCATGATAGTAAAGACTATATGAATATAAAAATGCGGCCCACGATCTTGAGCTAGATGTTGTAGGCTTTACAATGATGATTTGGTGATATTAATTTTTGGGTGAGTAGTTTGTCCTGTTTTATGAACAATAAAGTATGAAATAAATCTTTTGTCAAAAAAATATTTTCATGAGATAGAGGAATTTTCCAGAGATACTCTATCAATATTACATTGATATTTTATATAATACATAGAAAGGGAACTTTGTAACAGATGATATGTGGCAATCCGACTTTTATAAAAGAAATACTATATTTAATTGCATACATGATACACAATATTGAGGTTAAACGAATAAATAAATTTAATAATTTAAAGGATGGCATTACAATCAAGTCGTTGGAATGTAGGGAATGAATAATAAAAACTGAATTATGAAAATATAGTATACACATTTAAAAAAAAATTCATTGGTTGACAATTTTTTATAAATGAATATAAAAATCCAAATGAATATAAATGATGTGTTTTTATGATATCATTTTTAAATGGAGAATAAATGTGTTTATAAAATCACTTCATTGTTTATGTATTTTAATTTAATGAATAATAAATTTTATATTTTCAATGTATTGTTTTAAATTAATCATATATGTTTTCTAGATATTATATTAGAACGAATTCCATTTTTCATATGAGAGAATTATTTTTCTAAAAAGGTATGTATACCCCCTTTTGATGGGGATCTTTTTTATAATTTAGTTTCTAACACCTTTATATGTTTTATTTGAAAAAATAATATTTTTCAGTAAATTTTGGATATTAAAATATACATTCGATGAATTTTTGATATGTTTATGATCACTATCAATTTTTGATTGATACAAAAAATATGCTAGATTTTATTGGAAAATAATATTTACATCGAGAAAATGTATATGTTAATATCATGTTATTTAATGGTTTTAAAGTTTAAATGGAATATATTTTTATCATTTAATCAAATGTTGGTCAGTCTATGTAACATTAAATTTATATTGGACATAATGACTAGTAAATCATTTGATAGTTATTACATCTTAAAACCCGTCTTTCTGGTTTTGACAAAGGCAATTAATTTTAAAATAATTTCAAAAATATCTGTGTTTTTAATTTATTAAAATGTTTTCATATTTGTAATCATAGGGTCCATGTTTTTTAAATAGGATACTTTTAATTTTTTAAAATATGAATAGTAACTTTAGTAATTATTTTAATTTACAATGGTTAAATGGTAAATATGGTAAATAATGGGAAAAATAATATTATATTAATATAAAACTACCCTAAAACGTGTTCGAATCTTATTTTTAAATATATTTCCAACTATGATCATCATTAAGCTTAATTTTTGGAATTTGGGAGCCGCTTGGGTGTGAGAACTAAATTTTATAATATTTACTTTAAATTATACACAAATATAACATAAACATGTATCTATTAATAATTTATTATATTATAGGGTTATATAACTAATATCTATTACTAAAAATAGTAATTAAAAATAAAAAAATATTTCCTACATAATAATATCTTATCTATAATTTTAATTCCTTAAATAAATAAATTTATTTATGACACAATAATGTTTCAGTGTTTACCTTAATAATGGAAGATTAAAATAAATAATATAATAAATATTAAAAAAATTTAATTTGAATATTTTGATGCAATACATAAATTTTATGGACGATTATTAGATATTGTATTTTTGTTAATTATTTTTTTGGATGGAATCATTATATTATTACATTAACAAAAATCAAATACTAAATACTGTTAAAATTGACATAAATGTGTTTTTAAAACAAATACAATTTTATTATATAATATAATAGTACAGAAACTATAATAATCATCCAAATGGATTATATAATATTAAAAATTTCATTAATGATCGACAAATGTTTTTATTGTAGTTTTATATTAACTATAGTAACCATATTTTGTTAAAATAAAAGAATACATTGTAGGAGTGAATGTATTTAACTAAGGGTTAAAGCTAATATATAAGGTATGTTTTTTTGATCTAAAAATGTATAAAACTTATTTTTGGAGATTTGTTTGACCCATAAACATCTAATAGTAATAAATTATCATATTTTAACTATTTTAATTTGAAAAAAAATTTATATAAAACAATAATTTGAGACATTTTAAAGTGCCCCTCCTCCCATCTATAAAAGGCCACCACACCTACCAACATACTCGCATATCTAATTACCCTTAGATCATCTAAATTAATCTCAAATAATCTAAAAACATCCCACATACCTCTTAGATGCAACACATTGGGCATAAATCCAACATAATAATAACTTTTGGTGGATATAAAAATGTGATCCTCAAAAAGGGTTATTTGTTTTACCACCTCTTTTAAAATTATTTTCTTATTATTATACTTTTTATTATGTATTTTACATAATAATTTAATAAATATAGTATCTTAAACATTCATAGATGTTATTATATTTATGGGATAACCTTATACCGCCTTTTATCCATCCTACAAATATTAATATCACCATGAGATCGTGTTATTGTTTACCGTCTCTACGCCGCAGTGTAATTTGTTATTCAATAATACATAATTTATATGGGTATAATGATGATTATAATGAAGGTAAATAATAAATTTAACTAGGTAATTTTTATATAAAATTAATATACTATTCAATTATATACCTTTTAACTATTAATATAATTATATTATCACTTGTGAGTTTGTATGACCTACCCTCTACACGATGTTATGTCCATAATTCTACATAATATTCATTAAACCAAGATTATATATGGATGGATGAAATATGATATATATAATATTTTTATTTACTATATTTTTCTGTACTTTTTATTTACAACATAACATTATTCTTTCCATATTGTGTTAATACGATAATTTAATTTTATGAATTGTGGACTACCGCTCCCTCTAAGTGATATGACTCATTCATGCTTGATATGGAACCTAAAAAGGATAAGGTTAATGTAATTTTGTAATATATATAAAATATATTTTAAAATATAATTATAATAAAAATATTTATGTTCTATATTTCATTACTTTAATTTTATAATGAAATGAATGTAGCGTTCAACCATACATACAACTAACCATCTCCTGGAATAGTGAAGTACATTTCTTATCTCCAATTGTTATCGACAATTAAAAATACATATATAATGGATATATATGAAATGTAAATAATGAATAATATTATGTAGATGATTTCATTTTACCAAATGGGAAATTTATATCAAAACAATTTCATTTTTGACTCAGGTACCGAATATATGCAAAAAGTCATATATAAACATAAATAATTATTTTACATTTAAGACATGACATTAAGAGATATAAATGGAATATAAAACCTGAAAACAGTTGTCATGTATGTTGAAAATAACTTAATTTTATTATTCAATAAATTAATGATTGTACGTGATTAGTCAAACTATGGTAACCAAACATCTTAACCCAATTTACATTCATTGGGTTAATCTTTTACTTCGTGATTATTTTTTGATATGATTATGTGAGAAAAATAGTTGATTTACAATATAATATTTATAATTTATTTATTTTTATTTATATTTAATACCCATAATGGTTCAATTTAATTAAAATGATGATATTGGTAAGAGAGTTTCTAGAATCAATATCCACTCATTTGGATTTACGCATACTTCATTGATTATATTATTCCAAAATTAATTGTGGAATCACTATTTATTTATTAATTTTTTAAATTCAAATTCCCCTTTTGTGGATATTATATTTTTATACATAATAACCCAATTTGTAAAATCATACTTCATTTATTTTTTATTTATAAGGGAAATATTTACTAAATTTCCATTCATCGAGTTACAAATCCATGTCATTGTTTTTGAAATTAAAGGAATATTTCTGAATGACCTCTAAATGTTTTTCACAAATTATCTAAATATATTTTGGGTATTTATATATGACAGACATTATTATAACATTTATTTATCATTAATATAAAGTTTTAATCATTTTATGGGATTTCATCTCAGTTAAAATTCTATTTAAAATTATGTTTCGGTTAGCACCAAATCACTTTTATATGGTGTATATAATTCCATTTAACATATTATATCATGAATATCCTTATTCTCATGATAGTTTACATCTTGTTTAATTTTATTATTTAATTATTTTTATTCATGTATTTCTCATGTGGTAATGGACTATTTAACAAAAAATATTTTTTAATGTTTTAATGATTTATTCTTCAGAATCATTCTACTTAATAGCCATGTTTTCCAATTGTTTTAAAGATTTATTTATATGGACATTACTGAATTAAAAGGTCAATTACTTTAATAATTTCAATGTTGTATGGGACTCATTGATTCAAAAATATACTTTTTAAATGTTTTAAATGTGTTTTATTTATAATGGATTGATAATTTAAACATCTTGAAATAATATCATTTGAATGAAAATGTTTTAATGTTATTTTTCTGTTAATCTAGTTTTTTGTTTTATGATTATGTTATGGTTATTTGGAATTGTTTATGTATACAGGTGTTTCAATGATAAACCAATGGCTGGTGATCCCATTATAGATCTCTAATGCATTGGATAATGAGAATGAGGTAAATGTTATGGTTTCTCTAAGAGATTTATGGGAGATAATATAATTGGTAATCCAAATATAACCTGGAAGGTTACTCCATATGTAGCTGGGAAAGATAAAATGTATGTATGATATGGATTCCATATGATACCATTATGGTTTATTATTTATATGATATTTGGAAGTAATCATATGATTACATGATGTAAGAAATGTAGATTATGTTTTGTGGTTCAAAATTGTGATTTTGTGAAAATATTTTCTTCAGTTTTAAATATTTGTCGACTAAAACTTGTATTCTTCATTTTATATTCCTTACTGATATTTCTTTGCTCAACAATTTTTTTTTTAATTTTATCCAATGTTTATATAAATGTATAAGAAAAATTAAGTAGTCATAATGATTTTTATAAAGTAAAATAAATCATGTATTTTTTAATGGGTTTCATTTGGTAGAAAAATTGGACACATAGCATAACAATACACAAGTAATTTCTGGGCCTTTTATGTAATATTTATGTCATAATTATTTAAATATTTAAACATAAAAGGGTCCTTAATGTGAATTATTAACATAACTCAATATTTAGAAATGTTTATGGTTGGTTCCTTACACTTGCTATCATAGGATGGTTTAGACAAATTTGGAGATTATGCTGTTTTCTTAAGAGTTATGGATATCATCATGGATTAATAATTTTAAGGTAGATCATTTGTTAAATATCATAGAAACCCCTTTTTAGGCTCTATGATCTGAAATATTAATGTGGTTAATAATATTTTTGTATTGATTCACTATTGAGGAAGTTATGGTTTACTAATTTTAAGGATGGAAAATGCATGAAATGAGATATCCTATGAGGTTAAAATATGATATGGTTATTTTGTTTAGTTTTTATCTAATTTTAGGTAATGTTATAAAATTATATAGTCTTAAAAAAGGATAACATGAAAACCATGTGACAACCCGTCTTGTCAGACAAAGCTGCAGTAATCAAACCCAAAACTGATGTCCAGTTGGGATTTACTTCCTAAAAAATGGCCTACATGAAGTCCCTGGTTAGTATTAATTATTTTTTTAGTCAAATGATTTTATAGATCAATAATAATTTGATTTTGGGAAATAATTTTTTATCAAATGGATATCCATAGTATATATAAATGATTTAATGATAAAGTGATTAATGTTATATTGGAAGTCGTTTTCTCTTTTGGGAACACTGTATGCCTAATGAAAATAAAATAATATGGTATTTCATTTGGGGCGTAATGGTTGAATTTTATTTGGGAGGACTCTATGTACTTAATGAAGATATATTTCGATGTAGGTTATTTATGAATGTTGTTGGTCGGAGTGGATACTCAAGAGGGGGGTGAATTGACTTCCAAATTAAATTTCTATTAAAAATATTTCTATTAAAATTGCCCAATTAAAAACTAAGTTAAACACTAAAGAATTTGTAAAACTGTAATAGTTTGGTTAGGTTCTTAATAGATTGATTAGGTCTCAGGTAATTTAATCAGAAGATTAAATTATATTTTCAAAATAACATACTGATTTACAATAGTTACAAGAACTTGCTAGATTAACTATCAAAATAACATTAAAACAGTTTGAATTTCAATGTAATTGGAAGTGGAATATTACATATATAGTATAATTTATACTTAATCAAGATGTAGATAAGATGTAACCAAGAGGTTCAGTCTCAAGCCTAGACGTAGTCCTCTCAAACAATTTATATAAATTTGATCCACACCCTGGATCAGGGTAAGCAACAGTGCAAAGATTGTCCAGGTACTAAGACCTCTAGCACAGTTCATCATGGGAAAACAAAAACAATAGTACACTGGATGTCCATGTCCTACTTGACCTCAAACACTATCCAAAGAGGGATACAAGATAGTTATAGAAGGTTTGTGTGAGGATTTAGAAATCCTCCTGCTTAGCTTATGAGATAGTGTCAGTATATAATACAGAGAGTATACACACTGCTCAAAATGTAATTAAAAGAATCACTGAGAGAGTAGATATAAGTTATAGAGTGATATAGTGATTTGAAGTGCATCTCTGGACTACTTTGATTAATCAAGAATACTTCTGAGTCCTTCTCTGGTTTTTGTCTGAAAAAAAGAGGGTTGTTTTCTTCATGTTCAGTTTGATCAGCTTGTGTCCATGAAGAGCTCGTTGTAGTTCTTCACTCCTTGACTAAATTTTATCTTGTGTTATATTCTTGAATTTATGTCTTCATCTTAGTCTAGTGTTCTTCTAGTATGGATTTAGCCTTTCTTTATTGTGTGGATGCACCACTTTTCCACACTATTCTACCCTTATTTTCAGGCTATTATGCACGACTGTTGTCATTCCTTTTATAGAATTCAGATTCAGTCAATGGGAATGATTACCTTTTAAATGGTATGAGGAAAGGTTCCCTGAAATTCCAACAACCATAATTAAATAATATTAATTTCAATAAATTCATCAAATATGACCGTTAGCATTATTTTAATAATATTGACAAATTATAGAGTTTAAGAATCAGTGATTGGTTAAGTCTTTCATTAGTAGTTCTCTGTCGGTATACTTTTAATAGTGGAATTTGTATAGTGGTGAGCTCCTATTGGTAGCTCTTTGTTCGTGTACCAGTAGATCCTTGTATCTGTAGCAGTTACATCATGTATCAGTAGCTCTATGTACCGGTGACTCATATTGGTAGATATGGTCTATCGGTAGCTCGTCTTTATATCGGTGAACTTCATAGCGGTAGACTTTCTTATACCAGTATACATACTCTAACGGTAGATCTAGTGTAACGGTGTCTGATATTAGTATAAATTTTTATCGGTAGCCTCTTCATACCAGTAGCTCCGTTCTGTACTAGTGATTATGTGTATACTGGTGGACTTATGCACACCGGTCGGCTTGTTCTATCCGTAGCTCTTCTTCTATCGGAAGCTATTCTGTATCAGTGCATTTGATAAAACACAATTTTATTGAATTATTTATTGATAATAAATGATATAATTTACTCACATTGTGTTAAATATGTTCAATTATGAAATATTTGGGATTAGATCATTCATTTGAAAAATTGATGAAAATTCCAGTTTTACCCTTTTAAAATGCACTGTAGTATTTTAAAGATAAATATTTTAAAATTTATTATTTCAACTTAATAATTAGTAAAAGTGTTCCTAACTTAATTTTCTACAACTATTATTCAGGACTGTAGAGATAAAGAGTGCATTTGGATTGAGTAAATGGTCCATTAAGTCGATGGTGGGCTGGACATGGCAGAATGGACATGTGATCTGTATTTGGGCCATATTTTCCTCTTCCGGGCTTAGATTGTGCACAAATTTTGAGGGAAGCTCGGGGACAGGATTTTTCACAAATAATCCTTCTAAAAGGACGGCCAATTCACGCATATTGGAGGCCAAATGGGTGGTTCGAGTGGTATTAAAATATTTTTCCATGATTTCCCATTCACACTTGAAACCTAATTAAACCTAGCATCCCCTCTAATCTATAAATTAGTGTTTTTCTCGTTTTTAGGTATTGGGAAGTGAATTAGGAAGTTTAGGGTAGAGGATAAGAGGATCCACTAAAATTCTACATGAAATTCAATAAGGGTGGATCTTGAAGCAATGATCTCTTCGTCGAAGCCCAATTCTTCTTCCTCCTGTTGTAATGTTTGGGTTTTCTTAATAAACTTATTTGTTATTCATTTATTTCTTATCTTTTCATCTATTTTATTTAAATTTCTTCTTCTATTAATCTTCCTCTTTGGGCTGGAAATCTTGAGTAGAAGCGTTATTGGGTTATACCCATTATAAACCTTTGAAAATGCAATTCGCTTCAACGATGATTATGCCACCCATGGAAGAGTAGTTCTTTTTAGTAATCGTTTGACATCTATCCATTTTCATTCATTTATTTTGAATAAATGAGATAATTTAATTCACGTAATATGATCGACAAATTTTGTTTTTAAATATTCAGAAACTAAGAAAGCAATTAAACAATAAACAGAAAAACATGCGAGGTCGGGATTTTGTGTAAATTGCGAGAGCGCGATCTTAATCGATAATACAAGACCATACAGGATAAATTTGTTGAGTTCAATGATAATCCCTAAAAAAATTCTTCCTCATTTCCAGAATGGATATGTGCCTTTATTTACAACTGACTATAACATATCCTTATAACATCAATCAAAGCAGGGTGTTGCAATTGCATGTTCTGAAGTTAGGCTAAGGTTAAATTCACTTCATATTAGTGGTAAGGTTATTTCTCATAGGTTTCGGGTGCTAAAAAATTAAGGGATCATAATTAAGTGAATATTTATTTAAATTATAATGATTAATAAATTATTTAATAGGTAGAGTTAGAATGATTACATCTTTTAAATATTGTCTAAAAAAATATTTTTTTGTTGTGTCATTTTATTCGAACTTCATTTCAAAACAAAAAACAAAAAAATAGTCTTCTTCTAGAAAACTTCTTCTAGAATCATAAACTATAACCAACACCAATCCTTTCAATTATTGTTTTTATTCTCTTTTATTTTAGTTTTTTAATACCTTTCAAATTTTTTTTAAATCTACTTCCTCCTTTGAGAGACAACCATGGTCTGCCACTCTGTTGCACCTAAGTACCCCAAAATCACATTAATCATTTGAGGGCACCCACGACAGAGCTCATTAAAATTGGTGTCGTAGCGGGGGAGGAAAGTAATTATTTCAATCAATTATAGGTATTTATTTTATTTTACATTTTATTCTCTTCCTCTCTTCTTTCTTCCTTCTTTACATAATCTGATTTTTTTTCTTCTTCTTTTATTTTCTTATACTTCTTTTTGGACCATCAACTAAAACTTCTAATTTTTATTTTACTATGGTCCACTTCATTATTTTCATATTTCATTGATTTATGACGTGAACTAATCCCAAATATCTCTTAGATATTGACCCTGAGATTGAACGTAGCCTTAGGGATCGAATCAGACATTCTCAGCTTATGGGGAGTTTCAACATTCAACCAGTTGGAGAATTACTCCAATTTCAGAACATTGAAATTGGAATCAATTCAAATTCAAACATAAAAGTATAACCAATGGGTGACAATATTGGAAATGAACTTAATTGAACCATTCGAGAATTGGTTGCACCTGATATTAACTATCAACCAAATTGTATTGCATACCCAAATCTCGAATCGGACTTTGAACTAAAATCTGGGTTAATTCACTTACTTCCAAAGATTCATGGCCTCTCTGGTGAGCATCCTAATAAACAAATTAAATAATTTAATGTGGTTTTCTCAACTTTAAAACCAAGAAATGTTTCAGAAGATCAAATCAAACTAAGAGCATTCCCATTCTCACTTGATGGAGCTGCAAATGACTAGATGTATTATTTACAACCTGAAGATGTAACTTGTTGGAACGATTTGAAACATATTTTCTTAAAGATATTTTTTCCAGCATCAAGGACCACATCCATTCGTAATGAGATCTCTGGGATCAAGCAAGCACAAGGGGAGTCAATGTATGTGTATTGGGAGCGATTCAAGAAGTTTTGTGCAAGCTGCCCACATCACCAAATCAGTGAGAAACTCCTCATCCAATACTTTTATGAAGGACTCACACCCATTGAGAGGATCATGGTTGATGCTGCATCTAGATGATCATTGGTGGACACGACACCAGGATCCGCACGTGCATTGAACGACAAGATGGCCCAAAACTCCCAACAATTTGGTGATCGAGGTACACCACGTGTCAGGGGAGTACATCAGGTAAGTCCTTCTTCTCTTGACAGTCATTTGATTGATACCAAGTCAGAAGAATTGACAACAATGGTGAGGAAAGTTTCATTGGAACAAAAGACATCTCTACCCCCTCCTTCAAGGCCTTGTGGTATTTTCACTGAGACATGCCACCCAACTGACTGTTTACCCCAAATACAAGAGATAGAGGATTGCGCAACAGTATTCCCTGGGAGACCATATCAGCAACAACAACAACCACATCCCCAAAAGATGTATGACTCCTTTGCACCAACATTCAACCAAGGGTGGAAGGATCAATAAGGTATGAGGTATGGATCTGGCCAACAACAAAGTCCCACGTATCAACCAAACATCCAGAAGCCTCTAACTTAACAATAGGGATTCCAACAACCCCAAAGGAGATTCGAAGCTCAAACATCAAGAAGTCAGCAACAAGGGAAACTCCAACATAGGGTATACTCTAACACTGATGATCTTTTGAAGAAAATTTTTCTTAATCAATAGAATGTGATGAAGAGTAAAGGTTAGGTGTTGAGGGAGTTGAAGACTCAAATGATAATTATTTCTACCGCCCTCCATGAACTTGTGAGTAAAAATTATGGAAATCTACCTTCCCAACCCACTCCAAATCCAAAGGGGAATTTTAGTGCCATCACATTGAGAAGTCGGAAGGAAATGAATGATACATATGTACCTACCATTCCACCTAGATTCACCTCTACTCCATAGAATCCGCCTTCCATACCAACTGATGTTCAATCCAAGGATAAAGATAATGGTATGAAAAAGATTGATGTTGTTCCTCCTAAACCACTTCCTTTTCCAAACTAGGTTGTTCAAACAAATAAGATGGCTGAAGAAGAAATTCAAAAGGAGTTTTTGTACATATTCAAGTGTGTGGAGATCAATATTCCTCTACATGGAGCCATTAAACCAATCCCATGTTATGCCAAATTCTTAAAAGAACTCTGCACCAATCGAAGAGGGATCATGGGAAATGAGAGGATCAACCTCATAAAGAATGTCTCATCCCGCATTACACCAACTCCAGCAATGCCAACAAAGTGCAAGGATCCCATGATATTCACCATCCCATATACCATATGGGAGTTACACTTTTCTGATGCACTTTGTGATTCAAGAGCTTCCATAAATGTGATGCCTCACTTTGTATTCTCTTCCTTATAGTTTGGTGAGTAGAAGCCGACAAGATTAGTGGTGCAATTAGCGAATAGAGCTACAGAATATCCAGTGGGATTCCTTGAGGATGTACTTGTCCAGGTAAGAGACATGATATTTCCAACATATTTCTACATTCATAACATGGAGGATGATCAAGTAAATTTTCATCCCCCCATTATCATAGGTGGACCCTTCCTTAAAACTGCAAAACTATCATAAATGACAATGAGGGTACACTTTCCATGGAATATGGGAATGTAGTTGTGATATTTAAAGTTATGGATTCCATGAATTACCCCTCAGAGGATCATTCTGTATTTTTTATCTCCCATTTTGAACTAACAAGTAAAAACACCATGGAATTGGACTGTCCTATGATTATGGAGATTATGAGTATTGGTTCTAGTTTGATGACTAAGAGTACTTCCACACATATTTATAAGGAACAAGACTCTATAATATTTGATTTTGAAATGGAATCAAATTCTGATTTTGATCATATGAACTCTAATTATGACATGGCGGTTGAGTATGCTGATGGATTTGATGCTTTATTCTATGATTGTGATGATTTCTATTCTGATACTGATGCTCTTTGTGCACACATTTCAGTTCCTTCTATGTATCCATCCATACACCACCCCCCTACACTGGAACTCAAGGCATTTCCACCAAATCATAAATACTCATACTAGTTAAGTGGTGAGAAATTACCAATTATCATTGCTAACAATATCCCTTTTAAACATGAAGAAAAACTTCTGAATCTTTTGAGGGAGAACATCATGGCAATCAGGTGGACCTTGGATGACATATCAGGTATTAGCCCCTCTATTTTCATGCATATGATTCATTTGGAGGATGAGGCTAAACCGGTGAGGCAACCACAAAGGAGACTCAATCCAATCCTTCTTGAGGTTGTTAAAAAAGGAGTTGGGAAATTGATCGAGGATGGTATAATCTTTCGCATTTCAAATTCTCTGTGGGTAAGTCCTATTCAGGTTGTGACTAAGAACAGTGGTGTTACTGTTGTTAAAAATGATAAAGGTGAGTTAGTACCAATCAGGGTGAAAAACAGTTGGTGTGTGTGTATTGATTATAGGAAACTAAATCAGTACACTCACAAGGACCATTTCCCCCTCCGATTTATTGATCAAATGCTTGAGATACTAGCTGGGAAAACACACTATTGTTTCATGGATGGATTTTCTGGGTATTTTCAGGTTCCTATAGATCCAGTGGATCATGAGAATACAACATTCACCTGTCCCATTGGCACATTTTCCTGCCGAAGGATTCCATTTGGACTTTTCAACGCCCCAGGTACCTTCTCGAGATGCAAGGTGAGTATTTTTTTTGATTTTATTGAGACCTGTATGGAGGTATTTATGGATGATTTTACAGTGTATGGGTCTTCATTTGATGAATGTCTAAATAATTTGGGAAAGGTATTGAATCATTTTATTGAGATGAATCTGGTCCTGAACATTGAAAAGTGTCATTTCATGGTAGAGAATGGCATTGTCTTAGGGCATGTAGAGTCAAAACATGGGATAGATGTTGATTGTTCTAAGGTATACATTATTTCATCCTTACCCCATCCTTCATGTGTGTGTGATGTTAGATCTTTCCTAGGGAATTCAGGATTTTATCAGCGCTTCATCAAAGCTTTTAGTATGATTGCTCTTCCTATGTCAGGATTAATTAAAAAGGATTCTGATTTTGTGTTTGACGGTTCTTGTAGGACTTCCATTGATGAGATAAAGAAGTGTGTAACCTCTCCACTGATCATACATCCTTCACATTGGGAGATTCCTTTTGATATTATGTGTAATGCCTCCAACATCGCGGTTGGAGCTGTCTTATCTCAAAGGGTGGAGGGACGTTCACATGTGATCGCCTATGCATCAAGGACACTAGATTCATTCCAATCAAACTACAAAACCACGGAAAAGGAGTTTCATTATATCATATTTTCTTTAGATAAATTCTGATCATATTTATTGGGCTCTAAAGTAGTTGTTTTTTCTAACCATGCAGCTCTGAGGTACCTCTTGAAGAATCTAGATGAAAAGCCTAGGCTAATTTGATGGATGTTCCTTCTTCAAGAATTTGATATTGAGATAAAGGAAAAAAAGGGGTCAGATAATTTTGTGGCAGTCAACATGATTAGGATTACTCACACACTAGAGGATGACACCTTGGACAAGGTACCACTTCGGGAAAATTTCCCCGATGAGCATCTTTACTCCATCTCAGGTACGCATCCTTGGTATGTAGATTTAGTAAACTACCTTGTTGCCTCTGAAATACCAGCAAATTTTAAGAAACATCAAGTCCAAAATTTTAAAAGTGAGTCTAGGTTTTATGTGTGGGATGATCCTTAGGTCTGGTGCATGTGTAGTGACCAAGTCATTAGGAAGTGTGTTCTCGATCTAGAGTTTGATTTTGTTTTTCATTTATGTCATACACTTGCTTGTGGTGGACAGTTTGGACCCCAACAGACAGCTTGGAAGGTTTTGGACTCTGGATTATATTGGAACATACTATTCCATGATGCCCATGCGTTTTGTAAGTCATGCTCTTGTTGCCAACACACTAGGAACATTTCTAGGAGACATGAGATGCCCCAACAACCCATAATATTTTGTGAGATTTTTGATGTATGGGGAATTTATTTTATGGGTCCTTTTCCTAGTTCATTTGAATTTTTGTATATTTTGGTTTCTGTTGATTATGTGAGTAAATGGGTGGAGGTGAAGGCCACCAGGACTGACGATTCTCATATTGTAGTGAATTTTGTCAAGGCTCAAATTTTTTGCAGGTTTGGAGTACCAAAGGCCATCATTAGTGACCAAGGGACACACATTTCCAATTGGAATTTTTCTTCCCTCCTTCGAAAGTATTGGGTGACACACAAAACATCAACACCATACCACCCTCAAACAAATGGCCAGGCTGAGGTTTCAAGTCGTTAGTTGAAAAAAAATATTGGAGAAAACTGTGCAGCCAAATATGTAGGATTGGAGCAAGCACTTGGATGATGCATTGTAGGCTAATAGGACAGCATACAAGAAACCCATTGGTATGTCCCCATTTTGGTTTTTTTTTGGGAAATCATGTCATCTCCCCGAGGAAGTTGAGCATCAGGCTTATTGGGCTATAAAGAAATGCAACATGGATTTGGCCGAAGCTGGAATTCAAAGGAAGTTGCAAATTCAACAGCTTGAGGAGATTTGACTGTCATCATATGGGAACTCAAGGATCTACAAGGAATGATCAAAAGTAGCTCATGACAAAATGGTCCAACAAAGGTAGTTTCATGTTGGAGAGAAAGTCATTATCTATAGTTCACGACTAAAGCTGATGTCTGGTAAGTTGCATTCCAGATGGTTACGTCCTTATATTGTGACTACTTTTTTTCCTTATGGTGCAGTGGAGATCACACAAGACGAAAAATGAAGGATCTTTACAGTCAATGGGAAACGTTTTAAGAGATACATTAAGGGACTTCCTACTGATGCAGTGCATTTTATCACACTGCATGACCCCATCATCACCTGATAACATCAGGTTGTTCCTAACCCTTTCACTTTTATATTATTTGTCCTATTTAAAAAAATTTCATATCATGTGCATATATCATCTCATGGGTTCACATTAAGGACCATGAAATATTTTAAGTGTGGGGGAGGGAACCATTTAGTTTAGTAATTTCAATTTTTTTCCTTAAAAAAACAAAACAAAAAGAAAATTGTGTGTTTTTCAAATTTTCTGTGTTTATTTTACAATTTTCTGTGTTTTTTTGAATCTTTTGAGCTGAAATGATTCTCATCGCCATTTTTAAATCCATATCAATAAGTGAAACAATTTACCCCTTGAAACTAAGCTTAAATGAATGCTAAAATGACTTTGTTTCAAGTTCAAATATTTTGTAATGTCACGAAAAGTAAACTGAATTTTGAATCCCATTCCACATTTCACTATCTTTATATTTGATATCACTTTCATGTGAGGCTTCTAAACCATTATTTTCATATTCGTTACATTCACCTCACTTCTTGAGAGAACCAAACCATGCTTGATTTAACCAGAATTTGATCTATTCCTGTCAAAACTTTAGGGTTTGAGGTACTTATGTATAAATGATTAAGGAATTTATTTGGTATTAAAACCCCTAATTCAATGAATCCTTTTTCATAATGGCCTACCGTGAACATTTAATCCTTTTAGCCCTTATACTCCATGCAAAAAATGTTAGGTTATCCACATTATAAGACAATTTTCCCTATCCAACCAACACTTGAAGTGAAATTGCATAATATAATTGAGCATAAGTGTGGGGGAATATATCTTGTGTTGTGTAACCACATTCTATGATACATTGGGTGAAAAATAAAATTATGAAGATATGTGTTTTCTGCTGAAGAAAACATTATATTGAATTCTGTTCCATTCTGGAGCATTCATGATAAAAGAAGTTGGGCCTTTCTGAAGCTTCTAATAGAGGGGGAATGTTGTGCCTATCTGTAGCTTTTAAGAAAATAATATTTGAGAATATTGAAATTTTTGATTCTGAAATGATGAATGATTTAATCTTTCGATAACTTTTCATGATGATTGAGTGGAATTGATAATATGGGGTTCGGGGAGAAGGCCATATTTACGTGAAAATTAGATTAATTCAATTTTTCTTCAAAAAAAGTCAAGCCCTCCTCATTCAGCCTCTGAGTTTTTCACATATAAATCCTACCAAACAAAAGCCATAGAACAACCCTAAAAAGTTTCCACGATAAACATATGTCCTTGACTCACATCGGGTGCTGATGTAAGAATTTATCCAGCCTATGGTGACCTTGTATGAGTTTGGATGAGAAAGACATTGCAAAAAATTGACATTTGTGTGATAAGCGAAAATTCAAGCGAGGTAAGTGTTTTGTGCATGGGAGGATAAAAAAAGTGTAAATATATTGAGTGATATAAATGAAGAACATGAAATAATGGTTTTTTATGAGTTATTATATCTTTTGTTACGTGGTTTGTAATTGTTTTATCTCAAGGGTATGTGTTTTAAAATTGGTTTTGATTTGATATTGATGTTTACTTGATATGAGATTTTGCTCAGGAGTGCAAATGGGTAAGTGTGGGGGAGTTGATAAAACACTATTTTATTGAATAATATATTCATAATAAATGATATAATTTCCTCACATTGTGTTAAATAAGTCCATTTATGAAATAATTGTGATTAGATCATTCATTTGAAAATTTGATGAAAATTGTAGTTTTACCCTTTTAAAATGTACTATAATATTTTGAAGATAAATATTTTAATATTTATTATTGGAACTTATGATTTTGTTACAGTATTCCTAACTTAATTTTTTACAACTTTTATTCATGAAATTAGTGCTAAAGAGTGCATTTGGATGGAGTAAGTGGGCCATTAAATCGATGGTGGGCTGGACTAGGCAGAATGGACATGGGTTCTGTATTTGGGCCATATTTTCTTCATCCGGGCTTGGATTGAGCCAATATTTTGAGTGAAGCTAGGGGACATGATTTTTCCCAAATAATCCTTCTAGAAGTCCGGACAATTAATGCAGATTGGAGGCCAAATGGGCAGTGTAAGTTGTATTAAAATATTTGGCTGATATTTCCCATTCACACTTGAAACCTCTTTAAACCTAGCCACCGCTCCACTCTTTAAATTATTGTTTTTCTCATTTGGAGGGGTTGGTACGTGTATTAGGAAGTTTAGGGAATAAGATAAGAGGTTCCAATACAATTATCCAAGCAATTCAACAAGGATAGCTCTTGAAGTAAGGATCCCTTCATCGAAGCCCTATTCATCATCCTCATGATGTAATGTTTGTGTTTTCATAATAAACTTATTTTTTCTTCTTTTATTTCATCTCTTTTATTCTGTTTTTATTTAATTTTCTTCTTCTCTTAGTCTTCCATTTTGGGATGGAATTCTTGAGTAGAAGCGTTATTGGGTTATACCCAATATAAACCTTTGCAAATGCAATTTTGTTCTACAATGATTACGCCACTCAAGTAAGAGTAGTTCTTTTTAGTAATCAATCGACCACTATCCTTCTTCATTCATTTATTTTGAATCAATGATCTACTGTAATTCACATAATATGATCAATGAATTGTGTTTTTAAATTGTAAGAAACTAAGTAGGAAATTGAACTATTAACACAAAAACACGTGAGGTCGGGATTTTGTGTAAATTGTGAGAGCGCGATCTTAACTTGTAATACAAGACCATATGGGATAAATTTTAAGAGTACAAATATAATCTCTAAACACAATTCATCCTCATTTCTAGAATGGATATGTGACTTAATTTACCACTGACCATAATCTATCCTTAAAACATCAATCAAAGCAGGGTGTTGCGATTGCATGTTCTGAAGTTAGCCTAAGGTTAAATTCGCTTAATCTTTGTGGTAAGGTTAATTCTCGTTGGGTTCGGGGGCTAAAAAATTAAAGGATCATAATTAAGTGAATATTAATTTAAATGATAATGATTAATAAATTATTGAAAAGGTAGAGTTAGATCGATTATGTCTTTTAAATATTGTCTAAAAAAATCTTTTTGTTTTGTCATTTTAATCGAACATCATTTCAAAACTAAAAACAAAAAAAATACAATCTTCTTTCAGATAACTTCTTCTAGATTCATAAACTATAACCAACCCCCATCCATTCAAGTTGTGTTTTTATTTTCTTTTGTTTATTATTAGAATACCTTTAAAAAGTTTATTTAAATCTACATCCTCCTTTGAGATATGACCTTAGTCAGCCACTCTGCTGCACCTAAGTACCCCAAAATCACATTATTCATTTGAGGGCGCCTACGACAGCGCTCTTTCTGCATCCTTTCTGTAACGGTAGCTCTTATAAGTAGACTGAATCTATTGGTGACATTTTCTTACTGGTGGACTTATACATAACTGTACCTCTATTATACGCAACAGGTATCCATATTGAGTTAGAATTATTTTATCACATGTACAAGCATAGATAACCATTGATTAATATATTCCAATGATTATTATTAAATTCTTATCAACTCAATAGTAGTATGAGAATGTAAATAATATATAAATGAATATTATTTGGGAATATCATCATATTAAGACATAATTGAGATTTTCAAAACCGGTGAGGTCATCAATCTCCTCCTTTTTGATAATCACAACTTAGGATATGATAATTCCAAAATAATTAGAAATGTATTAGAGGATATAGAATTAAATCCAATTGTATCAGAGATAATAATAAAAACAATAATAATAAAAACAACACACCAGCGGTAAAAAATGTAAGATTTGAAATGATAAAAGTATCAGAGGTAGAATTAAATGCAATGGTATCAAAGGTACAAGTTTCAAATCATAGTATTTATCCCCTTCATTTCTGTTCACCACCTTTGTGATTAGCGAAATGTGGGAAACAATAAAGAGAGAAGGATCAAAATGGAAATGAAAATAATTCCATTTTTATTTCATTGTGAAAAAAGTTACAGAGAAAAAAAAATACAGGTGATTTCTATCAAATGTCGTAGCCACCTATTCAATCCATGTCCTCAATGTGAGATTTTCCCTTGGGATCAGAAGATGATTCAAGCTGTGTGGATGTAGGTGGAGGATTAGGAACACACGAGATGATCAAAGGAGGCTGATCTACTGAAACTCTTCATGTCTGGTACTATGGAGCTCTCTATGTGATCATAGGAGTATGGTTGAGGATGGATTGGGATGAAGTCATCTGAACAGGAGAAGTAGTAGAGGCAGATGTAGGTAATGCTGGAGGTATAATCACTGGACGAGCATTAACATGCAATAAAGGCAACAAGAGATTTATGAAATCCATAATGATTCCTCCTCCTCATTCCATAGCAGAAATGAAATCGTCCTTGTTCTCCATGAATTTTTCTAGTGCATGTGTCAATTCTATGAAATTTCTAACTTGTTCTCTGATGTCTTGATTGACTAGTGGTAGCTTCATGTTTTCTAACATAAGATTCAAATGGTTGTTGAGATGATTCTTGGTATAAAACCTTTGGAAATTATAATATTCTTTCTCTTTCACCTCTTTCTGAGAAGCATAAGCTTCTCTCATATAGTCTTGAACAATATTCATGACATCTCTAGTAGTATCTCTAGTAGAAGTCACTACTATGATCAGATCAGATGAGTCCACAGAACCACTGGGTGAAGTGGAACCATGATCCTCCTTCATCAAAGCTTGAATATGATAAAGTTCTATTGAAGGTCGAGTGCCAAGAGAACCAATAGATAAGTATATTGTTTACTTGATTTTTTTTGTCAACCCACTTATAGGTTTTAGCACTTGAGAATACTGGGTGCTGACATGATTTTTCCGGGAGGTCTTAAACTCCTCAAAAACTAAGACCATTTGACTGACCACACTCTTCACATAAGCCAAATCAATGTCTGCTTGTGATTTAGAACTCATATAGGATTCCATAGAGATAACTAATTGCTTTATAATTTCAACATTCTCTTCCAGTCTAGATAAATGAGTCAGGAAAGCTGTAACATCATCCACTATCTCTTCCACAATGGTTGACACATTACAACCAAAAGAGAGTTCTAAGGACCTTTCTATATTGCTCATCTCTTTAACAGAAGATCTATTTAACTCAGCTACAAAAGCACTCAATGACTCTTTCAGTTAATCCTTTAAGGATTCAAGATCAGCCCTAGTGATCGTATTTTCATGTACAACTATAGGTGCCCTTTTAGACACAATACTGACCACTATGTCAGTCATAACTGATTGAATGGATGACACTAAGGATACTTCCATTTTTCATATCTCTTCTACAAAACTGACTTTAAGATAAAACTTTAACTTATCCAGATCACCTTTTCTGATCACATCTTCAGGTAACAACTCAGATTGAATATCATAACTGACTTTTGGTCTATTAAGGGTTGCCTCATTATCAGAATCGGGATAATCTAATCCACAAACCACAAAACCTGGGTCTTCTGCCCAATCCTCAATTTCATTAGCTACTGATATAGTGCAATGCTTAGTTGGATTCTACCCCTCAACTGGTGCAAGATCCTATATAACAATATCAATCTCAGTAGGTCTTTCTTCCTCATAAGAATTCTCTACAATCAACTCCATCTCTACAACAGTAAGATTCTCCTCTGGATTAGTCACATGTCCTTCCATCTCACCCACTACATCCTTCACAGGAACAACTGAACTTCCAATCAATGGACTCAGACTTGAGAAAACAGAAGTATAGGATTCAGATTCATTCTCTCATTCTTCTTCATTCTTAGGGCCTGGCAGGTCTTCCTCATCAACATGTGTTTCTTCTTCTAATAGTTTTTCCTTTCCTGATGATATAATTTCAGAAACAGGACTTGGGGGAATGTCCAGATCCCTTCCATCAGCTATATATGTCTCTTCTTCATCAGTATCATCATTGTACTTCGGTTCTTCTTCATCAGGTCCTAGACATGGATCCATCACATCCTTAGGCCAAGAAGGATGATCCACATGATTATACTTATCATATAGATTCTCATCATCACTAACACATTCTCTCTTCCATGTATTCCAATTGATCTTCATGTATTTGAAAACTATGATTGTGATACAAAAGTTATTATTTAACACCACTGTCTCATCTGGAGACTCATCAACCCCCTTCACTTTAATCATAACAGAAATCAACTTGGAAAATAATAAAGCATTGGTCTGTGATTTGGTTCTGGTCATATCATCCATTTGAATCATTAAAAACCTGCACAGATTCACCTTCAATCCATGTCTCAAGATATGTAATAGATAGATATCTTGATATATCAGATTTGCAAAGTACCCTCTCCTTGGACATAGCACATGTTCCACAAACATGGACAACAATCTGTTCTCTCCATCCAATTCAGCATCCACCACCTTTCTTTTCTTACCACTACCAGTGAGATCCTCTATGGCAGTATCATAGTAAAAAATATCACTTGTATGTGGCACTATATTCGATGAATAAACATAAAAACCTTCATGTGGTACTCTCAGGTACTCAGCCCATTCAACAGATGAAAAAGATATTTCCTTTCCAATCACAAATGAAATCATTCAGTTCTCATATGCTGATTTCTCAAAACTCACAAACTCATAAAACTATTTCACCAGCTTCAGATAGTAGGGGCCATTGTTGTTCGAGAAGCATTCTATCCGTTTTTGATCTTCCAAAACTTCCAGAACTAACGAATCACTGGACATTAGCCATTCTACGCATAGTTCCTTCTCAATTACTATCTTTATCTGAGTGAGATGCTGGTTCTTAGGATTCCATACATCCCTTCCACTAATAGACTCTCCTTTGAGTATCTTTTCATTTGGCTCATCATCCTTTGCGATGACTGAAGGCCTATTCACTCTTTCCATTGTTCGAATCGCGAGACCTAGGGTTCAAGAGAAGGTTTGAGAGCTATAGAATCAAGGTAAAAGGATTGAGGTGGATAGAAAGAGGTTAAAAACTTTTTTTTATCATTCTGGAATCAGAAAATAAATAATTAAAAAATAAAAAGAAAAATATAAATGATACAAATTTTGGCGGTTAAAAAATAATTTTCAAACTATGCATACTAATGGTGGGGTATACGGATGAGAATTACTAATAGTGAGGTCCCCTATCGGTTAGGTTTCAAATGGTGAGGTTTCTAATGGATAGGTTTCTAACAGTAAGGTTTCTAATGGTGAGGATTCTAACGGTGAGGTTTCTAACAGTGAGATTTATAATGGTGAGGTTTCTAATGGTGAGGTTTCTAACAGTGAGGTTTCTAACGATGAGGTTTGTAACGGTGAGGTTTCTAACCATGAGGTTTCTAACGGTGAGGTTTATAACAGTGTGGTTTCTAACGGTGAGTTTTCTAAGGTTGAGGTTTCAAATGGTGCATTTTCTAAAGGTGAGGTTTCTAATGGTCGAGTTTCTAACCGTGAGGTTTCTAACCGTGAGGTTTCTAACCGTGAGGTTTCTAACCGTGAGTTTTCTAACAGTGAGGTTTCTAACAGTGAGGTTTCATAACAGACGGTTTCTATCATTCCAAACTCATGTCTAATGTAACATAACCTATCTGAACATAAAGGTTTGGTGAAATTGTCAGCTAATTGATTTTCAGTAACTATAAATTCTAGAGTAATATCACCTGTTTGGTAATTATCTCTCAACAAGTGGTGCCTTACATCAATATGTTTGGTCCTAGAGTGAGACATAGGGTTCATTGAAATATTAATTGCACTAGTGTTATAACAGTTTATTGAAACATGCTTTAAATCTTATCCATAGTCCAAAAG
Organism: Viscum album; assembly: GCA_963277665.1. NCBI lineage: Eukaryota > Viridiplantae > Streptophyta > Magnoliopsida > Santalales > Viscaceae > Viscum > Viscum album. The sequence continues at coordinate 150,433,313 of OY728128.1, read as the reverse complement.
AGTGTGTTTCATCCATAGAATTTGTGTACAAAAACTACCAGCAGCTATATACTCTGCTTCAGCAGTGGACAATGCAACATAATTCTGTTTCTTACTACACCATGATTCTAAGGACATACCTAGAATATGACATGTTCCAAAAGTGCTTTTTCTAACTAACATGAAACCAGCAAATTTAGAATCTGAATAACTCATTAAATCAAATGATTGCCCTTTTGGATAAAACAAACCGAAATTTAAAGTATGTTTAAGATATTTGAAAATTCTTTTAATAGCAAGAAAATGAGATTCTTTAGTATTAGCTTGAAATCTTGCACACAGGTAGACACTAAACATAATATTTCATCGACTAGACCTAAGTTAATGTTATCTTCCAATCATACCTCTGTAATTGGTTTGATCCAATGGTTTCCTAGTTTAATCAATGTCCAACTTAAAAACAGTACTAATAGGTGTATCACTTTCCTTAATACTATCCAAACCAAAATGTTTTAAATGATCCTTTGTATATTTAAATTGGTTCAAAATAATACAATTTTAATTTTTAAAAACATAAAATCCATGAAAATATTTGAGTTATCCCTTTAAACTCATTTTAAATTCATTTTTCATACTCTTTGAAAAATCAGTACATAAAGAATGTATAAAAGATCCAAAAATAATATCATCAACATAGATTTTTACTATTTAAACATCGTTAGAAATTGTTTTAACAAAAATAGTGGGATGTTCAATTCATTTAGTAAAACCATTGGAAATAAGGAAATTTGTTAGACTATCATACCATGATCTTGGAGCTTGTTTTAAACCATATAAATCTTTTGAATGAATGAAAACATGATTTTGAAAATTGGGGTTTCTAAATCCAGGTGGTTGTTCAACAAAAACGTATTCAATTATAAAACCATTTAGAAATGCACTTTTGACATCCATTTGATATAACTTTATATTCTAATGAGCAGCATAGGCAAGTAGAATCCTAATAGCTTCTAATCTAGATACTGGGGAAAAGGTTGCCTCATAGTCTATTCCATATTCTTGAATATACCCTTGTGCAACTATCATAGCTTTTTTTTCTACATATATTTCCAGACTCGTCAAATTTGTTTCTAAAAACCCATTTAGTGACAATTGTCAAAGTGACCTTTGGTATATCAACTTATTCCCAGAATTTGTTTCTTTGAAATTGATTTAATTCTTCTTTCATAGAATTTACCAAAAATTCATCATTGTTTGATCATTGAAATTATTAGGTTCAAAGTGTGAAAGAAAGGCTTGATTTTCAACCTGGTTTCTCAGTGAATCTCTAGTCTGTGTCCCTCTATCATGATTTCCAACAACAACATCTAAAGTATGAATCTTCATAATTCTAGTTGATATAGTAAAGGTCAGACTAGATGTTTTAGGTTCATCTGTAGGTTCGGGTTCAACAGAAGAAGGTTCTATAAAGTTTCCAGAATTGGATGTCTTTATAACCGGTTTATTGATTTTATCATTAAGATCCATAATAGATAAGTCTTTTTTAATACTTTCAATGGGAGATTTGGGTGCATGTGGATCATTTTCATCAAACATGATGTGAATAGATTCTTCTACACATTTGGTTCTTTTATTAAAGATTCTATAGGATTTCTAGTTAAAATATATCCAAAAAACATTCCTTCATCACTCTTGGATGAAAATTTTTCAATATTATCCTTAGTATTAAGAATAAAGTCTTTTCAACCAAAAACTCTAAAGTAATTAACCTTAGGTTTCCTTTTATTCCACAATTCATTAGGGGTCTTCTTAATAACTAGACTAATCAAGACTCTATTTATAATATAACAAGCTGAATTTACCAAATTAGCCCAAATGTAAATTTGAAGGTCATACTCATTAATCATAGTTCTTGCAATTTCTTGAAGGGTTCTATTTCTTCTTTCTACTACACCATTCTTCTATGGTGTTCTAGGGGCAGATAAATTGTGACTATAGCCACTGTGTGAGAAATAAGATTCAAACTCATGATTATCAAACTCACGACCATGTTCACTTCTCAATGTCTTGATCTTAATTCAACTATTTTTTTCTACAGACATTGAGTATTTAATAAATAAAGTTTAAGCTTCACTTTTGTAAGCTAAGAAGTATATCCAAGTGTATCTAGAAAAGTCATCTACTAAGACATAGACATAGTGCTTCCCATTTAAACAAGAAACTCTAGAAGGTCCAAACAAGTCCATGTGAACCATCTAGAGAGGTTGAGAAGTTGAAAATTATTTCTTTAATTTGAAAGAAACATTATTTTTCTTTCCCTTTTGACAGGGATTACAAACCTTGTCTGTTGGGAACTCAAGTTTAGGTAGGTCTCTAACTATGTTTTTCCTAGCCAGTTTTCTATGTTGATAAACATTTAATTTTCTTAATCTTCTATGCTATATCCAAGACTCTTTATGAAAAGAATTTAATCAAGTAATACTTGGTTTAGCTAAATAATTCAAATCAAATGCATAATCATTTTCATTTCACAAAGCAGAAAATACTAGAACATTTTTAAAATTAAAAACATTACAAGAATCATTTTCATATTTTACATTGAATCCTTCATCTCACAACTGAGAAATACATAACAAATTATATTTAATTCCATCAACAAATAAGACTTTGGAAATTAAAACTGAATCAGTGTTACCAATCTAACCTAGGCTGATGATTTTTCCTTTAGAATTATCACCAAAGGTGACATTGCCTCCATAAGCATTGATTAAACTCTTGTAGCATGAGTAATCCATAGTCATATGCCTTAAACATCCACTGTCCATGTACCATATCTTCTTATGGGAACTCTTCAAGAAATTTTCCAACAAAACAGGTTTAGATGGAAAATGATTTTGGTATCCATATTCTCTTGGGTCTAGATAAGTTAGCAAGAACAGCTTTAGGTAACAAAATTTTTCTTATGGCTCTCAAATAATTTACAGAATCAATAGATTTTGAAAGATAAAAATTATTTGATCTATAACTATGTGAGTAACTATTTGAAGCATATGAATTTTTAGAACGAGAATTATTAGAATTATGTCCAGATTTAGAAATAAATCTAGTTTTAGTCAACTGTATCTGTCCAGGATGATAGCCTATTCCAGTGGTATATCTTAGTGCCACTTTTTTTCCTAGATTTTGAGATTGATTATTCTTTCCATTTGTGAATTTCTATAATTCCTTCCTTAATTTATCATTGAAAAATTTATTTCAATATTTTTCTTAAGTAATTGACCATTCTTTTCCTTTTCTATATCAAGTGCGGACTTCACAAAACTAGTCAAATAATGATTATTATTTAAGGTCCTATACTTTTCGTTCAATTCATTACAGGTTTCTTCTAGAATATTACAGTATTTAAATAATTCTTCACATGACATATTTTCAGATTAATAATCATAATTAACTCTAGAATAATAATAATTTAAAGCAAGATTATCCAATGTTACCTCAGATGTGTTTATCATAAAACACATATTATCTTTCTGAGATTTTTCATCCTGAGTAGAATCAGAATCGCTTGATCTATCTTCTGAAGCACTCCAAGTTTCTTCATAGATTTCTTATATGTTTTTTCCTTGTATTCATATTACATTTTGAACATTAATTTTGGACAGTCTGCTTTTACATGTCCTTTCCTTTTGCACTCATAATAGAAAATCTCAACACTCTTTTCAGACTGCTTCCAATATTTCTTCTAGTGACCTTTGTTGTCATATTGAACTTTGTAGATTGATTTTATGAATAATTTATTATTCCTGTAGAACTTCTTAAATCATCTAGATATTTGAGACCTCTCAGCATCACTGTCAGAATCTGAAAATTCACTTGTTGAGATTTCAGTAGGTATGTGAACTTTCTCTTTATCCTTGCACTTTGAGGCAGCAGAATTAAATTCTACTGACTTATTTTTTGGTACATAATCTTCTTCCTTGTTTAACTTCAGTTCTTCTTCAAACATCATATTCTTACCAATTAATTCCTTAATAGGTATTGAACTTATATCACATGATTACCTTATGGAGACAGATGTGCCTCTCCATATTTCTGACAGACAACTTAATATTCTCATGATCCGTTCTTTTGTAGGAACAACTTTACCAAGAGAGCTCATAGTGTTGACAATCTAATTGAACCTAAGATACATGTCAGAAATGGTTTCATTAGGATTCATTTGAAAATTATAATATTTAATAGTATAGGTATTTAGTCTCATGTCTTTAACATTTGTTGTTACCTCATGAGAAACAACCAATGTATCCCAAATTTCATAAGCAGTTTTACAAGAAGATATGTGATTGAATTTTGCATCTCCTAAATCACAGTACAGTGCACACATTTCATTACAATTATTATTGTAGGTAGTTATATTAGGTACATCCCATGTATTTCTTTCATTATCTGGAATCTTATATTGAGTATCTATAGTAGTCCATATGTCAAATCTCATACCCTCTAAATAAATATTCATTTTAAGATTCCACTGGGCATAATTAACACCATTAAAGAATGGTGCCTAGTTGGTAGTAGAACCTTCTAGTATATTATCCATAATTCGATTTCATCAAATATATTTAAAGAGTTAAAATTTAGAAATAACAAAAATTTAAGATCTTTATGATACAAATAAAATCAAAGTTGAAAAATAGAGTGTTTCGAAAACCAATAATTATAAAAAAATCATCTGATACAAAATGATGGTCAAAGGGGATACTCAAGAGGGGGGGGGGTGAATTGAGTTCCAATTAAAATTTCTGTTAAAAATATTTCTATTAAAATCCCACAATTAAAAACTAAGTTAAACTGTAGTGAATTTGTAAAATAGTAAGGGTTCGGTTAGATTCTCAAAAGATTGATTAGGTCTAATGTAATTTAATCAGGAGATTAAATTATCTTTTGAAACTAACCTAATGATTTACAATAGTTACAAACTCTTTCTAGATTAACTATCAATGTAACTCTAAAACAGTTTGAATTTCAATGTAATTGGGAGCGGAATATAAAATATATAGTATACTTTAGACTTAATCTAATATGCATAGCAGATGTAACCAAGAGGTTCAGTCTCAAGCTGAGACATAGTCCTCTCCAAAAATTTATATAAATTAGATCCACACCCTATATCGGGTTAAACAACAGTACAGAGACTATCCAGGTACTAATACCTCCTCCACAGTTCTACCTGGGAAAACAAAAACAACAGCACACTGGCTATTCAGGTCCTACTTGACCTCTACCACTATCCAATGTGGGATACAATAGAGTTATAGAAGGTTTGTCTGAGGATTTATAAATCATGTAGCTTAGCTCCTGAGATAGTGTGTGTATAAAATATACAGAGTATGCACACTGCTAAAAATGTAAATAAAAGAATCACTGAGAGAGTAGATATATGTTTTAGAATTATCTAGTGATTTTAAGTGCAGCTCTGGACTCCTTTGATTAATCAGGAAATCTTATGAGTCCTTCTCTAGTTTTTGTCTAAAAAACTGAGGGTCATTTTCTTCATGATCAGTTTGATCATCTTGAGTGCATGAAGAGCTCATTGTAGTTCTTCACTCCTTGAATAAAGTTCAGTTAGTGTTCTCTTCGTGATTGAATGGATTCGTGTATGTCCAATTTTCATCCACTATGGATGTATCCTTTCTTTACTGTGTGAATGCACCACTTTTCCACACTATTCAGCCCTTATTTTCACGCTATTATGCCTGACCATTGTCCTTCCTTTTATAGCATTCATCTCTGGTCAATGGGAATGATTACCTTTTTACAATTTTGAGGTATGGTTACCTAACATGACATCAACCATCATTAAATAACATTAATTTCATTAAAATCATCAATTATAATGGTTATCATTGTTTTAATAATATTTACAGAGTATAGAGTTTATGAATCAGTGACTGGTTAAGTCTTTAATTAGTAGCTATCTGTCAGTATACTTGTAACAGTGGACTTTTTTTATAGTGGTGAGCTCCTATCGGTAGCTCGTTATTCTTATACCATTAGCTCCTTGTATCGGTAGCAGTTACTCTGTGTATTAGTAGCTCTATGTACTGATGACTCCAATTGGTAACTTTGGTCTTTCTATAGCTCATCTTTATATCAGTGAACTTCATAGAGGAAGACTTGCTTATACCAGTAAACATACTCTAACGATATCTCTGGTGTAATGGTACCTCATATCGGTAGACATTTTTATCGGTATCCTATGCATATCGGTAGCTCCATTCTCTACTAGTGATTAAGTGCATACCGGTGGACTTATGCACACCAGTCGGCTTGTTCTATCGGTATCTCTACTTCTATCGGTAGCTTCTCTGTACCAGTGGATCCTTTCTATAATGGTATCTCTTATTGGTAGCCTGAATCTATCGGTGAAATTTTCTTACCTGTGGACTTATACATATCGGTAGCTCTGTTCTATGAAACACATTTCTATATTGAGTTATAATTATTTCATCGTATGTATAAGAATAGAAAATCATTGATTAATAAATTCCAATGATTATTATTATAATCTTATCAACTCAATAGTAGGATGAGAATGTAAATAATATATAAATGTACTTTATTTGGGAATATCAGCATTTTAAGACATATTTGAGATTATCCAAACATGTGAGGTCAACAAAAGTGAATACCCTTTAATGGATAATATGTGATTTGGATAATTACTTAAAGTATGATATATTAATAGTAGTTGATTTTATGTGGTGATAAATGTTATCAGTTTTCATGGAATACTATGTGATCAAATCCTTGTGAAATTTGGGTCTCAATAATAGTATAAATTTTTTGGAATAATTTTAAATAAAATTGAAAATTGAATGGTTTTTTTAATATTTGTATTCTTTACTGAATTTTGGTGATTAAATGTAGTCCTTATCCTTATAAAGGATTATTCTTCTTGGGGGATTTTCAGATCATTTACTAGCCATTTTAGTATTGGATAATGTCTAATGAAAAGGGTAATATATTCTTTCCTTTTCTATGGATTATTTGATTCACTAGATGTAAATTCTAACTATTTATTTCTGACCAAATCGTATTTAATCTCATCAATTGGAAAAAAATATGAGTTTTTGGTAGATATTTATTAAAGGTTGAAACTCTTACTGAAATGTATGAATGTTTCCTTTTGTTCATAGTAAAGCTCATAAATAAATTCCTCAACATTATGAAAAACACTATTATACAAAAATGTTATCCATTTGGTTTTCCTAATAGGAAATCAAACTTCATTTAACTAATTAGACATATAGGGTTTTTTGGTAGTAAACTTACTCATAGTCATGTTTTATAAAACACTCCATCAAAAAGAGATGGTTAGTTTTTCATCCATATACATGTTTTCATACATGTAATTCCAGTATGTGTTATCCCCGTTGACCTTTTTATTTTTCATTCATTATTTTAAAATGGTATTTTTTTTAATATTTTTCTAATGTGGGATTCTATATGATCTTACCGAGCCAAATTTTAATATTTTGTGGAAAAAAATTCAAAAATGGGGGAATAATGTGACATCCTGAGTTTTAAGAAATAAAATTTATGTTCAATATAATACATGATACACTCTATTGATCTTAATAATAATAAATAATATAATTTATATGTTACCACTATAACCTATACATTATATAGGTAGAATGAATTGTATCAACTGAATAATAATAATATGTTATACACCTGTTTAAATAATGGTTTAGTGGTTTCCAAATTATGATCGCTCGGTGCTGACGCACACATGATAGCTCAGTGCTGACCCAAACTTGATCGCTCGGTGCTAACCCACACATGATGGCTCAGGTGCTGACCCACACAGGATCGATCTGGGATTACCCACACAGGATCGCTCAGTGCTGACCCCCACCGAATAACTATTCATTCTTAACATCATAGCCAGCTACTGGGTTTCCTCAATAAGATTCCTCATCTCCAGGAGGGTACAATCCTTAAGACACTTGTCGATACTCCAACTTCCACTATGTCCCACATAAATGTATCCTAAAGAATTTCCACATCATAGGTGTCTCAACGCAATAGATGGTGCGTCAATCGGACACCCAGTCTGTATGTTATTAGCCTTTTAGTCCGAACGGCCCTGATGGATTTGTACTTGATCCCACCCAACCGTATACCAACATTATTCAAATATCATGTGGGGTATACCAAAGGGACCATCTCACTCCATGGTTTACACCACTATTGACAGTTTTTCAAATAGATGCCTGGTGCCGATATTATGACTGATATAGTGAAAAGCGTGGAGCTGGTCCGGTTACAGCCCCACCGGGTCGGACCGACCCAACTGGGGCTGACCCGACATGGTTTGGGTCAACCAGGGTCATTGGGTATATCTCTGCTGGTGTGTGGTGGCGCGGGGGCCACCGAGTGGCGGAAGGATTCCAGGGAGGCACGGGTGACACGAGGGTGGTACAGACGTCCACGAGGCGGCGAGGCCATGAGGGCTGCGGAGGGCCATCGTGTGGCGAGGCCCCGGGATGGCGGAGGCTGCGGGGGGGGGGGGAGTGGAGGAGGCCGCATGGGCCATGGAGGACACATAGGCGACAGGGGAAACGGTGGGCCGCAAGGCGGTGAGGCCACGAGGTCCACTTAGATCCACTGGTCAGCGAGGCCGTGGGAAGGCAGAGGCCGCGGGATGGTAGAGGCCGTAGTGAGGTTGTATGTTGGGGATGGCTGTGCGGAGTGGGCACCTACCATGCCTTCACATGCAGCCGGCTTGACCAGCCACCCTCCTTTTTTTTCCTTCATCATGGACGGATGTAGTACTGGCCGCAGTTCATGAGTTCCACTGATGACAAATGCTGTCAATGGTCGTCGTCACGGTCGTGAAGATTACACAAAAGAAAAATAAGATTTGCGGGGGGGGGGGGGGGGGGGGGGGGTTAGGCCATGTTTTTTCCCGTATCCTCTACATTAGGGTGTTATCAAGGGGTTCACATATTTTTAATCAGGAACATGTATGTAAGATATTTAAAACATCCATCCCCACAACCTCTATCAATTACACTTACCAAGCCCGCAAAAGAAAACATATGTAGATCAACTACTTAGAGAGAGTTGATCAGTGTTCTTTGTTTGGAAGGGAAGAACATGGGGAGTATTAATCACATAGAATTAAACACCTACATGATTGTTCGTTGATGTTGGAAGAGGTGAGGTCAGTGATCTCAGTGTTTCATGAATCTTTGGTTCATTATTGTCGAAGACGTCCTACATTTGGTGCCTCCACAAGGTTCTTCTGATCCGACTTGGGGTCGGTTTCCTCGTTCTTAGATCTCCGGTAGTCGTTCTTCATTGGAAGGTGTTCTTCGTTTGAGAGGGTAAATGTACTCAATGTGCTTTTCCAATAATTCTCTTCTCAAAAGAATATCCAATATAAATTAAATTTGGTTTGATAAGTTTAATTTGAATTGGAACCATTAATCAAGATGTGGTGGCATAATTTATGTAAAGAAATTTCAAGAGACACCTCCACATTAAAGACGGTGTTTAAGAGTTTCTTCCATTTTGATGGTTCGGTAGGTCCCCACATTTAGGAATTCAAATAGGGGGTTTAGGCTCGGGTGGTCACCACCATCATAACCCACATGTGGGGGGTTTCAAAAAAAATGTTAAACATTTTAATTTTATTTTATTCTATCACGAAAAACACAAAAAAAAAAATTCCCCCTCGACCAACTATCATTGAGGTGAAAGCGTCCTTAACCAAATACCAGTGCTACGAGTTCAACGGTGTACTTAAATTTCAATTCCATGCACCGGTTAAAAAGTTACAAAAACATGCTCGCATGTTTACTGAATGTACCCGGAAAAATGTTCAGAAATTCATTTCGGGCACTCCGGGCCTCAGAATCACACATTGTCAATTTTCACGGACTAGTAAAATTCTAATTTAAAAGAATGAAATGAAAATTAGAGGTCTTTATATTCTCCCCATCTCATGGATTTGTGTCCCATAATAACACATCATGAATCTAGGAAAACATGTTGAGGTACAGAGCACGAATCTGAGCCTCTCGCTCCCATGTGCTCTCCTGGAGGTTTTCGTGCTACCAGTGAATGGGCACCAAAGGTATTAACTTCCCACGAAGGATCCACTCTTGTCTAACCTCAATCTCTACTGGAACCTCTTTAAAATTAACCCCTTTTTCGACGTCCATCTCGTTGTGGTCGATGATGTGAGAAGGGTCGTGTACATAACACCTCAACTGTGATAAGTGGAATACGTCATGCACCCGGTGCAACTAATATGGAAGAGATAAGCGGTAATCCCACTCACCAACTCTAATGAGGACCTAGAAGGGTCCGATGAACATTGGATACAACTTTCTTCCTTGGCCAAATCTCCACAAACCATGTCTGGGTGTGTCCCATAGAAATACATGGTCACCATCCTCGAGCTCTAGAGGTATTTTTATCCTGTCTTCATAAGACTTATGAATGATCTATACAGTCTTCATCCAATACTAGATGTTATGCACTTTGTAAATGGTATCCCATACCATATCTGGTCTCCCTAGTGTAGACTCCCCTGATCCAGTCCAGCACAATGGTGATCTGTAAGTTTTCTCATACAACATCTCAAAAGGTTTCATCCCAATGGTGGAGTGATTCTTGTTTATGTATGGAAACACCACCAAAGAAAAGTTATCCTCCCAGATACCACCGAAGTCAAGGACACAAGCACGCAACATGTCCTTGAGATTATGAATGGTCTGCTTAGTCTAGCCATCCGTCTAAGGATGGAAGGAATGGCTCAAATGAAGTTGTGTCCTGAATGCATCTTGAAACCCCTTACATAACAGTGAAGTGAAATGTGTATCATAATCAGATAAAATCATAAAGGGTACTCCTTGTATCCACACATTATCATTCACATAGAGGCGTCCCAATCTCTCTACTAAACCATGTTCCCTGATCGGTAGGAAGTGGGTCGACATGGTGAGTCGGTCGATGATCACCTAAATCGATTCGTGACCCTAGGATATATGTGGATGTACTATCATGAATTACATGTATATCCCATCCCACATACACTCTAGTACATCAAAAGGATGAACCAAGCCTACTAGTACCTGATGCTCTACCTTCATATGATGGCTAGTGAGGAACTGAGTGACAAACTTTACTACTGCTTCCATCATTTCTGCCCACCAGTGCTTTCATTAGAGAACATGGTACATCTTCACCACTAATATATTTAACTCTTGAGGGGATGTGTGGAACTCTCTCAAACCATCCTTCTGAAGTGATAATTGTATCATGGTACGTCCTCTTAAGAGGATGATGTTCTCCCAACCTTCAGAAAATCCATCAACTGCTTGTCCTGTGGATATCACAGCACGTCGAGCCACACAGTCAATTTCCCCACGTTGCGCCTCCCTAACTCGTCGAAGATGTGGGGGAGTGACTATAAGAGACTGAAGCATAGCTGCTCCATCTCGATTCCCAAATGATATCTACAATGCTTCCATATGCTCTGTCACTTTTCATAGAATCTGTATACCATATCTCTTGTTGAGGGCATCCTCTATAATGTCCCCTATTCCAAGAGTATAGACAATCTGAAATTCATAGATATGTAGGAACTCAGAACAAAATCAATGTCTTAGGTTCTGGGCCTTCTGAGAGAAGATATACCTGAGACTCTTGTTGTTAGAGTAAATTGTAAAATGTTCTCCCATAAAGTATTGTCTCAACATCTTGAAGGAGAAAACCACTACTTCTATCTCCATGTCATGGGTAGTGTAGTTTTCCTCATGGTATCTCAGCATTCATGAACCATATGTGATCTCCATTCACTCCTGCATCAAGACACATCTGAGCTTGGTCCCTGATGTGTCTCAATAGACTATATAACCAACGCCCTCCCTTAGAAGCCTCAAAATGTGGGCACTAGTCTGCCTCTTCCTTAGCTATAGAAAACTCTACTGGCATCTCTCCAACCACATGAAGTGTTGCCCCTTCTTCTTAAACATTGATATTGGTGATGAAACTCTGTTGAAATCTGGCACATATCTCCGGTGGTATCCAGTGAAACCCAGGAAACTTTGTACCTCCATCACACTCTAGTGTTGATCCCCATCATGTACCACCTCAATCATTGCGGGATCCACTGCAACCCCAGCCTCTGAGATGATGTATCCTAGAAAGTGAACCTCTATGATCCAAAAATGGCACTTCAAGAGTTTAAAATAAAGCTGGTGTTCTTGGAGTGTGTGGAGTACTACGTGTAGATGATAGGCATGCTCCTCCTTAGTAGCCGAGTAGATCATAATGTCGTCGATGAAGACTACTACAATGCGATCAAGGTATGGTTGAGTGATCCAGTTCATGGGTCCCATGAACAATACTGGGGAATTTGTCATGCTGAATTGTGTAACCAAGAATTCATAGTGGCCACACTGATATCTGAAATCTATCATCTACACATTCTTATATTGTACTCTAAGATGGTGATATCATTATCTGAGGTCTATCTCTGAGAACCACCATTCTCCCTTTCGCTGATCAAAGAGGTTTTCAATCTGTGGAAGTGTGTAATTTTTCTTCATTTTCACCTGGTACAGGCGCATATATTCAAAATAATGCCTCAAGCACCTAACTAGATTCAGTCATTCGAATTAATCCATTTCCCTGTAAGTCCTCTAGCTATACCCACAGCTCATGAAGATCCACGAGAGATATCCAATATGACGGTGTAGATATCAGTTTCATCATGGTGTACAGGTCAATGAAAAATTCCACCTCTCTACATGGAGTTAGACCTAGAACATCATCATGGAATACATCCTCTTTCTTTTCCACCACTACAGGATAACTCGGACATTCCTCATCAACTGCTCTGAGGTTAAGGCTAGCCAACTGATGAGTGATCGGCTGCACTCTCCTCTGGGTAAGTCCATCATGTGCTGCAAAGACTCCCTTCTTGCTGGTGAAGGTAAATCAGGTCCCATTCGTGCAGTAACTCCACACATTGCACCTAATATAGTCTATCTGAGCACGGATTATTGATAACCCGTCCATACTCAAGATGATGTTGTCAGGCCTTGGTGCCACTACTAGGAGACCCCAACAGATGTTCCCACCTCCTAGAGTAATCTCACACAATCGGAACCAGTGTGTAATCATCGAATCCACTCCCATTGGGGTCCCTAGCCATCTGGATCGAGCCAACAACTCCATCAGAAACACCGAGCTCTGAACGAGGGAAGTTGAATTAAAATAATGACGAAAATCTGTGTAAATAATTACTACAGCTAATGTGGAATAGACATATATCGTACCCCATATAATATCCAATGTTCCATGGTCGTAGTCCTTAGCTTCCTTGTGCAGAACTCACCCCTGTCCACCTGCTCCCTGTGGTCTGGGTGGACCACCTAGGGGTGGTAGCAGTAACATCTCGAATATTATCCCACCACCAGCAACACGAACAACTCCTATACCATGTCTTCCTGATTCCCGCGGACCTCCTCGGTTGAACCATTATCTCTATCTGGGCGGTACCTTGACCATTTGCAGATCATACTTATGGCGGGCTGGTTAGTCATGAGCCAAGTGACCCTGCCCGCCGCATGCGTAACATTTCTCACTCTTGTCCTGACTAGCTCTACCTCGAGTGCACCTCACAATCGACCCTGAATCATGCAGACATCCACCAATAGGTCTCGTCCTCCTGTACCTCTTTTACATATTTCTTAGGCCAGCTGAATATTACTCTGCTACATGATGTCTGCTGGTGGGTCTATCTGATGGTTACTGCTCAGTAGGAAAACACTCCACCAAGAGGCCACTCTCTAACACCCCCTCCTACGTCAGGATGCAAAGAGAAATCATTGAATCCCGGATCTCCTTCCTGATTCCATACTCAATGGTTCAGGCACTGATGAATAGGTCTTTCACCATATTAGTGAGTAGCATGAGAGGTCAGTGAACCTATATGAGTATTGAGCCAGAATAATGTTTCCCTGCTTTAGATGAAGAAGGTCAAGTATGCACATTGCGTGAAGAGTCGCTGGAACAAACTTTTCCCGAAACAGGCTCTCTAAGTCTTCCCAGTGAAGAGTCACCTCCTCGTAAACCTATAGAATCAAGCTTCACTATCTACCAGATGCTTCCTATAGAAGGCTAAAATCAAGGATCGACATGTGATCAGCTGGTGTCCCTACCCATCTGAAGACTCTCATCAGGGCCTCCAACCAATCCTCAACCGATTGTGGGTAAGTCTAAACCCTGGCCATGGGTGGCCTCTGACAATGGAACTCATACAACTTGCTCAAATTTCGTGCTCTCTCTATTTCTTTGGCTAGTGGCATCGGTGGACAAACATGTAATGTTACCACTAGGGCCTTCACTAGTGCCTCAACTGTAAGAGGGCCCTACACCAAGGCCTCATCACTTAGTGGGCTATTAGTTTGAAATATATCCATAACCCTAGAAAGCATTATACATGGTATAATCCTAAAAAATGGGTGTGCCATGTTCAATATGTTATACATGGTGACATTACTCTAAAGATCATGATGTAAACTTTTGAAAACAGTCACACAATAAGTGTTTTCATGCACTAAGTGGAAAGTCAGAATTCATGGTCATGTTGTATGTATACATCGGATGCCGCACCAACACTAGATACCCTAAACTGAAATCCACACTCAATACACTTAACACTATTACTATTAAGAAGAAAGATTAGAGTCCTATTTTTTATAGTAGAACCTCCCTCTGATACAATGTTTTCAAGACCCATCCATCGGGGCCCAGGTCGTGACTACACCAAGCTCACCTTTCATAGGCTAGTGTATGATGACTAGCACCGAAGGCATATTCCCTAAAATTGTGAAGGAATTTCCATTATAACATATAAACAGACGCAACCAAGAACACTACAAGATATAAACTCTAGTAAACTGAATAGTAAATAGAGTGAGTACATTAAGTAAAAGGGGCTAGAATACAAGCCCAACTAGAAAGTACAAGAAACTGAATGTACAAGTAATGAGAAACAACTCCTTATATCACCCGCCAAGGATCCGACCTGAAGGGTAGTTATATCTCTAAAATGGTACTCATAGTGGTATTACTCATCTAAGGTGCACCTCCGAGCTACCTCCAGTCCCAGTACTATCGTACTCAGTCAGCGTTGTCTGTCGTCTACACTAAACACAACAAGGTGATGGCATATCCCGTGTAGGGGTGAGTATAATGACACTCATTAGAGACCTCAAGACCCTCATTGTCTCACAAAATCCACAAAGGATAAACCACAATGCTTGAAATCAACTGTAAACCCAGCTTAGGTATATGCCCATACATATACCAATGTTATCCAGTATACCCATCTCAACCATGAGGAATCACAATGCCCTACTCCAAAGCCCAAATCTCAAATGTTCCATAAAGGAAGGAATTCAATGATGATAAGTACCACACATGTTTTCCGCATAGAGGAATACCACAAAGGTATTGAATCAGCTCACACCTGGAATAACATAGGTACAAAAGTACAAATGATTAGATGTAACTACTGAATAATCTTACTCTATTAAGAGGCTCTCCTTATGACCCACATAGGATCGCTCGATGCTGACCCACATAGCATTTGTTGGTGCTTACACAAACAGGATCACCAGTTGCTGACCCACACAGGATCGCTCGGTGGTGACCCACACAGGATCGCCCGGTGCTGACCCACATAGGATCTTGCGGTGTTGACCCACATAGGATTGCCCGGTGCTAACCCACTCATGATCCCAAGGTACTGACCGAATAGGATCTCTTGGTTATGACCCACACAAGATCACTCGGTGCTGACCCACAAAAGGTCGCTCGGTGTTTACCCACAGACGATCAGCATTCATTGTTCACATCATTTCCAGCTACTAGGTTTCTGCACTATGATTTCTTGTCTCTGAGAGGGTTCGCTCCTCAAGCCACTGGTCGATAATCCAACTACCAAGAAGTCCCATGAAAAATTATCCCAATGGACCACCCTATGATAGGGGTCTCAACGCCAAAGATGGTGCATCAATTAGATGCTCGGTCTGTAAGTTATTAGCCTTTTATTCCCAAGGGCCCGGTTGGATTCCTACTCGATCCAAATTGACATAATCACAACATTATCAAAATCTCAAGTGGTGTATACAAAAGGAACCATCTCGCTCCAAGGATTACATTTATGTTGATTGTTTTTTAGATGAATGCATGGTTCCAAAGGTATGGCTAATAGAGATAAATGTTTGTAACTGGTCCGGGTCCGGTCCGACTCAGCCCGATCCGGCCTAGGATAACCTGACCCAGTTGGGTCGACCCGGCCCAATTAGTCTTGCAAGAACCAAGCTGGGTCTAGCCCGCCCATGCTGGGATGTGCGGGGGCCACATATAATCGCTTGGCCACAAGCGTGGAATTGAGTCAGCGAGGTGGAACGAAGGGTCGTGAGGCGGCGTGGCCGCGAGGGATGCCGAGGGCCGGTTGATGGTGATGCCGAGGGGTGGCGGAGGCCTCGATGTGGCGCGAAGCCATGGGATGAAAGAGGCCATAGGGGTATGTAGAGAGATGGAGACCACACGGGCCTCAGAGGTCAAAGGGTCTGCGGACGTCCGTGAGGCGGCATGGCCATGGGGGCCACGGAGGGCCGTAGGGCGATGGAGGCCACGGTGCGGTAGTCTGCCATGGCTGGCCGTGTGGCACAGTCATGTGCCGTGACTTCACCAATGGCCAGCATGACCATTCGCCCTCCATTTTTCACCATCTTCACGGTCAGTCGTGGTGCCGACAGTGGTTCTCGAGTTCCACCGGTGCCAAATGCTAGCACTGATCACCATAACCATCGCGGATAACACACAAAAGGCCACCACCTAGACCCACATACTCACACCCCTAAAAACGATTTAATATTTCAAAATGTAATCTGATATGCTACCAATATCCCCTCACATTTTAATATAGTCAAAAAAATTTAATGAAATCCAACATAAGGAGAGTGTCTATGAAAAGAAAATGGAGATACTCGAAAAAGGGGAATTTGTTTTATCAATTATTTCAAAATTATTTTTTTCTTCTACATTCTCTTCTTACTTCATTTATTTAATAATGTAATAAATCCCAAATATTCTAACTGATGAGATGTTATTATAATTATGGAATAACCTTATATATCATTTTATCTGTCCTATAAATAATAATATCACCATGCGTGCGTATATACGATATACAGTCTCAAAGCTTTGGTATAAGTTGTTATTCAACAATGAATAATTAGGATGGGTATAATGATGATTATAATGGATTTTAATAATTAATTAAACTTTATAATTATTTGGTATAATTGATATAAAATCAAATTAAATATTTTTTAACCATTAAGAGAATGATATCGTTGCCCGTTAGTATGTACGTCCTACAATATCCATGGTTTGATGCGATTAACTCTTCATGATCTTTATTAAAACACCATTATACATATGAATGTAATGTATAAATATGATATATATTAAATTTTTATTTACTATATGCTTCTCTAATTTTTATTTAAAACTTACCATTAACCATTCCCAATGTGTAAATACTATAATTTCATATGAGGTAGTGTGGACTACTGGCCTCTTAAAGAGACAGGAATTGTTCATGATATATATGAAACGTATAAAGGATGTAGTTTAAAAAAGTATGTAACATATATAACATATAAATTAAACTATAATTATTATATTCCATTGAATGATTTAGTTTTCATTACATTAATAAATCAATGATATGAAATTAGTGTTCATGCATACGTATGACATACTGTGTCCATGAATGGTAAATTTCATTTCATATATCCAAATTATATGGAATATTCAAAATATAGATACACTCTATATATATTATTTTTAATTCATGAATAACATTATGGATGTGATTTGATTTTACCACTATGACAATTTTGGAAAAAACAAGTTCATTTTTTGACTCATGTAACAAATATCAACAGAGAGACCAATATGAACATAAATATTTATGTAACATTTCAAACATGGTAATAAATTGAATTTCAATTAATAATAACTAGGAAAAATGTCATCATGAAATAAAAATTTATCCTAATTGTATTATTTAGGATCTTAAATATTGTACGTGACAAGTCAGACTATGGTAAGGGAAATTCATTACCCAATTTCCATTATTTGGGTTAATATTTTACTTTTTATAACATCTGCAATGATTATGTGAGAAATAAAAATAGATTTTATATCATGTATATTTCTGATTCTATCACTGGGGAGCATTCATCCGTCTACTTGGGCACGACTGGCGCGACTTTTTTGTTACCCTGTATTCCTGCTTTTGACAGGCGGGCGACAGCCGTTCCTTATTCAGGGATGTTTCTCCTTAGTAAAAACTGGATGATAGGATGTCAGTTCTTACATAAGTGGATTCCTCCTCAAAACTTGTCACCTAGTTTGGGTCTCCCTCATAGATTTAGTACGTTGTTCATGAAACTCTTCCCAGTGCCATGTTTCCATGGATGTTGGTTAATTAAGCTCATTATTTCAGGACATTCCAAGTGGTCCGGTCAGGGAAGAAACCTTCAGTTGGGGGAGTATTCATGTTGAGACATCACTGGCGTGTCTGGATGCTGCGGAATTGGTGTTTCTGTCTTTTTTCCATTATTATAGGGCATCTCGAGGGCGCAGAATCCCGAGAAATCCCACATCGAGCACATGGAATAATATGACATTGGCATGTAACTGAGGTTTTCCTCAGCTTCATGTGTTTAACTTGGGGTATGCCACAAGATTAATGTCCAATGGAGATGGATCAAACTGATCAGAAAACTAGCCGGAGTGGATCAGATTAAAGAACCCCCTTGAGGGATCGCTGATATTGGGGCCAGCATGTGGGTGGCTTCCCGAATACTGTGGAGGGGGGGATGAGGTGGAATGATCTCACCAGGATGTGGCGGCCTGGGTAAGAATTAGGATGGGTGATGGAAAATTTAATGGAGTGGAGGAGGAATGAGATGGGACCGTCATGGAGATGATGGTATAGATGGGCTGGAGCCTCGATGAGACCTCATACGTATCCATGTGGCAGGGAATCAAAGTCCTCATAGTTCGGTTGGCGAGAACCGACACGAAGGGGGGTAGGAGCGACCAATGGGTTGTGGGATTGATCCTCAAGGAGGCTTCCAATATACCATGCCTTAACATGGATCAAAGTCCATGTAGTTCTGGGTGGGGCGCTGGTGAACCGACATAAAGAAAGACCTTGGTCCAGATGAATGGTGGGGGCTTGAATCTCAGGGAGGCTTCTTACGTACCATGCCATAACATGGATCAAAGACCACATAGTTCATAATAGACACTGGTGAGCCGATGTGAAGAAGGAACTTGGTCTAGTGAGTAACGAGATTGAGCCTCAGGGAGGCTTCCTATGTACCATGCCTTGACATGGATCAAAGTCCTCGTAGTTCGGGTTGAAAAGGGGATGTTGAACTGACAAGAAGGGATGTCGGAATAACTGGGTGGCGGGATCACAACAGCTTACTGCTGGATTGGGATATAGTTTAATGTCAGGCAGGATGAGGGTGTGTCGAAGGACCGACGTGAAGGGAGACCTTGTTCCATTGTCTGGTGGGATTGAACCTCAGGGACGCTTCCTACGTACCATGCCTTGACATGGATTAAAGTCCTCATAGTATAAAAGGGTGTTGGTGGGGGCTTGTCACACTAACACGGTGATGGTCGGGGCTAGTGGTTGTTGGGCTTGAATCACGTGGAGGCTTCCTACATACCATACCTTGACATGGATCAAAGTCCCTGTAGTTCGGGTGTGCAGTTTAACATCTTGCAGGATGGGGGTTGAACCAGACGTGAATAAACAGCCGAGTGGGGGGCATGAACCTCGTGGAGGCTTCCTATGTACCATGCCATGACCTGGATCAAAGTACTCGTAGTTCAGGAAGGGTTTCGTCAGCGAACCAATGTAAAGGTGAACCCAGCGGTCCACTGGTGGTGGACCTAAACCTCTTGGAGGCTTCCTACGTACCATGCCTTGGCATGGATCGAAGTCCTTGTATTTCAATAGTGTGCAATTTAATGTTATGCAGGATGGGGGTGAACTGACGTGAAGTAGGTCGGAACGACCTAGTGGTGGGATTGAACATCATGGAGGCTTCCAACGTACCATTCCTTGACATGGATCGAAGTCCCGGTAGTTTGGGTGTGTAGTTTAACATGATGCAGGAAGGGGGTTTTGAGGCATACACTCTGAGTCCGCCCATGGTCTGTCATGGTTGGTGATCACTCTAAGCCCACGGGTGTCCTGCTCAGTGTGAGAAACACGAGGATGCAGGGACCTGACGTTCACGTCGCGAAGGGTGCGTCCATGGGTATCGAAGAGGGGCTTACGCATTAGGCAGCCCATGGTGCTGGGACATACTCTAGGATGGAGTCCCGAGGGTGAAAAGGAACAACAGGAGAGGGATTTGGGATCGATGGAAGGGGGTGCCTCGTCCCCTATCATGCTCTTCGCTGGCCCTGGCGGAGGGGAAGTACAGAGGTGCATGGGTGCTACCTTACGCAAGATGGGATAGGGGCTTACACCAAGGATGCTGCCCTTACCCACAGACAGATGACACTCCATGAATAAGGATATCATCCCATGTGTGGCGGGGGGGGGGGGGGGGGGGGTTATTCCATCCCCGTGGAGACGAGCGGCCTAGAGAATGTCCGAGTCGGGGGACCCTACGTGCGAGGCACAGGGCCGGATCACAGTTTAAAATCATGTGTTGAGGACAAGGTGCTTCACAGTTTAACGCCCTGCAGCTCGGATGAGGCGAGGTTACTCTGCGACCCTCAGACATACAGAACTGGTACCCTATGCTCCTTGTGGGAGGGAAGGTTCCGGAAATTCCTTGTAGAAGGGGGGCCACAGAGCGAACCATCGAGGAGTCTACATTAGCATGGCTATGAGAAGAAGCAATAGTCATTAGCATGCATATGCAAAGAAGCATTAGGCGAAGCAACTCCATGGGAAGTATCGTCCAGGGGACATTGAAGTCACATCGTGCAAACCTGGAGGGTCGCACGGGAAAATAAATTTCTAAGAAGAGGGTTCCATAGGCAAAGGCCTTATAGAGATCAGTTTCTATATGTGTTTAAGGGAACATTAGAAGGGGTGTGCTTCGCGAAGTTGGGTTCTGTAGCCATAGCACGGGGTGGAGGTGCAAGTGGGAGGTGCTTCACGAAGTGGAAGGGTGTTCGCGGAGAATATCTGCCCCACGATGAAAATTCCCGCGAAGCAGTGTGCTTCGCAAAGGACAGTGACCCTGCCTTGGCATGTGGATCACATGTATTGTAGGGGTGTCTCACGAAGCATAAATTCTCTGAGACAACCCGGGTCCCCTTGGTGATCCCCTTCCTTCACGAAATCCCTTGGGATTCATTAAAGTCATCCCTCTTGGAAGAGGGGATCAGAACGAGACAATTCAAGGGTATCTCACGAAGAAAAAATACCTTGTGTAGCTCATGATTCGTAGAGAAAAGGGTGCTTCGTGATTCTGGAGATAGGAAGGCGAAAGGTCAAATTGTCCATCTGGGATGCTTAGGGGGAGACTAGTATTTATAGGAAAGGGGAGCCATGAAGCAGAGCTCACGCGGCATGAAAGTGGATTTGGTTTCTTCACATTAGGACTTGAATGTAAACCATGTTCGTGGAGGGGTACCACCTCCGTTTCTTCACGGCGGGTTCGTGAATGTTAGGGGCGTTCATGGAGGTTACCGCATACTTTTCTTCACGGCGGATTCATGAACTTCAAGGACATTCGTGGAGGTTACGGACTCCATTTCTTCATGGCAGGTTTGAAAATGTCAGGGGTGTTCGCGGGGCGTCCCACCACAATTGCTTCACGGCGGCCGCATTGCTTGGGGGGCCTCCGTGCAGTAGCTTCCCAAGGTAGGCTGCGTGGGATTCTTTTCTTCGTTATTTCCATCAAATATTTTGTCGCCAACATATGGGCCCCCTCATAAATAGAGCCACGGAGGGATCAAGGGTTGAATTATGAGGGAAATCGCCAAAATCATTGACCTTTCATGGTACTGACTTGCAGAGTGGGTGCACGAGGCGAACAGGGGCCTCACAGGTTGGACGCGCCGCGAAGCTCTGCCTGGGCCGGACGTTCCGCAAATCTCTGAGGGATTATTCCTATAAAAATCGGGGTCGACCTCTCTTTTTTCCTTTCATTTCTCCACAACGTTGTCCATTTTCACTCTCAATTCATCAAGATCCATGTACTCTGCATCTTCTCTCCATGAATCGGGCTTCTCAGCGAACCATGAGTCTTTGACTCCGCGACTGCACCAACCGAACGTGTGCTTACTGGCTAAGGCCAGGCTCCACGATTCTGCTTCATGGAGATGCTTCATGAATAGGCATCAGAGCCCAGGCTACAAAATTTCCAAATCCTTTAAAAACAAATGGCCCATCAAAATGGTTCCTATGGGGTGCATGCGGATGCTTCCTAGAGGGATGAGATGGCCAACTGTCTGGGCATGTTGGAGCTTATCCGAAGCCACTTGGACCATAATTATTTGAAGGAACTGTTATCAGAGAGCCAAAAGAACTATCCGCTGTGCAAGAAGCTGCCCTTATATGGCTTCGAGCTGAGGTATGACGTCTTCATTCCTGAAGCGAGTAGGGACGAACCAGCTTGCTAGTTCAGAAGCACGCCATGCCAGTGTCAATGGTTAAGGGCGGCTGACAGTCTTGTGCAGGAGGACTTCACACCTGTCACCGCCGACTATATGTACAACCATATGAAAAACATTGAGGGTATTCCATTGCAGCCAGAGACGTCCCCTCCCATGTACCACACAATACTAAAGTCATCCTTGGGGGATTTGAAGAAAGGGTGGTCCGATGAGTGGGACCTACGACAGGGCGGAAACTTCACTAATGATTGGGCATGGGCCTATTGGGTAGACACCTCATGTGAGGAGTTCACAGCTGAGTTGAGGAGAGTGGGATTGAGTGAGGCGGCATGGGCCTCCCAATTCCACATCTATCAACTGAAACAGCAGATGCCGGAGCTGTTGAGTAGATGGTCGTCTAGGACCAACACTTTTCACCTACACCGTGGGGAGGTTGGCATCCGTCTGTGGGATGTCCATCAGATTTTAGGGGTCCTTATCTTGGGGGATATGTATTATGAGTTCCTCCCCATCATGAGTGTGTGGGTGGATCCGGAGCAGATGTCGTGGTTGGCACTAGCATTGATGGGACTGGTCCCTAGAGAAGACAAAGAAGCAGTGAGGGATGTCCACTTCAAGATGTGGTTCAAGCAGTTCCTGAACATCCCAGAGAACCGAGAGTTTCCCTTGAGGCCTCGAACATTCCAAAAGGGGGCTCAAAGGGGCAAGGATCACTTGTATTGGAGGCCCTTTGAGGACAACCAATGGAAGGCCTCCAGATTCAGTTTCAGCACTGATCATCGGCCGATAGTCAGACTGGAGGCGTTCATTGCGGCCCTTATCTATGGTTGGATCTTACCAGTTAGGCATACCAACATGGGGGTGTAGCCTAGCTCTTTTATCATGGAATACATGTTGGCCATAGGAAGGCAGGACAATCTGGGGATTCCGATGCTCGCCAGATTGTTCAGGATGCTACGTCATGTTAGCGAGGGAAAGAAGCCATCGAGGATATGTAGGCCCTTCCATCTCCTGAATGGGTGGATCGTGGTGCACATCAGGATGGTTTACAAACACCCGAGCCCCATCTTGCCTGTAGGGTCAAACATTCTCTCATCCATTCTGAATGTTTCCTGGCGATTTCTCGCCAAATTAACCGTGTCGTTGGTACTAAACTGGGTGGGGAAGGCGGACAAGTTTATTTTCCACCCATTTCCATTGCCGATGGGGGTACTTATCGACGACAGTCGGGGGACTGAGGAGAATCGAGCCTATCTCCTGGCCTTCCAAGGTGGAGTCTTGGTGGCAAAGGTGGATCGCAAGCCTCTTTGCGAGTCGTACACCCCGCACCGGTTTACAAGGCAATTCCAGTGCTTACAGCTGCTAACCCTACAGGTCTACTGGGATGTGAGCCACGAGGAGCACTCGTGTGTAATGAGGAAATTTTGGCTCATGTTCCCAAGGGAAAATAGTAAATTACGAAATGTATTGCCTCCACCTACTTTCGCCTTTGGAATGGTGAAGGAGTATGCAATAAGCTGGGAGGCGGCTTATCCGGGGGAAATGCTGAAGTAGCCAACCATTCGAGCTAGTGATGGCGGGCCTACCCCATCCCAAGGTCGGCCTCGCAGGGAAGCAAGGGCTTCTCACTGTGGTGGGGCTGCCATGGCGGCAAGACCTGCACAGGATGAGGGTGAGGAAGTGGTGGTAGATCCAATAGTGGTAGTGGATACGATGGTCCTAGAAGAGAAAATCCATCTAGAGGTGCAGCCACCGAGGGGATTCCGAAGGATATCCAGTCAGGCACCAGGGAAACGACCTCACCATATCGACCTTCCATAAAATTCTATTTTCATAGAGGCCTAGGTCATTTGGGACATCAACCAGAAACACCTCGGTCCATCTGAGATATGGGAACACATGAACTTCCTTAGAATGGATTTACCGGGTATAGGCCCGGTCCGGGCCAGTTTCACGGTGTCTCTGCTGGAGGTGGATCAATATCTGGATGAACTGGAGGACTACGTACATTCAAGTGGTTCCCCTTGTCCAATGACAGACCAGGTGATGGTCCTGCTGGGTCAGACAGTTCCCCCACAACTGTCAGCCACCGAGTTGGTGGAGCGCTTCCCCCTATTGGAAGATTCAGAAGAATATTCTCGGGGCGACAAGGCTGGTGGAGAGAGCCTATTGGAGGAAGGCGAATTCGGCGATGAAGACTCGGATCTCGACGATTTCTCGGATTCTCTTCAGATAACATTCAAAGTTTCCTCCCTTGGTGTCTTCTTTCAGGGAATTATGGACCTCTTACCAGTATCTGAACCATGCAGGAGGACCTGGTACACAGATCTCACTCTCACCCCTAGTGGGTGGTGATGCAGGACCCTCAGAACCCGCACCTATGGCCACGTCCTGTTCTGTGTCTGGTGGGGCTAGGGCAGCTGATGTGGCTCCTCCAGAATCTTCATACCATCTGAAAATATACAGAGGGCCACGCTCTGGGGTCCCTTCAGCATCAACTCAGGAGAAGTATCAAGAGTTAAATCACTGTAGGTCCTCTCCACTGAATTCATCGCTGCCATACGTTGATATTTCCAACTGACATCCATGCCCTTCTTTTTTTGTACATTTCATCAACTGTAATGGGCCATTGCGGTGAGGCTTGTAGGGATTTATGGAGGTGCCCCTCTAAAAGGGTTTCCAATAATCGTGGATATAGTTACCCAGCCCACCCAGGCTGTAGCTTCCCCCATCATTGGTGGGACCACTAGTGGGGTCATGCCTGAGGTCATTGAGGTGGGGTCCGATGATGACGATCCTTCGGTCAACCCAAGTCCCACCGCATCTGATCCAAAGCCAAAAACAGATCCCACAGAACACTTCTTAAGGTCATACCCTACATACGAGCCTGCCAACCATGCAGATTGGGATGAGACGGCCTCCGTTGAAGACGACAGTGACACAGTCCGCCGCCGATCATGGAAGCTGATCGTGCACTTTATTGAAAAGACCCCTTAAACACTATGGCTGGATGAGATGGACAAACATCACTCACAGAGAATATATGGTAGTATGATCTCAGACTCAGTGTGGGATGGCGGCAGAGGAAGGCGATGAACATCAAGAAGCTCCAGGAGGCTGAAGATGAGATCCAACAACTATGGATCCGGGCGGATGAGCACTCAGCCTCTCTTAATGCACCATCAGATCTGATCTTGTAATTGAAGGCCCATATGGCTGAGGCGGAGGAGAATCTGAGGCAAGATTCTAAAGAATTGACTGTCATTCAGGTTGACATAGAGCGGGCCCAAACTGAGTTTGATGAACTTCGCCCCATCGCTGCTGAGGAGGAGTGGGATTTGAGCCAGCGGAAGCAACTCCTGGACGCCAAAAGTCGGACGGTGTCGGAGCTGCAACGCTCTTTTGATGGGGTCCACCCGTACATGGGATAAATAAACCCCTAAGTGCTGTAAGGATCAAAAAATCTCAGACGTACATTCATGTTTTGATTTTTGAATACATGAGTTTTATCATCGAGGTTGGCTCCACATGCATCTGTTGTATTCATGAAATGTCCTCTGGTCCATCCCTAAGCTCACACGGGCCGAACCCAATGTGAAAAACAAGGGGTGATCACCATGTTATTCCATCTGAACAGGACATGACGACCAGTTCCAAGTGTCTGGGGTTTAAGTAACAAATCCAGATTTTCTGGGAAGACATGGGAGAGGCCCGAATGGAGTATTAGGACCTCGGAACAATCAACGAGTCGTTCATCCGATGTAATCTAGTGGACGAGCAAGATAACGCCAGGGGCGTTGGGATTATTCTGAACATTCGGAAGTGGGAGGTGTGAATAGTGATACCAAAAATTCGGAATGCTATGGGGGTGGCATGACAGTGGGGGATTGCTATTGACCGTGGTGGAAACACAGAATATGTATTGTATTATCCTGAAATGTGGGAAAAAATGGGGGCCAACCGCTGACCATGTTCGCAACACAGGTCCTAACTCAAGTATCATCGATCAGTCTATTGGGACGTTGGCCCAGGACAACAGGTGGACCAAAGGTCGGGCATCCATACTAATAGTGAGTCCTTCCAAACATGACCAGTCTTCTGGAACGTTGCCCCAGGCCGCCTTTTGAGCCATAGGTCGAGTATCCATACTGTTAGGGGGTTCCTGCAGACCTGAAAGAGAATGAGGGTCCTATTGAGGGGGTACTCAAAGCGTGAAATTTTGAGTGATGGTTTGCCCGAACAGAATCCAACAATCTTGAAATTATGCCACCATGGCATGAGCACACTGGATGGGCGCATCGGTTTGATCATGGATCATTCCTCCTTTTAGACAGGACCTCTCTGGTGAGAGATCTGTCGCTTCGCAATGTCATCTTGTGGCATCCCAAACTTGTTCAGGGCAGAGTTACATCTACATAGTTCCCCCCAGAGGGGTAAGGCCAAGGGGTCAGAAATGGGAAGGAACAGGACTTACGATTCATGTGGCTGCACCCGAGGTGAAATGTCTGGGTGTCCTTACGTATACCATGAGGATGGGAGTCAAGTAATACTTAGTTCTGGAAGCACAGTGTAGTCATGGACCAACACAGACAAGTGAAATCCTCTCTAACAGAGGGTCTAGTGCATCCCATGATCAACATGGGGAATCCTGAACTTGTTTAGGGGAGAACTGCAGTTTAATGTCATGCATTGAGGACATATGGCCTCATGTAGTTTAACGTTATATAATAGGATGTGAAAGGGAAGATCCTTGGGATCATGTGGGGCTGTAGCTATGAAACTGACGTGAATGAGGACTTAGAGTCCAAATCACTCCACGTACCCCCAGAGGAAACTCTTTAGGTCATGGGACCAAGGGTGAGAATTAGGTTGTGCCTAAAGCAGAGTGGTCGAGCATTCCTACGTACCCCATAAAGATGGTAATCAATCCATACATAGTTCTGAGAGTGCATCTTAACATCATGAGGGATGATGAGAAACCTGGACGCGTTGGTACACATCCTACCAAAACTACTATGCCCACTTGAGTCGTGCTCGATGTGGGAAACAAGAAGTAATGATGAGACCTTCCTGACATAGGAAGGGGAATGTTAGAATGGAGGGATTCTCAGTGAATATTGGCCCAATGATGTTAACTCGTCCATGAAGTGCACCTGGATGTGTGAAGAGATAGAGCCAAGTATGTTAAAATTCCACTTGAACATGAGGATGTGGAAATGGTGAATCATGAAGCTAGAAATATGGAACACAATGATAGTAGCATGATGATGGAGGATGCCTGTTAACCATGGTGGAAACTCAGCATCCACATCATGTTAGCCTGGAGTGGAGACAGACAGATGAGGGTCGACCGTTGACCATGTTCAAAACATGGGACCATTTCGCAAATGTTTTCAAAGGTCCGTAAAGACGTTAGCCCGAAATGATATGAGATCCTTTAGGCCTAGCATCCATGGAGGTCCCTTAAGCCTAGCATACATGTCGTCCGAAGGTCCTTTTGGATGTGGAAGAGGATGAGGATCCAAATAGTGAGCTCACAAAGCCTGGACATGGAATGGGAGGAATGTCTCCATGAAGATTCAACACTTACGGTTCTTTGTCAAAACACATCTGAATATGTTAATGAGATGTATTAGATAGAGGGATTCAAGTCCCTCCCCAAAGGGAGATCTTAGTTTAGGGTCAAAGTGTTCGGACCATGGATGGGAGGAATCAATGGAAGCACATGGTCGGGTAACTCAAGTACCCAGCGTGAATGGGAACCGGTGGTTCCGACCACCACATGCTTCTTGGAATGTTTTTGGTCGAGGGGCTGAAAAAGATATTTGATCTGGGCCTAAATTAAAATGTAAAGGTGTTCCTCCATACACCATGATGATAAGGATCATGCTACACATAGTTCTTGAGAGGGTCTTAGTTTAAGGTCTTCGAACTTGTACCATGAATTGGTAAGGAGAGCAGGTGACACACATGAAGGTTGTTTCAAAACATGACATGAATGTGGACATAATCTCCACTTACCATGTGTTCCCTAGGAAAGTGTTCAAGTCGAGTGACTGAACATGAAAGTTAGGCTGGGGGCATAGGGAAGTTCCCAAGTTCCCCTACATATCTCATAAGGATAATAATCAAGACACACATAGTTCTAGAAAATGAAAGGTGTGCGCGGGTCGAGCCCTCGCACAAAGAAAAGTGGTATTTGATAAATCGTGTTGGTCCTTTATGG
Organism: Viscum album; assembly: GCA_963277665.1. Classification (NCBI taxonomy): domain Eukaryota; kingdom Viridiplantae; phylum Streptophyta; class Magnoliopsida; order Santalales; family Viscaceae; genus Viscum; species Viscum album. The sequence continues at coordinate 150,404,335 of OY728128.1, read as the reverse complement.
TGAGTGGTTTATTTTTGTGAAGTGACATGCCTTGGGTAGTAGGCCATGGCATCACCACAAGAATCAAGCCATAGTAGGCATTGACAAGTGGCATGGCATATGACCAATACAAAATGTGAGGTCCCCTATGATGAATTCATCCCAATGTAGTGCCATTTTTCTTCATGCAGCTAAGATGATAATATTGCATTTTAAGTTCATGTGATATGACCAATAATGCTTTTTAATAGTGGGCTGCACAATCATAGTAGAGATGACGCTAGGAAGGGAATGGGTACCAGGCCATGAAACGTAACCGACGTGGATGTGGACTTGATCCCTCATCACACCATATGCAATTCTGAAAGATGAACCTCGGGATAAGGGTCCCAAATAGGGGTGAGAGTAAAAGGGGAATGGGAAACTAGCTCCCAGTTGAGCTGGACTCGGAGAACAGATGTCCGGGTGACCCATCGCATCCCATGGGGATGAGGATCGAGCTGCACATATCCCTTAATAATGATCTTAGTTTATGGTCTTAGGGCTCAGACCGTGGGAGACTCGAGGGATGCCGTATTGCTGTTTTGTCCCCCTGACGTGAAAAGGTACAATGAGGGATAGCGCCAAGACTTTCGAGATTCCACCTGGACATAGTTGGGTGGAACATAATTTGAATCATGCAACCAGCATTCAATGTCTGAAATGGCTGGCATGACGATAGAGGATTACTACTGACCATGTTCGCAACACAAAATCATGTCATGTTATCCTCAAATGGGGACAAAAAAATAAGCATCAACCATTGACCATGTTCACAACGTGAGACTTTTAGCAATTTTTTGTCTGACACCCTCCAGGGCATTCACCCGTAATGGTAGGAGATCCCTTAGGCATGGTATGCATGTCGTTCTTGGGGTCCCTTCGGGTGTGAAAGATAATGAAAGTCCGAACAAAGGGGGAAAACAATGATAGACAAGTGGAGGTAACTTGCCTAAGTTGAATCTGACACTCTTGGTCCTAGACCAGAGTACTCTTAACACATGGGTAAACCACTGCAAGGGGTCAAGGGACTCAACTTGGGGGCGTCCAAGAGGTGGCAGATTCCTGGGATAAGGGGGGAATGGTTCCAAGAACCATGTACCACACCTATATATCCCTCTCATGGAGAGGAACATGCCAAGGGGCCTAGGTGATCCGAAGATAGGGAGATCTCTATGAGGTGGGGCTGGACCTGAAGTCTAGATGTTCAGGTGGTCCTAAGTATCCCATACTGATGGGAATCAAGCAACACGTTGTTCTAGAAAGGTGCCTTTTAAAGTCCCGTGGGATAGAAAATATGAGGGATAATTTTTAGAATGGGGTTCACATGGTTCGGTTATCGCAAACCCATCGTGAGTGAGGACATAATCATGCACCATGCTATGCAGTCCCGTAGTCAGGATCCCAAAGGCGGGTCATATAATATTAATTTGTAGTACTCAATCTGGACCCATAGACAGAACGTCTGGGCATTCCTACGTATCCCATGAGGATGGGAATATTGTTATACATAGTTCTGAGGATATCTTTGTTTATAGTCTTAGAGCTCAGACCATGGAGGGATGGCAGTCATCCAAGTAACTGCAGACCTCGACCCAATCCCTAAGACCACATGAGTCAAGTTCAGTGTAGGAAACAAGGGAGGATGGCCTTTATTGCAATACTTGGAACGTCCATCAGAGTGTTGAAGATCTACATGGACATGAGAAGGTGGAGAAGGATGTGAATTGTGTAACCAACATTTTGGGCATAATGGGTTTGGTGTGGCGATGGAGGATAACTGTTAACCGTGATGGAAAAACAGTATCTATATCGTGTTAGCATGAAGTGGGAACAACAAACGAGCATCGACTGCTGACCATATTCGCTACATGTGATATGTATCAATTTGAGGTCCAAAACCCTTAGGGGTGTTGGCCCGTAACGATAGGAGAGCCCTTAGTAATTGTCTCCATGCCATTCTCGGGGGTCCCTCCGTGTGTGAAAGGTGATGAAATCCCTAATGAAGAGAAATAAAAATCCTGAAAAGAGGGTGAGAACATATCCGAGTAGATCCCATCATTCTAGGTACTAAACCAGAGTACCCTTATGCACATTGGTGGACCACCGAAAAGGGTCGACAAAACATCTTTTGAGAGGTAGGCCAAGGGTCCAAGGTTGGATGGAGATTTTCGGGAGATGGGGCTGGACCCGAAGCCTATATATTCAAGTGGTATTATGTATCCCATAAGGATGGGAATCATGCCACTTGTAGTTCTCGAAGATAACCAGGGGAGGATACCCTAATGAGGATGTGTAAGGCATGGCTAGTAACCTGACGTCTATGGGGACATATGCCTGCACCACACTGCACAGTCCCGTAAGAGAGAACCTGGGCCAGGGGCACGAAATGGCCAAGGGGCCTGATAGTTGGGATTTGTTCAGGAAGGCTTGGCCTACATGCAGTTTAATGTCTTGAGTGAGGACGAGGGTCGAGGAATAGGATTCCATGGAAAGGGGAGGTGTACGGAATGACGAGTAACACGACGTGAATGAGAACGTAATCCTACACAACACCATACACTCCGGGTATGGACTTGGGATAAGGGGACCGAGAAGTCCAAGGGGACTCGGGCTAGGCCTCGGTCCGGAAGGCCTGACCAGCTTGCAGTTTGCGTCGTGTAGTGAGGATGGGGGCTGGAAAAGTTTTATCTTCTGGGAGTGTTTATGGTACGGAATGTAACCCAACGTGAATGAGGACATAATCCTACACCACGCCGCACAATCCCATCATTGAGAACCTGGGCCAGGGGCCCGACTGTTGGCCCTGTCCGGAAAGAGTTCATCCCTTTGGGATGGTGCCGAACGAATCACTACACTTGATGTTTGGGACATCTAGGGGTGGACCCAAAGATCTAGGATGGCTATTGACCATGTTTGAAACACAGCAACCCTATGGTGACTAGAGATGGGAGGAAAAAATGAACATCAACTGCTGACAACATTTGATTCGCAAGACTTGTATCAGCTTGTTTCTCGGAAGGCTCGAGTACGTTGGCCTAAAATTGTAAGAGGGACCTTAGGCATGGTATCCATACCGTTCAAGGGCCCTTCTGGACGAGGAAAGTGATGGAATCCTACTCAAGGAGTGGGTGAGGCATAGCATGTACCCATCTACAGAAGCGGAAGACATCTCCAGGGAGGGGGACGTACAGCCGGGCCGAGGCTAGCTCGACGTGAATTGGGTAAAATGTATTCAACCTGCCATATGTCTTGACCTGATGGGAATATTATGGATTTTGGTTTGGTCAAAAAGACAAAGTGTCCGGGAGTTACTACGTATCTCATGTGGATGTGAATCAAGACATACAAAGTCCTTGAAGGCCATGCAGTTTAAAGTCGTGTGGTGAAGACGAGGGAGGATAGAAGAACATGAGTGGGAACTTGGTCTTACCATTATAATCCTCATATGAGTAGGGAGAATGATGCCTACCCTTCATCATGCGAGGATCCTCCGAGGAAGCTATACCCAGTGGGGATAGTAAAAGGGATGAGTTTGGGGATGGGCGCAAAACGATGCGTCTAATAATTCCTATGTATCTCATTAGGATGGGAATAAAGCCATACGTAGTTCTTGAAGCACAATTTAACATCATGGAGGATGACCAATCACATCTCATCTGGGAATGTGTATGGTACATCGATTAAACCGACGTGAATGAGGACATAATCCCATAACACACCATACAATCCCACAAGAGAGCCTGGGTTGGGGAATGGCCATGGGACCTGAGGCTGAGCCTCAGTCAGAAAGGTCTGACGAGCTTAAATTTTAACGTATAGATGTGATGAAGAGGTAGATATTAGATTTGGGTCATAGAGCTCGGACCATTTTGTAGTTTATTGTCATGCGGGATGATAATGAGTAGTTTAAAGTCATGAAGGATGATGATCTCATTTAACATTGTGAATGATGATGTTTCTGTTTAATATCATGTAGGACTGGACAGTTTAAGTTCATGATGGACCATCGTGCAATTTAGGGTCATGTGCGACCGTCCAGTTTACGGTCATGTAGGACAATACAGTTTAAAGTCGTGCAGGACCAGGGTGCAGTTTAGGGTCATGCTGGACCCTGAGGCTCATGCAACGTATTTATTGAGGAACATGGCGTTGGTGGAAGTAGTTATGCACTCAACATCCATGGTTACCAAAGAGTATGCTCCATTGGGGTAGACCTTATGGATGATGTAGGGTCCTTCCTACTTGTGCTCCAACTTGGGTGGTTTCATGTAGGGGAACATTGGCGCTCGAAGGGCCAACACCAGGTCTCCTTGCAGAAAAGGGCATATGTGAACCTTCTTGTTAATGGCTCTGGCTATATTATTTTGATTCCTTTCCAGATTGTGTAGTGCATGGAGCCTGTTGTCATCCAGTACTTCGTATTCAGCTAGATGGATTTAGGCCACCTTATCTGGAACCTACTGGTCTTAGACTACAGTGTGTAATGATGGAAGTTAGATATTTATGGGAAGGATGGTCTCATCCCTATACACCAGAGAATATGGAGTCACCTGGGGGGAATTGTGAGTCGTCGTCTAATACGCCCAGAGGGAGTTGTGGAGCTTGTTCGGACACCTTTTCTTGTTCTGAAAAATCATTTTCTACAAAATTATAGAAGGGGTTTTGTTGAATGCCTCAATCGTTCAATTTTCTTGCTCGTGATGGCAAGTGGTTTGGTTCGAACAGATAATTTACTTGGGGTACAATTCCTTCAGCTCGGATTCTCGGAATATGGTTTTGTTATCGGTGAGGATAGTGTGAGGGACACTAAATCAGTAGATGATATTGGAGCTCACAAAGTCAATGATGGAATGGGCCTTGACCTCTTTGAGTGGAACTGCCTTTGCCCACTTGAAGAAGAAATATATAGAGGTCAAGATGAACCTATATTGGTGAGCTATCTCCGGTATATATGGTCCCATGACATCGAGTCCCCACACCGGAAATGGCCAAGAGTACTTGGTGGAGTGTAGAGGCTCTGGAGGCCAATGCTGGAAGTTAGAATGAACTTGGAACGCATGTCATATCATGGAAAACTCAATAAAATCATGTATCATAGAGGGCCAGAAGTACCCCAGTCTCCAGATCTGATGGGATAGCTTTGGCCCATCCTGGTGGGAACCATATGAACCGGCATTAACTTCTTGTAGGACTTGAGAAATCATTACTCCTTGAATGAAACACAGGAGAACACCATCGAATCCCCTCTTATAGAGGACCCACTTAAGACTATGACCACTATGGAGGGTAAACTGCAGTGTGCGGCGTTGAATTTTCTCACACTCATACCGATCATCCGGGAGGCAACCGTTTTGGAGGTACTTGACAAAAGGTATCCTCAAGTAAGGAGTAGCCTCAACCTCTGCCTCTGAAGAACATGGGGCTCCTGGGGTGGAGGGTCTGACGGTAATATGGCTTACCCGTTGGCCACTGTCATCCTCTGGGGTGACAGGGGAAATGAATCTTCAGTGTACCACATGTATAATTAGATCAACCTGCTCTGGTTCTGGAAGTGATGCAGCTAGGCCGGCCAAAGCATCTGATCGACCATTCTATGACCGAGGGTCATGGGTAACCTCTGGTCGAGAAGGGAACCAGACCATTAGACGGAGGGTGGACTCCAATAATGGAACGAGCTCTGAATTTCTGACAACATAGTCGCCATTGGCCTTCTTGAGGACTAGTTTTGAATCCCCTTTCACGTGCAAATGGGGTACATCGATCTCAAGGGATAGCTCGAGGCCAGTGATGAGAGCCTGATACTCTGCCTCATTGTTGGTACAGACTTCTGTCAACAGGAATGAGTATGGTAGAACGTCTTGTGCCGGGGTGATGAAGACGATACCCAGACCCACTATTTTGAGATTAGGATCATTGAGCCTATTAATGGTGGGGCTACAGGAGGCACTGTAGAAGTGAATTTTCCAAAATGAGATGGCATGATCGACTGAGAGGATTGCCTCATCAGGAAAATCTTGGTCCGAGGATTGATCTGCAGAGGTTGGATGGGCATATAGGAAGTATTCCAATTATTTCCCCTTGATATCCTTTTGGGGCATGAAGTTGATGTCAATCTACTGGACTATCACCGCCCACCGCGCAAGTCGACGAGTCATCGTGGGGCAGTTCAGAATGTACTTTAGTGGGTCTACCCGAGAGACCAACTGTACTTCATGGTTTAGTAGATAATGTCCCAATTTATTTAAATAAAAAACAAGTGCAAGGTAGCTCCTTTCGATTTGGGAGTATCTGGTCTCGTTATCGGGGAGTATGTGGATGAGGTAATAGAGGCTATTCTCTGTCCTCTCATTGTTCTTCTGGGAAAGCAGGGATCCGAGAGACCATTCCATAGAAGTCACATAATGGACCAGTAGCGTTCTAGAGACTGGTGGCATCAGGACTAGAGGCTGGAGAAGATACTGCTTGATTTCCCTGAAGGCATCCTGACACTCTTCATCCCTTTCAGAGGGGGAGGCTTTCTTCATGAGCTGAGAAAAAGGAATAAATATGCCATCCAGATTCGCAATGAATCAGCGTATTTAGGCTATGTGGCCTTGAAGACCTTGAATATTCTGAATATTACTTAGGGGAGGCATCTAGATGATGTATTTGATATTCTATGGGTTGATCTCGATGCCTTGGTATTTAACAACAAATCCAAGACTCTTCCCAGAGGTGACCCCAAAGGCACAATTCAACGGGTTCATCTTCAGGTGGTGGGAACGGAGGAAACCGAACTCTTTCTCAAGGAAATTTAGATGGTCCTGGCACTAGCGGGATTTGACCACAAGATCATCCACATATCATTCCAAAAAATTTCCCAAAATTGGCTCGAATATGGGAAGCATGTCCCGCTGATAGGTGGCACCTTCATTTTTCAGGCCGAAGGGCATAACCTGGTAATAGAAAGTTACTTGGGGCCCCTGAAGGTGGTGGAATACTCGTCTTCAGGGGCCATATGGATCTGGTTGTACCCAAAATACCATCCATGAAGGAGAGGGCTTGGAACTCGTCCATGGCATTAGTCAACAACTCTGTCACTAGAAGGGAAAAATCATCCTTCGGACAGTGGCAGTTGAGATCACGAAAGTCGTTACAGACTCTGATCTGCCTGTTCTTCTTCATGACTAGCACAATGTTGGCTAGCCAAATGGGTTACTGAACTTCCTTGAAGAAGTTGGCATTGATAAGCTTGTAAAATTCGGCCTCAACCATGGTAATTTGGGGAGGGATCGTCATTCTGGGAGGTTTCTTGAATCAGCGATGACTTTCCAGGAGACCAAGGTAGTGGAAGGCAACCTGGGGATCTAGTCTTGGATCTCGCCGTAACTCCATGCGATCACATCTCGGTTCTTCATAAGTAAGTTCATGTACTGCTACTGCTCTTCGAAGGACATGGTGAAACTGATCAATGTGGGTCTCAGATCTTCCTCGCTACCAAGGTTCAACTGTACCAGTTCATTGACCGTGGTATAGATGCCTTCTACAAAGGCGTGGGGGAGCATCCTCTAAGTCAACTTCTCCACTTGTGGAGGGATCATCCGCGGGGGAAGTCACTTCTGATTCATTAGACTCTAATGGGAGGCTGGTTCCTTCTTGAGCAGCAGTGGTCATCATATCAGGAGATTCATGTTCCAATGAGACCATAGCGATGAAGGTTGTTATTCCAATCCCTTATGGCCTTCAGCCCATGGGGTCGCACTAGATAACATCAAAGCAGTAGTGGTGCGTCAGCTTGATCAAGTTAATTCCAGCCCGATGAAATAGACACCTATGATGTACTGCCGTTTCCATGAGCCTAACATCCCGATACTGTACATGGGTAGGAGGTTCCGGGATCACCCGAGCCTAGTTGGTATAGGCGTACGAGGTGATTTCCCGCCATCTCTTGGACCTAGGAATATACCTTCCTCTTATACCCGAAACGACAAAGCATTTCCCCATGTCAGGGGTCATGGCCTCCAGCTGACGGATTGGGAAGACATAGGCGTCATCCAGACCTGCCCATGGATCACTTGTGACAGGGGCAAGTTCAGCCTCATTTGCCAGAATCTGTATATCCTTGCTCTTTTAGTAGTAAACATCCAATTATCGGGATTCACAAGATGAAAATTGAGACTCATCTCCTTGGATCACGCATACTTGATCATTGAGGGAGTATTTGAGGCATTGGGGATATGACTAAGGGACCACTGCATGAATGTAGAGCCATGTCTTTCCCATTAATGCACTGTACATGGTGTCCTAGGAGACTACCATGAATTCAGTACTGGAAATTTGGCCACCGAACCGGGTATTCAAACAGATATTGCCAACCGAGGTCTTCTCGGTCCTTTCGTATCCTTGGATTCTAAGAATAATGTGCCCTTGTATAGGAAGGTCTTCGTCTGCACTAGGGAATGAGATAAATTCTAGGCATTCGGCATTCTGAATTGCCTCGGCCTGGAAGGCTTCTACAACTGCTACCTCCATCTCAAACAAGAGGGGGCTCTTTAGGGCCTCAGCAAATGCCTTTCACATTTTAGACGACAATCGAAGAGAATCAAGGATATAAATCCTCGTTGTAATGTCATCAAGGTGTTTCATAACATCATACTTCCAGGCCAAACCTGAGCCTCTTCTTACTGGAGGCCGCTCTGCAATTGGAGTCACGGCGGGCCCTGTCGGCCAAACTAGTGGCTGGCTAGTGCTAGGTACGCCCCATTGCTCACTGGTCGAGGCCTGAAGAATGGCTGTCAGATGTGGGGTGGGAAACAGAGATAGTCATGTAGTTGGGTGATAATAGTCGTGTTATGGACGAGGCATCTCTGTCTGATATAGTACCACAAACGGTGGTGGAGGTAGATCTGAGGGCACTAGATGAGGAGGTTGTGCGTGTTGAGCTCTACGATGGGACTGTTGTCTGGTCACAGTGGCATGCATGGCCTAGCTGGAGGTGGCAACTGAGCACCTTGATGACCCATCTAGTCATGGATCTTCCAACATTGATGTCGATCGGGGACATTGGGGAAGTTCTCATGGCGTTCACCTTCACCAGGAGTCATATAGGGATTTAACAACTCAACTATATTAACCGATTTGTACCCCAGACTGTCGCTTGAGGAGTCATCCATAACTGGGAATATTCTAGGAGGAATTCCCATATCAGGTGGCATGAATTCACTGATATTGTTGGAGGATGACGACAGTGGTGGAGCGCATTGCTTCGTCTTGCACTGCCACTGCTTTCCCTTCTGGGAAGAGGCTTGCTGAGATGATGACGCATAGGTATTGGTTGCATCTTTTGAAGGCTCCAGATGATTCAGGCATGCCCGAATAATACCATGGTTGAGGGAGACTATTTTCCGAGACATCCAACCGTCGTACTTCTGGTATCCGCAGCTGGGAACCTGCTTCCACTCGCCTTCATTGACGTTACCTCTTTTTGACTTCCCAAAGACACCCACCACTTGTGTCGGGGCCAGGCCCAAACTGAATATGTTGTTATCAACCTGGTCTTGGTGCTAGTCTTTAAACACATATGACTTCTTGAGGGTGTTCCCCAAGATCCAATGATAGGAGAAATAGTTGGGGCGATCAGTGAGGTTCATCTCTACCAGCCTCCTACACTTAGGTAAGCACACAATCCCCTGCTCTAGGGCACTACGGAAGTAACCAGGGACCTGATTTTTATTGAATGAGTAAGTATGGTGCCTTATTTCGGGATAAAGGGTTCTAGGAGCTTGTCCATGATGAGGGGCTAGAGGGGGAAGTTGAGGAGGCAGAGCCTGATTGTCCCACCTAGGAGATGGTGCCGCATTGCATGGAAGAACCTATCGATTCTTAGGCGGTTGTGGTTGGGCAGGAGGCTGTGCCTGAGGTGGAGGGCCTCCGCGAGGCTGCGGAGCCGGTGCCACTAGAAAAATTATATCTTCATGGGGGCCTCTATTTGGTACACCATAGAGGGATCGACTCTGGTATCCCTCAATGCTGGGATCACAGGGGGCAGCGGACACGCCTGACTAGCCTGTTGCAGAACTTCCTCGAGGCACTGAGCATTATCTGAAAAATCTCGGAACCCTCTAGGATAGTTCGGAGTGATCAGGGAAGGAACTTGTTCTGCATTGACATTCCCTGCACACATCGTCTGAAATTTTCCCTGAGTTAGAGGCATATCGATTGAGTATGTGAGCCCCTTCCACCGGGCGATGATGTCTACGACTCTCTCATCAGGCCTTTTTTGCACTTGAAGAGGTCTGCGATACTGGTCTTTCATGTGGTGGAGAAGAATTAGTACAAGAATTACCAGAAAAGATCCTCCCTGCCGTCCACCGTTCGAATAGGGTGCTGGCTATACCATACGAATTCATGGCCCTCCAATGTCTGCACAAAACATCAGAGCATGGCGACTTCCTACTGGTGTTGGAGTCCCCAACATGGGGCCACACCTGGAGGAAAAGTGGGACAGGTGCTGCAGTGGGTCCCCTATCCCATTAAAGAGTAAGAAAGAGGGATTTACAAAACCTGTAGGTGCAGGAATATCAACCACCCACGCAGGATATGGCTTTCTACCTAGTGGGACAACCACCTTCCGCATTTCCAATGACTCGAGGCAGGCGATTAGTGACGTTATAGGATCATCCGTGCGGGGGTCCCGATCATGGAAGGGATCCCTAACCACAAGCATGTTGTTGGACTCTTTGGCATGGTAGATAGATTCAACACCTCATGGAGAAACTTGCATAGTGGCATGCGGGGTGGCCGAAGGAACCAGGGCCGGATTCAATGGAATTCTTCACCATTCGGGAGGGTTTGGTGAGACATATCATGCCATATTGTTGTGTGTTCCAGCTTCATCCCTACCCGCGAGAGCGGTATGATTGTGGTTGCCCGAAGGCATCTCGCTGGGGGGGGGGTTGTTCCTGCCCCTACTACCCCGTCCTAGGATCACCATTGTCGGGTCGCCACTCTATAGTGCACTCGGCTAGGAGTTTGTCGACCATCCTCTTCTGCTCGTGAAATTTGCTGGCACAATGCGGCCTTCTCGGGGTCTTCCTCCGTCTTCTGCATTGAGGCAGATGTGTCAGAGTGGTTGTCAACTTTGACATACTCATTACCCTTACCGGCATTTCGGCTGAGTACCAACGACTCAGTGGGCATAGGGAGACCTAGGAGGTTCCTCTACTGACGAGTAATCCTCCCTGATGGGTCCAAAAGTGGTGGTACACCCTTACGGGGTAAGTCTACATCATGATACTCCAGCCCATCCTCCTTTTCCACAATGTCAGCCATGTGGACCCCAACCCTTCTTGTGGGCATGTCCTCAAAATCGCATAGCGAGTCGGGCTGCCACCGAATAGGGCTGAAGAGGAGGGAATCATTATTCCCCTAGCCATGGACTTTCACATGGGGGGTAGCATCCCTGATGATTTTGCGGAGTACCTTGAAACTCTGAACGCATTTTTGTTGGAGGGTCGTCTGGAGACCTGGTGACTCAGGGCTGTAGGCCACGGGGAGTGTGGCCAAATCGACCAGAAGGCATTTCTCCCCGATTTCCTCGAAGTGCTGTTGTCTCCTGGGGAATAATATCCGACAATAATGATGACGGATGTGCGTCACCCATAGGGTTTGACGGAAGCACTCAAATTACTTTAGGGTGAGGGATTCCGGCGCATGAATGTTCGATGCTAGCGCCGGCAAGAACTTCTCCGGGAAATGATCTGCGGCAAGAATGTTCCCGAATCTCCTAGGCTCAGATTCAGGGTCTGGACCCGTATTGCCCCACTCTTCAACCAGAGGTGGCTGAGGATCTGGTAGTGGTACTAAGGTGGACCACTGGGATAGTAAACTGGGCGGTGGAGAATATGGAGAACTAGCCAACTAGACGCAGAACTCCGGGCCATCCTCTAAAGAGTGCGATGACCTGACCACAACGTCATGATATGACAGGCTGATAGCCACAACATCTGGTGCAGGGATCGCAGTTACCAGTGATGGGTCACAATATTGATCAACCACCATCAGTCCCCAAAATAGCCTTTCGTGATATTTTGTCGAGGTAGAGGGCGCTTCTGGTGACGATGGTGGTGACTGCACGGTCGGAACCTGTGGGACTCCCAAGATTTCCTCCTCCTATATGTACTTATGAAGAGAGTCTGGAATCCGGTGCAATTCACATTCTGGAAGGATGAGTCTAACACACCTTGTTCCTGCCCCGATCCTTGACATAGAGGATAGAGGGGAGGGTTCCACTACCGAGTCATATTCTACTTCAGAATCCTAGAAGTGGGACAGTTTGATCTTCGTCCGGAACTTCATCGGATTCTTCTTGTGGCGGTGAAGACCTTCCCTCCTTCCCCTAGGCGGCTCTTCGAGATAAGGTTGATCCCTAATTTGTATTCATGGGGCAGCGCTGGTTTTAGGGCCGAGGGGAATTACACTTGAGACAGCCGGTGTGCGAGGTGCACCGGGACAAATGTCGAAGGGGTCATGGGGAGGACCTCCATGAACAACACCTAAGCAAGTGAAATATCCGTCGGAACTGGCAGGAGCATGGGGAGGAACCCCACGCTTGGTGCTGGTGGAGCGAGGCTGACCTTCACTCACTTGGTTTCCAGGGCGAGGAGGATGTTCGCCAGCAATTTAGAGAATGTAGGGAGGATCCTCACTTTGGAGAGGGATCACATGGGTAATGTCTACACATTGACGGTCAGGGGCAGGAGGCATAATTCCATACCCGATGCGGTGGGCATGAGAGAGGCCTCCGCACCGGGTGTCATTGTCACCGGGCAAGCCTTCATTCGGGTTGGGGGTAGAACTTGGAATACCACCATGACATGTTTCAGAGTGGGGAAGGCCCAAACATTGTGGAATAGTTGTATGGGGAGGACCTCCGTATGGGGTGACATCACTGCGGGTTGGTTCGCGGTGGACACCACTCATGCCTACGACATGGGGAGTCAACCTGGCCTTCCTGTGGGGCGGTTGGGGCATCAATCCTAGTCGGGAATATGAATGCCCCTACTCAGTGTGGGAAGGGATTCTATGATATGCATCAGAGGTGGATCGGGTCATAGTAGCTACCGACGTTAATGCCCCTTGGCGGGCGTCCTCAGCTCGGGCCCAACGCTAACATCGGGTCAGGTGAGTCGGTGCGGTGGGTGCAGGAGTATAACATACATGATCCTCTGGCAAGGCCGGGCGGTGGCGCTGACGCGGTCGGGTGTGGGACCTTCCTTGGAGCCCTTTAATTGGGACTCTAACTGGGCTGAGCCAGACGTCAGTCACCTCATCAGTGTAAAGAAGGGAGTCATCAATGCATTCCGGGGATAGGCTCCCGAAATGATTGAATGTTGGAGTGGGGAGAAGGGGATCCCTATGCGACCATCGAGTGCGGCATCGATGCCATGGCCTGGAAGCCTCCAGGTACAAGAGGGCCATATCCCATGTTGGGATTATGCCCTCCTCCCCGTAACGGAGTACGTGGTTGTTAATCGCCATTTTTTGGATGACTTCTGATGGGGAGAGGAGGGCTGGGTTCCACCCATTCGTGGACACAGATGCCGTTGTGGTAGTAGTGGAGCCACAAAGAGCAGTTGTGCTGGTATTTCCCCAGCCCCTGTGTAGGAGGGGGCGGTGATTGTGTCCCTGTAGCACCAACCTGATTCCTAGGAAGTATGGAGATTAACTCATCAGCACTGCGAGGAAAAGAAATCAACAACCAGTTCCCCAGCGCCATCCCGTCTTCTGTGACTGGTAAGAGGGATCCACAAAAACAATTTTTCAGAAAAACATTCCACACGGTCTACTGACCCAAATTCTGGTGAGATTCATGCCAGGGCTGCTATTTGCTTGGAGGGACCCGGTGCCGAATAGCTGGATCTGGTGACACGTCAATATACTAATGTATCGAGTTCGACTAATCTCTATATTGAGGACAAGATCTTCAAATCAGGTTCACCATTTCTGTTTCCAATTCTTTCGATGGGGCGTGCGCGTCCATCCTCTTGGGCGCGATAGGCGCATCATTTTTGTTACCATGCATTGTCTCTTTCCAAAGTCAGGAATCATCCATTCCTTATTCATGGAAGTTTGATCCTTGGTCAAAACGGGATGATGGGGTGTATGTTCTTCCTTCCATGGATTCCTCCTCAAAACTCCACCCCTATTCCTGGTCTCCCCCTTATATTTAATAGGTTGTTCGTGAAACTCTTCCCAGTGCCATGTTTCCATGGATGTCGGTTAATTACACTGCTTCTGTCAGGACATTCCAAGGGGTCCGGTCATGGAAAAAACCTTCAATTGGGGTAGTAGTCATGTTGACACATCACTAGCATGTCTGGATGGTTGGGAATTGGCGCGTCTATCTTTTGTAACTTATTATTGGGCTTCTCGAGGGTGCAGAAGCCCGAGGCATCCCACATCGATCACAGGGAATCATATTCCATTGTCATGTATCTAAGTTTTTCCTCAGCTTCCTGTGTTTAACAATGGGTATGCCACAATTTTAATTCCCAATAGAGATGGATCAGATAGATCAGAACACGAGCCAAAGTGGATCTGATTGAAGAACCCCCTTGAGGGATCACCGATATTGGGGCCAACATGTGGGTGGCTTCATGAATACTGTGGGGGTGGGGATGAGGTGTCATTATCTCACCAGGATGTGGTGGCCTAGTAAGGAATCAGGATGGGTGATTGAAAATTGAATGGATTGGAGGAGTAATGAAATGGGACCATCATGGAGATAATGGTAAAGATGGGCTTGAGGCTCGAAGAGAACTCCTATGTATCCCTGAGGCAGGGAATCAATGTCCCCGTAGATCAGTTGGTGAGAACCAACGTGAAGGGGGGTCAGAGCATCCAATGGTTGGTGGTCTTGAACCTCTGGGAGGCTTCATAAATAACATTCCTTAACATGGATCAAAGTCCACGTAGTTCGGGGTGGGACGTCGATGAACCGGCGTGAAGAAGGACCTTGGTCCAGATGAAAAGTTGGGGATTGAACCTCAGGGAGGCTTCCTACGCACCATGCCTTGACATGTATCAAAGACCCCGTAGTTCATAATAGACACCAGTGAGCTGACATGAAGAAGGACCTTGGTCCAGTGGGTAAAGGGCTTGAGCCATAGGGAGGCTTTGTACATACCATGTATTGACATGGATCAAATTCCACATAGTTCGGGTTGAAATGGGGTTGTAGAACTAACATGAAGGGATGTCGGAACAACTGGGTGGCGGGATCACAACGGATTACCGCTGGATTGGGATACAGTTTAACGTCATGCAGTATGAGGGAATGTCATAGAACCGATGTGAAGGGGGTAACTTGGTCCATTGGGTGGTCAGCTTGCACCTCGTGGAGGCTTCCTACGTAACATGCTAGGACATTTATCAAAGTCCTCGTTGTTCAAAAGGGTGATTGTGGGGGCTTGGAAAACTGACATAGAGACTGTCGGGGCCAGTGCTTGTTGGGATTGGACCTCGTGGAGGCTTCCTACATACCATGACTTGACAATGATCAAAGACCCCATAGTTCGGGTGTCCAATTTAACATCATGTAGGATGGGGGTATAACCTGACATGAATAAATAGTCGGGCAATGGCCTTGAACCTCTTGGAGGCTTCTAAGTACCATTCCTTGACATGGATCAATGACCTTGTAGTTTCGGAAGGGTTTCATCAGTGAACCGACATGAAGGTTAACCCCGGGGTCCACTAGTGGTGGGATTGAACCTCGTGGAGGCTTCCTACGTAACATTCCATGGCATGGATCAAAGTACTCATAGTTCTGGAGTGTGCAGTTTCGCGTCATGCGGGATGGGGGTGAACCGACATGAATGAGGTTGAAACGACCGAGTGGTGGGCTTGAACCTCATGGAAGCTTCTTACGTACCATGCCTTGAGAAGGATCAATGTCCCTGTAGTTTGGTTGTGTAGTTTAAAGTCATACGGGATGGGGGTTTTGGGTTATACATTCTAAGGCGGACCTAGGTGTGTCATGGTCGGTTCTCACTCTAATCCCATGGGAGTCATGCTCAGTGTGAGAAACAAGAGGTTGTAGGGACCTGACGATCACATCGCAAAGGGTGCGTCTGTGGGAAGCAAAGAGGGGCTTACACGTTAGGAGGCCCATGGTGCTGGGTCTTACTCTAGATGGAGGCCTGAGGGTGAAAAAGCACAACGGGAGAGGGATTTGGGAACGAACAAAGGGGGTGCCTCATCCCCTATAATGCTACTCGCTGGCCCTGGAGGTGGGGAAGTACAGAGGTGCATGGGTTCTACCTTCTGCATGAGGGGTTATGAGATTACACCAAGGAGTCTTACCTTCCCCGTGGACAAACACCACTCCGAGAAGGAGGATATCATCCCGTGTGGGGGGTGATTCCATCCCTGTGGAGATGAGTGGCGTAAAGAATGTTCGAGCTGGGGGGGACCCTACGTGCGAGGCATGGGGCCAGATTACTGTTTAATGTCATGTATTGAGGATGTGGTACTTGGCAGTTTAATGTCATGCAGCTCGGACGAGGTGGGTTTACTCCGCAACCCTAGGACATACATAACTGGTGCCATCTGCTCCTTGTGGGAGGGAAGGTACCAGCAATTCCATGTTGAAGGGGGGCCATAGAGTGAACCATCGAAGGGTCCATGTTAGCTTGGATATGCGAAGAAGTAATAGCTGTTAGCATGCCTAAGTGATGAAGCATTAGGTGAAGAAACTTCATGGGCAGTATCGTCCAGGGGAGTTTGAAGTCACATTGTGAAAACCTAGAGGGTCTCATGGGAAAAGGAATTGCCAAGCAGAGGGTTCCATAGGCAGAGGCTTGGTGGAGCTCGGTTGCTCAATGTGGTGAAGGGAACATGCGAAGGGGTGTGCATCGCAAAGTGGGGTGCCTTAGACTTAGCATAGGGTGAAGGTGCAACTGAGAGGTTCTTTGCGAAGTGGATGGGTGTTCGCAGAGAACTTCCTCATGGAGCATATGTTACTCGTAATGACATGTTACGCGAAGGTGTGTGCTTTGCGAAGTACAGTAACCCTACCTTGGCATGTGAATCATGTGTACATGAGGGGTGTTTCGTGAAGCATAAACACTCCGCGAAAACCCAGGTCCCCTTGGGGATCCCCTTCCTTCATGAAAGCACTTGGGCTTTGTGAAAGGCATCCCTCATGGAAGAGGGGATCAAAACGAGACAATTCAGAGGCACCTCGCGAAGAAAAAGAACATCGCGTAGCTCATGATTCTCAGAGCAAAGGGAGATTTGTGATTCGGGATCCAGGATGGCGAATGTTCATATTGTCCATCCAGGAGGATTAGGAAGAGCCCGGTTTTTTTAGGCAAGTGGCACCATGGAGTAGAGCTCATGCGACATGAAGGGCGATTCAGTTACTTCAGGGGAGTTCGTAGAGGTTTCCTTCTACATTGCTTCATGGTGGGTTCACGAACATCAGGGGCGTTCGCATGGCATCCCGCCTATCTTGCTTCGCAGCAAACGCGTTGCTTGGGGGGCCTCCGCACCGTAGCTTCGTGAGGCAGGCCGCAGGGCATTATTTTCTTCGTTCTTTCCATCCAATAATTTAGAGAAACAATGTATTTATAATTTTTTTATATTTATTTATAGTTAATCCACATAATTGAGATATTTTATTATCAAAATTCTATTTGTAATGGAATTTCTAAAATTAATCTACGCTCATTCATTTTTGCACATACTTCATTGATTATATTAATCAAAAATTATGTGTGGAATAACAGTTTGTTTGTTTAGGATTTCATTTCCACTTATCTTTTGGGTATATACTATTTTTAATAATAATAACCCCGTTTATTAATTCTTACTTCATTTATATGAAAATTTTAATAGAAAT
Source organism: Viscum album (assembly GCA_963277665.1). NCBI lineage: Eukaryota > Viridiplantae > Streptophyta > Magnoliopsida > Santalales > Viscaceae > Viscum > Viscum album. The sequence goes on along the minus strand of OY728128.1, from coordinate 150,386,430 downwards.
CTTAACTCAATTTCAATTAATTGAGTTTAATATCCATGTTATTGGTTTTTTATTTCCAATAATATGGGTGAATGATATTTGATTATTTTACACTAAATTTATATGTATATTTGTTGTATTCATATTGGTGACACAAAATAATTTCATTGATTTATCCCTAATATAAGGATTAAATATTTTTAAGGGATTTCGTCTCAATTTACATTTCATTGATACTAGTTCGTTGGTATGCATCAATTTACTTTAATATGGTGTATATAATACCCATTGACATATTATATCATGAATCAATTAATTCCCATTATAATATAATTTTTTCTTAATTTTATACGTTAATTATATTTATTCATGTATTTCTCATATTGTAACGAACCCTTTTTCTAAAAAACATTTTAAATGATGAAAATATTTATTCTTCTAAATCATTCTCATTAATTTCCATGGATTCCAAATGGTTTTAAATATATATTTACATTCAAATTTTCCTTTTAAAATGTTAATTCCTTTCAAAACCTCAATGTGGTATGGGACACACTGATTCAAAAAACTACTTTTTATATATATTAAATGTGTTTTTTAAAAATTGATTGATTATTATAATATCATGAAATGATATATTCCGAATGAAAATTTGGAAATGATAGTTTTTACATTAAGGATTATAATTTATTATGATTATGATATGGTTCATGGGAATCGATTATTTAATCAGTTGGTTTCGTGATAAACTGAGTGTGGGTAAACCCTTTATATATATCCAATGCAATGGGAAACATGTCAGAGGTAAACATTATTATTTCTCTTACTAGATTTATGTAATATACTGTGATGAGTACTTTAAAAATAACAATCAAGGTTACTCCCAATATAGATGTGAAATATACATTTTACTTATGATATGGATGTGATACATTACCATTATGTTTAATTATTTCTATAAATTTTTTTAGGATTCTTATGATAATATAATGTAATCTAAGCAGTATATTTTTTAAGGGTGAAAATTATGATTTTGTAAAATTGATATCATGGGTCTTAAATATTCATGTACTAATGGTTTTATTATTTATTTTATATTCCATATTGAGATTTATATGGTTTCTCATATATTTGAAATGTTTTACACATGTTATATGGATGGATAATTGAAATGAATAAGTCATGATGATTTTTACAAAAAAATTAAATTTTTGTTTTAAGGGTCTTCATAGGTGAAAAATTTAATACTTACAGTAAATTTACACATGTAATGGTTGGGCTGATTATGTAATTTTTATTGACTATTATTTGGGGAGAATGTCATTCTTATCATATGATGGATTAATGTTATAGATTAATTGATATGGGAGATGTTGCATGATTTTCATCAATACCTTATATATATATATCTAGGTGTGGAGAAGATGTATCAGGACCTTTTATGGGATTTCTAATCATCATGGGTGATGAAGGAAGATGAAAATAATGTGTCTAGGTTCCTTAATATTTAGTAGGATAATTAATAGAACGGGGTTCTTGTAGATTTAAGCGATACCCTTGTGGCTCCATAGTATTTGTGGGATAATATATACATATACATCATTAATGGGTTTTCATATAAATCTAGGGTACATGATTATAATTTGGTGATCTTAAAGAGACTCAAAAAGTATTCCCAGTTCCTATATATTCGGTATGACATGTCATTAGATATCATAGGATTACATTATGTGCAGTGTTCCATCCTCCATCATGGATTTCTCTTGACAATAATTTCTGAGCATGGTGACTGCTCTACATGTCTTTAATGGAAAGGATTAAATGAGGCATTTAACAAAGAGTTTCATTTGAGAATGGGGTTTCACCCCAGACTTATGGTTAGACTAATTGGAGAATCAAATTCTACAAGATCATGTTATAGGATTTTATGTTATTAATTGTTTTTAGTTGGTGGGATCACCTATCATTAATGATGTAAACAAACAACAACAGCTACCATTCCAAAATTATTAAAGATGAATTTGAGGACATTTTTTTGAAGAACTACATGTCGTCAATATGTTGGATTGAACCATAAGTGTGAGCACTTTTGGGTGAAAATATTGAGGGGGAAATGAAAGAGAATTTTCAAATCATTCAAAAGTGGATAAAGACTACACAAATCTACCAAAATTATTATGAGAACTAATTTCAGAGGCCTTTGGAGTCAATGAAGTGATACCATGTGTTCTTTATAGTCACTTCATGATGTGGGTTATGTATACTAATATGAGGTTAAATGATATCTCTTAGATTCATTGGCCCTTTCCAAATACTATATAGAGTTTGAATGGTTGAATGGAAATTTTTTATACCTCCATTGATAGACTTGGTACATGAAATCTTCCATGTGTATCAGAAAGGGAGGTATGTGTAGGGAAATTTGCTAGTTATTGGCTTTGGTGAGGGGAATATTGAGGTTGTAGTTATTATTATACTGTAATCTATAGAGATTGAGTATATAAATGTGATTAACCTCAACGGATGAGTGATTAATTTACTGTGTGTGTCATGGAAGACCATTAATATATAGGATTGTACTCAGGATTGAGAGACCCATATTCCTGTTCAATAACCACACAACATTCTGTTTCTTTACCTTATAGATGGACTAAATCCACAAGGTGGAGATAATGTAATGTATTTTTTTTATACATGTATTAATTAATTATTTTATATGGATTATTTTCAGACTTATGCATGTTATAGATATGATAATCTAAGGCCAGGTGTTCCCAAAATTAATTTTTAAAATATATTTAATATATGAAATATAATTCCCAAATAGATATCCTAAAAATTATAATAACTCTTAAATTGGTGGAGGAATAATCAATTAGAGGGAACTATTGATTTCATAGTTTGGGTTTTACCTTATGTGTGACTTAACCTTGGAGTGCATCAGATTTATGGGTTTAGCATATTTATGAGAGGATTGATAAATGATTAAATATAAATTATTTATTATATTAAATTTATTATAATGAACCTATAATGGTTAAATAATATTATTTAATAAAAAATTAATAGTTTTATACACATATCCTGGATAATTGAGAGGGAGCATTGGAGGAGAGAGTTATTAGTGAATGAATTCAGATTGGATTGGGATCAATGGAAATTATGACACTTGAAATATATGATATCTCCCTAGAAAATGTTAAATAACAATTATTTTTCAACTATGAATCTATCTCTATGCAGGATGTAGTATTTTTGGATATAACCATATTTTTTAATCTTTAAATGAAGGTATATAAATCAACTTATAAATTGATTTGTAGATCATTTGTATTATGTGTATGAGGAGTAAATTTTCCTAGGATGGGAATATATTTTTTGATTGTGTTATCATCCCTTTATTGGTCATTCTAATAGACTCTAATCAGTGATAAATATAAATGTTCTGAGGTTTGTTCCTTCCATTTGATTTTGGTGAATTTATACCCACATTATTTTTTCATTATGGCTGTTACCTATTACATGTGGTTTGATGAAAATCGTAAAATCAATCATTTTACTGATGTTTCATGGTGCAACATGTTGATTAAATAGAATCGGGTTATGATATATTATGGCTTCAAACTATGATGACATATCATAATTATATTGGATTTCTTCATGTATTTTATCATGTGTGATGATAGATATAGTTGGAGGAATTGTCTTTCCATGTTATATAGTGGCATGAATCTAGTAAGTTTTGATGGAGAGGATCAGACATACCATTTCCTCGATATCCAATTATCCTGGGTGATGACCGAGAGATATGAAGTTCATGGTGATACTTGATGAGCAATAAATATAGGATTGAATCTATTAGTTCTAAAGGACTTGTGTAGTATGTTCTATTACACGATTGTTATATGTAACTTTTAATATGGAATCATAGGTTGGAATTACAGTTGTGACCTTACCGTGAGACATTATTTTAATATTTTTTACATCTATAATCTCTTGTTATATATGTCAATGACATAAACATGTGATGAGTTGACTATTATTATTTATTCAATATGCTTAAGGATTTCATGGAGTTCTGTTGGGTATTGTTATACTCACTACTACATGGTTTTATACGCACATTTCTTATCTTATACAGATGAGTAAGATTTTGATGGACTCATAGAGGAACTCGAACCATGAATAGATTATATATTCAGACTGTCTGTGAAATATTTTAGTGGTAACATTGAAAATTTTTCTCTCCCACTTCATTGGTAATACATGTTTTCAATTTTCATTATGGGGTTATATTTTGGAAAAAAATTCCTATTATTTTTTTATTACACTAATGGTGGGATATTAGATGTATGTTTGCATAGTTAATGTTTTTTACATTTTATTAATTGTAAATTCTTATATATGTGTGAGTTTTTTAGGTAGATTTTGATAAGGGCTCCCATGTATGTCTTATGTCTACTTAGTTTACATTTTCAGACCCTGGAATGTTAGAGGTGGTCTTGGGGTACTCATATTTCATCCCCTATTTGGCCGGTTCATGAAACAAATAATAAATTAATTGATTAATAATAATTTAAACATTACGATTATGGTAAGATTTTATTTCACAATTAAATTATAATAAAAAAATTATTTGAAATTTTTGTTTATGGAAATTATTTGATCATTGTATTATAAATTAATTTCATTATACCCTCTTCTAGTAGTTCATTATTTTTCCATGTTATATGGCCACTTTTATAATATTTTCTAATTAATATAACTTATAAAATATTTTAATCATATCTTACATTATTTCTACATTGATTTGGAAATTAGTTTTATTCCAAAAACATGTTTTCTAAAAAAATTCAAGAATTTATAAAAATTGTCCTATGACTATTAAATAAGATTTTATGTCTGGATATAAATTAAAAATTAAGTGGAATCTTCATGAATTCTTACAATAAAAATCCATTTGGATTTTTCTGGTAATGCGAAAGGATTCATTGATTTCACATAATCATAATTTATAGAATTTCTTGTGTCATAAAAACTCTAGGGTTTAAAAATGATTTTATTTGTTTCATAGTTATTTTTCCATGAATATTATTTTTAATTTTTTGGGTGAAATGAATGTTTTAATATTAGATATTTGAAAGGAAGATACATATTATCTTTATGAATGTTTTTAAAGGATATTTTATAGTATTTCAATTTATCAATAAAACCAACCCATTGTTTTAAATATACAATACTAGTGTTATATTCTATTGAAACCGTCTTAATTAATTCTTTGGATGGATTTTTATCTTTTCCTGAAAGGTGTGTATTGACATTCAAATTCCTGATTAATTTCTTATAATAATTAAAATTCCCTTGAATTTTTTTACATTCCTGTGATAATTATACATTTTTTTATACTATATACCCCCAATATTTATAATTAATATTATTATTTCATAAATCATATCTCATTTCTATAGATATTAATTTAAATTTACTATTATTGGAATAAATGTGAAAATATTGATAAAATCTATTATTTTTTATTATTTATATGAATGGTATGTCATAGTATTCATGAATTAAAATGATTAATTGATATATAAATTATTATTTAGAAATATAGATATCTGTGGTGTCCAAATATATATATCTTCTTGATGAATTTCTAAACTAATGAGATCAATTTTTCATATATAATTATTTAAATGGGAATCTAGTTTATTATTACCCAACAATTTTAAAATTTATCAGGTATGGTCATGATAGTAGAGGTTTTTATAAATCATGAATTCATGACATGAATTAATTAATAATTTTCTAAAATTGTTTCTTCAATTATTATTCTCTACTATATTTTAAAATTTAATTATATATCATGCCTTTAATTCTCCATGTATTTACTAATTCAAAAGTTTTTTTCTATAATTTACCTTCAATATTGATTATGTATCATCTTATCATGCTTGAATATTATTTAAAAACAATATGTGTTCAGTTATTCACCCATGAATATATTTATAAATTATCCTGGTATGATATTGATGAAATTAATCAAAAGGAATTTTTTCTCAGTTATTTTAAAAATAATATTTACTTTCAGAGTAATTGAATTAAAATGGAATGCGTGTTTTGTTTTTTCCCTTCCCATTTTGATTACTCTTATTGATTCATGATAGATTATTCTATACATAACACTTACATGGGAATTGAGATCATGCTTTCATGGTCTCCCATCCCATTAATCAAAGAAACGTTCTATTATTGATAATGATGAATATGGATGATAGAATAATGTTTTCATCAAAATAGAATTATGTATAAATTTGTGTGTTAAAATGTAATATGGGAATCAGGTATGTATTTAGGTTGAATATACAACTAAAATATTAATTCATTCATAATGTCATTATTTATATGTTATGCCAACATAATAATGTATGAGACAAAATCTGATTTACTATTGTTGAGGCCTATATAGTTTGTATGAAAGGGATGTTTATTATAAACCCTACGAACAAGATTTTATAAGACATCTAATAGAGAACATAATGCTAAAATTGAATTTGATAAAATATAATGAATAAAACAATAATTTTATGTATAAGTATATTTTATTTATTTTTTCCTAGACAGAGATCGATGTCTAGATACTACAAGTGATTTTTTTTTGAAAAAGTTGTCCCAAGGAGTACTAACACTAAAAAGGAAACATTGGACTTCACCCAATTGAAACCATGTTCACTAAAAAATACTTACTATGAAATGTTTTAGACACTCAGAACATATCTACATCTATAATTCAAATTTTATTTAATAATTATTTTGAAGTATTTGATGTTATGATGATGATGAAGGACCAAGGGTATATTTATGGTTTAGTAGATTAAAAAATTTGTTATGATTTAATAATGATAAAAATTATTATTTGGTTTTATAAAGAATATTATTATTTCTCACACTATTCTCATTAGTATTATAAAATGAATTGACTAGAAAGGAAATCATGTTAAAATTAAACATGATGGAAAAATTAAAGACAATGATAATGAAAATCAAATAATAATTAGAGTGAAAATTATTATTACCATGTGTAATATTTTATCACGAAATTTGACTAAAATCCATTATCATAACTAACACTAATAATCACCAAATAACTAAGGGATTCTGTTTTCATAGAGATTGAGTGGTGGTGACTAGGCTGGAATTAATTATTAATTTCCATTAGGTGATTAATTTGTATGCAGAAACTCATGAAAGTGTCTTAATGGAATGTAAAAATTCATTTTGTATGGAAATTAGGGGCATAAATTTGTGGAAAATGGGAATTATACCTACAAATAAACTTTTGGAATGGTAAAACCCTTGATAAATAAGGTCCTATATTGATTTTTTTAATTATTCATGTATTACTATTCATAAACTAAATTTCTGAAGTATTTTTTTTACCAAAGCTATTTCTTTTATAAGAATAATGATTCATTTTCTGATTGTGTAAAATTTTATAAGAATATATATTTTCATTAAAATAAGTCTTATGAATACCGTCTTGGGTTATTAGTTTAATGTTGATCATGTGTTCCAAATATTAAAAAATTAGTTATATATATATGTTATTGGATTATACAATGATTATGTTTATTTTTGTAATAAATTTATAGGTACACAACCTATTAGTTTGTTATATAAACATTCGATTTGAGGAATAATGAATATTGTTTTTTTGTACATATGATTTAATGTGCTATTAATATTTAAATATTATCCTCTATTATAGGTTGAGTAATTTTGTCAAACCACCCTTTGGTATCATTTTCGTAATTGTGTTAATATATTTCAAGAAAAATGACAGCCCACATACTGGGTGACAACCTACTGCATCTGGAATGGCCACACATCATAATCACACACCTAAAAGAGGACAATGGTTTAATACATAACATATCCATACATGATATTATCGTTAATATGTCATTTTTTACATAAAATATTATATGAATAAATATTAATGTTATACAATTGTTGTTACTATTTGGGTTTTGATATTATTGTATTATAATTGATAAATTATACTAACATTATTGAATTGTAGAAACTATTAAGGGATAGATGGAATGACTTTTAAATATAATTTTAAACAGGTGAACATTTATAATTATATTTTTATTCTAATTGAATAAAAAAACATTTTTGATGTTAATCTTAGGGAATGTCTGAGGAAATATAAATTAACTGAAGCACAACCAATGTATGAAATTGTGTTATAAATTAAAAACATAATAAGTAAATATATTTCCTTATACAACAATATAATAATATAAATCCACAACATTAAAAAAGGAGCATAAAAAACATCATGTTACCATCAGATCATATAAATTAAATAGTCCTTTAAATGATCATATATTTAAGGTTTTTATGTACCAAACCATCCATTGATCATGCTATTTATAAAGGTCAACAACCACTATCGCTCTATTATATAATTTAATATATTATTCCATGTGAATATTTTCAATTTCTATTAATCTTCACGCATAGAAATACCTTTTTATGTGTCATTCCATAATTCCTTTGTAATATCATTTCTCACTAATTGTGACGATATTTTAAACACCCTTTTTAGTTTTTTTTATCAATGGAATTTTCAAATATCACACCCACTATTTCTGGTCATAATATCAAATTGTTTGGAAGGATATTATATAAGTTGTTGATAAAGTAAAATTAAAAATTAGAAATGAATAAAATAAATTTCAATAGCATAAATTACATGTAACTCCATGCTTAAGCAACACACAAAATATATTTTTTAAAATTTTATCTATTTGATAGCTTGCATAAGATGCATGCCCTTGTCTAAATGAACCATGAAAAAGTATATCATTATACAAAGTACATTAAATTGGTGATTTTTAAAATTAATAAATAAATTAAGAAATACCATTACTTATTAAATATAAAAAAACTTATCAATTAAATGAAAAAAATCACTTTATTCTTAAAACTTATATTTTTAGTAAAACATTTTTTTGTCCCACATTTCGCAAAATATTTAAAATTAATTATATCCAATTTTAGAAAAAATATTTAATTATATTAACATTGTTTTTTAAATAATAATATCAGTATTTAATTTCATTAAATTTTTTGGGTACTTTAGAAAGGTTTAATTTTTTGAAAAATAATGAAAAATGCTTATTTTTATTTGAAACTACCTTTTCATTGATAAAATTCACAACTGTAAATTTTAAATTAAATATTTATTAATATAAAATTTATTAATTTTTTACAATTTAATGATTTTAAATCGATAGAATCAATATCACATTAAATTTGGATATTAAAAACTTCTATACTTATGTGAGTTTTCCCATTAAGTACCATATTTTTCGTCATATCTATAGATATAATTTTTAATATTATTTTCCACATCTATTCGATGAATTATAAAAATTTTATTACATATCAATAATAATTATAATTTAATTTATATAATATGTTAAAATCAATTTTTGACCATTATGAATATTAAAATGAGTAAAATTTAATTATCGTGATTAAGGTAAGAAATGATTTATTGGGGTTTACGAAAAAATGATAAGGGTTAAAAAACCATAAAAATTATCCATTAACCATTTTATTGATATATGTAGACCTTATAACTAATATTTCTGTATAATGAACAATTTTGGAGGATTTTATCATGAAACAATCCATGGTATAAATTAATCGTTCCAAAAATTCAACCGGTATCCTCCCCCAAATATAAAACGTTGCCTCCTCTCTTCCGTACAATAGCTATCCAAACTACATTTTTTTACAATAACACAAAAAATAACATCCATAACCCCATAACAATCTTTTTCGATACCATATTTTGATCTTAAATGTATCCATAGATTAAATTTTCTGAAAACCAAAAGGTGTTCCATATGAAGAGGTAATGTTCTTAAACTACTACTTTCATTTTCTTTCTAATTACACAACTAAATAATCATATTTAATCATGATAATATAATAAATATTATATCCAAAATATAATGATATGTTTTTTATTCTAATTTATTACCCTATATCTATCACCACTTCTACCAAGTTGAAAATGAATTCGCCAATCATTTGTATAGAGGACTACCTCCTGATGAACCAATATAGATTCTTTCCATCACCACCATTAATGTATTTAAATTATAATTTATTAAATGAATTTAATTAATATTAATTATATTATAAGAATTTTTTATTACAATATCACATATAACTTCCTACATTCTATGACATCTAAAATAATATAATGTAACTGGTGTGTACTTGCGAGCTACCTCCTCATGAATCAATGTTATCAATTCTCAATGTTAAATTTTAAATGAATATTGTAAAGATGTTTATAAGGGAAAAATTATATTTATAACATTAATATAAATATATTTATGATGTATCTATATAATATGTTAAAGAAAAAGATCACTCATTACAAACGATACATTATAAAACAAGTCAATTAACATTTAAAACAATGAAAATAAGAAAATATTATTAATAAAAGGGTGAAATGATGTTATAAAAGAACAAGATATTATATTATATATATTAATATTTTTCATTCATAAATTATTAAAAATAAAAAAATAGTCTTGCATGATGATAATCAATGTTAAACTAAAAGTAATCAGGATTTATGGGACATCATCATAATTTCTCTTTATTGAAGCATATTATAATTTTATATAATGAATTTGTTTTATATTGTATATAAAGAACCTATTTAACATTAAATGTCATTATATTTTCATAATAAATTATATTTTATATTTTATTTTAATTATTTTATCTAATTTTATTTATATTAAATGTTACCAAGTGGTAAATAATTTCAGAACTCAGTTTCTTTTCATTGAGTTAAATCACTTCATCGTAGTCTTTGATATTTTAATAATACATGTGTAATTGATTATTATTATTTGATGTTGTATTTAGATTTTTTATGTTGTTTTTTATTTTATACACACAATCAATGCATTTAAAAATTATCACATGAATGTTTTCATAATTTTATGGGTTTATTTCATAATATCATCATAATCGAGATTTTTTATTCATTAAATTATGTTGTAGGAAATTACATTATGAATATATAAAAAACCAATTAATCCTTATTATCATATTGTTATTTATTATATTTTTTGGAATATTATCAATTTTAAACTCATTTTTATATAAAATAACTAAGAAAATGATTTTAATAAAATTTGTATATTTTTTCTCTTCATTGGAAATTAGTTATCATCCAAAACCATGTTCTGAAAAAAAAATTAAAAAAATTCAATATTATCCATTGAATTTTAAATGAAATTATCACAATTTATATATTTTTTAATTTTTTATTAATTTAAATTTCTAAACAATATATATTTAGATTTAACATTAATGGTCAATGTAATCATTTTTTTATATTACTCATAATGTACATAATTTTTTCCTTCATGACCACTCAACTATTTAAAACATATTTTATTATATTCAATGTTTATTTCCAATATAAATTGTTTTCATAATGATTTTGTAACATTTAGTTTTAAAAGGTGACTTTAAAAATGAAATTATTATTTTCCTCACTGATGTTTTAAAAATTATTTTATGATATATATACTTGTTAATGGTAACAAACCATTATTTTACTTATAATCCCCTAGGTATATGTTGGGTTAGTACCATATTAATAAATTCTATTGATAGTTTAGAATTATTTTTGACATGTAATATAATATCATTCTAATTCATAAATTGCTTTTTTAGTTATTTACATTTATTGAAAATGATCTCCTTTCTATAATCATTGGACATTATATTTCCCAAGAATATAAAAAATAATTATCGTGGATATGATTATTCCTTAAAGAATGTCTCAATTAAATTCATTTTTATCATAAAATGTTATTTGATTGATTGGGGAATTATTGATAATATTTATTGGTTCTTAAATATGGATATTTAATCATAAGGAATATTGATAATGAATTAAATATATTATTCAATATATGATGAATTCAGTAGACAATACGGTTTGGATGGGATCTCTTATAGATAGTCCATTGATGTATTAATAATATCGTTGAGATCCATCAATTGTATATCTAAAGATATATGGGTTTATTTTATATTCTTACCCATCAATTTTAAACTGTATTGAGGGTGGACTAGACTGTAGAGGTTTTCTAGATTCCTGAGATCATGTTGTCAAATAATTAAGAATTTCAGTTATTATGAATTTAGTCATTATTATACATGTTATATTGACATTACATTTGATTTGGATACATATAATTTTAAGTATTCTTTGAAAAATAAGAATGTATTCTCAGTTATTTACCTTCTGATATTGAATGGGCCTTATCATATAACAATAATAAATATATATAAATGGATTATGTGTTTAGATCATTACCATTCCATATAGATTATTTATTATCCAATTAGGATAAACTATAAATTTACTAAATGTAATGTTTTTTAATTTATTTACCGTACTATAATAATTAAAATAGAAATTTTCTATTAATTTAATGGGTATTCAGTCATTTACCTTTTCATTTTGATTAATCTTATTGATTCATGATATATTATGCTAACATTTCGCTAAATATGATTTCAAAAACCCCATTATATTTTATCATTTCATTGGAATCTATGAATTTAACTATGATTGACAGGAAGACATATTGTAATGGAATAATGTTACACTCAAAATAATAAGTTATTATTATTGATTCCTAATATAGTATGTGAATATTTTATATGTCTAGATTACCAACACTGCTAAAAAAAGAGTTTATTGGGATTTGATTCCTCAGATATTATTCTAATTTCATAATGCATGACACTAACTATGGTTCACAAGATTTGGGTTCTTACATTTCATATTTGAATAACCATATATATATAACCCTCCATGTAAATGGATCCCCCATATCTACCACAAATAAATACACTAAAAATGATGCCGCTTCCATTATTGATATATCCCATTTCAAACCTGCAAGTATCTTGGGGCATAACTACTACCCATAAAATCTTTCATCACATCATCTAGATCCCGAGGAGAATATATAATTATTATCTAAAATATAATATCACATTACTAGGATTTAGTGGGTATGTATAACACATTATTGGAATTATATAACCTATCATTTTGATATCAAGGGCATACTAGCTCCACGATGGGAATCATATAAAAAAATATCTTGTGAAATAGGGTATATTTTCTCACTTCATATAATCACATATTAAATTATTAGGAAACTAAGGACAAATCTACACTTGACCAGAATAATATATCATATCATATAGTATGGTTAATCAAGAGAATATCTCCCACCCTTTCTATTATCATATATCACATAATATCATCAGTTGTATCATCGATAAATCTTATCCCCACCTAAAATAATATATCTTGTAGAGATTGGGAATATATCACCTCAAAAAAGTATGTGTCATTCGACATGTGTTGGACATATGCATGTACCCATCACATATCCCCCTAGATTGGAATCTTTATAGAAAGAACTTGAATTTCTTTTTATGTCCTACCCTCTCTATATAAAATAATTTCAATTCATCCAACCAAATTAAAATAATATTCATTAAATATTTTATTATTCTCACTATCATACAATTCCAAATCCATGTATATCATTATATAACCAATAATGGAAATAAATAGTGTCCACCCAACCCATTATAACATAATATCAATGATTCTTAAACATATCTAACGCTCATGAATATATTTTTGATCAATAGGACCCATTAATAACCTAACACAATAATGTATAATCCAAACCTTAATTATAACCAAGAATATGAATATAATTCCAATTACAATATAATGTCCAAACAATTTCACACTAAAGACATCGGGCATCCCATGTCTAGCTATTAGGTAATAAATAATGACTGCCCATGGGTCCCTTCCATTGTCTCTCCTTTGATGGTTATCAAAACATATCCTAGGGAAAACAAACTTGTTGTACATCATCCATCCTAGAATACCATATCCTCAAATTTATTATTCATATTCAGTCATCAACCATCAATGTGTCATTCCCATCATGCGTGAGATCAGATATCATTACAATCATCACTAATAGTACTATTACTCTGATACCATCCCTAAATGAACATGCCAAATGACTCTACTAGATATAAGGGAACCATAATAATGATTTACATGGAATGGTACCCATGATGGACTTCCCAATCAAATTAATGAAAATTACTAAAAATGATTTGAATAGAAATTAAATGGTGTGTATTTTGTTGTACATGGTATATATATCCAACATACCACTCTCAGTGTCTACCAATACTTTTCTAGGACGAAACATCTATATACACATCATCTTCTATGGTTGACATGGTTGTAACACTCGTCACATGTATTTGGGAATGCCTCTCTTCACGTAGCAGCGTATATTTCCAAATTACAAGTCTTGTCCTCAAGGAAAACTAGGAAGGTAATAAAATAAGCTAAAATATGATGTATGATATCTCAATTAATGTCTTGTAACACATCATAGGTTGTATCTTTACACTCTTCATACCATAGATATGGTGTTTTTACTTGTAATCAATCTCACCCCATGTAATGTAACAAAGACCCTACAATGAAAATATATAAAAAACATGATATCTAGATAGATCCATCCTACTTTATCACACTTATAAATTAACATATTTTGTTTTTAACTGAAAATAATGTGATTGGGATTGTGCTTTTATAATCCCTAAGAACTATTTTAATCCATCAATTCACAAAAAAGAGACCCTCAATTTGGATGATGACATCCACAGTAGCTAAAATCGTGTACTATATACTCAAAATGATAATTTAACTTTAAATTAAGAAATATTTAAAATAATAACCTACCATAATGTGAATCATGGAATATTTAAGGTATAATCTATGTTATGTGGCTGATGAAGCAATATTCATCACGAAATAGATCCTAAAATGAATCGAAACGGATAATCATCCCTTTATACCTTCTATTAGTTTTCTATCATATTAACGAAGTTGATCCATCAGATGAATATAAGGGAGAGAATATGGGATAAAATAATAATCCAAACCATAATAAAAAAAATTAAATATAAAAACCATATAAATAAATAACTAGGGACCTTAAGCTCTGAGATGGATAATTGTAAAAAATTGTTGTTCTAATCAGTATAAACCCAAAATTTTTAACATGATGATCCACATAGATAAATCCAAAAAAATATTGGAGGAATTATGTATTTAGAAAATAAGGATCATAAAATATTTTAAAAATCTATTGGAAAAAATACAATTTAATACTACATAATGTTCACCTTGTTTCCTCTGAACTCTTTATACGACATAGGGTATTCTTGTGTGGTTTAATGAAAAGAATGATCAATATATCATAGTTACTGAATAATAACTTACTTACATTTTTTTTGAAAAAATAATTATACATGTATTATATTAAGTATATCATATAGTAGATAGAATAATAAATAATCCTATAAAAGAATGGTTTGCAAAAATGACATCAGAAAATTATTGTGGCATAGAAATGTGGAAGTGATAGAAAAAGATATGTTACAATCATATGTTGAGGAAAACTAATCGGAAATTATATTACATTCATACAATGTTAACATACCATTTCTAATACATGTTTTCATATTTGATTAAAACATTAACCAATTAATTGGATCCTTATCACTATGACCACATGTTGTGGACAAATCGTGATGTGTCACATCCATCAAACAACATAAGTAAATATTTCAAAAATCTATCCAATAATTTAAAAGTGTTGGTATCACAATGAAATTTCCCTAAACAATGACGGATGTTTTATATAGTTTAATTATATTGAATTAAAATAGTGTTGAGTATTCACAAAAAAAATTTATTGTGGGAAAATAATTGGAGAAATTTTGAATTATAACATGTGTAAAAAAGTTATCACGGAATGGATAAATGATAGAGAAAGGTGGTCAGTCATTATTATGAAGAAAATGTAAATTAATGGAATGTTAATATTCAAATTAATGAATCTAAACTTTTGGAAAAAAAAGATTATTAGAAAGGTAGTTATTGAAAGGAGATGGTGATGGAATGAATCTTGAAACTTGATAGGTGTTTTATTATTGAATTTGAAGAGAATATAAAAAACATAGAATCAATGTGGGAGTGATCAAAAGATTTAAAATCAGTGGAAATTTATTCATTAATTATTATGAGTGAACAATATTTTCAAATGGGTTTGTATTTTGAGAAATAGAGAAGGGTCTATTTTTAAATTTCCAAATATTGGACTTTGATATCCAGTTAAAAATAATAAAATAATGGCCTCACGAATGGTTTATCCCATTGTTTGTTCAAAAAATGAGTGATTTTAAATATTTAATATGTTTATGAAATCAAAACAATAAAATAATATCATTAATTATTTGTAGGATATTTCTACTAACATATAAAGGCTACTAATATCACAAAATAATCCTTTACGTTTTGGGAGATTATTAATTGGTTTCAGAAAAGAATATAATCTCAATAAATAATTATTTTTAATGTAAAAAAATATTATTGGCCAATAAATATCATTTTACCAGTTATTCCATCAAATTTATGTTATCATAGAGTTATACTGGCTACTTATTATTCATATATTATTTATATTTTACCTAACCAATTTAACTATCACTAGAAATTATGATAATTTCACAAGCAGATATTTTTTGTTTGATAATTTAAAAAAATTATCAATTTTTTCAAAAAATATAAAAAATTATCTATTAAATAAACATCTATGTTTATTTGGATGTACTAATTTTTACATAACCAACATCTTTCTGATCATTATAGAAATTACATTTGATTTCATAAAATTATGTTACTATTTATGATTATTTATAATTGTATTTTATGAATATAAATTTTACTTCAAAATATTGATTTCATAAAATATGTGTTTTTTAGTAGAATTTTGATTTATTTTCATCAAATATTTTTTTATATAAATCATTATATGCTAAAATGTATATAAAATAATAATATAAAATGGATATAGATAAGAAATATTTTATTTCTTAAATAAAAAGTAAAAATTTAATACAACTATGTTCTAGATACAAAACCACTTAACACTATATCATACACCATAGGGGTATAATATGTAGTAAAAATAATTTCATTGTGTAGTTTAATAATCATTGTTTAGGATCATATCTCAATAATTTTTATTTTCCCCCAAATATATCTCCCATTCAGTTTCGATAAATTAATATTATCTTCAGATTAGTATTTTTTGAATACTAAGGATTCAAACAGTGTTCAATGTTCTAATAAATGACCCTTATAAATTATGATCTTTCTAGGTGATATTATCATGTATTTCTTCATTATTTATTAAATTATAACCCATGCTATATTCTAATATTTATTGTCACTATATAAAAAATATATTTCTAATTACCATGATGTTTAATGGTTTTAACTCCTCATAGACTGTTATATTTCAATTTTAAAATGGTCTACAATAATAATGGAATATATTGAATGATTTTTATATAATGGTTTTAGATAATATGAATCATATTCCTTGAGAAGTAAACTTAATTTATAAATTTTGAGTCATTTAATTCTTCCCCCATTCATAAATTTAACTCAAAAAATTTCATTTGATGCCCTAAAACATATAAGGGTACTTTTATTTCATTTTTTCCTTTTATTTTATTTTTTTATTACTTAATAAGTATGTTGTATAAAAAAACTGTTAACTTAGTTATTTTTAATCCTTCATGGAACTATTTCATTACATCATAATATCATCAACACATGATCTTCATATGAATGATCATTCTACAAATAACAACTTCATTGATTATGAATATAAGATTTTAGGTATGTATATCTATAAAAGTATCCCATAAAACACATTATGTAATTGATATGTATTTTTTGGTAGCTACATTTTAATAGGAGATATCTCAATTGTGATCCTGAATCTAAAAATGTAATATTTTATTCGGATTTTCAAACCACATGACTATTAATATAATTGATATATGATTGAACACCATATCTATATCCTCAATATCTAGGTTTCATTTATGATTTACCTTGTACTATTTCTATTTTATTTTCATGCATTTAAACAGATACAATATAGATTGTTACTCCATGCATTCTTATAGATTATCTAATGTATATTTTTTTTGAGTTATTCATGGGAAATATCTTCCTTGATACAAATGAAATTCATAAAATTACTAATGTCATCAACTAAATCAAAAATGATGTTACATAATTTAGATATCATGGGTTGTCCAATAAAAATCTCCATTGTTATGTTTTGTAATTTATGAATCAGTGCCTTTTTTTTCCTCATCATACCTCTAACCTAGATATATTCCACATCAACCTATTGATATATAAATAATCGTGATTTATATTTTTTTTATAATCCATATACTTTTTATCATACTAGTTGTTTTAAATTATATTTATATACACCATAGTGATTGATCGAATAATAATGAAGGATTAACTAATCACTAAATACTATGGTTACATATTAGATTATGGTTTTGATGGAACACTTATCCAGGAACCCAAATTTATTATTGTGTCCCTAAAATAATTAAACAATGAAATATTTAAGAAAATATTGTTAATGGTACAAAATTAGTTTCTAGTTCCCCATGATCTTCTCGTGAATGGATTTATATGAATTTATTTTTGTCATGGATGGATAGTGATCCATTTACAATCGATATATCCATATTTTTCATCATTAAAATGATTATATTCCTCTAATTACTCATCAAGGATATTATTTTAGGATCCTTTTTACTCATAAAATCTACATCATTTTCTCTTTACAAATATAGTAATGGATTGAAAATTTATATATCTTGATAATCTCTATCCACCTTCGTTAGTGTATATTGATATCCTTTTTTGTGAATATAAACTTGAGGATCATAGGATCCATATATATGAAACAATTACTATATAATGAATAACCACAAAAATCACTAAAATAAATTATATGACATCCAAATAAAGATGATACATTGTGTGGTGATAATAATTTATTTTTAATTATTTTGAGGAACAAATTATCAATGAATAATTATTTATGAGTAAAAAATGATGTTTTTCATAGATTCATAATGATATAATAAAAATCCATCTCCACTTCTGGTTTGAGTATGTATAAAAGTAGTTATTATAGTAATTTTTAAGCCTTTTAATCCCTCATGAAAGTCACTAGTCCAAAAAACATAATCCCTTATGAATTATTTTTTAGAGAATTAGAAAATCTAGAGAAGATTCTCGAAAATATGTGATAGTTCAAAAAAACCCTTGGAAAATGAAAATATCCAATAGAAATACTTGATTATGATATTACATATTTTTTTGTATTATATATCTATAGATGTAACATTGATGAATATAACTTAATAAACCCATGACATTTTAGAAGAAAAATTTATGTGTGATGATATATCTGACATGAATCAATGATCATAAATGACCCAAAAAATATTATAATAATAATATTATTGTTACTTCAAATATGGTAAAATTGATTCTGAGAACAATATTAATATTTTTATTAATTATATTAATAATTCTTTGACTAAATAAAAATTTATTGATAAATTATTTTTAATTAATCATTCAAATTTTGGTAAGGTCACTTTATTCTTCAAAAACAACTCTTCTTAAAAAATTTGTTTTATTTATTTTTTGGACAGAATAGTTTTAATTGTTAATGAAAATTTTAGAATTATAAAATTATATAATGAATTTTTAAATTATAATATAAAAATTAACATAGGGTGAAATGTTTTTATTTATCTGAAATGATTTCTTATATTATAAATAGTTAAGATTAACAGTTTTCCAAATATTAACATTTTTTTCATTAAATAATGAATCATAGATGTAACAATATAATTTTTTAAGGGTATTAATTTTATATATATTAAATTTTAACCATAATAATATTTTTTAATTTTGGTATAATATTATTTTATTCTTAAAAACACATTTTTTTTTCTGAAATGTGTTTATAGCGAATAATATTTTTTTGAAGTTAATTGATTAAAATATAAACTATTGAGGAAAAATTTAATAAAATTTCAATATTTCGTTTCTATTTATAATAATTTAAATTATGATACTAAAGAAAACTAGTCATAATGTTAATGTAAAATCAATTTATCATTGAAAAATGTGTTTTTGAAAAATACTTTTCATCACACATTGTGGTTTAATTAAAAATTTAATTCTACCTATTATGTGAATTTAATTTGATAAAATGGATTTTTTTTTTAAAATTAAAAAATTATAATATTTAATATGAAAAACATAAATGTTATTCATAAATAAGAGTAATAATGGTAAAAATATGTTACCACTTTTTTGGGTAAAACAAGTTTAGTATGGGTTAAACTAAAGAGACTATGGTTATAAAAATTATACACTTATATTTTTTATTTTATACCCATATTTCATTCTTATATAATCTAAATATAATATATATTTCATTTTTACTCCATATTGGGACCTTTATATTAAATAAACTAAAAAATGACCCAATGTCACTATCATAATATTAAAACTCTCACATTTCTTCAAAGTGGGAAAAAATGGAATTTTGAAAATTAATTTTAATTTTAATATCCCTATTATTCATTTTCAATTTTAATTTAATTTTTTATTAATAGAATCATTTCCAATAATTATCATGTATAATAGACACAACAATAATAAAATACCATTGTAAAATTAAAAATAATATTTTAAAAATAATAAAATTAATTTGGTTTAACAAAAAATATTATGTTATATAATATTTTATTCAAAAATAATATGTCGGTATAGTTTTAAATATATTTTCAATTTTCTTTAAATTTTGAAGTCAAATTAAATCAATAGTGTCCATATTTTCATTAATGAGATTATTTTATAATTTTTTCATTATTAAATGATTTAAAATTTATAAAAAAATCAATCATTTGAATGAGAAATTTTTATTATATTAACTTTTGTACATTAATTTTTTCATTTAATTATATTGAATGTTTATTTTATCATAAAGAGTAAAATTTTTGTTACCTTTATTATTGTCAAAAAGGGAATTTTGTGGCCAAAATAAAAATATTAGGGTGAAAACATCATCTAAATTCTTCCAATTTTTAATGAATTATATATTTCAAAAATCAACTTTTCCTAGAATATATTCCATTTTGATCTATTTTATTCATAACATTAATTTATATAAATTAACATTATAATAAATTCCAAAAGTTAACCTCCCATTACTTATAAGTACATATCTTCTTAACACTATTCACCATAATTTGTAGGAAATTTATTTATATAAAAGCATACTCATTATACCATAATAACACTATTTAAAATATTAGTGAGGAAACTATTTGATCATAAATCTATACAGGGGAATCATTTACCTGAATGGCCTGTAAGCCTCATTTTTATTGATTTTTGAAAAACCCCATTTCAAGTGATTTGGGGGAACCCTTACAAGGTGTATAGCCTGAGGTGAATACATTTCCCACATGCTTGAGATAACATACATGACCAAATGGTTTTAGGGATTTAAACCAAACTAAAATTACAATGAAATGCCCCTTCCCAGCATCTGCATCGTGATGATGTCTCTCCGCATTTGCATGGTCATCTAGCTAAGAACCTTGTGCAAGCACATGCTAGTCTAGATGGCATATTCATATCCTCTCATTCATTCACAATCCATTTGGTTTAGCCCTATTGAGTGGGCTTACTCTAAATCCTCCTCTAGGGCTTCTCCTTTTTTGTAGTGTCTATTTGGGGCATCTACTTGTGTCCCGAAGGCCTTGAGGTGGCCCAAAGGCCATACTGACTTGAAGCATTGGGTGGCCCAAAGGAATTATGGACCCCAAGACCAATCCAATTTCCCTAGGGGTATTGTTCATGGCTGTTACAGTACCAAACAACCTGCTATAGTCACAACTAAAACATATGCACGGTGCCTAGTAGAGTAAAAGCTATAGTGCCTGTTGAAGTATTGCAACTCTAACCAAAACATATTCCTATGAATAGATTTATACATGGGTCTTGTGGATGCACATAACTATACCTCACCAACTATTCTAAGGCTCGTGTTCCTAGGAAATTTTTTGTTGTAAATAAAAAAAGGTTGTGTAATGAAGAGGTGTCGTTATTAACTAAAAATATTGGTTTTATTTCTTCTTCATAGTCCTCCAATACATATTAAAACATATCAATATAATTAAGTAACAATATCCAATATATTAATATTTTTGTTTTAATTTTATAAATAGAATCTGTATTCTTATCCATAAATGGGAAACAAAAAAGTTGTTCGTATGTATGACAAACAATCACCTAACAAACAGATGGTATTAGTTTTTCAGCCCCACATCTCATATATAGTTTTAATTAATGATCTAATATATATATATATATATATATAATTGAAATATAAGAAATTATAATAACATAATATATAATTTAATTTCTCATATTTTTATTCATAAATAAATTATAATGTTATCTATATGTACGTGTGAACTATTGCCTCAAATAGGTGATGAGATTTGTTATCCGAAACAATATAAATTTGATGATATATATAAAAATATTTAATAGTATAATATGATATTTATTATATTATTTTAATTATTTAAATGTAAAATAATACATATATTCCTTCAATAATTATCATTGAAAAATAAAAATATTACTCATGTTTACATATGTCCTACAGTCTCCATAATTGAAACATACATTTTTTTTATTACCCATTTATCACTATAATTATTAAAATTATAATTATTTTATAGATGTATTATTTAATTGATTAATATTGATATAGATATAATGGAACAACATGATTTTTCCATAATTAAATTAACGATGTCATTTTAGAAACATGAAATAAATATATTCAAAACATCTTATGTGAGCATAATTTATTACATAGTTAAGTATAAATGAAAATAAATGTAATAATTGAATAATAACATTAATAATGTTTATTAGGTAATTAATTAATTTATTTATTTATAAAAGACTATAAATAATATACGTGAGAAGTTAAACATGTTTTACTGGGTTTTGTAACCTGATTTCATTTCATTGGTTTATAATACATCTTAATTGTCTATAATATATGATATTTAATTGTGTAATTAATTATTATGTTTTTTATTTCCCCTTTTTTATGTGGTTTATTTCAGATAATTAATAGATTTATTAATATTCAATTCAATGGTACGATCTTTTTAAGAGATTTAATCCTCCCTTTCAATCATTTAGACATATTTTATTGTTATGAACCTAATTAATTTTATATGGTATATTTGAAACACATATTTAATGTTATATGATGAATAGTTCATTCATTATTGTTATTTAATTTTAAAATAAGTTTATCATATCCAATAATATTTTACATTAATTTTACCACATTTTATGTGTATCATAACTAATTTTTCCCACAACTGGTTATATAACTTTTTCGTTGACTTATTATGGAATCATTATGTGTGACATGGAATAATTTTTATTTAAATTATACATTTACTTTTTTTGATTTTATTTACCCATGTTAATCAAAATTTTTTCATGAATTTAATCACACATACATATTAAAATCAATATAAGTGTTCTTAATTTCAAATTAACATTTATGAGACATATGTAACATTATACACATAACTTATTTAATGTATTGTATATACTACCCCATGGATTTTTTATATCAATAATATATTTAATTTTATAGTAATTAATATTTTATCGTAGTTTATTTATTTAATTGTGGTTATGATTAAATTATTAAAAAATTATTGTGGGTTCATTTTAAAATCTCATAATTATTTGGGATTACTTATTTTTATGTATTTTATTGGGTAATTTCATTATAATTTAATATTAAACAGAATATTATTTTTTATATTCTTATTATAAAAATATATATTTTATGTATCAATTATCGTATATTATGTTCTAAAAATATTAAATAATAATAATTTTATGAAAGGGACATTATTTTCTCATTAGTAACAAATATTTTCTTCATTGTCCATGTTTCATAAAAATATTAAAATAAATTTATTGTATGCCATTAAATTAAATGAGGTATTTTAACATATGTTTTAATTTTACAAAATAGTATAAAATTATTCACACTATTATTTTACATGTTATTTAATTTTTTACTTTTATTAAAATGTGTTGAGAGGTAAACTTTCATTAACAAACTCACTATGAATAAAAATTATCACCATCATGACCACCCAATGCATTGATTATTCCATTACATGTTTCCAGAATTTTTTTAAGAAAATATTCTTCAATGTATTATATAAATTATCATTTATTAAAAGTGGATTTTAAAATGTAATTTCTATTTTCTTCATTAATATTTTGATTTTTTTATTGTATTTGTATTCATCAGTGATATGAAACCATAATTATTATTAAAATCCACTATAAATATGTTTTATACATTTTTTTTAATTCTCAAGATGATAAATTATTACATTTTCTTAGGTAATATTAACATTTCATACGATATTTTTCAATATGAATTGTTATATAGATTATTTATTATATTTTTATTCCTTTATTTCATATCCTCAATTTATTGGAATTTATTTGTGATTTTCATTTCCTTCCATATCCCAAATGCATCAACTGGTCCAATGAGACTAATTAATTTTAGTATTTGTGTGAGACGATACCATGTTATATATGATGACATGGAATGAGTCCATTAATGTTTAAGATGATGTCCAAAATTAATCGTTACATCATTATTAAAGTATTTATTAATGTCCATGTAAATATTTGAATAGTTATGATAAGAATTAATAAGATTCATTATCAGGTGATTATTTTTATGTACTTAATTTTCCATTATTTATTCTTGTCTTATTATACTTTATGATAATGTTGATGAATAATGGTCATGTTTGGTATTTTATTCACTACAACATGTTGATCATTCCTTATTTATTCATGATAGACTCTAATGTACGTTACCCTTATTGAGCATATGAGACCACACTTTATTTTTATTCTCTTCCCAAGAATATGAAGAGGGATCCATTGATTGAGATCATGGATGAATAATATTTACTATCCCATTGTTTTATTTTATGTTTAAATATGTAATTTAATATATTTGAATTCATATAGTTTTCCAAAACTAATAAACTGTTCATTAATTTGGGATGTGATTGTTTTAATATTATCGAAATTTAAAAAATTAACCACCATTTCAATGACAATAAGATTGTGTTCATTATATTGTCTATGAAATATATTTTATATGAAAACTATGGAACTATATTTTGTGAAATGATTGTTTGGTAACATAAACCAATAATAGACATTAAGGATATTCTCTAAAAACACAATCATTAAGATTCAAAGGATGAGAGTTTAGGATTTTTACGGATGATTAGGTGTTAATATGTGTATGTATGATAATATGTTTATTGTCAAAGATACACCTTTTGATGCTTCATTTGAGGGATTTCCTAGATTATTAATATTATTTTAGAATAATTTATTGTAATATATGCCATGGGAATAGTGTAGTAATTAGTGAAATAATAATTTGATGATTAATGTCTTTACGTAATATGAAAATAATTTTAAGGGAATTAATAACCATTAGTGTAAATTTGTTCATTTATGTTACAATAAAACAACAAATTAGGATTGTATTATTTATTGGTAAAAATAATATTCATATAAAAACATATTTCTTAAAAATTGATTTGATGATAAATTTTTTTTTTGGAATTTTCATTATATTCATTTGAAAATTATAGGGAATATATTAAAGTAGTTTTTGAAAAATGACAACCAGATTTTCAATTTATACCCCATTACATTTATTAATGTCTTGGAGATTAAACCCCCAACCTAATGGTGATAACTGTGCAGAATCCACCCACATTCTTATACTATGTACTGGTTAATGAAATTTTTTTTTACATAAATTGATTGTTGTTTAAATATTATTTTCATTATTGGAAACACGATATTCCTTAAAATAATTATATTTTTAAATTTATTAATTTTTTTGTTACAGTTATACTTAACCGTTAGGATTAACATAAAGAATTATATTGGAGGAATGAAAACAATTTTTTCAGTTATATGTCGAAATGTATGAGATCGCCTTTGAGTTGAATAAATTCATTAATATTGGTAGTATTAAGGATAATTTTAATGTAATGTTATTTAATTATTGATTAATAATTATTAAAAATATTAATGTTGTTTTGATGTTAAATGAATTATTTATTCACAATAATATATAATTTCTTTATTTTGTTAGTATAGATTTTTGTTGAAAAAAATTTGGTTAATGTTTAAATATAATAAGAATATATTTTTTTATGGATCTTATGATCCATTAATATTTTATTTTATACCTTCAGTAATTAGAAATTGATAATTTATTTTCATATCATTGAATATAAAATGAAGTTTATATTAATATAACCATAACCAAAAGGTAAAATTATACATATAAATTATATGGATATCAATTATGTATATTCTTTATGTAATACGACAACATGGTAAATTGTTTCATAAAATATAGTAAAATAATCATAAAATAGACAAATTTTTCCTATTATAATCTTTTCTAAGGAGTTGATGGTCATTTCAACAATCATATATTTATTTATTTGTGGTCTTTAATGATATCCTTACCATGTTCTCAGTCATTATTTATTTTTCAATGTGTGTTATGTTTCCCCTACACGTCTATATGTAACTTCCCCTTAATGTT
The DNA here is from genome assembly GCA_963277665.1 of Viscum album. Taxonomy (NCBI): domain Eukaryota; kingdom Viridiplantae; phylum Streptophyta; class Magnoliopsida; order Santalales; family Viscaceae; genus Viscum; species Viscum album. The sequence continues at coordinate 150,359,557 of OY728128.1, read as the reverse complement.
TTGATATTTTCAAACATGGTGTTATATAATTGTATGTGACCTTTTATTTTGTTTCCCACTTTTAAGGTAATGATTTGTAAATTTATTTAAGATGTGGTTCTTTTAACAATGGCCTTTCTAAATATGAAAAATCTTCTTTCTGAACAAAATTTTAATTTATGAGGATTAAATTTATTAAATGTGGAGATAAGGTGACCAAAATATATTTTATGTGGATAACATTATGTTAGTTGTTGTATATGTCAAGAAAGAATAATCATATACGATCCATGAATTTTATTATTTAAATATTAATATTATAACAAAATATTTTATACTATTGGCTATGAATATAATTAACTAATTAATAACATATATGTATATAAAATTCATACACTATGTAAATTTATAGATAAATAATAATTTAATATTCAATCAAAATTTATTAAAGTCATTGTATTATTCAAACATATTTATGTTGATTTTTATGAGAAATTATTATAATTAATTAATGGAATATTTATAACATTATAATTATAAATTGATACTAATTTTTGAATTATAAATAAAAAAATTATTTTTTAAAAATTATATTTTTTTTGAGATTATTGATTTATGAGTGAATATTGTAAATTAATTTATTTTCCAAAAAATTCATCCATTTTAACTAAATATTTAAATTTAAATGTAATATTATATTTTTGTTTTTCCCATAATGTTACATATGAAATATTTTAATTATTTTAATTTTATTAATTGCATTTTACTCCTTATGTTTCATGAATTTGGTATACGATCATTTTAATGCATTAATACACAATTTTTAAAAAATGAAGTTATAAATTACAAAATAGTTTTTTATTTTAGTCAATTAAAATAAGCCCAAATAAGGAATTTTGTCAGCGAGTTTTAATTAATATATTTATATATTTATATATATTATTTTTGACACAAATAATGAAGAATAAATGGAATATAGTTTATATAAACTCATATTTTAGTTGAAATCTCATTTTATTAAAAGAAACATTTATTCATGCTTTCGCATATGATTTTATAATATATTATACCATTTACATGAAATGAATTTGATAAAATTTATTCCTTAATTTTAATTATCCTTACTAAGTTTCCATAATTTTTTCAATAATTTTTTTTCATACTTAATATTAATATAATTACAAATATAGTAGCATTGTTAATAGTAAAACACATTTAACATGTACAAAACTTAAGAGATTACCATGATAATTACCTATAAACATATCTAATTTCATTAATATGGATATACTTTCACCCTATAGCATCATAATTCACGAAATTTATCAATATTTTTCAATATGAAAAAATATTATAACCTTTAAAATAAACTAATGGAAGGAAAGGGCATAATGAAACTCTCTTACTTTGAAAAATATGTTTTGTGTTCACATAAGGATTAAAATGATGATTGTTCATAAATAATTATTAATATGAATTATATATTATAATGTTTCACATTGTAATTTAAGAATAATTTTTAGGGGAGAAATAATTACCTACAATTATTAAGTAATATGGATAAAAAAATATTCAATAAATATAAAAATATAATAAAGTATTTTAAAAATAATAAATGAAATATAATTTCAAAAAAATTATGCTGTTATTTTTTTAGAAAAATATAAAATTTTATGTATGTGTTAATTGTATAAAATTTAATTTATATTCAACTTCATTTTCTTAAAATAAATTTGGACAAATAGATTCAAAATTGTCAATAATGATACATTTCAAAAAATAATATTTTAATTGATGGTTTAAAATTCTTAAAAATATTATACTCAACCAAGTGAATCAAAACTGGTTGATAATATCAAACATGGTCCCCTTATTAGTTTCTTTAATATGATATTTATTCACTAAAAATGAATAAAAACATTTATACAAAGGTAATTTATAAAAAGAGTAAGTAGTGGTTAAAATAAAGTGATAATGTAGAAGACATAAACATAACCAGTCAAATTTTATTTATATGAAATTAATGACATGAAATATCATATATTGCGATATTTTCTCCAATTGGAAACATTTTTGCAAAAATAACATTTCATATTAATTTGGTACATTACAAAATTCCAGGATAGTCACTCCCTTAACATATAAAAGGCAACCTACTCTCCTCTACTCCCTTCACATAAAAGGTATTTTAGTTTGGGAAATAAAGGGAAAAACAAATTATTAAAACTGATTAACTCTTCTAAGAGGTCATGGATTGAAATGAAAACCATCATTGGGAAATTTTTTTTGAAAACATAAAGATGTATTTCAAAGATAGAACATTGTTCAAAACCCATCAATATTTTTTATATATTATAACACCTCATAAAAGTATTATATAACAATGATGATATAAAAACATAAATATATCCCATATATTTATATGTTTTTAGGTTAAATCCAAAACCTATAACAATTTCATCTTCCATAAAATGGGAAATGAAACCAAATTTCATGTGTACAGTGGACTACCACCACATGAATAGATATATTTCATTTTCCATCACCACCATTAATTTTTAGATTTATATTTATGATATATTTAATATTTTTAATATTTACTATATCATTTAATTTATAGCTTTTCATTCACATAAAAATTATAACGTTGTTCGTGCATATGTATAAAATACCCCCTCTAATGATCGATTCGATTAATTCCTATTTACCACATCATATAAATGATATGTGTGTATGTGTGTTTAATTTAATACTATGGTATTTATGATATGATAGAAATTATATTGACCTTAAATGATACTTAAATTCATTCAATTTTGTTCACTTAAAAATAAAAAATTTAGTCTAGCGTAGGTACAACCTACCGTCTCTATCATAGTAACATAGTTAATTTGAAATAACCATTTATCATTATTGATATTAGAATGATAATTTATGTTTAAAAATATTATATATTTAATTATTATAATTATATATATTATTTAATATTGAAAACTTTCACCAAATTAAATTTTACAAAGTCATTTTGTACATATGAAGTGAATATCATCAAAACATACAACACAAATTTAATTTATTGTGTAATTAAATAGGACATGGTAATATGTAAAATAACTAGAATCATAAAAAATAAAATGTAATTAATTATATAATTAATTATCAAGATTTTAATATTCTGGAATATAATGATTATAGTTGATAAGTCGGAATTTATTAAAGGGTTTTCATAAATGAAGGTCTATTCATTTGGATATATTACATAATCATTATCTAAGATATTAAAATATTATATTTATAATGACATTGGATTTTTTATTTTATATTTAAATATTTTCATTTAAATTTTCATTTAATACACATAATGAATAATTTTATTCATTATCACATCAATTATATAATATTTTTATGGGATTTTATGATTTCTTCTTTAATTCAGGAAAATTTTACAGTTATCAGCATAATTATAATTATTTAGTTTATATGATAAAAAAATTATATTATTAATCTTTAATATATCATAATCAATCATGTTTTTAGTACAATTCGATTTATTTAATACAAGGTTATGGGAATTGAATGTTGGCATGTTGTAAGTGTTTCATAACTCAATTTTTTTAAATTAGTTTATATCACTTCATCATTGACTAAATTATAGAACAATTATATGTGACAATGGATTTTTTTATTTAAATTTCACATACAGTTTAATTTTATGTATTTATATATTTATCATATAGTGATATCATTGACTAATTAACCCTTCATCATTTTTATCATTATAAGGGATATTCATCACAAATTATCTTCATTGTGACAAGTATTATGTTGTATAAGAATATATGATTATGGGGTGTATATAATTCCAGATTTATGTGTAACACAATGAATATAATTACATTCATGGAATTTATTATTTCCATTTATGGTATTAATTTCATGGGGATATGATTTGAATTTTACCAATGTGGTATGCATTTATTTCACTATCTAATAATTATTCGGTATTATTTTTGTTTAACACGCTAAGGTGAAAATTATAAGATAATTGTTATGTAAATAATATAAATCTTCTTATTTTCTGGTTACTTTAAAAAATCAATTGATTTCATTCATTTTTTCATTTTTTGTATAGAAATGATAAAAATTGAATGAATGAAACATTAAATTTATTTCCTCTTTAGATAGAAATCATTTATACAATTTCCACGATTTTAAAAAATATTTTTATCAATGTTATTAATATTATCTAGTAAATTATAATATATAATTTTTTCTACGTCTTATGTTTTCCAAATGGTTTTACAGGATTCATATGTAATTTTCTTTATGTGTTACTTTTATAATTTAATTATAAAAATGGAAAATGAATCTTGGAATTTACATAATTGACAAGATATGAATTTCCACTATCATGAAAACCAAATTATTTTATGCTTACCTTAAATGCTTCCTTGAATATTTCAAATGAAAATTATTTTTTGAATAACATAAATGTTTTCAGTTCATAATCATTTATTTAAAAACGAATATGGTTTTTTACTAAATTATATATTTTTTGAATTTGGATGCTATTATTTTCTTAAATGATGGTAACAATTTATTTTTATTATAATTCATTGGGGATATGTTGTAATTATTCCATCCAAATTATTTCTCAAGATAATTCATGATTAGTTAAAATTAGGGAATTTTATAATTTTAAATATAGTTTTTCAACATGAATGTTTATGTTGATTATATATTAAATTTTTATTCTCCACATTCATGTTTTTAATGAATGTGACATGATTTTTGACATGAGGGGTCTTCTATAGCCCCATGATACACCAGTTAGTCAAATGAGACAATATAGATGGTCTATTTGACCATAGCTATACACATTTCCCTAGTATTTCATATATCAATCCATTTATTGTATTATTATGATGTTTGAAATTATTTATTACAAAATATTTATAATATATATTAAATTAAATATGATAAATTGAATAGTTATGACATTCATGGATATGTCTTAAGATTGGATGATGATCTGTATGGAAATATTTGATCATCAATTATTCCAGTGATAGTTTTCTCCATGCACAAGTTATTGATTTCATTATATGCCTTTTTAGTTATCCACTACTCCATATTTTTTTATTTATATATTTATGATATCTTTAATTATACATAACCCAAATAAATAATATGTGACCACCATCTATTTGATTCAATTTCACAATTATATTAAGAGTGAATCATGGAACATGTTCTATAATATACAATATTTTATTTCACTATACAGTATTTTATGTTTTTAAATATAATGATAGATTCATGTATTTATGTTGTTTAATATAATTTTATTTTTTATTGATCCTTATATTTTATAAAAATTAGCCTTAGGAATAACCTACTAGATCACATTTACTTGTTATTATATTTAAGATGATCTTATATAGATGAATATTTTGTTCTACATGGATAGTGAAAATATCCACCAAATTTTCATAAATGGATACTTTTTATTTATCATAATACATTTTATTTTATGATTTTTTTTATTAAAATTTACCATGATGATACATTTTATATTGATAAAGAGGTGTGGTGATCCCATTATGAAGCACTAGGGTATATAAATACATTATTAAAATTATATTTTTGGTTTCCATTATCTCATCATGTTTAGTAGTGGAAACTATATATAGATTTAGGGATATTATTAGGGATCCATGAATATTTCAGATTGAGAAATATACATCTATGTGAGAAGGAAATCCAAATAACCCTTTGGGGTACATGTTAAAAATTATTATCGAACTAGAATTTCATTAAAGATTATATTTCAATTGTTCACAATTAGTTGACCAGGATATGAATTCTTGTGGGAAAATAACATCCATTATTAATATGGAGAATTAATGGGATCCTCATCCAACTCCATACACTTTTAAGGGATTTTTTTTCATTATTTGATTTCGAAAGTGATTTCTCAATCATTGAAATTATTTTTTGGTCATTACAATGATAATAAATCCATGCACGTAATAAAACTAAATTATACTAGAGGATTAATACATTGTTTTACGAAGTATTTTTCTATAAAATATAGATTATGGAGGATTTAATTATTAGGATGTCATAATTTCGGTATTTTTCTCATTGATAACTATCCTTAATTGTTTGGAATTTCTTCAATAGTTATATTAAAAATGGATGATGTGAATAAATTATTAGAAAAATGATAAAAAATTTAAATTTATATTCTTGAACTAATATATTAAATAAATATACCTATATTATTATAGGGGTCCACCTTAGTAGTCATGATATCATCTCCTCAACCTATCTATCTAGGTTAGGGTGGTTATTTTCCTCAGTTATATTTAATTACCTTGTCTTGTAAATTATTGTTTCACAGTTTCCATGTTTGATAATATAGTAACATTGTATCATTGGAAAATTATTTAATGGATCCTTATTTTAATTTGTCACTAAAATATATATACCTCTCACTTTTACTTTATTTAATGAAATTTCTCTCGGTTCGACACAAGATGCATTTCCTTATAACTATCCATAAAATTATAGGATACTTTTTACCATTAATATTCACATGAACATATCCCAACAAGGATATAAGTCATTGGATAAAAATTAATGATGTAATATAATGAACCCATTAGTCTCACCTCTAGTGTTCCCCAGGTTGGAAGAAAGCAGAAATGGTTTAACAATCTCACACAATGAAGGCATTATTTTTAAAAACATAAGACATAGAGATATGAAATAAAATCAATAAATTATATCATATAATATAAATGTAAACCCTAAAAATACCAATACCATTAAAAATATATATAAGTATAATAACCCCCCCCCCCACCACACCCTAATGCAACATACCCAAATACATGTCCAATAACAGAGACTGGACTATAGCCCCATAACCAATGCTAGCAATGCCTAGAATAGCCATTAATATTTTTTATAATCTAATTTAGTATATATATACATTGAAAATAAATTTATAATTAAAAGGATATTTACAACAGTCTTCATTGATAATTCTAAAATAGTAAAATAATTTTCCAATAAAAAAATATAAGAACCACTAAGAACATAAACAGGTCAACTATTTGATGTAAACCACACAAAAGTTCACTCACCAAATCATGCATCCAATATAATTAAATATTTTCAATAATATAACAAAGGAACTCTTCTTCCACTTCTAAAAACATTTTCCACTCTCACGACCAAATATCGAACAACTAATTCTCTCATCCCTTCCAATGATATAAGAACTTGGTATTTCATGAAGACACCTATTACATCACATCACATAATTTTTAATGATACCCAGGAGATAAAATCACATATCCCACTATGACTATAAATATGTCACATCACATATATCTCGAAAGAACAAGATATATCACATCACACCTCCCTCTGAAATACAGTGGTATGGTATCATTAATGTGATGTTAATAATACTTGTTCAGTCCTTATACCATGAATGACCCCCACATCATGTAAATACACATTAATACATCATCACATCACATCCCTACTAAAAAAACATGGTAAAAAAATCTTGGGTATTTTTTAATGGAACTGCATATCATAATTTCTTCTAATGGAAGAGTGTAGAAGAGGGGGTAACAAGCCATCTGTATCATCATCCAAGAGATTGTAGAAAACACACAGAAACCAAAACCTCTATGTGTTGTTATCGTTTTCTAACTATATTGTGGTGTGTGTAAATAATTACATAAAACACCAGATATATTCATAAAAAATACCCATCATATGTGTATAAAATATACTAAAATTGAATAAACCAAAACTACACCACTAGTGAAAGTCCATAACTCATATTACTATAATATGAAAAACACTACATAAAAATAATAGAAACCAATGACAAAAATATTCATTTTCTATATTCAGTAAATCTAAATTTAAACAATTTTTAAATAAACATCAATTTAATTAGCCTAATTATTTCAAATTTAAACCAACCATTCATTTAACATTTGAAATATTTTATCCAAATACAATAAATCATTAATTATAACATTTATATTTACATTCCATCCCATTAATATTCACTATCATTATAACTATATATTCTTATGAAAAATGGGAAAAAAACACAATCACTCAATAAACAAAACTTGTACTACCATATATCAACTATCCTAAAAACACCACATCAACCAAGACAACCCATTATAAAATCCATCCAAAAAACCACAACATGACACATCCATTTCCAATAATCACACAAATAACAACCTCTAAAAATCACCATTACATGTCAATTAAAAGAACACATCATCTTCACACACAACAAACACCACAACACATCACAAAAATCCATCACTATACAACGTTCCGCATCAAACTCAATGTATAAACCATCTCATTTTTATACCACACAAATCACCACTAAATAGATCATTCCCACCTCAACTCATAATCACAAAACACACAAGGTATCCCATAAAAAAATTACATAATGCATCATATCAATATTTTTATTATTTTTTTATAAGGAAATCATTATTTTAATTATTTATTTTTCACAATTATAATCAAACAAAAATTTTTCCATGGGAACAAATTAATTATACATATATACATTATTTACATTTCATTTAGGGTGATAAAAATTTTATAAGTGATAGGGTTCCCAGATAAACTTAATCTCTAACATAGAAACTGACCCCAACTACAATGAATTTCAGAATTAGAGACAATAATTATTATAACTTCAAAAAAAAATTAAAAAAAGTAAAGGACTATGATGTATTCACATCACCATCAATTTCATATGTCATAATTTATTATAGTACATCAGATGGCCATTTCTATACAATTAATCAAATGAAAAAGTATACAATAACCATTAATTAAATGTAAAAAAAGACAGAACAAGGATCGACAAGAAAAAAAAGAGTAATGATTATACTAGTGACCATAGGTTGTAGAAGAAAAAAACTAAATGAAAACCTCAATAAAAACACCAGATCAATCCTAAACCACAGTAATAGATCATAAAAATGTATGTTGAATAAAAAAATAAAAAAACAATATCACTATAGAGAATCCTCAGAATGATTATGGTTAGAAATAAGGTAATAAAGGGGAGAACTCAAAATTTACCATGAAAATAATTTCTCTAAAAACATGGATCAACATTATAGGAGTGGGGATAGAAGATCGTCTGAATATATCTATGGATCACCCAAACGTGAGATGAAATGATTTCATAATCTGAGGTTTTGGATGAAATATAAGACTATAAAATGTCTATAACTCACCAGTTTCAAATAATTAATTAAATATTCATGATATTATTATCACAGTTTCCAAAAAAATGAATTAAGTAAAATCATAAAATTACCTATATCATGAAAATCCTTTCAAAATTATAGTTCATCTTCCTAAATAATAATCACTACTTGAAATTCCCCGTCATGATCCGAAAATGTTTCATGGATTACTCCACCTAAACCTAAGCTATATGAACTATTTCCCAAACAATATAAAATGAGAATAATTTTTATCTGAATTACCAATTCAGGATGGGAATAATTTAACAATGTTTTTTATAGATCCTACCTCTAGAAAACATTATTAAAGGCTAACATAGAAATCTTTATCCACAAATATAAAAATTCAACTTGTAGAAAAATAAAAAATCACTAAATTTTTTTCCTCTTAAATGTCAATGTGCCATTTGAAACATAGAGAGTCTGACAATAAAGGAAACTTGAATTTATAACGATTCTATGAAATAGCTTCCATAATACTCACTATACCTTAAACACCTATACCATCGAGACAAAAAATAGTAGAACTCCAAAAAAAACACATAAATAACAACCCATATAATGAAATATATAACAATCACTAGGAACAACATTTATTCTAGTACCAACTACAAGACACCACATATATACATATCAATCTCACATTCTACCATGCCAATTCCAAGATAGTAAATTGGCATAACCAAAGACCATTCTGATCAAAAAAATAATGTAATTCCATATTCCTTGTAAAATGTATGATCTTATTTGTAATGAAGTGACTAATCCAAGAAGATTTAAAAAATTTATAGTTGAAAAATTATTTTTGGAATTAGGATCTACTGTCATTATATAATGGAATTAATTTCAAAAATCACTCTATCAATAAATAAACTCATTGTATTAAATAATATGACTCAAATATTACATCTTCTGAAAAATGATATAATCATTTCTCAAAATTACTATGGGTTATTGGCATGAATATGTGTCTCTCACTAACATGTACTGTTTAATATTCGACCATTCAATAAAAACAATTGAAAAAAGGGTATGGTTCATACACATATAATTTTCTATCGATGATCTTGTATCTATATTGGTCACTCCACTAAATTTTTTTCATCATCAATAGCCAGCACTCCATCGTTAATTATGTGGGAGTACTCATGAAGATAAAAAATATGTAATGACATGTGGAATATGTCATGGATCCAATATAGTTATATTGGAATTTCCAATTGAAATTCCTTATTCCCATTCGACCGACACCTCAAATGGTGTTACATACAAGGGAAAATATTTCTCTCATTGAAAATATTTTTCATCCCACGATGCAGGTAAACCATAAAGCACAAATGGTATCAAAAAACAACATCCGTAGGCCTATAAAAATGATCATTGTTGGACATATTGTAGTCTTACAGCACCATAATATTCTCTCATAATTACAATATCTTTAATTATGTGTTGCTCACTACATAAGGAAAAATAATTACTTACACTACAAACCTCATTCCAATATATCTTGGAATGAGATGACATCTTATAAAACATCTAAAATTAATTAGTGTTAGTGGATGATTTAATGTTTATATCAAATGTATAATAAAAAAGTTCAATATTCCTTTTCTATGATCCACCAAAATTGAGGACAAATAATAACAACATATCCTCTAGTCCATCAAATATCCACTCTTTCATCAAATCAACTTGATGGTGGGAAGTAGGGTTATAGTTAAACTGATATCTAATAGTATGAAATAATACCATAAGTCCTTTTGAGATAACAAGGATCCTGACTTGGGATAATGTTACTCAATTTTCCATGACTCATACACATATAACACACATACCACATTTACTTCTCATACATTACAATTGACTCATGGATCAATATAAAATAAGGAACCATTATCCATTATTCCACTATCACCCAAATGACATTGAAATATCCCTTAACATGGGGTAACCCATTATTGAATTAAATTTATTTGGCCACCCATTTCCACTAAACAACGTATACGAATAACAAAAATCCTCTACGAACATGGTTAAGCACATTCACTTACTAAAAAGAAGAAACATATACAAATATATTTATATATACTATATCATCCACAAACACCAAGTTGCCTCATCATTATATGATACATTTATTTTAAATTAGTATTAATAGATAATGTTCTATTTAAAACACATGGTTTAATCCATAATATTCATCCAATGGGGAAAACCACTTTTGAAACAACACGTAGTTATTACTATCCTTTGTCCATCCCTCCAAAACCACAACATGAACAACTCAGTGAAGCATCTGTTCTACATATGAGCCTAAAAAATAATACTCCAAAACTTCTAGCTACAATTATGGAACCAAAATTATTTGATGATGAAAATAAATGATCACATATCTCTTCCACATCAACATGCATTATTGAATCTCTTATATCTATTTCAAAACATTTTAATTGAAACATATTTCTATGAGACCTCTAACTAAAAAAATATAAAACCACATTACCATTAAATAGTGTATAAGAGATATATAAATTATAATCCTTATCAAAATTAAACACCCTCAACAAGAATATATCAAGATACCATTGATAAAACATGTTTTTCAAGATGTTGTGGTCCATAGATGACATAAATTTCTCTCATATGAGACAGTCCTAACACAAATTCAGGGAAATCAAAATTGAAATAGCTCTATATCAGGAGTATCATAGTTAATATCATTGAGACATATAAGTATAATCTTATAGGTGTTCAAAAATCCATGTTTCATCATCACATATCCTACAACCACAAGGGAAGTGTCAATTAAATCCTTATAAATCACATCCTCCTTAGAAAACTGAAGCATTGATGAGATGATTAGCCTCCCTATTAGGTAATATATTGATGTCTCACACTGTTAATTCCACACAGATTCATAATACTTTATATTCATCAAATTCAATGGGGATTTTACCTGATAGAAATCAAATTCAAACCCCTAGTAATGGAATAAGATACAATAGAATCTATGAACCAAAATAAAATTTATGTGTTATACACCTGAATAAAATTCATCATTATTTGTAAGTTTAAAAACCATACAATAATGAGAAACCATATGTACAAGGAAATATACCTATCACATGACAATTATATACATGTATATATTTACATCTCCTAAGTGGGGTAGATAGACCTGCATGAAAACAATGACATTCTCAACGTGATCATCCTCTATCCTTGAGTATATCATGGTATTATTAGTGAAACAATGAAAAACTAGTCTAGTAAAACATGGTTGATTGACTTTAAGATCCCCATGAACAAGACTATTGAGTTTATGGAACCAAATGATATGATAATTAACATGATGTTCCCATGCCATCGTAATTTTGAATTCATTGAAATATCATTATCTATCACCCTCATATAGTTATATATTGATAGAAATAATGAACACTAAAAACCATTTGGATCAATTAATCCTATCTAATAGATAATAGATACTCGGAATAGGGTAATGGTTTTTGGTCATTACTAGATTAAACCCCTAGTACACTACACTAAAACATAGACCCCTAACTACATTTTTGGTTAACAAAACTAGAGAACAACAAGAAGATTCACTGGGTTAGAAATAATCCTTCCCCCTCAAATCATCTACCAGAAACCTCAAAAAAATAATATTCAAATATTCCATTGGATAGAGATCCAACAAAATCATAGAAACAGCCTATACAAATTCTATCAAAAACATGATATCACATCGTGTGGGTTGTATTATAACATCATTTAGTAAAAAATTATGAACTCCTGTACGATATTGGGAACATAATCCACCTGATATTCCAATAAATTTTTTCAGAAATGATAAAAAGGGGAATCCACTTTTCAACCACCCAAACAAAAAAACTATCTTTAATGAACTATAGTTACTGAACATACACATCATGGAATATTACTCTTCCAAGAAATATATAAATTAATATACATACTGAACAATGTTTGGTCATTATATGTATGTAATCTTAAAACAATATATAAATAAATATGAAATATCAAAAAAACAGGTGGGGCCCCAACACTACTGTACATCCATGACACAGATCAAATAATGAATATTATCCTCCAACTTATGTATATAACACTTGAGAATCTATAATAATCATAATATATATTTTCAATGAAAAGAAAAAATTTTGAGAATTAAATTACTTTACAGTCCCTAAATCAATTGAAATCACACAAATATTTTGAAGATAAACTTATTATATCTATAAAAACCTTTGTCACTACTGGTGATGAACCCTCTAATGGATGCAACAAACTATGTCATTCCCCTCTACATATCATAATAATACCTCAATGACTATGATTTGGACATGTTCCATATGCATGGGTACCGTCACAAGGCTTATCCATTCAAAAAAATCTACAATTTTTTATAGAAAATGTACTAATGAACCCATAAGGGGAAAATACCTCAATAGAAAATATTGATTCTATTGAAAATTAGTACAAATAACCATCTAAAATAGGACATCTTGAGTGGTGAGACACTAAAAATTTAGTTGAAGATGTCCCCTAAAAACATATATTGGAATTCAAAAGCCTCAATTTGGTACTTAGGTACCACCTTCCATTAAGATATGAGAAATGTTATTAAATAGTCAGTTTACCCCTTGTTGGGAAATTCACTTCATCAACGTCCATGAATCCCAATGAAAATATCAAGTATTTTATATACCATGTTTTATACATTCCAAATTCTCAACACCTTTGGAAAGAATCCTCTTGATTATATTTCATTTCATCAGACCCACTAGTTAAAAAGATATCATAATTGTGTCCTCATGTACCTTGATTGATGGGTTCAAATCCTCACCCAGAAACCACTCTTCAGACTAATAATTTAAAAAATATATATCTAAAGGAATAGAAGGAACAGGAAATTCATACGAAGAACAAAAAAATTGTATTATATTATTAAAATTGTCAAACTAATTTGAATTAACATCTGTTTTCATCGATGAAAGAAATTTTCATTGAAACTCCTTCTGAATATACTTACACGACACATATACCTTGTTTTGGTCACAATGATACAACTTACACCACTAACATGTTTCCCCTAAAAACTAACTAAATACTAATAGCTCTAAAAAATTCAAATTTGGAAAGAATTGGGCCAAAATAAATATGATGCCTCTCCATCTAGTGCTCCATTGCCACATATGAGACACTCCTCATTACATTTTCAAAAAAAAATATAAATAAAATTGAATTTCTTCTTCCATGCCTGATAAACATCAATTGTTCTGATCCCCTAATTATCATGTAGGTCATCATGTTAAACCCGACATTCTTAAGTTAATCAAGGATGATTGAAATGATCTATTCATGAAATGAATTGGGGAATCCTATTCTTGTTAGAATTTTATTTTTATTATAGTATTTATTTATGTTGTAACATTCTAATTAATTAACATTCAATAGTCACCCAAACATGAAATGAAAAAACATAATTCTTGATTCATGTACCTATACATGGTATCTATCCAAAAAAATTACCCAACTCACTAATTATTTCAATATTAATATATTACAAAAAAAGGATCATAGGGGGCCTTAAAATCATATGTTTATGCTTGTCTCAATGACCTATGATATATTCCAATGTCACGTTGAATTATTCCCCCAAACACATGAAATCCTCATATTGTGTAACTGTAAAATCTATGTTATCAAAAATCCCAAACATCTGTTGTCACTATATCATTACCTCATATCCCCAATGATACACCTATTATTCAAGAAATGATGAATATTGACAATGACCCCCCAAATCCTAACTGTAGTAGAACTCATGTTTGTAAAAAACATCGAGGGTATAATTATATCAAACATGAAGAAACTATCATCTATTATCATTCGAGTTGTTAATATGATAAAAAACCATCCTATTAATTCTAGAATACAAAATAATATAAATCACAAAACACTATCATAATGGGTGATCAATTTTATATGATATAATAAAATTCCCAATAGTTTTGTAGTTAAATATATATCATATAATGATGAGTGAACAAAAACCCAAAAAAATAAACTATAAATTAACATATTGGTCACAAAATTCATTCTAGAAACCTAAAAAATAGTTTTTCTATGTTTTTTTATAATAAATTTATAATCAGTGGTATTAGAACAATTGTATCTAGTGCACAAGTGAAATAATGAAACTAATGTGATATTGAGAAAAAAATATATCCAATAATATCCTAAATAATTCATCAATCCAATCTACACATCATTATGTATCAGTCACCGAATCACACATCATATATAATAAAATAGTATCATGAAAATAAAAAAATAACCTCAATGCATCTTATAAATTTATTTTCCATAGTCAAACCCTGATGTCAAATATCTAGTTCTCCCATAACATTCATACATATGAAAAAACAACTCCCCAGAATTTAACTATTTAATAACACAACAAATTACCCAAATAAACATGGGTTGTTACATCCTAACTCTCTCAATGAAACTGAGTTCATCACATCACATGTCATTTGATGTAAATTGGGTAATCACATTACGTTTCAGCATGTTTCTAGTGTATATAGTTATCATGAATGTGAATGACATCAACATTGTGTTTTCCTCCTACAGCACATGATCAATAACACATGTTATACAACATCATTTTTTGATAACATCATGTCTTGAACACAAATATATTGGTCAATCCTATTATGTAATCTACAATACCAACTACTGTCATAACTGATGCATAAGCAAGGGAATAGAATAAGAGGTATCTAGTCATCCATGTTCAAACTATCATTTGTGTGGGAGAAAACACCTAGTTTCCATAATCAATATGTTCTGGTAATTTTATCCAAAAATAATTTTGAATTTATATATAATAAAATAAAATACATTAATTAGTGGTATTAGACAATACCCATCCTATAGATCTACTGATACATAACTAGTGTATACTACCACACCTCCACTACACTACACATCAATTGTCACAACTATTTTCACCACTATATAGAACACACTACATTTTCTCCACAAAAAACAAACACATCCATATTCTTTTGGAGAAATCCTCTTAACAATAATTAAATAGTTTCCCTAATCTCCAATTTTATGTTCCATTTTATATCAAATTTAATCAAGAGAATTATTTATCATTGAAAATAATTTATCTAGACACAAAAAAAACCATTTCATTCAATTATATTTGTTTACCAACTCGTGTACTAATATTATCATTACAATTAATTCCATGGATAAATAGGAAACTAACAATTCCATGGCATACATCATATCTAAAATCACATACCAACTGATTTCATAAAAACAAATAAACGATGGAATTTAATCCCAACCACAACCCATATCATCCAATTCACCCCACATCCATTGAAAATCCCAAAACATATCTCAAACTCCATGAAACACAATTTTACATAACATTTAGTAGCACTGGTTTTAGGTAAGTAACCATTTATTTATTTGTTTATTTTATCCAATGTACTGGGGTTATGTTATGGAGTGTTTAGAGAACATTTAGATTGTTTTTGTGAATTTTCATAATGTCCACCATCGTTTGATGGTTTGAAAAACTGTTAAATACGAACAGGGAATTGTACACAATGAGACATGGGATAAAGGGAAGGGGCATTGGTAGAACATGGTTTTTCAAAACCATGTGGATGCCTAAGAGTAACAATACTATGTTAGAAAGTGTTATTTGATAAATTTTTCAAACATTTATCTTAAAAAAAATAAACCATATGAGGTTCATCATTGTGGGAGTTACTAGAACACGGTTATCGAACGATTTCCCATACCGTGTGAGTAATCATGCAATGTTTAAAAGAGTGGTGATAATATTGTAAATCTCACTCTTTTCGACCACTAAAACCCTCATTTATCCCCCTATGTTCCCCTGCCTAAATATTATCTTTTCCAGAAATCTATAAAATATCATCACTTGGATCAGAATGATAACCTAATGGTTGTCATTGATTTTTGAACCCAGATCCTCAATGTATATTATAATTCTAGGATGATTTTGGTGGTTTCACTTAGATATACATCACCCTACATCTCATTTTCATAGATTCATGATCTAAGAGGATATATATAAGATATTTTATGTAAAATATTATTATATTTAGTATTTTGAATGATATGGTAAGAGATCAGAGGTAGGGTTTTGAAGATTTGACCTAGTTTCGTTGAGGTTTAGGTGTTGTACGTTGTTCTCATCATAAACCCTAAGACAGGTGGCATCACACTAAACTCCTATTTCTTAAATTGATTTTATTTATTTGAAATGCATTATTTTATGAAAAATTAATTTTGAAATTGATGTTGAAATATTGTTAGACTCATTCATTAATGATGGGTAGTGAAATTGTTTTGATATGATCATTGATAAATGATTTTGGAATTTGATTTTAAATAGTTCATGATTTTATTTATAAAATATGATTTTAAATAAGTAGTTTTGTTTTACTGAAATTATTTTTTATATAAATTCTATTTTTTTATTTCATTTTCCTTGTTTTTTGTAATACTATGTGGTGCATGATCATATTGCATTACTAGGCCTAGTTGAAATATTACATTGTTCTCAGTACCAAAGGAGTAATGGAACATGATATTTAATTACCTTGTGATGACATGATATATTCCTGAGAAACCGATCATGAGTAAGAAACTATCATATAAAATAATGAATGGGTGAATTCATTGTTTCTTTTTTGTTTGGAATGATTTATGAAAAAATAAGAATTCATGAAATGGGTTTAGAAAAATTTTGTGTTTATTTCAATATAATAAGTTATTATTCTGAAAAAAGTGTTTTATAATGGATCTTGTTTACATTAGGATTTTATTTCCTATTTTGAAATTATTTTACATAAACCATTTTATATAAAGGTTTTGACATGTTCTATCATAATGTTTTTATTAGGGTTATCATTGGGGAAAATCATATGAGATTCATTACTCACAATTTTCATGGAAATTTGAGGCTTTCACCGATATTGTTTATTAATATGTGGGAAAAGGTAAATTATCACACATCATTGGTAGAAATTTGTGATAAATGTTCTATTTTCTAGAGATCAGAATAATGATAATTTTTGGAGTTTGGAGTAGTCATTTGAGTCATTTAATTTTTCCTTCCACTATATATATTGATATTATAGTTTTCCACTGTGGTTCTTAGTTTCAGTTTGATTTTAATATCAATGGATTATTAGTTTTCTTTATTTGATATCATGTATTCTGTAGTGGTTTAATAGGATACAAATTGTTTGGATAGATGTTTTATTTTCAATGGTAACATCAACCCCATCTAATATTGAAGTCCTTGGGATTTAGTTCCTACCATTAGTGTCATGTTTATGTTTTTAAGGACATGTAACACATTCCCACCTTAATTATCAAATGATGAGGGTCGGATGATACAAGTGGTAAATTTTTTGTTTTATTCATAAACAAATTGAGACATGTGCTATAATTCTTGTCCTACATAATTTCATGTTTATGAATGGGTAGTAGTCATAGTAGGTCATTGAATTGGTATTAACTGTCATCCATGGAGTTGAAATTAATTCTATTCTATTCATTAGGATAGTTTTGAAGAAATAAGTAGGATATTATTTTAATTGAAATATATATCATAAAAGTATTAACTATGAATTTTATTCTGAAGATTGAGTTACCAGGGATATGGGTACCTATGTTCTTCAGAGACAAATATAGGCATTAGAATATAATTTTCATGGTTTTATCCAATGATATGAGTATATTATGAATTATATAAATTTCAACCCACAAAGAGTGAATATTTCATATTGAGTAATTATTTTAGTCAATTTTATGATTTTTTAAAACAATATATTTTTTCTAAAGTGAAATATTTTGAAAATGATCATAGTTGTGGAATTTTCAAAAAGGTTGGGTTTTCAAAATGATGTTGTATTTTTTTTTTGAAAAAAAATGAACATTGAAAATATTGATTTAGAAAATCATTCATGTGATAATATGATTTGGTAGATTTTTAATTTAAAATCATTCAGTATATAGAGTGTGAGACATATGGAGTTTGTTATTTGTATAGATAATGGAACCTGATAGACATCATTAGAACCAATCGAATGAAGATACTGAGAATGTTATTGTAGAAGTGCGTGAGGTTAACTAATATGTATTTCATATTATTTTCCACATATTTTAATTCATGGATATTGGGAATATGAGTGATTATCCACAACAAGAGGATTATTCCCTCAAATTAATGAAAAACATTTCGCCAATCAATCTGGGGTATTTAAACCAAAAAAATAATTAGATGGGGTAAATATGTTTACTCATATCCTCAATTCCATTGGCATACCAATAATGCTCAAAGTCTATCTAGAGACATATTTTATGGATGATATTGCACACAAGTTATGGGATTTATTTGTGCATGCTAAAGTAGATCATGGTGGTAGAAGTGTGTATTTTGTAGATCTAGTTTTCAATCTATTCCATCTTCATACATTCATAACTAATATAGGTACCGTCCAATTCATCTCAAAGCAGCTAAATCTTTATATTACAGAGTATATATCTAAATTCATGAATTTAGTGAACATTCCTCATGAGGTTGCTGCTAGTGAGTAATTGAAGGAATTCATCAATGAATCATGGTTGAGGAAATTTATTATTTCAATGATTTTTGAACTCTATATTATGGACTGTATAGAAATAGGGAATACATATATGGTAATAAAAAGGGAAATACCATGATCCAAGCAGTGAGGAAGCATGTTGTTACCAAAAAAAATGGTGGGAACTCTAATGATGGGAGAAAGAGGAAGAAGAACACCAAATTCCTTGGTATAAGTATAAATAAAAATGAAATGTTAGGATTTTAAAATCTTCTTTTGAGATCGGAGAATATATATGGATGTTTCCAAAGTCTTTTGTTCGAAGACATGAAGATGGAGAGTAAAAAACCCAAATAGAAGTCCATAATTACTAAACAATGGGGCATCATTTGTGTTATTTTTCATGTACATCGATGTTGGGTATTCGAGAATCTTTTCATGTCTCATAGGTGTCATATGGTTTAATAGGGTCATTTGAGTAGAATACCTCTTTTCATCATCACAGAGATAGCTAAGGTGACTCAATGAATACCTAGAATCCTTGGGTAAGGAAATCTAAAAGAGGAAACAAGGAACAATGTTTCATGTGCATGAAGTTATATAATGGAGAACAGGTTATTGTGGATGATCAGTCTAGACCATCTATGGTGTGTGGTACAATTCATTAAAATTTTAAAATTATGAAATAATTTTTATGATACTGTTTCATCCCATACCTTTATAGATTATCTTGATGTTGATTTTTTGAGTATAAATGTTGATATGATTCCTTCTAAGATAAAACATGAGTCTTATCTAGGTCAAAGAGAGTGTGAGGCTATTTTTTTTAGAGCATGATCTGTATCATTTAATAGATCCCAGAAAAATTGGGATTTTTATTTACATGAGATGGAATTTTTTATATAATCTGATATATTTATTTGTTGACAATGTTTAGGGCTCCAATTAAATTTTATACTAGAATATTATGTTTTTAAAAAAATATGGAATTATTCATATCTTTTGGGGAGACATAAATATAAAGGTAGATGTAGAGGGAATATTATCAAAATATATTGGATAATATTGTACATATTGGGAATATTTACCTTTTCTTCAATCTATGATATTTTGATGAATAGTTTTCCTATTGTTGTGGATCAGTTTTCGAAAGTATTCCATGGGAATTTATCAAGGTAGACCACTTTAAGAGAAGTGATATTTATAGTTGATCTTTTTCCGAGGAGAAATCATATTTCCAATCTATCTTACTAGACATAACCAATATAATTATGAAAATTGAATGTGATGTTTGGAATGATGGAAATAAAAGTATTCATTTTATTGAGTATGTCAACATGGGAAATACAATTTTTTGAAAAAATAGTGGAAAAACACTAATGGAGTGTGTGGATTATTATTTACCTAACCATGTTATGATAAAAAAATTTATCCACATACACATATATATTAAAAGTGGTATCAGATATGTGGATCTCAGTTCACCTCTAATAATGACATGAAATCATGAAAATATCATTTGAGATTTCAGAAGGAGGGTATTAAAAAAGACATATTTCATAAGGAGATATGAATATTATGAATATGTGGTAATTCTTCTTTGTCATACAAATGAATCAATGGTATTTATGGTATTGATAAATTGATTATTTCAGAAAAAATAGTACTTCTACATGGTGTTGATTATAGGTGAACATTTGTGGTATCCATTGAAAATAGTTGGTCTTTATAAAAAATTGGTGACCCTATTGAGAATCTTAAGACCTCAACTTATGTATTCCAATTTATCAATGTGAAAGATTTGTATATATGATTTTTTTAAACTATCAATATAATTTATAAAATAGGATTTTTATCGACCAAAAATTTTATATAAGAATCTATATCATGGAATCCATTAAATTACATCTTTAATATATAGATTTTCCTATTATAATATGTTAATCTAGATACTTCATTTGTTATTTTTCATGTCAATATTCTCCTATGAAATCTTATAAAATAATAATGTTCCATTATAATGGACTAAATAATTCCAAATGTCCTCTCTTGAGTGTAATTTTCAGCACACATCATTACAAATATTGATTATACTCGAATTAGGTCAATGATATGTGGTGTATTATGATGCTTCAGGATCTGGGTGGGGGTGTGTTCTCAGGAAATGAGATCATGTTGTTAACTATTAATCAATGAAGGTACGAATTATTGTGATTAATTACTTAAACATTATTTTTTGTTATATTCTATAGTCCATAAAATAATCACATGATATCATTACCACTTTGATGAAATATTCATTGTGTTTACTGATTATAATATCTTGATGAACATTTTCATATAATTGGATTTGATCCAGAGACAATATAGATGGATGGATTACCTCCAAATGTTTGAATTTCATTTAATTTATACACATGAAGGAAGATATTCTGTGGTATATTAATGAAGTAGAATGTCATATTCTCATATTGAAAAAGAATATTTAGATGAGTGGAAGATGTTGTTGGTCTGAGATGACATGCACATGTTATGCGATGGCTGGGGTGATGTTATGGACCCTATTCCAATTTCATTTGTTCCTAGTTTTTTGAAGATGGTTAAAGGGTAAAATATATTGGAAGATGAATGTGTGTTGATGGCGTTAACACTTAATGATGGGGTGACCATTGGGGGATGGATTATAGATGAGAGTTTAGTTTTTTTGTTTGGAAATTGAATGGTCGTACCTTTTTCTTGTTAAGGAAAACATATTCATTTTTACCACTATTCAATATATGTTGTTCATCATATATTACAAAAGATGTTTAAGGATTTGAAATCAAAATTTTAGTTAGTTGGTATGCAAATAAATGTGGTTTCATTTTTAGAAATATTATTTACATGTCAACAATTTAAGGTAGAAAGTCCACAAGATGTAGGTAATTTTCATTGTTTACCTATTCCATTATTGACGAGGGGGAAGATAACTATGAATTTTTAACATTTCTCCCATTATTGTTCTTGATAAAGGATTCTAAATTGGTGTCTATGGATTAGTTGTCAATGTCAGAACACTTCACCTCGATTCATGAATCTAATATGGTGGATGAATTATCATGAATATATATCTGATAAGTTTTAAAAGGGAATTGTGTACAAGTTTCTATAATGACATATAGTGATCCATGATTTACATCCTATTTCTGGAAATCCTAGAAAATCTATGGATCCTAGTTGATAATGGTTATGGCATATCTTCCTCAAAAAAAGGACAATCATAATAGAAGATACAAACAATGGAAAAATTCTTTCCATCTTATGTAATGGATTTTGGTGTGTCATGGGAATATCATGAACAATTATTTGAGTTATCGTATAAAAATTGTTATCATTACAAGATACATATGTCTCCTTTTGAATCATTTTATGGGAATAATTTTTATTTCCACATTTTTGGGTCCAAAAAGGCTAGACTTCACTCGTTGGTCCGAGCCATGTCCATGAATAAATAGAAATGAATAAGTTGATTTGTAAATGAATATAGAAGACATAGAGTTTTCAGAATTCATATATGGATGATCATCAATGGTTTTTTTCATTCTCTGTGTGTGATCAAGTATTCATTATGATCTCTGCAAGGCTTTTAAACTTACTTTTGGTGAAGTAGGGAATTTTATATCCAAGATACATAGGCCCTTTTGAGATACTAAAATGGGTTGGTGAGGTGTAATTTCAAATGGCATTACAACCATTGTTCAGTGTGGTGTATAATAAGTTCCATGTATTTTGGCAGAAAATATATCATCCTAATCCTGACTATGTGATTTGATAGTATAATGTTCAACTGGATTTTTATGCTTCATAGATATATATCTCGATGCAGATTGAGGATTGGAAAAAAAATTCATGCAAATAAAATAGTTTTGGTCTACTGATGTTTTTGTAGAAACACTATATGATTTTGGCATAGACCTAGTAATGTGAGAAAGAAACTATTGAACAATGTCTGGATATATACTGAGACACATATTTTCCTACATTCAGGTGATAGAAAGGATAATGTGGGGGTGAATTTAGCACCCTCGGTTTCTTGTATGTAACCTATTATATAATAATATTATTTATTTAAAATTGTTGGGTAATGTTTGGGATAGTTTTGAGGACTATAGGAGTGTTTTTTGGGTAATTTATAAATGTTTGTGGTTGGTTCAATGTTAGGGAAAATCATGTAACACATATATTGAAGCATGTAGAATGAGACAGTGGCTAAAGGGAAAGAGGCTAAAGGGAAAAACTAGGATGTACACAATTTTTCCAAATAATGGAAATCCTAGGAGGAACCATTATATGATCGATATTTCGATTATGCGTGGTTTCTGCATGATTTTATAACGGTTCAACCAGGAATTGTGGGGTAATTCCATGAGGAGGTGGCTTCTGTATGGATATAACATGGTTCTCCAAATTGTTTTACTGACCATGCATTGTTTAAAAGGGATATCCTAAATTTTTATATCTCAAATGTTTTTACCTCAAATGCCACTGTGTTTTATCATTTTTCCCAAACATGAAATTATATCTTCAAATTGTGTAATGATGTTTCTCCCATAGATTCGGGGGATATCCAAAATCTTTTATAAGTGTTTTGATGCAACGTTCTCATGGTTTGTTATTGTTCATGGTTGTTTTCAGTGGGTTTCCTTAGATATTCTTCTCCATATCACGTCATTTATTTGATATATATTCTTTTTGAATTAATATATGATATTTGATTTGAGGTATTGTTATATTTGGTTTTCTAATGACAGGGGAATGGATCTATGACTGTTTTTTGGAAATTCAATGTGGTTTAATTGGGGCTATAGTTTTATTCATTATTTTTATAATAAAACCCGTAGTTTTTGGATTCACAATCGAATACTATTTATATTAATGATTGGACATGTTTTAAAATAATTTTTTTACTACAAATTTATTTTGAAATTTATTTTAAAATCATTCAAGATTCCTTATTTTGTGATATTTTGTGAAAATATATATGTTTTGGGAAATTCCCTTTGAAAAATGATATAAAATGTGAATTTTAGTAGTGCTTGATTAGATTTATAGAAAACAATTCAACAAATAGGATTCCTTAATTGAATATGTTTTTGTATGGAATTTTTTTTGTGTGATCTTATTTTAATTTTTAGGAGTACATGGTTTTGTATGTTGATATTGCATTAGGAGGCCTCATTGAACTATACCCTTTTCCACGTTGATGATGGTGTAATGGAACGATGGATTTAATTTCCTTTTGATAACATGTTAGACCAACAAGAAATATCTCATTAGTATGAGTTGGCACCAAAATCATGGCCATGTAAAAATAATCAAAGGACACTAAAAATGTGGAAAAGTGGTTTCACAATGTAACTTCATAATGCCAACCAACACCTGGGTAAGCACAAAGATCTGTGTTTTCTCTACTGACACCATAAAGAACAAGAGACAATCCCATTTATGAGTTTGAGGAAATTGATAGTTTTATATGTCCCATGGAAGGAAGGAAGGTCACCCCCATGATCCCTATGATCTTGACATAATATTATGTGACTGTCTCGGAGGAAACGAAGGGAACCTCTGTGTCACATAAGGAGTACATTCGTCTTCATGACTCTAAGAAATGTGATGGAATATACCTCTAGTAGAGATGTGAATGTTTCTTCATTGAATATCCTAATCCCTTTGTGCCTCATAGCTTATATTAATACCCATCTCCCCCTAATCCAATGTATCAGGACCCACCAATCCGCCTTCTAATTTACCATATCGCGAAGCACCATCTTCTCTGCCAACCAACTCGGAAAATGAATCCTCTGAGCTACATGATCATTGCTAAACCAAATTCCCGTTACTCAAAATTATCCCCTCATTGAATAGAGATTACCTTGGAGTAGCCTATGGTCCATTTTAAAGGAAGGATACCCCTTCAGTTACTAGGGAATTCAAAAAGCACCCATGATTCAATAAGAACACTCTAAGAACATGTGAACCCCATGTTTAGCCTGTGTCACAATTATATATGTAGCTCTCTCCATTGTGAATTTCTATGCTATTTGAGACCTATGCTATGTGAATACTTATTCCTTATGAGTACCTATGCTATGTGAATCATTGTTATTTGTGAGTCCCAATGTTCAGTGATTCCATGTGCTTTGTGAGCCCTTGATCTATATGAAGAACTGAGCATTGTGATCCCCTATCCATTATAATCCCATTATTGTTGAAATTCAACTATTTATGACTCCTCTTACTTTGAGAACCGATATTACATGAATCCATACTATCTTGCACAATGTGATGACAACATCCATTGAGTGGTTCTCTATGTTGTGTTTCATAGCCTAGGTCTTCATTCTATAGGGATACTAATGGAATTTTTTATTCCCATTTCCAGGCTAATGTGGTTCTTTCAATGGATCACTCCAAAAACCCATAAATCCTTGAAAATTTTTGTTCCTTCCCATCACTAGGGGTTAAATGTATTCCTATTATCCATGTCCCTGGGGTGAGGTGTGAATCGTCAATATCCGATCTACAGGAGATTAAATAGACTAGAACCCTCATCTACAATAAATTAAATTAAACTATGATCAACACATAAGTGAAAATACTCCAAAGTATTGTGAAGGGGATGAGAACTAGCACCTTCTCACTCGCCTCCCCCTCTGTTCTGGTCATCATGAACACCATGGGAAGTCTATTCATAAGCCATGAACAAACATGTAATGGTGCTCCATGTATAGTTTTGAAATCCTCCACATACATCTAGTCCCCTAATCAGGGATCCCTCTATAAGTAATAACCTCTATTTCCTTATTGGGCCACAAACTATGTGTACACACCACTCCATTTCTCATGGACACACCTTTCATGGCACGATTGTCAGTTCTCTATTGCCTTAGGTTTCTCACAATGGACATCACTCAAGTGGGAATTGAGTAAACATCGACCATGAAATCCTCTATTGGATACCATAGTTTGTAATAACCAATGACCTCTCTACCAAACAACATGGTCATTGATCCATCCCTTTTTCAAGGGAGGAATGTAAGAAGCTGGTCTGAGGTTCAATATCTTTACCCATATCCCCCGACTGTCTTTATGACGGTTCATTCTTATGCCATAAAACATTAAACTGTATCAAAATTTAATCCTAAATAATGTTAAACTATATTTTGTTGAACTATGTGGGTTT
Source organism: Viscum album (assembly GCA_963277665.1). Classification (NCBI taxonomy): domain Eukaryota; kingdom Viridiplantae; phylum Streptophyta; class Magnoliopsida; order Santalales; family Viscaceae; genus Viscum; species Viscum album. The sequence goes on along the minus strand of OY728128.1, from coordinate 150,332,351 downwards.
TGATTATTGTCTCCTAGATTGGGTAAATGGGTAGCCTCCAAGAAGTTAAACCACTAAAACTAGTAAGCATTTATATCCCCGTAGTTAGGACCAACATCAATGATAAACCTCTTAATTGTTCCATAATTGTTCCTAGCCAGCTAAGCATGTGTAATCCCCAAACACAATCCATACTCCTCAAACCAAGAGTGTCTCTCTTATGAATGATTGCTAACCATGTGTATGTCCCAGCTGGTGGTCAGGATTCTTTCCTTTGAGTACACTGTGATTCCATTCCCCATCTAGATGTACGTGGACCATGAATATCTTCTAAGGGGATATGTAGGAAGCCTCTTTGAGGATCAATACCATCAATCATGTCCAAAAATGGCCTCTCCATTGAGACTTTGTGTTTTGGTACGTTCATTATTGAACCAGTTGGTTCCATTTCCTTCGGATCGTTGTTTGCACCTCCATTATCACGTGTTGCCACCCCATGTGACTCATCAACCCATACCAGAACGACATGGACATTGTTTCCATGATATTGGGATACACAGGAATCCATATTGTGGCTTAAGCCCAATACAGTCACATATCCACCAGTTTCCACTTCCATCCCTATTCATTAAATCTATTAACACATCATCCATGTCCATCCTGACATTACCCAGGCCACCACATCTCAGTGAAATCAGGACATCAATTCATGAATCTAGCCATGCGTAAGACCTATTCATATCAATGATCTTTGTTGCACATGGGCCGCTAATCACGTGTCAGCGCCAACTTGTCTTCAGGTTGTTTTCCATTGCGTACACTCCCATCCCATGATTCATCCTTTTTAAATACATGTATTTTGATAAATATAAAATATTATAGGTATGTAAGAAGCCTCCACAAGGTTCAATCCCATTCAATTGTAAACCTTTGTGTCCCCTTTTCTAGGAATCAATTATCCTATAATCCCCCCTTTGTAGTGTCCAAAATAGCCAACAAAGTATGATATCATCCCTCTATAGGACGCACAACATCAGATCCTTCTTCATCGGGCATCAGGATCAACTGATCTAGTAACCCATTTTGGCGCTCTTGCCTTGGGATATACCAATCTAATCCACTCTCATCTGTGTTCTAAATAGTCTGATATATCTACACTTAACTATAAACTCATGGCTCACCCTATAGTAATAATTGAAATCATGTAAAATACTCTCGGAAATTCATTTCTTATATAATTTCCCTTAGTCGACATGGGGTTCCTTTTTCTTCCATGACATCTAGTAACCCATTCATTAGGACATGATATCCATGTGTTCCACAATTTCATCATCAAGATAAGACAATAGTGTCCAACATGACTACACCCTTAACCTAATCTTGCATCTCTAATATCAACCCATAGAATGTCCTAATACAAGAAGTGTAAGTAACTAGAAACCACAATGATATGGAATCATGAAGAGTTTCATGAAAAATTTATTAATATTGTAGGGGGACTCAAACTTTGTGAGGAATCCTGGTGAGAAGTCCACAGAAAGAGTGGTTGACATAAAATTATCTGACTTCGATGTAGTACCAAACATATCTCAATAAGTATTGAATGATGCCTACCATTGGATAGTGGTTATGCATGGAAACAAATAGATTCATGTCATCCTCGATTGTCATATGTGTGCACCCTTGTGAAAGAATCAGAATCAATAATAGTGAACCTGATGTGAATCTATTCTCTTCAATTTTAGGATTAATATCATTTGGTGAATCACTAGATCTAGATATCTAGAACCAGGTCCCATAATGAATATAGCGGGGCTATTGTAAAACACACCTTGATTTTGGGTAGTTAATCGTTGGGAATCATGACCAACATCGTTGTAAACATGGATCTTTCTATCCTACCATGGATGATCGAACATCAGTTGGGAACTGGGAATCACATTCTTACACTCTGTACTGATAGCTAAATTTCCATTATATGTAGAACCCAAGATATAACTGCAGGGAAATGATCACTTCATGCCCTCAGACATAGTGGCATGGAAAATACCAACATGATGGTCCCACACAGCTCCATCACTTCTTCGAAATCTTTTTTGACTTCAACTGTTGGGCACACACACCCCATCTCACCCGCTAATTTTATTCAAAGGAGAGTGATTAATACTCTTTCCAATTGATACGAATATGAGAGGGTTATCCTGAAAAGTGATATGGCCCTACAATGCTTAGTGTACTTTGTGCCCCGTCAATGCCATCGTCCATAGGTGCCATGTAGAGAGTCATTTCTCCCCACTCCAACCATCATTATCTGCATTATCATATCTGTAATTCCCCGACCCTAGTTACCCAGAGTCGGTGCATTATTACATAACATTGGCATGATCACAAGAATGATCAAATCTCGAAAGGCCGATTGGTTTAGTAGCCTTGGAAACACTAGATATATTCATAAGTTTTACATTACATCATAAAATGAAAAACTACTACAAAAACATAATGTCTCCATAATCCACACTCATATCCCCACATAATATCCCTGCAGGTCATTCATAATTTACTTCTTCACTTCCTGGGAAAAATAAAACATAGAAAAGGGGTGGGCTCAAATGCCTAGTAAGGATAACAATATAGCGGAAACTTTCATAAATAAGAATAAAAATTTAAGGCAATGTATAACTAAAACAAAAGCCTTTCAAACATGAACTTTCAACATGGTAAGGCATAAATAAAAAGAAATAATGCCATTTACTTATTCACATGGATATTCTACTAATCGAATAATCATATGCAAAAATCAATAACCACTTTCATAATGTTGGAATGCATAATGCCAGACTATCATAACCACATAGTCAAGGCCTCGTGCCAAGACTACAAATAAGATTTTGTCAAGGCCTTGTGCCAAGACACTAGTTTGTCTCATGATACCTACCGATGCAACGAGGAGCTATAGCGGGCTCCACCCGTCACTTACTAAGTCCAATGCATTCCCATATGAAAAGGTTTAAACATAACATAAACATTCGTATTAAAACTAGCATATGAAATGTAAATAATTTCACCATAAACTATGAATGGTATAAAAATAGAACATCCACAGTCAAACATATCAAAAAACCTTCAATACAATATAGAAGTTTTGTATCATAATAAATCAACTTCAAATAATCTTAAAATCCATCAAAGGATGTTGACATAGATGAAATCAATATTTGTTTTAAAGAAATATCTCCTTTTAATTTGAAATCATTTAAGATCCATATAAAATAAAACATTTTCTTTGAAAATATTCTTATAAGCTTGTAAGGGAAGCTTTGAAGATTTTATAACGGCGGAAAATAGCCGCACCCTCCGTATAAGTTAAAAAAAACATTCTTACCTTAATTCTGTCAAAAAGGTTAAAAAGGACCTTGTTTTGAAAACGACCGAAATATTCCTTTATAAACCACTTATAAAAGTAAAAAAGGGTATAAATGACTTTAACTCATATTCTAGTAAATAGTAAAAATGTTTTGAAATACATTTTTAAGAAACATGGATGTGGATGATAAAGAGATCCCAGTAGATTATTACGTATAAACAACCTCGGATAATGAAGAGATTGTGAAATAACCATTACCTTGTACTTTTCCTTGGTTTGGGTAGGTTAACCTCCTGTATAATGGTGAAATAATTGTTATTAAATTATACAATAATTATATACATTAATATGATACATATATGATCTTTTAATATTGATTTGATAATAATATCTTAGTATTATCGTTGTTTCAGGTGTTAACTTACTTGTTTTCTTTTATATGTTTTGCTACGTAAGACATGTTTGTAAAGGATAGGTTTTATATTATTCATATCCAGAATGATATCAGGTCCTTAAACATCATTTTTTAAATCATCAAATGATAATTATACTTGAATGGATACGATGGAGAATGAATCTCATCGCGTTCGTGGAGACGGTAAGCCGTACGTTCGCACGAGCGACAATATCATTCTTTTGATATTAAAATAATATATAAATGGATGGTATATCATATATAAAGAATCCTTAACATGTTATATTTATTATTTACATGAGTTACACATCATTATTATACCCATCCAAATAATATTATATTGAATAACAATTACACCACGACGTGGAGACGGTAAGCCGTACGTACGCACGTATGGTGACATGTTATTCAAAGGGTGGATAGAATACTGAATATGGTTATATTTATAATAACATCACAGTATATATATGATACTAGATTTATTATTTTAGAATGGTAACAACAAAGGAAGAAGAAGTGGAAGAAGAAATGAACTTAGAAAAGGGTGGTGAAATCATTACCTCTTCTTCGGGTTCTTCCTTTTGATTTGATCAAAAGGTCTCCTTAGGTTGGCTTTCTGATCAAACTAAGGCAACTAGGTTGTAGTGACGGAAGTTGGGAGAGTATTTGGGCAGAGTTTGGCCGAACCAAAAGGCTTTGAAGGTGTGAATAAATGAGAAGGAGGAGTGCCCTTTTATAAGAGGGGTGAGGGGCACCTTTGGAAATGCTAGAAATATTAATTTATAATAAATTCATATTCGGTTTCTAATGGATCAAAAGTTTATTATTCAAAGGTTAAGGTGGGGATGGGTCGAAAACAACTCAACCAATAGAATTTAGACAGGTTTGGGTACTTATATTAAACTTATCATTAAGTATTAACTCTAAGTTAATTACTTTCACTTTTACAATGTCTCTTTGTATTTTTATATAATATGGTTAATAAACATACTAAATACATCCAAGCGACCCCCAAGTGTTCCATTAATGATGAAACTATCATGATATAAGTCTCTTGGCCGAACCTTAGATTTCTAGGAAATTAATATCAATTAATAATATAATATTTGTTTTAAAAATTCTTTTATGTCAATTTTGACACTATACAATAGTTGATTTTTGTGAAACTCATAACAGATTGATTACTTCAAAAAAAGTTAATTAAATCAATCCTAACATATCATATTATCCTAGAAAATTAGTTTAATTCATTAATAGTTTCATATTATATTTATTTGGGTATTTATAATATCAATTAATTTAATTTTTCACTATTTTAGTAATTACTGCATCATCATTGTGTCATAAATAAAATAAATTATTTAATGTATAAAAATTATAAATAAAATATCATTATGTAGAAAATATTTTTATCTTTCTAATGAATATTTATAATCTAAAATACAACAAATATAACCCTATGTAACAATTGTTTTTCTAAAAGATATATGCTTTTGTCATTTTTGTATTCATTTTAACTTAATTAAAATAAAGTGTCATTATCACTTACAAGTGGATCCATGGGGTCCCAAAATCGACCCAAAGATTCCCATGGTCGACTGTGTATCAACCAATAGGGTTAAGACACGTTTTAGGGTAATTTAGTATTATTATAATATTATTTTTTATCCCTTTTTTACCGGATTTACCCTTAACAATGGTAAATAAAATATTTACCGCAGTAATTATTCAAAATGTCTAAAAATAAAAGTTACCAATTTACACAATTTGAACATCCTGATTCCAAATATGGAATCCATTTTTCTAAATTCAAAACAAAGAAGTGGCAGAAATTAATTTAAAATTAATTCCCGCTGTCAAAACAAAAAGCGTGTTTTTAAGAGATAATAACTATCAAAAGATTGACACTTGTTTATGTTCGGTTTAATTGTAAAATTATGTTCAATGACCAAAATTATATTAAATGGTAAAAATATATTCTAAATATACTTTAAAACCACTCAAATTCATAATTTATCACTATTAATTACATTGATTAAAAAAGTTTTTTTTAATTAAAATTTAGTAATTTTCACTATTCATCAAAATATGAAAGTTATCCGAAATGTACCAAAATTTCACCTTAGGCTAAATTCGATATTCCGAATCCAAAAATGAAGTCCATTTTGAAATATAAAATATATATAATTTCAAAAAGTAGGTATTACTATTCATAATGACTAGTTTGATTGGTTGTTAGAACTCAGTGTTGCGTACAACACACGCTATCGCATTATTCAAAGAGAAGCGTACCGTAGAAGTTTGGGGTGTTACATTCTCCCCTACTTAAAATAATTTCGTCCTCGAAATTTCTAGAATACTATCGCATGAAAATACTCGGGTGTTTCTTTATCATAAGTTCCTCGGGTTCCCACGTTGCCTCTTCCATCTTATGGTTTCTCCACAAAACTTTTACCAGACGCGTCGTCCGGTTTCTCAGTACTTGTTCTCTCGTATCAAGAATCCTGACGGGCTCTTCACAATAGGAAAGATCGGGTTCCAGTTCTAATTCCTCATAGGTGAGTACATGCGTTGGATCAGGCATGTATTTCCTCAACAGAGATACGTGGAACACATCGTGAACTTTGGAGAGACTTGGCGGCATTGCCAATCGGTAAGCTACAACCCCAATTCGTTCTAGAATTTCGAAAGGTCCGATGTACCTGGGACTCAATTTACCTTTCTTACCAAAACGTATGACTCCCTTCCACGGAGATACCTTCAGGAAAACATGATCACCGACTTGAAATTCCAAATCCTTCCTTCGATTATCGGCATAGGTCTTCTGCCTACTTTGAGCTGCTCTGATATGATTTTGGATTACCTTCACCTTTTCCATCGTTTCCTCCACCAGTTCTGGACCTACAAGTTTTCTTTCACCGACGTCATCCAAACAGGATGGTGTACGACATCTGTTTCCGTATAACGCTTCATATGGTGCCATCTGAATACTCGAATGGAAGCTACTGTTATAGGAAAATTCTACCAGAGGTAAATATTGATCCCACATACCCTGAAAGTCAAGTGAGCAAGATCTCAACATGTCTTCTAAGGTTTGAATAGTCCGTTCTGATTGTCCATCTGTCTGAGGGTGGTAAGCAGTGCTCAAATGAAGTTCAGTATCCCGGGATTTCTGAAGACTTTTCCAAAATCTTGAAGTAAAACGGGGATCACGATCAGAAACAATTGATAAGGGTACTCCATGAAGTCTCACAACTTCATTAATATATAGTCTTGCTAGACGTTCCAGGGGTAGATCTTCTCTTATAGCAAGAAAATGTGCTGACTTGGTAAGGAGATCAACAATAACCCATATTGCATCATTCCTTCTAGGAGTATTTGGTAGCCCCATGACAAAGTCCATCGTAATATTGTCCCATTTACACTCTGGTATGGGAAGAGGTTGCATGACTCCTCCAGGCTGTTGCCTTCCATCTTTCACTTGTTGACAAACCATACATCTTGACACAATCAGCAATCTCTCTCTTCATTTTGTCCCACCAAAAATGTTCCTTCAAATCTCTATACATTTTTGTGCTCCCAGGGTGTATAGAGAAATTGGAACTATGAGCATCATCTAGAAATTCCATTTTTAGATCAGGTAAATCGGGAACACAAAGTCTCTTCCCGCATTTCAAAATTCCATCTTCATACACAAAGTCTCTCAATCTCCCTTCATTCACAGCTTTAATATTCTTTTGGAATTCTTCATCATCTGTCTGAGAACTCTTAATCCTTTCTAGTAAAGATGGTTTGGCAACCATTTGAAAAAGCATTGATGTTTCACCTTCCCTGGTTATTCCCATGTCCATCTTCACTGGATCCATGAAAATTGGATCCCTTTCAATTCTCATATTGTTCAAAACTCCATGGTCTTTTCTACTCAAAGCATCTGCCACCTTGTTTTCCTTCCCCGGGTGGTAGTATATCGTATAATCATAATCCTTGAGTAATTCAAGCCATCTCCTTTTCCTCATGTTGAGTTCTTTTTGTGAGAAAATATACTTCAAACTCTTGTGATCAGTATAAATCTTACATTTTGCACCATAGAGGTAGTGGCTCCATCTCTTCAAAGCAAAGATCACAGCTGGTTACTCGAGATCATGAGTAGGATAGTTTTGTTCATGAATTTTCAACTGTCGTGATGCATAGGCAATAACTCTATCATTCTGCATAAGGACACAACCAAGTCCTTTCTTTGATGCATCACTATAAATAACGAACCCATCATTCCCCGATGGTAGAGTCAATATAGGAGCATTGACTAATCATTTCTTCAGTTCCTCAAAACATTATTCACAATCTTTTGTCCAAACAAATTTAACCCATTTACGTGTGAGCTTCGTTAACGGGTTAGCCAATCGGGCAAAATTCTGGACGAAACGTCGATAATAACCTGCCAAACCGATAAAACTGCGTACCTCAGTTATATTCGTATGTTCTGGCCATTCTTGGATTGCCTTGGTCTTAGAAGGATCAACAGAGATTCCATATTTAGAGATAATATGGCCAAGAAAAGAAATATCATGAAGCCAAAATTCACACTTGCTAAACTTCCCATATAATTCATGCCTCCTCAGAGTCTTCAAGATAATGCGCAAGTGATTTTCATGATCTTCGTAGGTTTTGGAGTATACCAAGATATCATCAATAAATACCACCACAAATTTATCGAGATACTCCTTGAAATCTCTATTCATCAGATCCATGAATACAGAGGGTGCATTAGTCAATCCAAACGGCATTACAGTAAACTCGTAATGCCCGTACCTGGTTTGAAATGTTGTCTTCGGAATGTATTCCTTCTTCACACACAACTGATGGTATCCAGATCGAAGGTCAATCCTTGAAAAGTTCTGAGCTCTATGCAGTTGGTCAAATAAATCATCAATACGAGGTAGGGGATACTTGTTCTTTATCGTTATAGCATTGATCTCCCTGTAGTCGATACATAACTTCATAGATCCATCTTTCTTTTTAACAAATAGAACGGGGGCTCCCCATGGAGAAACACTAGGGCAAATAAATCCCTTATTACTCAATTCCTCTAGTTGTTTCTTTAGTTCGACTAACTCTACAATGGCCATTCAATTAGGGGTCTTCGATATAGGCCTTGATCCAGGAATCAAATCAATGGAAAACTCAACTTCTCATTCTGGAGGATGTCCAGGTAAATCTTCCGAAAATACATCTACAAATTCTTTTACAACAGGTACATCCTCTATTTGAACATTCCTTTCCTCACTGACAGTTATTTCATTATCTTCCTCCCCAATAATTGAATTATGTTGAGCTACTGGGGGTGGATATAAATAAGAATTAGGTGGTGACGATTCTGCTCTAAAGATAAGGTGTTCCTTATCATTATCATCAAGAATCGTAACCTCTTTCTTCTTACAATAAATCTTCGCATCATAGTCCGAAAGCCAGTCCATACCGAGGATTATATCAAACTCAATCATAGGTATGATGATGAGATCAGCAGATAAAGAAAATTTATGTGCTCTAATGGGGACTGATTCACAAAACTTTGTTGCAATGATACTTACCTTAGGATTTTTAACTGACAACTCCCTTATTAAATCAAATTGGAAATATCTAATTTTCATAGAAGACTGGGAAGATATGAAACAATGCGACGATCCAGAGTCAAATAATGCATTTTCCAAACTTGAGGAAACCATTAAATTACCTGCAACCACGTGTTTTGGAGCTTCTACCTCTGCAGTAGTGATAGCATAAGCCTGGCCTTGATCCCTTGGCCTTTTCTGTGGTATGTTCTCCTGACGCTTAGGACATTCATTCGCATAATGTCCCATCTCCCTGCAATTTTAGCACTGAACGTTGGTGGCTTCCTTGTTCCCTTTGCAATCACGAGCTTGGTGGCCTTTTTCACCACACTTGTAACAGACTCCCATTCCCTTCAAGCAAGCACCAGGGTGTTTCTTCCCACATTTACCACATGATGGATATTCAACCTTTCCTTTCTTCCCCTTATTTCCATTCCCAGATTGATCAGCATGCCTCTTCTTCTCTTGCTTTGCTTTAAAGTCATAAGACTTAGAGAATTCCTTTTCGGTCTTGATAGCACATGAGACAATGTCTTCGTACGATGAAAAGGATTGTGAGAATAATGCTCGACGGAGAAATGGTTTTAACCCATCAAAGAAACGATCAATATTACTTCATTGGTTACGTATATAATCACCAGCGTACCTTGCTAACCTTGTAAAGTTAGCCTCATAATTTGTGACATTCTCATCCTCCTTCTGTCTCAGACTTAGAAATTTCCTTTCCATATCTGCTCGATGGTCGCGAGGAAAGTATTTTTCTAAAAACAGATCTTTGAACTCCCTCCATTACATATTTGATACTTCATCATCTTCCTTTTTATTTTGAATCAATGACCACCATTGATCAGCATCTCCAGTTAGGCGGTAAACTGCCATGATAACTTTTTCCCTTTCACTGCTCCCCAAAGCCTGAAATATTTTCTCTAGGGAAAATATCCATTGCTCAGCTACTAAGGGATTTGTACTCTCATTGAACGTTGGTGGTTGTTGCCTCATGAATCGATCTAACATTGATCCTCCACGCTGCGGATCAGGGTGCTCCATACGGGTAAGGTTATTATTCATAACCTGAGTATGTTTTCCCAGTATGGTGATTAGCTGATCGGAACCAGTTGCATCACCAGCCCCACTATAATTATCTTGAGCAGGAGGGAAATCCCTACATGGAGTGCGTCCATTGATACAGTTTCCATTTCTTCCACTAGGCGCCATTTCTAAACAATGGAATAAACTAGATCATTTTATTAATCAAAATACATAATCCCATACTTATAAAACACTTAACATAAATTGAAAAATTTATGGATATAATCCATAATCATAAAAATGTTTTCTTTGAGGAAGTATATACTCATAAACCCTTAATAATGATTTGTAAAGAAAATGAGAGTTATCCTAAGCATATCCCCCGGGAGTGTCGTAACCAAGAGTGCAGCAAGGCCCGTTGTCGTGCACCAGTTCTCGTTCGAGTCTAGCTCAAAGCAGTGTTTTCGGGTTTTACCCCTAGGTACATCTGCGCCAGAGCCACCTCTACCTGCTCGTATCCAGACAGGGATGTATTGCTCGGAAAACTCACAAAATTCCTACAATACCAAAATTCTAGGAAGTTCTTCTACACTAATCCTCAAAGTTCATCTTAGGTCTACGTGCTCTAATCAGAGTTTATCTAAATCTAGTTTCCAAGGTTTGTACTAAACTTCCACTGAAACCAACTGTAACGCCCCGACCCTAGATACCAAGAGTCGGTGAATTATTACATAACATTGGCATGATCACAAGAAAGATCAAATCTCGAAAGACCGATTGGGTTAGTAGCATTGGAAACACTAGATATATTCATAAGTTTTACATTACATCATAAAATGAAAAACTACTACAACAACATAATGTCTCCATAATCCACACTCATATCCCCACATAATATCCCTGCAGGTCATTCATAATTTACTTCTTCACTTCCTGGGAAAAATAAAACATAGAAAAGGGGTGAGCTCAAATGCCCAGTAAGGATAACAATATAGCGGAAACATTCATAAATAATAATAAACATTTAAGGCAATGTATAACTAAAACAAAAGCCTTTAAAACATGAACTTTCAACATGGTACGGCATAAATAAAATGAAATAATGACATTTACTTATTCACATGGATATTCTACTAATCGAATAATCACATGCAAAAATCAATAACCACTTTCATAATGTTGGAATGCATAATTCCAGACTATCATAAACACATAGTCAAGGCCTCGTGCCAAGACTACAAATATGATTTTGTCAAGGCCTTGTGCCAAGACACTAGTTTGTCCCATGAGACCTACCGATTCATCGAGGAGCTATAGCGGGCTCCACCCGTCACTTACTAAGTCCAATGCATTCCCATATGAAAAGGTTTAAACATAACATAAACATTCGTATTAAAACTAGCATACGAAATGTAAATAATTTCACCATAAACTATGAATGGTATAAAAATAGCACATCCACTGTCAATGTAAAGACCCGTAAATTTCAAAGAAATTTTTTATATTAATTTTCTTTGGAATTTTACAAGAACGCAGTTTCTGACGGCACCTGATTCTGAGGCCCGGTGTGCCCGGAATCATTTTCCGAAGTTTGGCTCGGGTACGTTCAGTGAACGGACGAGCGGGTTTTTCTAACTTTTGAACCGGTGCCCGGAATCGAATTCTGAGGGCACTGATGAAATCGCAGCGCCGATATTCTCTTAGAAACGCCTCTTCCAGAGTTGCGTTTTCTAGGGTGTGGTTTTTAATTTTCGGGCTCAAAGTTAAGAAATAAAATAATTTTGCGACAACTTTATTTTATTTCACTTCAGCCACTTGGAAGCCACTTGAAGCCACTTAAAGGCGGCTTGAACTGAGTTGAAATGGATAGGATGCTATCCAGAAATATCCTACCCCCTTGGTAGGATATTTGTGAGATGGGGCCCACACGAGCCCCGCCGTTTCTTTCCGCTAAGAAACGCACCCGTGAAAACCCGTCTTAATGAAAGTCAACCGACGCGTTTTCTAAATTCTTAACATACCATTTAATTGGGCGGTTTATTTCGTGAATTAAATGGGCTGTTTCTTTCGTGAATTAAATGGGTCGATTCTTTCATTGAATTAATTCAACGAATTGATGGATCGTTTCTTAACCAGTTTTTCAAATTCGTTGGCGTAATAATAAAATAAGGCCAACGCTTAACCTCTGGTTATTTGCGCTTGAGAAGATTTGAGAGAACCCTCGTAACTTCTTCTCCCTCGGGAAGAACGTGAAAAACATGAAGAACGCGAAGAACGCCGAACCCAGAAATCGACGACGCCTTCGTCCGAGACGTTCTTCCGATCTCCGATCTCCGATCTCCGATCACCGACCATTTGAGGTGAGTGATTTCGGATTTCCGCTCAAGGTTCTTTCTTTGGTTTTAAACACAGATTTAATTAATTATAATTTAAATCTGTTGTTCTTGGTTCGTTGAGTTCGCCGACTCAACGCCGGATTCCGCGACGACGCGACGCCTACCCGCGACGACGCGACGATCCCTCTCTTCCGCGACGATCCTTTCCGCGAAGAACGCCTGCGCGCAACGATCGATGAGGTAGAGATTTTATAATTTTGGAATACCCCTCTTGTTAATTCCCGTCAATGTTTCTTTAAAAAAATTAAAGAACTGGAATCAAAAAAACAATTTTATTTTATTAAAATTGTCGGTTCATGTGTTGAACATTTTTTTCTCCCGGTTGTTTATCTCTAACGCGGAGGGTGCGGGCCAAACGAACACGGCCCGACGACCCTCCGCCGTTCTTCGTTTTGTGCGGATTTGACGGTCGACGACGGAACGTGCCGCAGCGGACGTTTGACGATCCCGCAGTAAAGAACGGATCTCGGGAGGAGCAACGGCGCAGACGGGAAGGAAAACGGGGTACCAGAGCAACGCCGGCGGCCGCAGAAGTTGCCGGCGGCGCGGGTCACCGCCGCGGCGGCGCCGGCGGCCGGAGGCGGCGGTGCCCCGGCGCGCCGCCGGACGAGTCCACCGCGGCTGAAGCTGCGGCGGTGGCGGCCAACGGACCCGTGGCCGCGCTGGTCCGGTTCCTCCAGGCGGGACGCGGCAGAGCCGCGTCCGCGGTTCACCAGCGCGGCCCGCACGCGGGCCGCGGTTTCTTCTCAGGCCACGGGTCGGCGCCCATGGCATCCACCCGCGCCGCTCGGCCGGCCGAGCTGGCCGAGCTGGCCGAGCCGGACTGGCCCTGGACGGGCTGGGCCGGGCCAACCGGGTCGGACCCGGGTCGGCCCGGGCCCGTACCCCCCATCTTCGGACGTTTTCGTTCAAACACCCATAACATGAGCTCCGTTCCTCCAAACGACTCGCCATCAGCGGCAACACGATCCTTGGATCGAGACGGTCGTTTCAGTATATCGCACTCAAGGTTTCGGAATACTTTGAGTTCGGCCGGGTTGGTTCGTACACGAGACCAACCGGGCCCCCGGGAGCGGAAACGCTCATATCTTGAGCTACGGACGTCCGATTGACGTGCCTTCAGCTTTGTTGAGTTCCTCTAAGTGAGACGGATCTTTTGGAATAATCTTCCCGAGGTTTGGACGCAGGTGGAGTGCGGTCGGGTTGGTTTTTCCTTAAAAAACCAACCGGGCCCTGGGACGAAAATGCCAATATCTCTCAGACCGGGCGTCTGATTGACGCGCCGTCTGCGACGTTGAGTTCCTGTTGATGATACGGAACTTTTGGATTCATAAACTTAGGACATTGTGTCAGTTGATGTATAAGCCTCTCGGCTCGTGGAGCGGACCCTCCCGAACGAGCTTGCTGTGTGCGGGAACCCTAGGCTGGCTGCGACTGCTACTTCGACAGCGACGACCGTGCAGAGATCCTCAGTGGACTGCGGCGACGACTGTGCAGAGATCCTCCGTGGACTCCGACGACGAACGTGCAGAGATCCTCAGTGGACTGCGGCGACGACTGTGCAGAGATCCTCCGTGGACTCCGACGACGACCGTGCAGAGATCCTCAGTGGACTGCGGCGACGACTGTGCAGAGATCCTCAGCAGACTGCGACGACTAATGCACTCAGCGATCCTACGTGGATTAGTGCTACCGGTCCTGTGTGGGCCCGATCCTGTGTGGGTCCGATCCTGCGTGGGTCAGCGCTCAACAGTTCTGTGTGAGCCAGCGCCTACAGGTCCTGCGTGGGCCCGATCCTGTGTGGGCCCGATCCTGTGTGGGTCATCTCTCAGCGGTTCTGTGTGAGCCAACTCCTACAGGTCCTGCGTGGGCCCGATCCTGTGTGGGTCACTGCAAGGTTAGTACCTATCGATCTTTCGTGGGTCCGAAGAATTAGATGTTTCAATGATCATCTTTATTGTCATCCGAAGAAGTATACCTGTGTGAGCTGAATCTTGTGTTACTCTCCTTTGTGGATTGTGTTGAGCTATCCTGTGTGGATTTACTGTTTACTCTCCTTTGTGGATTATGTTGTTCTATCCTGCGTGGGTATGCGTTTTGCTTTCCTGTGTGGACTGGGTTGTGCTTGGGCTCAGACGTTGGAGCCGAACGGGGAATTGCAGACTTAGGTATATGTATGGGCATATACCTGTGCTGTGTCAGATGTTACTTCGTGATTGCATCTCTTTTCGTGATTTATCCTTTGTGGATTTCGGGAGACCTTCAGGGGTCTCGGGGTCCCTACTGAGTAGCTTATACTCACCCCTGCACTGGCTATGCCCGCACTTCGTGGTGTTGGTTGCAGACGACAGACAGCGCTGATCGTGGACGAGGCGTGCGGAGCAGGACAGTACCTGGAGGTGGACCACTGGGTGGGACGTACTCGGAGCGGTTAGGTGGACCCGAGGAGCAGTGGAGGCTATCTGTACCCACCCTTCAGGTGGGACTTCCAGTGGACGGCTCGACGCTGCAGTTTTTCCTTTCAGTTGCTGTTTTTCCTTTCAGTTGTACTTTACAGTTGGGCTTGTATTTCCGGCCCCTTTTTACTTTCAGCACATCTTGTATAGTTTTACTTAGTGTTTACTTTTCCGCATGCTTACTCTGTGGTGCTTGTTTACTTTTCAAAGGCAATGCCTTCCCTTTTTGTTGGGATTTACGCCTTGGTGTTAGTCGCCAGCCCCTGGCCTATGGAAGGCGGGCTTGGGGTAGTCACGGCACGGGCCCCGATGACGAGTCGTGACAAATTGGTATCAGAGGTGGTCGGTTCTACCGCAGACTCTGATCTTCTTCTATGTGAAGCAATAGTGTTTAGCGTATTGAGTGTGGTTATCAGTCCAGGGAGTCCAGAGTTGGTGCGGCAGCCGACGTATCCATACACCAGGACCCTGACTTCTGATTTCCGACTTAATGCACGAAAACATTGATTGCATGTGTGTTTCATGTTTTATTTGTGATTACTTGTGTTAGCTCACCAGGTATACTGTTCTGACCATGGTGCACTTGTTTCCTTTTCAGGATGGCACGACGGCAGCAGCCAACTAGGGTTCCTAGAGCAGGGCGTGATGACAGCCCGCCGAGCGAAGAGGCCTCGGTACAGGGCCCGTTGACAGTAGAGGCACCGACGGTACCTTTACCCGCCAAGCCCCCGATGCTTCCAGCACTGGTAGCTGACGACGCACGACGCCTTGGAGCTCTGCACGAGTTCCAGTGCCAGCGACCACCCAGGTTCCGTGGGGAGTCGGACCCCCAGGCAGCCGAGGACTGGCTGGAGGCGGTCGTCCGAGTTTTCAGGCTAGTGAGGACGCCAGCAGACCTCATGGTGATCCTCACGGCGAGCCTACTACACGCAGCAGCCGGACGCTGGTGGAGCCTGATGCTCCAGGTACACGATGAGGCCACCCTCATCTGGACGGACTTCGAGAGCCTCTTCCGATCAGACTTCGTCCCGGCCACCCTCCGAGCGGTGCGCATCTAGGAGCTTCTTCAGCTGCGGCAGGGCCGCTTGACGGTCGCTCAGTACGCGGCGAGGTTCACTGACCTTTCTCGGTACTCGACAGACATGGTATGGGACCTCTTCTTCCGGGCCTGGACCTTCGAGCAGGTTTTGAGACACGAGATCAGGGCATCACTGATTTCCCTCAGCATCCCGACCCAGGCAGGAGTACCGGAGCGAGCCCTCCTGATCGAGAGCTTCCTGGCTGAGTCCACAACGAGACCCACCGCAGGGCGGCAGATAGCGGAGTCTTTGGCAGCTGGTAGCCGGAGGATGACTCAGGGTTCCAGGCGGACCAGACCTTCCGGTAGGCGACCTCCGGACACTGGCTCAGCAGTGCAGGGCACCCGGCCCGGAGCCAGCCTTCCGAGAGGCAGACAGTGCTACGAGTGCGGCGGGCAGGGCCACATGGCTCGTGACTGCCCGACCCGTCGTACTGAGGGTCAGCAAACGGTGGAGGGGCCACCCAGGCAGAGGTAGAGGGTCGACCATGGCGGTCCGCAGGGAGGAGGAGGACGAGGCAGAGGAGCTGGCCGAGCAGCAGGTGGTGGGCGATGCTTTGAGGCTCTGCCACCACCACCACCAGGAGGCCCGCCCCGACCATAGGGAGCTGGCGGGCAGAGACAGGCTCAGCTCCAGGCAGCGGAGTCCTACGACCACGGTGCGCCAGAGATGATTGTAGGTACGATATGTGTCTATTCCACCCTTGCTGCAGTTCTGATAGACACAGGAGCGAGTCACTCTTTCATAGCCACTGCCCTTGTTCGGAGCTCGGAGATTCCGACGGAGCCATTGGCTCGATCCTTACGGCTAGAGACTCCTACGGGAGCAGACTCGACGATTACGCACTGGTGCCGGTAGTGTGAGCTTAATCTAGGAGGCGAGAGCTTCGGCTGGGGTCTTCTTGTAGCAGCGTCGAGGCCTTACGACGTCATCTTGGGCATGGATTGGTTATCTACGGTCCATGCTCAGATTGACTGCATTAGGCGCAAGGTGCGATGTGTGCGCACCGACGGGAGCAGGTTCACCTTCACCGGCGAGAAGGGAGCCTTAGCAGCACAGGATGGACTCACGCAGAGGAGAGGTCAGCCCATCACTCATCAGTTGGCTAGCCTCATCCTGGGAGCAGTTGACGTGCGGAGTCCCAGTTTTCCTGCAGTGGTGGATCAGTACACGGACGTCTTTCCCGACGACATTCCAGGACTACCTCCTCGCAGAGAGGTAGACTTTTATATTGACCTGTACCCCGGGACAACCCCGATTTCCACTCCAGCATATCGGATGGCCCCCTCTGAGCTTAGAGAGCTGCGGGTACAGTTGGAGGACTTGCAGGGCAAGGGGTTCATCCGACCCAGTGTTTCGCCCTGGGCTTCCCCGATTTTGTTCGCCAAGAAGGAGGATGGGAGCTTGCGACTGTGTGTCGATTATCGTCGCCTGAATCAGGTGACAGTGAGGAACAAGTATCCGCTACCCAGGATTGATGACCTCTTCGACCATCTCAAGGGAGCACGGTGGTTCTCGAAGATAGACCTCAGGTCAGGCTATCATCAGCTCAGAGTTCGAGACGAGGATGTGCAGAAGATGGCCTTCAGGTGTCGGTATGGCCACTATGAGTTCTTGGTTATGCCTTTCGGCGTGACCAACGCTCCAGCAGTGTTCATGAGCCTCATGAACAGGATCTTCCCGCCATACCTCGATCGATTTGTCGTGGTCTTCATCGACGACATTTTGGTGTACTCGACAACGGAGGAGGAGCACGCCTACCACCTGCGTGTTGTACTAGACACACTCCGATAGCACCAGCTTTATGGCAAGCTCTCGAAGTGTCAGTTCTAGTTACGTGAGGTCCACTTCTTGGGGCACATCATTTCTGAGGCGGGAGTTGCAGTGGATCCCGCGAAGATCGAGGCAGTGCTAGCTTGGGAGCCACCCAAGAGCGTGACAGAGGTGCCGAGATTCTTGGGCCTAGCCGGTTACAATCGGAGATTTGTGCCGGAGTTCTCCAGAGTTGTGGCCCCACTCTCAGCGTTGACGAAGAAGGGGAAACCCTTCGTGTGGTCAGACAGATGTCAGCAGAGCTTCCAGGAGCTGAGGTAGAGGTTGACCAGCGCACCTATCTTGAGGTTGCCTGAGGAGGGAGTTGGATACGTAGTCTACTGCGTTGCATCAGGGACTGGACTCGGGTGTGTCCTGATGCAGGAATGGGCCGTGATTGCCTACGGATCATGTCAGTTGAGGCCTCATGAGCAGAACTACGCTACCCATGACTTGGAGTTGGCAGCAGTAGTCTTTGCCCTAAAGACATGGCGACACTATCTGATGGGTGAGCGCTTCACAGTCTTTTCTGACCACCAGAGTCTCAGGTACATCTTCTCTCAGAAGGACCAGAACCTGAGGTAGCGGCGATGGCTCGAGTTCCTACAGGACTATGACTTTGAGATAGTATATACTCCTGGAAAGGGGAACGTAGTGGCTGATGCCCTCAGCAGGAGGACGGGCATCCAGCTACTTGAGGAGGCGACAGAGCAGCTAGCCGCTTTGCAGATATCCTTCGTGGATAGAGACGGAGCAGCCTTCCTTCAGTCTCTCACAGTCTCTCCTCCCCGTCTTCAGCGGGTCAGAGAGGCACAACATGGGGACGTTGACTGTGAGACACGGCGTGCACAGATATCCTCGGGACAGGCACCTGATGTTTTCTCCCTTGGAGCGGAGCACGAGGTCC
This sequence comes from Viscum album, assembly GCA_963277665.1. Lineage (NCBI taxonomy): Eukaryota > Viridiplantae > Streptophyta > Magnoliopsida > Santalales > Viscaceae > Viscum > Viscum album. The sequence goes on along the minus strand of OY728128.1, from coordinate 150,313,305 downwards.
TTTTCAGAGGACGTACCTTGGTACCAGCCACTTTACGAGAGGAGGTGCTGAGAGAGTTTAACACTTCTCCTTTGGCGGTACATCCTGGAGTGGCGAAGATGTACCAGGATCTCAGATGACAGCACTGGTGCCCAGGCATGAAGAAGGTTGTGGCAGAGTTCGTTTCACAGTGCCTCACCTGCCAGCAGGTGAAGACAGAGCATCAGGTACCAGCAGACTTGGTACAGCCCTTGGAGGTCCCGGAGTGGAAGTTGGACGGGATATTTATGGACTTTGTGACTGGACTTCCACGCACTTCCAGAGGTCACGACTCCATTTGGGTGATTGTTGACCGGCTCACCAAGTCGGCACACTTCTTACCCATCCGAGAGCAGGGCTCAGTGGAGAGCTTGCGGCGTCTCTACGTTCAGGAGAATGTACGACTTCACGATGTGCCATCGACTATCATCTCCGATCGGGACGCTCGTTTTACTTCCAGGATTTGGAAGGGGTTGCAGGAGGCGTTCGGGACGCGACTATGTCTGAGCACCGCCTTTCACCCTCAGACGGATGGTCAGACGGAGAGGACCATTCAGACCCTCGAGGACATGCTCCGTGCATGTGTCCTCGACTTTGGTCGCATCTGGGAGGACCACCTACCCTTTGTAGAGTTTGTGTACAACAACAGCTACCACTCCACCATCGGGATGGCACCCTACAAGGCGTTGTACGGCAGGCCTTGCAGATCTCCTTTGTGCTGGACAGACCCTGGAGAGTCAGCACTTGTGGGACCAGAGATGGTCCGGGCCACGACAGAGAAGGTCCAGGTCATCCAGGAGCGGATGAGGACAGCACAGATCCGGCAGAAGTCATATGCTGACAGGAGGCGGAGGCCATAAGAGTTCTAGTATGGCGACCACGTCTTCTTGCGGGTCTCACCTCGACGTGGTTTGAGGAGATTTGGCCGAGGCGGCAGGTTGTCTGCACGCTTCATCGGGCCTTTCCAGGTCCTCAGCAGGATTGGCAAGGTGGCTTATCGCCTGGCTCTGCCACCTCAGTTGCACCGGGTGCACGATGTCTTCCAAGTATCCCAGCTGAGGAGATACGTGCACGACCCGACGCACATCATTGACTATGGGGAGCTAGACGTGGATGATGGAGCGACTTTTATGGAGGTCCCAGTGGAGATAGAGGATCGACAGGAGCAGGTCCTACGTGGGCGATCGATTCCTCTTGTGCGCATCATATGGCAGCACGGGAACCTCTAGGAGAGCACTTGGGAGCGGAAGGCTCAGATGCGTGCTCAGTACCCACATTTGTTTCCCTAGTTTTTGATGTATCTTTACGGGGACGTAAAGTCCTGAGGTAGGAGTAATGTAAAGACCCGTAAATTTCAAGGAAATTTTTTTTCTTAATTTTCTTTGGAATTTGACAAGAACGTAGTTTCTGACGGCGCCTGATTCCGAGGCCTGGTGTGACCGGAATCATTTTCCGAAGTTTGGCTCGGGTACGTTCAGTGAACGGACGAGCGGGTTTTTCTAACTTTTGAACCGGTGCCCGGAATCGAATTCTGAGGGCACCGATGAAATTGCAGCGCCGGTATTAGCTTAGAAACACCTCTTCCGGAGTTGCGTTTGCTCGGGTGTGGTTTTTAATTTTTGGGCTTAAAGTTAAGAAATAAAATAATTTTGCGAGAACTTTATTTTATTTCACTTAAGCCACATGGAAGCCACTTGAAGCCACTTAAAGGCGGCTTGAACTGAGTTGAGCTGGATAGGATGCTATCTAGAAATATCCTACCCCATTGGTAGGATATTTGTGAGGTGGGGCCCGCACGAGCCCCGCCGTTTCTTTCCGCTAAGAAACGCACCCGTGAAAACCCGTCTTAATGAAAGTCAACCGACGCGTTTTCTAAATTCTTAACAGACCATTTAATTGGGCGGTTTATTTCGTGAATTAAATGGGATGTTTCTTTCGTGAATTAAATGGGTCGTTTCATTCGTTGAATTAATTCAACGAATTGATGGATCGTTTCTTAACCAGTTTTTCAAATTCGTTGGCGTAATAATAAAATAAGGCCAACGCTTAACCTCTGGTTATTTGCGCTTGAGAAGATTTGAGAGAACCCTCATAACTTCTTCTCCCTCGCGAAGAACGCGAAGAACGCGAAGAACGCGAAGAATGCGAAGAACGCGAAGAACGCCGAACCCAGAAATCGACGACGCCTTCGTCCGAGACGTTCTTCCGATCTCCGATCTCCGATCTCCGATCACCGACCATTTGAGGTGAGTGGTTTCGGATTTCCGCTCAAAGTTCTTTCTTTGGTTTTAAACACGGATTTAATTAATTATAGTTTAAATCTGTTGTTCTTGGTTCGTTGAGTTCGCCGACTCAACACCGAATTCCGCAACGACGGGACGCCTCCCCGCGACGACGCGACGATCCCTCTCTTCCGCGACGATCCTTTCCGCGAAGAACGCCCACGCGCGACGATCGACGAGGTAGGGATTTTATAATTTTGGAATACCCCTCTTGTTAATTCCCGTAAATGTTTCTTTAAAAAAATTAAAGAACTGGAATCAAAGATACAATTTTATTTTATTAAAATTGTCGGTTCATGTGTTGAACATTTTTTTCTCCCGGTTGTTTATCTCTAACGCGGAGGGTGCGGGCAAAATGAACACGGCCCGACGACCCTCCGTTGTTCTTCGTTTTGTGCGGATTTGACGGTCGACGACGGAACGTGCCGCATCAGACGTTTGACGATCCCGCAGTAAAGAACGGATCCCGGGAGGAGCAACGGCGCAGACGGGAAGGAAAACGGGCCACCGGAGCAACGCCGGCGGCGCCCCGGCGCGCCGCCGGACGAGTCCGCCGCGGCTGTAGCCGCGGCCGCGCGGGTCCGGATTGTCCAGGCGGGACGCGGCAGAGCCGCGTCCAAGGTTCACCAGCGCGGCCCGCACGCGGGCCGCAGTTTCTTCTCAGGCCGCAGGTCGGCGCCCGCGGCTTCCACCCACGCCGCTCGGCTGGCCGAGCCGGCGGAGCCGGACCGGCCCTGGCCGGGTCGGGCCGGACCAACCGGGTCGGACCCGGGTCGGGCCGCCCCAGGGGGGGTCGGCCCGGGTCGGCCCGGGCCCGTACCCCCATCTTCGGACGTTTTCGTTCAAACACCCGTAACTTGAGCTTCGTGCCTCCAAACGACTCGTCGTCAGCGTAAACGCAATCCTTGGATTGAGACGGTCGTTTTGGTATATCGCACTCAATGTTTCGGAATACTTTGAGTTCGGCCGGGTTGGTTCGTACACGAGACCAACCGGGGCCCCGGGAGCGGAAACGCTCATATCTTGATCTACGGACATCTGATTGACGTGCCGTCAGATTTGTTGAGTTCCTCTAAGTGAGACGGATCTTTTGGCATACTCCGCCCGAGGTTTGGACGTAGGTGGAGTTCGGTCGGGTTGGTTTTGCCTTAAAAACCAACCGGGCCCCGGGGACGAAAATGCCAATATCTCTCAGACCGGGCGTCCGATTGACGCGCCGTCTGCGACGTTGAGTTCCTGTTGACGATACGGAACTTTTGGATACATCAACTTCGGACTTTGTTTCAGTTGATGTATCAGCCTCTCGGCTCGTGGAACGGACCCTCCCGAACGAGCTTGCTGTGTGCGGGAACCCTAGGCTGGCTGCGACTGCTACTTCGACAGCGACGACCATGCAGAGATCCTCAGTGGACTGCGGCGACGACTGTGCAGAGATCCTCCGTGGACTCCGACGACGACCGTGCAGAGATCCTCAGTGGACTGCGGCGACGACTGTGCAGAGATCCTCAGCGGACTGCGACGACTACTGCACTCAGCGATCCTACGTGGATCAGTGCTACCGGTCCTGTGTGGGCCCGATCATGTGTGGGTCTGATCCTACGTGGGTCAGCGCTCAGCGGTTCTGTTTGAGCCAGCGCCTACAGGTCCTGCGTGGGCCCGGTCCTGTGTGGGCCTGATCCTATGTGGGTCATCTCTCAGCGGTTCTGTGTGAGCCAACTCCTACAGGTCCTGCGTGGGCCCGATCCTGTGTGGGTCACTGCAAGGTTAGTACCTATCGATCCTTCGTGGGTCCGATGACTTAGATGGTTCAATGATCATCTTTATCGTCATCCGAAGAAGTATACCTGTGTGAGATGAATCTTGTGTTACTCTCCTTTGTGGATTGTGTTGAGCTATCCTGTTTGGATTTACTGTTTACTCTCCTTTGTGGATTGTGTTGTTCTATCCTGCGTGGGTATGCGTTTTTCTTTCCTGTGTGGACTGGGTTATGCTTGGGCTCGGACGTTGGAGCCGAACGGGGAATTGTAGACTTAGGTATATGTATGGGAATATACCTAAGCCGTGTCAGATGTTACTTCGTGATTTCATCTCTTTTCGTGATTTATCCTTTGTGGATTTCGGGAGACCTTCGGGGGTCTCGGGGTCCCTACTGAGTAGCTTATACTCACCCCTGCATGGGCTATGCCCGCACTTCGTGGTGTTGGTTGCAGACGACGGACATCGCTGATCGTGGAGGAGGCGTGCGGAGCAGGACAGTACCTGGAGGTGGACCACTGGGCGGGACGTACTCAGAGCGATTAGGTGGACCCGAGGAGCAGTGGAGGCTATCTGTTCCCACCCTTCAGGTGGGACTTACAGTGGACGGCTCGACGCTGCAGTTTTTCCTTTCATTTGCTGTTTTTCCTTTCAGTTGTACTTTACAGTTGGGCTTGTATTTCCGGCCCCTTTTTACTTTCAGCATAGGTTGTACAGTTTTACTTAGTGTTTACTTTTCCGCTTGCTTACTCTGTGGTCCTTGTTTACTTTTCAAAGGCAATGCCTTCCCTTTTTGTTGTGATTTACGCCTTGGTGCTAGTCGCCAGCCCCTGGCCTATGGAAGGCGGGCTTGGGGTAGTCACGGCACGGGCCCCAAGGACGGGCCGTGACAGTCAAACATATCACAAAACCTTCAATACAATATAGAAGTTTTGTATCATAATAAATCAACTTCAAATAATCTTAAAATCCATCAAAGGATGTTGACATAGATGAAATCAATATTCGTTTTAAAGAAATATCTCCTTTTAATTTGAAATCATTTAAGATCCATAAAAAATAAAACATTTTCATTGAAAATATTCTTATAAGCTTGTAAGGGAAGCTTTAAAGATTTTATAACGGCCGAAAATAGCCTCACCCGCCGTATAAGTTAAAAAAAACATTCTTACCTTAATTCTGTCGAAAAGGTTAAAAAGGACCTTGTTTTGAAAACGACCAAAAGATTCCTTTATAAACCACTTATAAAAGTCAAAAAGGGTATAAATGACTTTAACTCATATTCTAGTAAATAGTAAATATGTTTTTAAATACATTTTTAAGAAACATGGATGTGGATGATAAAGAGATCCCAGTAGATTATTACGTATAAACAAACTCGGATAATGAAGAGATTGTGAAATAACCCTTACCTTGTACTTTTCCTTGGTTGGGGTAGGTTAACCTCCTGTATAATGGTGAAATAATTGTTATTAAATTATACAATAATTATATACATTAATATGATATCATAAATGATCTTTTAATATTGATTTGATAATAATATCTTAGTATTATCGTTGTTTCAGGTGTTAACTTACTTGTTTTCTTTTATATGTTTTGTTACGTAAGACATGTTTGTAGAGGATAGGTTTTATATTATTCATATCCAGAATGATATCAAGTCCTTAAACATCATTTTTTAAATCATCAAATGATAATTATACTTGAATGGATACGATGGAGAATGAATCTCATTGCGTTCGTGGAGACGGTAAGCCGTACGTACGCATGAGCGACAATATCATTCTTTTGATATTAAAATAATATATAAATGGATGAAATATCATATATACAGAATCCTTAACATGTTATATTTATTATTTACATGAGTTACACATCATTATTATACTCATACAAATAATATTATATTTAATAACAATTACACCACGACGTGGAGACGGTAAGCCGTACGTACGCACGTATGGTGACATGTTATTCAAAGGGTGGATAGAATACTGAATATGGTTATATTTATAATAACATCACAGTATATATTTTATACTGGATTTATTATTTTAGAATGGTAACAACAAAGGAAGAAGAAGTGGAAGAAGAAATGAACTTAGAAAAGGGTGGTGAAATCATTACCTCTTCTTCGGGTTCTTCCTTTTGATTTGATCAAAAGGGCTCCGTAGGTTGGATTTCTGATCAAAATAAGGCCCCTAGGTTGTAGTGAGGGAAGTTGGGAGAGTATTTGGGCAGAGTTTGGCCGAACCAAAAGGCTTTGAAGGTGTGAAGAAATGAGAAGGAGGAGTGCCCTTTTATAAGAGGGGTGAGGGGCACCTTTGGAAAAGCTAGAAATATTAATTTATAATAAATTCACATTCGATTTCTAATGGATCCAAAGTTGATTATTCAAAGGTTAAGGTGGGGATGGGTCTAAAACAACTCAACCAATAGAATTTAGACAGGTTTGGTTACTTATATTAACCTTATCTTTAAGTATTAACTCTAAGTTAATTAGTTTCACTTTTACATTGTCTCTTTGTATTTTTATATAATATGGTTAATAAACTTACTACATACATCCAAGCGACCCCAAAGTGGTCCATTAATGATGAAACTATCATGATATAAGTCTCTTGGCCGATCCTTATATTTTTAGGAATTTAATATCAATTAATAATATAATATTTGTTTTAAGAATTCTTTTATGTCAATTTTGACACTATTCAATAGTTGATTTTTGTGAAACTCATAACAGATTGATTACTTCAAAAAGAGTCAATTAAATCAATCCTAACATATCATATTATCCTAGAAAATTAGTTTAATTCATTAAAAGTTTCATATTATATTTATTTGGGTATTTATAATATCTATTAAATTAATTTTTCACTATTTTAGTAATTACTGCATCATCATTGTGTCATAAATAAAATAAATTATTTAATGTCTAAAAATTATAAATAAAATATCATTATGTAGGAAAACTTTTTATCTTTCTAATTAGTGTTTATAATCTAAAATCCAACATATATAACCCTATATAACAATTGGTTTTCTAAAAGATATATGCTTGTGTCATTTTTGTATTCATTTTAACTTAATTAAAATAATGTGTCATTATCACTTACAAGTGGATCCATGGGGTCCCAAAATCGACCAAAAGATGCCCATGGTAGACCATGTATCAAGAAATAGGTTTAAGACACGTTTTAGGGTAATTTAGTATTATTATAATATTATTTTTTAACCCTTATTTACCGGATTTACCCTTAACCATGGTAAATAAAATATTTACCGCAGTAATTATTCAAAATGTCTAAAAATAAAAGATACCTATTTACACAATTTGAACATCCTGATTCCAAATATGGAATCCATTTTTCTAAATTCAAAACACATAAGTGGCAGAAATTAATTTAAAATTAATTCCCGTTGTCAAAACAAAAAGCGTGTTTTTAAGAGATAATAACTATCAAAAGATTGACACTTGTTTATGTTCGGTTTAATTGTAAAATTATGTCCAATGACCAAAATTATATTAAATGGTAAAAATATATTCTAAATATACTTTAAAACAACTCAAATTCATAATTTATCACTATTAAATATTTTGATTAAAAAAGTTGTTTTTAATTAAAATTCAATAATTTTCACTATTCATCAAAATATGAAAGTTATCCGAAATGTACCAAAATTTCACCTTAGGCTAAATTCGATATTCCGAATCAAAAAATTAATTCCATTTTGAAATATAAAATATATATAATTTCAAAAAGTAGGTATTACTATTCATAACGACTAGTTTGATTGGTTGTTAGAACTTGGTGTTGCGTACAACACACGCTATCGCATTATTCAAAGAGAAGCGTACCGTAGAAGCTTGGGGTGTTACAATATCCCTATGGAAATCTTATTATTATCTCCCATATGAGGATTATATAAGGGATTCCTAAGACATCATGTATATTACATCAGTTTAGGAGTCACTGAGTAAGGATCCCACCCTGCTGTATCAATTTTTCAAACCATTCCCCCATACTGAAGTGTAGGTGGTCCATGCCACTACACAACCATCTCGGTTGACCCGACATCAACATCGATTACAATATCAGGAATATGCCCGTCATGGGGCATCAACATTCATATCTTCTCTTTCATGAGACACCAATGGAATGAACTATAGGCCCCCAACGGTTGTTATAGAGAAGCTGAACATCCCTATCCCAAATTAAGAGAGATTCAATGCTCAGTCTAGAGTGAGGTACAAGCCACCCACATGTAGGGTTAGTTGACAACATCGATCACTGCTGCATGCGACAATCATCACAGGAAAACACACAATGATGATGTATCTTACAGAAGTCCTACCCATACCATCATTGGACAGAGTGGAGGTCATTCCTACTCTATCATCTTGAATAGGGGTCCTACCCATGCCACGGTCATCAGACCCAATAGAGGTCCTCCCCATGCCCATAGTCTCTAGGATGAAAATTTTATTTTTCTACCATGTTATCAATACAAGGATCCTTTTTCCCCATTCCATTATAGTATATCTGTCCTCCCAGTGTTCCCAATGACTCCAGAAGATGCCCTATATACTTCATCGACTGTCGTTGTGAGGTTATTTTCCATAACTAGTATGGTCAGTACGGAGGCCCTCCTATTACCACACATATTAGATATGGCCATCATGGAGGCCCTCCCCATGCAACTGACAATAACAATGGAGGCCTACCCCATGTCTTTTGTAGCTTTAGTAGAGGCCCTCCCTAATCCAACACCCACAATCATGTCGGTCCTCCCAGTCTACCATATGAGATTTTCGTAGGTGCTCTTAATACCTCAGTTTTTCTGAGGACATGTCATCCCTAGTATTGAACCCACCCAAGAAGAGGAACTACCAATGTAAAAAATAATCCTTATACAAAAGAACTGTTTTGGGGTAGGATGGAGGGTCGTCACCACCAGAAGAGGAATCCTGAGAACTCTCAAATATCAATAAAACCTGTCTTCATTTATGATTCTAATGAGGAGTGTGATTCGATGACTGGACCATCACCCTATTCTTATTTGTTTGTGTATGGGGTAGTAACTAGGTTTTCTAGCCTCATCCACCCATAAAGTGACATCCACCCAATCCTTATATCCCTCCGATGATCCATAGAGGAGGAGGAATATTACCTCCCTTATATAGGGTCCTGTCATGTAATCTTCATTATCATCATCAAGATCATTCAGCATGTCAAAAATGGATCAAAATGAGTTGTTTTGGGGACCAATAGAGGATGATAAATAGTCTAACCCATCGCTAATGACTATGACCCCTATGAAGGATGCAATGTTCATTACTTAATCATAGAGGTATGTGGTGGTGAAATTAGTGCATTCTCCAGGATGTAACCCTTGATGCGGTGATTTTTCATCTCATCAACTGTACTCTCTAGAAACCAACATATCACGGCTACGGTATGAAATAGTGATGTTACTGATCCCTTGATGTACCCCATAAGATGTATAAGGAAATAAAGGGCCATATCCTGAGCCTTTACTGAGATGTTTGTTGGGCATTATTATAGTGTACCTTTTCCCAGAGATGTTCTGGCCAATGGAAACAACAAATGTCAAACTTTTGGAGTCTCTTACCCATTAATAGGTTATATTCATCAACATAACTTTAGGTAAGATGCATTTTTGTCTCTATCACTGATGATAAGACTACAAAAAAATGGGAACACCTCGACAACATTGGCTGGCAGTGTTTCCATGTTTAATTGGATGCACTCTTTACCCTCATCATCCTTGTTCACCGAGTAATCATTTGACCAGCCAACAAAAACATGGTCAAAGATTAATTGTGAACTATATACTTATCAATGATGAATCCACCCTTGTCCAGATTCATGGACGTCAGAGGTATTATTCCCTACAATTCAGTTCTATACTAAGAAAACCTAGATCACTCAGTGATATCAAAGATATGACTATGTGAATAATCATAGTGAACATGGTAATTCTAGAGATATACCTAGAAGGGGGGACTGTCAAAATTCTTAGGGAAGTGGAAAAGCTTGCTGGGGCATTACAACACTCAGCAGTCCCTACATGTGTCCACACATGCAAAAAAATAAATCTTTTTTCCTTCTTGTGCCTTCAGAGTCATTGCATCTCAATCGATACCCAATCGTGGGTAAAAAGAACGTTGGGACCATCAATTCACTTACCCATGTTTCTTGGTTCATATGCAAAAGGATGATCCTAAAAAGGCAGCACCACTCTTGCAGCATACTAAACATAAAAATATTTTCGAGGATATCCTCACCATGAATGTCAGGGAATGGCGACCAGATTATAGTAATCCTCTACTGGGGAAGGAAGGGTACGGGGTAAATACAAATATTTTTTGGTGAGTTTCACCCTTTTGTTCTAGAAAATCCAATCCTTCTAGACTTGGTAGAGTCTGGTGTTTAAATCAAGAAGCTATTATATGCATCACCAAATCACCCTGAGCAGCACGATGTCCTCCTAAGGTCCCAAATCATGTTCTTCCGTTCTCACCACATACCCCTAGCTGCTCTAAAATTTATTCCTTAAGATCCTCATATAATTACTCTACTCTCCCAATGAGTTATTGGGACCAATTACAATGTTTAATAACCTTTCATTGTGTTGATTTTTAGAGACCTTTTTCTAGTTCAGAATCCTTATCTAGACGATCTGATGGATGAACTTATTTCTCACCTTGATTCTTTGGAAATTCGATATGTGAAAATCACACCTTATGGAAATAAATATCTATAATGGGTGGATAATATTACCTCACCCCTGGGTTTTGAAAATCCTACCTTCTCCCCCAATATTTGTAAGGGTGATCCCCTTCCGCATATGGCCATCATTATTTCTATGTAAAGGCCCATTGTGGAAACTCCAGTGCATCATAAGGTTGTGCAACACCGATGTATTGAATAGAAACTAGAATATACCTCATTGCTTTGGGACATCCAGTTATACTTTAGCTCAATAACTGGATGTTAGGATCTTCATAAGATGTTTATCTACATGTTTAGTTCCACGACCCCAAAGGATATCATTTCTGATTTCTTAATGTGATAGCAAAGGCCAGATGAGTGAATCACAGAATTTGTCTCCAGGTGGAAGGGACTCACATATTCATTCAATATTCCACTAACCAATGAATAGATCTTAAAAATCTGATTGTGGATTCTAAAGACTGAACAAGTCCATTCACTCATCACAGAGAACTTACTAGGTGGGTTCCATGATTTCTCTAACAATGCTCATCATCTTGAAGAGCACATGAATCACGCTAATAAAGAACATATGTTTCCTCTTGTATCACCCTCAAGAAGAGTATCCTAGTACATGAACATAGTTTTTTACAAATAGAGGCACCCAAGAAGCTGATATTATTACCATCAATGCCACCTCCACAGCCTCACTGACGCCCACCACTGTAGGAACAACCTCAAGCTCAGTAGATTAGGCTACATAATCTGATGTCACCCCATCATAATGCTCCACTACCACCTTGGTGAGATAATAATGTACTCCCTCCTCAACAGGATCTCCCATCCCCTCATCATGACTGGGATTTTAGAGAACTTTTATTTGATTGGACGAACTTTACCTACTCATTCAAGGAGGCTCAGGGTCCACATTCTTTTGGAAGATCCATGGATGGAGCAAAAGACAGTATCTCATGGCCATGGTATAGTCCAAGAACATATAAATTATATAGAGCCTTCATAAGTTACAATGATACCTTTTTCTACTACCTCTAGATCAATATCTAATTCTTCATCATCCCTTGGGAATACGAATGTATGAAGCAAGGTAAAACAATACTCTCCACCTATGCCTAAACCATCCCGTACTCTTGGTTATTTCATACCCCTGAAGATGGGGATTTACCCCAATATCTTCCCAACAATGGAGGATTCCTCATGTGATGTCTACGGGTATTCTTTGGGGAATATTTTCCAACTGATAAAACCTTACATGGTTCTTAATGATGAAGTGTGCATGCCCCCCCCCCAATGACCCCAGTCAATGCCAGCATTGACATAAATGTGGGTATGTAAATCATTATAATTCATTGGATAGTGCTGCCAAACATTCCATTCAATCCACTAAGACCAGACAATAGGCCCTGCGTAGAGCTCAACACATGCATCCTTCTCATATCATTTCATCATATTTTCCTCTACCATCAATTTTACTACTCTATCAGGTAGAGCCACCATGAAAATTTTATGATTATCCTTGTTACATTTTGGATGGACCTAATTCATATAATTTTATCCAATAGTCACTCTAAATTTCTCAACTAGTGAACAATGGGACATTCCCATCCCCAAAATATAATCTTCAAGTTCGATTAGTAGTGTCTGTCAAACCACATGGTGTTGTGAAACCTTCTATAAGCAATGTTGTGCCCCAGGAATGAAAAATTATCTCTTCAAGCTTATTTATAAAATTCCTACTCAGATCATGATCCTCAAACCTCTCCTATAGTCAAAATATATTAATGATTCACTCATAGTGGATTTAAGAATCCACCTCTAGTTTGAAAGTGAGGTTACAACTTTAGAAGCCTTTCATGCTACGGTTGTCGAATGAGCAGAATATTAGGACATAATATCATTCTTTTAAAAAGATTATGGTTCTCTTATACAGGGACATATATGCCAGTTGTACATCACTGGATAGTTTAATTTAATGGAATTTAATTGTGGTATTTTAGACACGGGAACATGGATAAATCTTATCTCGCCAAGTTCTCTCTGCAAGATATAGCTTTATGAAACACATTTGAGTCCGTTTGACCTTATGATTAATGGTTATGATAGGATGTAGCATACACATATTGCAGTGATATGTTTGATGACCCAGTTCAGTGCCATAGGTTGTATCAACGGGTTCATGGTTGCCTAACATGACACCATTTACAATGTATTAATGGGTATACCATAACCCACCTATATGTAGTAGTCACATCCTCATATCACAAATGCCTTAATTAATCTCTAAATGGTCAAGTAGGATTATAAAATGGTGATGTGTCTCCATTTTACTCATGTGAATCTCGTGTCCTAGATGTTGAATACTATAAGTACACGGATAATAATGTTTAGTCCAATTAATATAAACACACTACCATTGTGGCTGACCAATAGATGGACATGAATTATCCCTAAGTCCTACAAATTCATTGATTGGGGGCCACGACCGAAGACATGGGGCAATGCTTTGTTGTATATATGAAGATGGGGGAATTTGATTCCCATGACTATGGAACACTATAAGATATCCTCATATTACTACAAAATCAGGATCGGGTAATCCCAGTTCCACATATCCATATTAGGTATCAGGACTACTACTGGAGAAATGGCCTATACCCATGGTTCAAAACCATGGGTATAGCCTATAGCCACAGTTTTGGAAACTGTGGGAAACTGAGGCATCAGGATAGGTCCCTAGACTATACCCACGGTTTGTAGAACCATGGGTAAAGGATTATTGCCATATTTTCAAAGAAACATTATTTACTGCCACCCGTAAATGCCTTATACCGACGGTTTTAAAACTGTGGGTATAAATTGTAAGAAAAATTATAGACCCACGAATAGAACCTGTGACCTACATTTAAAATTTAAGAGGCCCCACCACTCACGCTATGTGGCATATATGAATATATATAAATATTTTATTGAAAAAATTAATTCACACATATATTTGAAAAAATGCACATCATGGGTTTTGATCTCGTGACCTCGTATGCGTACCTTGAATAATAAACCAACCTAGAAAAGTAACTTATATAATTATATTTCTACATATATTATAATATATTAATCTATCTCCTGGTATTAGAAAATAAATGTGGTCCTCATGATTCAATCATGCGACCATGCAGAACATAAAATGGCAGCTCACCAACTCATCTACGAAACATTTAATGTTATTTATTTGTATCAATCAATATATATTATTATGAACCGTGGGTATAGTGGGGAAAAGTGGGTATAGCTTTTCCCGCTAATCATTTTTTCCCCATGGAATTTTTTTCAGCTATAATGCAGAAACTCTATACCGACAATTTTATAAAACATTGGGTATAGGCCTTCGATAAAAAATTTTATACCCACATTTTTTCCAAAGCTGTTGGTATAAGCCATGAAAAAAATTAACATGCCCATGGTTTAGACCAAAACCATGAGCATAGAAATTTTTTCCCAACGGTTTTCCAAAACCATGGTAATAGGTCTTAAAAAAACCTATTCCCATAGTTTTTTCCAAAACCATATGTATAGGTGAACAATACCCACAGTTTTGGAAAAGTGTGGGTATAGGTTACCATACTACCCCTATACCCACTATTTTCAAAAACTGTGGGTATAGGGATATTTTTGAGCAGTGCATGTCTTCTCTAAGGAAATAGTAAAATTTAATAATTTTTTGTGTTACTAGGATGGGATAAATTGGGCCAATACAATGCGTTGTTATATATATGATATTATAAAACGTGGTCCCTCAAGTCAAATTCATGGTGGAATCGGGTTGAAGGCCTTATGGAATCAGGTCAACAACATGGGTATCCATTGTTTCAAAACTCTAGGAGTCCCCTAATGAGGTTTTCATTTCCACTCCAGCTAGTAACACTGTCTCGTTTGGATCATCCAATTCAGAAGAGTTGCATACATCTTATGATCCTCTAACTTTGGATGATGGAGAGGATTTTAATGATTCTACTCCCACATTTCAATAGGGAATATCCACTATGGTCCTCGAGCTAGTACATGTAATCCACATCACTGAGACAAATCCAACATCATCACTAATCATCATATCCATGTCTTCAGAATAGAATTAGAAATATGTGGATTTCATGAAATATCATCAATATGTATTTTCCCTGAGATACGGTGACATTCCATGACTGTATCCTCATGTCGTAGTCCACCGCCATGGCCTCCCGATAAACCATCATATTTTTAAAATTCCATATAGAGAGCTGCACCCCTCTCAAGGCTCCATGGTTGAGGGTAAGGATGATAAGATCATAAAATCACTATACTTCACATAGTTCAATTACCACATAGGATTAGATATCATTGTGCCCTTCATGAATATGAAATCATAAATAACACTCTACATTGACTTTCGGGATCTCAACCGTCATGTTTTGAAGGATGATTTTACCCTTTCTATGACATAACTATCGATTGAAGCCACTACTAGGTTCCACGATCTCCCCTTCAGGGTTTTTTATTCCATATATAATCAAATATGAATGACCCCTGAGGATGAAGAGTCTACCACCTTCAAAGAACCATAAAATACATTCTACTAGAAGATAATGCCATTTGGTCTATAAAATTCACATTCCACCTATCAACATACCATGAACCTCATATTCAAGCTGATCATTCGGATGTTGATGTAATTTTATAAGGATGATCTTCTAGTAAAATCCCAATTTTTACCAGACCACCTCCTATATCATGACAAAGTGTTTGGCTTTCTCCATTCCTACCACTTGTAGAAGAACCCCTTGATGTGTTCCTTCATATATACCTTTGGAAACATTCATAACTTTTTCTTCACTTACCAAGGAATAATGATTAAATTAGTGAAGATAAGGTATTTTAGAAAGATTCCTCCTCCAAGATTCCTTCGATAACTCCACGGTTTTCAAGGACCCTTAGACTTCATACCCCAATTCATCGCAAATCTGGATTAAAATTGTATGCTCGATTCTCGGCTCATGATAAAAGTTATTAGTTATCATTGGGATGAGGAGTTTTAGACTAAATTTGTGGAAATCAAGTTGTACCATCAACAATATCTAGTTATGTTTCATCCTATAGATGAAATGTCAATGGTCCTCTATGTGACCTCTATTGAATGGTTCATCAGTGCACTTATCTCCCATATGAATAACGAGGGAACATAGAATATTTTTTATAATCATAACGGCATGATCCTCGATCCAGAGAACAGATATTACATTATCTATAAGAGATTCCTTGTACTGGAATTCACAATATAGAAATTATGACATTACTCAAAGCAACATGAGGTATATCTGCTGTGCTGAGTGGATATGGTGACGTACATTCTGAACCGCCCATGTAAACAATCCATCTATCTCAGTGGGTAGTGATCCTTAAAATGTTCAACATAACTTTTTTCCCATAGAAGGATACTAATGGATATTAATTGGTACACTTTATTTCCTTCCATCCAGCCCCCATATAGCAGTATCTGTATCGTGAAATTCCAGATGAGGCAATCATCTTAGTGGATGAGGTTGTTCTATAATAGAAAATTTACATCGAAGGTGACTCACATACCCCTATTGAATGGAGGATCAATGATTCCAAACATCGATGGGTAGGCCTAAGTATCATGTTCACCTCTCCTGATCATGATTTCCTATCTGATTTCTTTTTATTATTAGATTTTCTCACCAAAAATGAGGAAATTTATCAACCCATGATCCCTTGTCCCGAAATAGACATTGATATTGATTTTCCACACCTGCATACGAAAGGGGATGTCGAAATGGTCATCATAATGATCAATGGTGACTACATTGTAAGGAATTAAAATCTCATACTTTTGCTAGGGAGCATATGTTATCTGATGGCCCATTTCCCTTCTTAGCCAGACGTTTCTATTGTCCCTCAATTACAGAACACCTTATCCAATGCCTTGTCCAGCCTTATCACTTTTCTGGTAGAGCCTGACTAGGATTATATGATCTTCCATGTATAGCATCAAAGGGTTAATTTTCCCATCACCCTAGATGATGATTATAACGAACATGTAAGACATCTTACCCTCGGTACATCTACATCAAGAAATTATCATCCCCTACCACGGTATTAGTAGATACCCCATGGTAGATTAATCCCTTTATCAATTATCTCAACCATGGTAATCTCCTGACATACTGATCTAAACAAGAGAGTGTCCATTGGCACACAGTGAAGTTCATCCACCAGATTGATCCCTATCATGAGAAGATCCTTTACAGACATTAGATTGATTGGATTCCCCTCTATTACATTCAAAGAGGTGATTTATTAGTAGGATATATAGAATTTTCATGTTTGTTCTTATGGATCTAATCAGATAGGGTTGGGTATCTATTATCAGATCCGGAGATGGGGTTAATATGTCACACCATAGTCTATGACATCATTGATATTTCCTAGAGGTCTCTTGCATGAAATATACAAGATAATTTGGTGCATCTGCTGCAAGATCCTATCCATACAAATAAGTACTCTTGGCCCTTCGCGGTCTGGGGAATCGATGTCAGGGACCCATATCCACCAACAACTCATCGCGGGTGTCTGTTCAACTTGGTGGAAACTAATTTATATTCCATATGTGGAAAATAAATTCCTCTCTATGAATTCTAGCCTCATTCTATCATTGAATCCTGGAGCGCCAATTTCATCCACCGATTTGGAGACCCTTATGCAGTCCTCTCTGATAATGGAACCATAATCTGAGAATTTGAGCTGAATTAATTGTACGCAAAGTACCACATTCATTATAATCATACCTCTCCATATCATGTGCAATTAAATCTAATGATCAAACCATTTATCAAAAACCTCTCTATCATTTAGCAAAATATGGTTTTTCAAAACAAGAAATGTTGGCCGAAAAAACTCCCCAATGATCTATGGGCTTACTAGAAAAGACTAATAATTCCACCCAGGTGACCCCATATTCCATAGTGTAAATAATAGAGGCATTATTTCTTTTTGACATTCAATTATTATTCAATCACCCAACCTTCTATAATCAGATGATTCCAAACATGATAGAAAAAGTCTGACTGGATGAACTAGAATCCCACATCGAGAAATGATTTCATGCCTTGCGCAATATAGAGAGGAAATAGAATAGGATAGAAAAATAATTCAATAAGAAATTTTGATCCATTATTTCCTTAAAGGTGACATAGGATTGGTCATTCGAAACAAAATGACACCCAGAAAGAATCCACCAATTTTGGATCCCAAATGGGAGGGACCTTATGACATTCACATAGATTTCCCCAAAGGAGTGAACTCTCTGGTTACTATGGATGGTGATAGTGTCACTCTTCCCACCAATACCAAATTCCTCAAGAAGGAATTATTCTGTGTAGACCCTTAACATTCGGTAAGATATTAAATTATATATGGTATGAGCTCTATTAATTCAAAATTGATCACATTCATCCTGCATGACAATAAACTGAAATCGGTAAACATTACTCATGTTCCACGCTCTAAGACCTTTTACTAAGATCTCCCTCACCCTTAACACAAGACACTAAACTTCATAGGTACCACCAATCTTCATGAGTACGATCATTTATGTCTATAACACCATTCACATCTGAATGTACCCCCTTTGGGGAATGTCTCACAACACCTTTCCTCACCTCTAGTTTAGGTCCAACGTTGTGGAGGATCTTGAATTAAGATTAGACATAAGTCTCACATTGTAAATATGGTCATCTTTTGATGCTCAATTGTTTGTCCCCATTCCAGTACACATGACATAGATACTTTGTTGTGAACATGTTCAATAGCTATCCTCAATTGTTATCACAATATTAATGGTCTCCAAATTATTAGTCATGGTGATTTACCTTTTTCAGACCTTATGTCCCACACAGTGGATATTAAATTATGCTTTTATGATCAATGCTCTATAACATTAAAAAAATGTCTCCATAACTATTACTAATTACGCTAAACTACATGCAATTTTAGGAACTACATGTAGATAAATTTTATTAGGTATGGGACACATAGGAATGCCTATACATTTCAACATTTTATACAGCCCCAGTTTTTAGAAACCTTATCTTTCACATAAACCCATTTCCTATGTTCTATAGGGGGTATGTGGTGTGATGTGGACATATTTCCACATTCAAATTAGGTTTTCATTAACTATACCACATACCTCTCTCTAGGGCTATCCATTTCCTGTCCTAACTACATGATGTTAAACTACACGACATTTTCAAAAATACATGTGGTTTGATTCCCATACTTATGGGATACGTATGAACACCTAATCAGTTCATCTTTAGTTCATGCCCTATGTATCAACGATTTGGAAATCCTTCCAAAGTCTCAACAAAATTATTCTGGGAACACATTGGGCAGTGTGGACTTTTTTCCGCATTCACATCAGGCATGCAATATCTACACCATGTTACATGCCATCTAGAGCATCCCCTTATATTTTCATCCTTACATCACGAAATAAAACTACATATAGGTTCATAACTACGTGTTTCCTAATTCTCATCATTATGATATATATACGATCTCCCAGAAATTTTTTCGTAGGGTCTCGCCCCAGGTCCTTTGATATTTTCTGGCCCCATGGCCTATGGTTACCCCTTGGGATTACATACATTGTGGTGCGTAATTTTGTCCTCATTCACATAGAGTATGATTTATCCAGCCATGAAAATTTCCATTAGAACATATATCATCAACATTTAATCAATCCATATGATTTTTAACTATGTTGTGGTACCACAAGATTTTGAACTATTTCCCCCTATCTTGATGAAAATAAATTTATGGGATTTTTCGGTATCATGACCTTAAAATGTGGCACTATAATATTGGTTGCATGAAAAAGAAAATTAATTTCATTGTGGTGTCCTTTCTTGAGAGGGAATATTGTTTATAATTGGTCTTAAACCATGTAATTTTTCAAGTCGTACTTATGGATTTATTCTAGTGGTGATTCATGGATTCTTCGTCTTGTGTCTGTTGCTTCAAAAAACACAGATCCACACTAATGTAAAACAAGATCCATCAAATGCCTCCCCTTTCTGCTCATTGTCTAGAAAAGCATAACAATCCCTTTTCGAACTACATGTTTCTTGATTCCAACCCTTAAAGAATACGTCAGAATTCCCTTGAATTTTATCTTTGGGTCCAGCCCCATGTGCCTCATATCATGTCTTCTTTCAATACCTTTGGCCCAAACATTTTTTGAATCAAGTAGTATGGGGAGGAAATCATTGTTCCTCATTCAAATATAGTTTATAATAGCCATGAAATGTACTTACCTTCAGGGATATCCCATCCATTTCACCCCATCCATACTGCATGACATTAAACTTCACAAATCTCAAGAACTAGGTATGACTTCATTCCCACCTATATGGGAATCATTATAATGCTCGAATATGCTTGACTCAGGTCTTGCCTCAGGTTCTTCTATTCCTTCTCCCAACCCATTGCACTGGGATCTCTCATGGGATCAAGAATGGTGTTGGATGTGGACTTCATTGGTCCCTATTCACTTAATGTTATTCTAAAATTCCATACATGGTTCAATATAGAGAACCATATACCCCATTTATCCTTACAGTACAATGTTTAACTATAGTAATGTCTTAAACTATGTATGTGTTAATTCCTATACTTATGGGATACGTTGAAATGCCCATCCATTTCGTCTTTGGTTCCAGCCCAGGATTCATCCAACAATTTTCCACTTTTCCTACACTTGCCTACTTAGGCCTTCTACCAATAATTGGACCACTCAATCCATTTTATTCATCACCAATATTCTAATATGTAATGTGTTTTTTTCGTAGAGTGTTGGTGTCTTCATGGACATGCTTTCATCTATTTTAGTGCCTCACAACTCCCTTTATTTGGGTTTCTATCAAATTTAACATCCAAAAAGACCCCTGGATGTTATGGATTATTGACCATATGGATCACCTAACAATTTGAGCTAACATACCAGTGGATTTTGAACAATAATATAAGACTTGTCCCATGTAGAAAATCTGGTTAGCAGTTAACCCACTTTTGTTGTGCCTATTTCAGGTCACACGATATAGACACTACACTTCAAACTCGGTAAACAGTAATCCTCCATATTTATGAAATCACCATTATTCCCTAAATATTAGTCTTTTTATTCAAATCCCTTTCCATTCCATCATGTTAATTTGGAATTATTGTACTTTTTTATATTATGTGGATGAATCAACATTGTATGGTCATCTTAGACTCCAAAAAATCTCCACCAACTATGTATTTAATGTGTAGAAATGATTTTATCCACCCTTTTTCCATCACCGAGCATATCTCATGTGGGATTATGATATGAGTATGGTTCTTTCCAAATGTAATAACCATGATTATCTAGGTTCAAGCTCTATGAACATAAACTATGATCCCTTACATCCTTCGTGTATGGCATTAAACAATATCCTATTCATCAAGATTATGTGTTGATAATGACCAAACCATATGATGTCTTCATTCGAAAATGAATTTTCCCTCTGGAATTTTCCTTTCTTCCTGCCACATTTAAGAACTACATGTTTCTTGATTCTCACTCTTGTAGGATACATAGATATTCCAAAACACTTTTCCATCTGACCCGGCCTAAAATTTGTTATCATTGTCCATTAATTTTTTGTGGTATGAGTCCTTTTTTCTATGAATGGTGTGATACGTTATGGATTTCTTCTATCCTACCCTTGTTGGGTATTCCCTATGTTGATACACCACACATCTACAGACATTATGGTCTATAATTTAGGACCATAAACCAAGAACCTCGGTCGCAAATTCCAATCATCATGATATTGATACATTTCTATTACCTCAATGTGTGTGATGTAAAATGAGACATATCTGTACTCATTCATGTAGGGTTTTCAATAACCACACCGTATACATCCCTTAAGAGATCTTCATCAGTTGTCTAGATATCATTATGATAAACTTCATTGTCATGTCCCACACACATGAAGTTAATCATGTAACATTACGGTATGATATGTATAGAATTAATCTATTATTCTTCCCTTATATATTCTAATGAAATTAAACTACATAAAAATAACGATATTCTTCATTATGAATAGAAATTTCAATATTTTGGTATTGGATTCCTTCTGTACCACAATCATGAACTATGTTTGGCCTGATTACTGTACTTATGGGATGCGTAGTGAAACCCATGCATTCTTTAAAAGGTCTGGTCACAACCACTTCTTCCACCTGCACAACTTTTTTCATGGGATCTCCCAAAAGTACATGGTTTGGTGGACTTCTATATCATCCTTCATGTCTGGATTATAATAGTTGTAACATGTACGTCCTTCATGATCAGCACTCCATGCGCTCATCCTTCATGACACTTAAACTTCATGGGTAATTCTCACACCTCATACATTCATTAATTTGGTTTTCCATTTTTATTCAAAACCAAAGGGAACCCCAAATGCCATGGAAGCTAGGACTCAGTGCTCTCATAAAATCTTGGTGCAATATCTCATAGGATTTCAAAATAAATTATGAGATAGGTTTTGTGTAATTTTTTTTCAGTGATCGACCATCATTTGTTTGATCCCATTCATGGTTAATGTGAAATGGATGTTGTGTTTCGAACACAGTCTATAGTTATCCATTACCATCAAACCAGTGCCATCACATCCCAAATATCGAATGTTTTAAATCACGTGGTTCATTACCCATTCCATTTTAATGATCCTAGACATACAAGGTGTTTTAACCCCACACATTCATGCTTGTTGAGTAGGTATTTCAATTCATCTATTTTTTACCCTCCCAAAATTTCCATTCCACTATTTCAAACTCTCATTAAATAGGGAATGGATGAAAACACACAATGATTCTTATACAGAGTATGGATCACCTAGGAATAGGGATTAGGGTAGGGTCATATACATATATGAGACTGTGTGACTCATTGGACCTACCATATGACCTAGAACCATGACATTATCACCCTCACCACATAATTTTAAACTATTAATAATACAAGTAATATGAAAGTATTGATTTTTCCCTTTCATAGTACATATAGACATTCATGAATCTGATCCCTAGGTCTGGCCACTAATGGGTAAGCTACCTGTCTCAACCTACTCAGCCCCAAATTCCCCTTCCTGAACTAGCGGCATGGTGAAGGCATCATTATTCTTCATTCTCATCAGGTTATAAACCTCACCGAACATTTCTCCTTTGGGGTACCCATATCATTGACACTTGAAAATAAACTGTGGTCCAACCTAGAACATGTTCAACATGACCCGTGATTCTTATAGGATGTTTTAGCATCCTCACTAGAGAGGATTTCCCCCACTATTTTGGGCCTTTAACTATGATATGTTCAATATCTACGTTTTTCTTCATTTTCATTCTTATGAGATATGTATCGAAGCTAATGAATCTTTCCTTAGGCCTAGCCCCAAGACAATAGACATTCCAAGTTACTTTCACCAAATCATGGTTCAAACTCTATGATAGTAATATAGGGGTTCCCATTCTATGTAACATGACATCAAACTATTGGGATGGGTCCACTATGTGTGACCATAAACGATATGCCACATCCTTATCATATGACGTTAAAATATTCCATGCATCTTCATCACCATTTAAAGCTAAAATACATGCATATCCGACCCATTTACAAGATGTAAAACTATAGATAATTTTATTTTCTTTTTAAATAGGTCCCTTCAGGATGTTTCCCAGATCTGATTCAGACCGATATAGTCACCTGATGCATTTTTATCTTGGTAGTGTATTGTAAGAGTGTTGGAATCCATTCAAACAACCATTCACTCCACACCACACTTTTCATTCCCCAAATTCAGATCCTCACCCTCTTTCACATATAAAGGGACTGCAAAATGCCATTCTTTCTTGGCCATTCGGCTCACCTACCATTTAAAGCAAAAGATCTAGAATATATGGGATTAGGCTTTGAGTTACGCCCCCTATTTTCAAATATGGTTAGAGGATGGACCTCAAATATTTTATCACCGTTTTAGGATAACACAAAATGGATGTTGTGTTTTTAAAATGGTAAATAGTTAATCTCTGTCATCATGCTACCTATCACTGTGTTCTGAATTTCAGGTATTGTGAATCACACTTCTCATTTCCCTTTGTTTGGATTGATTATAACAAACATAGTGTTATACAATAGATGTACTAGAGCATGTTGAGAAGGGTAATTCAGTTTATTCAATAACAAAATTCTCCATTTTCAAACCCACAACAAATATCAAATAAACATGATAGTCATCCATGCCCTGAGTGCCTAAAAAATGGATAGAACTATCATACATAATGTCAATTATTATATAGTCATCCATTTTTTGTCACACTAGTTATGAACCACAACTGTATATGGATTGATCTCTGGTATTTTCTATGATACAATTGATATGATTTAATGTACCCAACAATAATAAGTAAGAAGGCATGATAGTATGTTTCTTAGTTAGAGAAAATTAAAGACCTATAGATCGAACACTCTAATAGTTGGGTTTTCATCTTCAATGGTGCATCCCAGTTCCACAACCCTACGGTAATGGGGCCTCTTGGATTTTTTGTTGTTTCAAAAGTTCCATCACTTATATGATGTTGTGGGAACAATTGATCGACCCTAATTCAAGCTCGATTATACTAAACTAGAATGATTTCCATTTCTTTTTATGCTCACCTCATCTGCACATTGGCCACTATAAACTCTTCCTTTGATTGTGATATATGTTTTTATTGTTCATCAAGGAATGTAGAGTGTCTGTTCGCTCGTTCCCTCATGTTTTGGATCTCTTTCTCAACCTCTCGGAGTGTCTTAGTGTTTCTTGACTTTCTTCATTGCCATTTGAATCTGACATCATGTTCATATTCCCATATTTTCTATGCCATGTAATCCCAAATGAGCCTATAAAGACATCGGTCATCCACTCCTCCAGCGAATAGTTCATGCAGGTGGTAACATTGTCTATCCATATGGTTTATCCACCATACATTTGGGGTATATTTGATGAAGCACATTATTATTTTCCATTACTAGTTATATATTCCCTCACTATCCTATTCATTTGAAGAATTGTCGTCCTGATCCTCTGGGTTGGAAGGTTCGTATGCTGGGAATGCCTCAAGATGTTCTGAAAAAGGATCATACTCTGATGTCTTTTTAGGGATGTCGGGGACTACATCATGTTGTTGGTATGCATCACTGGACTCCACCTCAATAATTTTCCATTCAGTCTCACTGATAACCATACCCACAGTCACAACTATCGTTATTTTTTCCCTAACATCTGGTGTTCCCCACAAGAAAGGAGCATCAGGATTCCAACCATTCCTAGTCAGTTTTCACCATTCCATTCGAATAAATACTCAGGTATAACTACATAATGTCAGTGAGCCAATCACAATAATCAATGGTTATGAATTACTTGAAGGATATGTCTAAAAGAGGACAAACAATCGTCTCTCTCTCACTCGAGAGAAATTTCTATTGGAATCCTAAGACGTGGCCCCCATATATGGTCGGTAACTCCAAAGACTCTAGGAGAACCACCCATGGTGTCACAACCATGCTAGATTATATAATCACCATGGTACCAATTTAAATCCCAGAAGCTACATCATCTATCATGTATGGATGTGTTTAATGAATAAGGATAACCAACATAGGGAAAATTTCATTTGAGAAAGACTTGATTACCTGAATGAGGACCACAACAAAATTCGGTTGAATTTACCTCAAGAGTTTCAAAATTCTCTTCATGATCCATGGATGCAACCTCGCCATCTCCAAAAGGATCCCCTTGTCGGCCTCTTCAATCATGGGGGACCCCTCAGATTCCTTAGGTAATGTGGAATGCTTTCTCATCTCATCGGCCGACAGTTGGGGTGGGACTATTTAACTGAGTAAATATTTCACCCAGTTCTTCATTCGATGCAGAGTGCCCAAATAATTCACAATGTCCAATAGCTAAGTGATTTATTTTTCCACTTCAGTTTGAGAGACTAGAATTCTAGCCTTAGCAGGTCAAATATGTGAAAAATCAATCCCTTTATGATTTATGTGATCCCACTTCTCATAAGGGATGAGAAATTGTATTTTCACTTCCCAGATGTCCAAAACCATTGGAATGTAAACATCTTGAGGAATATCAATGTAGAATAATTATTTACATGGTGCCTCATTGGGTATGTTATGGAACCCTCTAGCTGGATATATTAACATCTTTCCCTTCGCAGATGCTGCTACTGGGTCCATCCCAAATGGATACTCTCTACTTAGTGCAGTCCTTGAGATCACTTCCCCTGCCAAAAACCAACCACTTAGATGAGCATCATCTCCACCACCACGGTGTGTTCTGGCCACATTATGACCTTGACCCCATTGTTGAGGGGACACCCCATCATTTTCATGAATGCTTTCTCGCTTCACCATCTCCTTTGGGTAGGATAGTTCCCAACTCTTGGCATATTCATTAACTAACCTATAGGTAGTAGTGGGCAGGGGAAGTTCATTCTATATTTTCTATCCTATCACGTGAACATTATCCACATCTACCTCGTAACATATGGATGGTCCTCATGGTTTTCTCCCATGTAGATTTTCATGGTCAACATACATGTGAATCAGAAATACCATACAAAGAGATACATGCTATATGGATCGCTGATAGCTCACGGTCCACCCCTTCCACAAGAACACCATCCAGGATGGCCAGGGGATAAGACTGATGCTCTTCATAAACCCATTATATCATCAGTGAATGCACCTATTGGTAGTGGAAATGTATTGATGTTTAATTCATCCTTCTTCCAGATTCTGTTTAGCATGAGAGGTGTAGTCAGCATGACCGGAAAGCTCCCCACTGCATTCAAGATGTCTTTTTGGAATTCTGATCCATGAGGATAAATATTGTTGGGATATTTTTAAAAGATAATGTGCCCCGCTATCCATCCACATAAGAAATGGAGTAGTCATCCTACATGTTGTGTCTTCATCCCTTCCTAGAGGTTCCATAATACCTTTTAAATCATGGATAAAACCGAGATCCCTATGTTGACATGCTTCCATGTCACTAACATGGATGCCATAACAAATTTTTTTGGTCACACAACCATGTTTGTGTCCTAGAATTGGAACATCGAACAATAGATAATTTCATAGATAAACCCATAATGAATAACCATAGATTGATTCTCGGTTACGAAACTGTACCCCTATAGATTCCAATGGTTGTACATCGACAATTTGACAGTAGGAATTATCTTTTCTACGCTGGGCTCACTTGGGAAATCTGGAAGGCATGAATTGTAGGTTCCATGGCGGCTCCTCCCCAGTCGTGGAATGATTTTTAAGGATTTTTAAGTAACTCCAAAACTAATACATAAAATTTACATTGCTCACTCACTAAATTTCCTCACCTGACACAATATACATCATTGACATTATCTATGGAAACATTTAATCTAGACCCTCCCATGTGTTCTCTACAAGGAGGAAATAATTGATCATCACACCTAGAATTGTAGTCACTAAGATCATATGATGCTCCCGGAGTCCGATGTGGACCTCCCCATGATGAATATGGAATGTGTTGGTCCCAAATTAATATATAAAAAACAAATATGTTATCATTTTTTACATATCATAATTATTTAATTGGGGGCCCATATAGATTCATACATCCCCACTCACTTCAGAACTACCTCAAAAACCTCACATGATGCACAAACCCAGTTATCCCAGGTCTGGTCCTCCATGAAGATTCCACCATATCGTAGTTCCCAATAGTCTATCAAGCTATTCTATATATTCTATAAGGCTATCTTGAGGATGGTATTAAATTTTTTGGGAGATATATTTGGGTGTAGTTCATTCCCATCAATGTTGTTGACTTTATTGTACTGAATATCTTATAATAAAAGTCATGTGATCCCCCCATGTATGCCCACCAACAGCCGTAAAAAACTAGCATTGACATGGCATACACTTAAACCAATAAGCTAGTTTATCCCTACATACATCAAGGATGATAATTCCATCCCTTAGAACCATTCTATATAGAGGCAATCTCTTGAAGAGATGATAAATCTTTGTTGCCTTCAGGTAAGAGATCCAAAAGGGATTCATGGCTGAATGGATTATCACATATTCCATGATGCCCTGATTATTCTCTGTATCATCCCTTCATGAAACATATTCCAGTATCACCCAAGAAACATATTTAATGTCCATATTGTCCCATGAAATTAGTATTTTATATCCTAGTATGCATATCTCAGTTGTAAAGTCTGATCGTGGAGCTCGATCATAGAGCTAGATCACAGATCTGAGTCACAGAGTTACACTACCGATATTGCAGACACAACATGAAATTTCTAATGAATAATTGTGAGAAATTGAGTAAAATGAACCTTTATCAGAATGTATGTTCAAATATTGTAGGGAGTTTCATGATTTGAGAGTAAAAATGTAGAAAAATTGAACAAGGTGTAGGAAAAAGAGGGATCTTCTCTCTTGATTTCAAGGTGATAAACCTATGGCATGTCATGGAGCACATTGTCAGGAAGAATATTGCAGAAATTTTTCATATTGAAAGCTCTATGACATTATCAACCCCCACTATGAATTCTCCCATCATGATCCTGCTTCATTGTTTGCTATATTTTGGTGATCATCCCTCAAAAGAAGATCCTTGTGTTTCTCCTCAACTCCATATATTTGGTATTTGTTAGCGCTAAAATCTAGTCCTTTAAAAAAAATAAAAGACAATAAAAATGGGGAAAATGGCTACCTCACGATCAATATTTGAAAATCCCACCAGCAACATGACCAGTGCAATCATCCAGGTTGTCTATATGAACACTTCATAGTAGAAGAGACAGTTTCCTCTACGAGTCCGTGAAAATTGAAATAAGTATCTATTCCATGATGGGAGGTACAATTATCTCTGTGAACCATATGTACATTAAATGAAATCCACTATGACCACCACAAAAAGAACACAGAAATCCTTTACATCGTTGAGGGGATAACTATCAAATTTTTTACTATTATTTACATGATGAAATATGCCTCCAGTTGAGAAGTGCATTTTTCTTCTTGGTATACCCTCCACCTTATGTTCCCCCATGAACATATAAATACCCACCCCAATCCAAAGGATTGGGAACCCAAATTTACCACTAGTAAAATGAATCATCCGATATATTTGAGCATTGTGGGTCCACTTTACCTATTTTTAATATAACACCCTCTTCAAAGAGGGATTCCCTTCATGATGCCTATGGTCCATCACAAAGGAATGAAACTCCTTCGGGTACTTGATACATAACAATGTACCAAAGATTCATGAAGAACTCTCAAAGAACATATGAACCCCCTAATTAGGATGGTAATTTTACTTCATGAAGCTCTCTCTATTTAAAATCTCTATCCAATGAGATCCATGTTCTCTATGAGTCCCTATGCTCGGTGTAGCCCTATGCTCTATGGGTCCCTATGTTATGCGATGACCTGTTCTCTATGAGCCCTTGAGATTTGTGAACCCATTTATTATGTGTTCCCTAATCCTTTTCAAGCCCTTGAGATTTGAAATGACCATCACTTCGAGTCTTCTTTATTCTCAAAACCCTCTTCTTGGAAGACATCAAGACATATACAAAGTGATTACAAAGTCACTTGAGTAGTGCTCAATGTTGAATTTCATTGTTTGATGCTTCTATTAATAGACTATTTAATGGTTATTTATTATTTTTATAACATTAATAAGGTATAACCTACAATGGATCATTACACAATCCCATTAATCCAAAAAATTTCAGGTTCCTTCCCTTAACCAAGGGTTTTAATTGCACATGTTATTTATGTCCAAGTGGTGTGGAGTGAATCCCCGCCCTCTGAGCTGCCGAACATTAAACTGATAAGAATCCATGTATGTGATAGATGATGTCATACTGTGATAATTTCATATGTTACAAGACACAAGATGATCTTTGTGGGTATGGGAACAATTTTCCTCTCACTCCACTCCCCTTATATGCTTTGGAACCATGTGCACCTCAGGCATTCTCTGCGTAATCCCCATCCCAACTTGTCAGGGTGATCCTTGTATAGTGGCCATAACGCCATCCTAAATCTGGTCCCCTAGTTGGGAATCCCACTTGTAGAAATCCCCCCATTTAATCCTTGGGATGCTAAGCGTTCGTAACCCCACTCCATATATCACAGATGCACCATTCACAACACGATCATTAGATCTATGTTGCCTCTTGTTTCTCACATTGAGCATGACTCACATGGGATTAGAGTAAGCATTGACCATTACATACTCTATGGTACATCAATGTGTGTCATCCCTATGACCCACTCTACCAAACCACGTGTACTTTTATCCTTTTAATTTTCATGAACCGACATAAGAAGCCACTATAAGGTTCAATCCCATCACTCATCTATCTCTACTATCTACACGCCGGTTCATTAATATCCTCCATGACTCTAAAATATATTTCCCTTTCCTCCAACGTGATTTTAAACTATATGATATTGAACTACTTTGGTTTTGATCCATGTATTGTAGACAGGGTACATAGGAAGACTCCTTGTGTCTCAATCCCAAACACTAGTAAAATTTATTGTCTCTTTTGTTGGGACCTACATCCTTGGTCCACCCCTAAATGGTGTCAGACTACTCCTCGGGAAGCATACCATGTGTAATCCCTAATCTCAATCCATAATTTTCCCACCAAGAGTGTCCCAAATGCAATGGGCTATTAACCACATGTAATCCCAACCATGACATTGGGATTATATCTTGTGTGTACACTCTATTTCCATTCCGCATATTGAACTATGTGTATTTTATTCACTACCACAATGATATGTAGGATTCCTCATTGAGGATCAAGATAATCACCCTGTCCCATCATGATCTCTCCCTTGAGACATTCTATTTTGGGAAAATATTTCATTATCCCCTTGGTTCCATACATAGGGATATTAAGTAAACTACATCAAGATTATTTCCCAATATAATCACATATACACCAGTTGTTGGTTCCACACCTAGTCATTCCATCCATTGACACTTCATCTAAATACATCAAAGTATTACTTAGGCCCCCACATCCTAGTGAATTCACACCATCCATTTGGACATCTGACCATGTGTAAGACCCATTAATCTCATTAATGTTTGTAGCAATTGGGCCACTAATCATGCATAATCCTCAACATGTCTTCTGGTTGTTGTCCATTGTGTACTCCCTAATACCATGATTTAAAAATTTAATCTATGTGGGTTTTGATCCCTGTCTTCTCTAAAGGGTATATAGGAATCCTCCTAGAGGGTCAATCCCATTCAATTATAATCATTGATGTCCCTTTTTATGAGACATTATAATCCTCTAATCTACCCTTTCAAGTGTCTAGATTATCCATCACAGTGTGATATCAGACCTCTTTGGGAGTCACCACCTTCGATCTATCCACATTGGTCATCATGATCAACTAATGTAGTAAACCATCCTTTTGATCCCACATATGGATATACTGATATGAAAAAATTTCATTAGTGTTATAATCAGTCTGATATATTTCTACAAGATGCTAAACTCATGGAACAAGCTGTGTTAAATATGGGATGCTAAGGAGAACCTTTGGGACATGGCTCTGACATATAATTCCCCACAGTTAACATGGGATTCCTCAGACATCCGCGCCCTTGAGAATCCATATCATAAGGGGATGAAATCCAGGTATACCATTGTTTCAGTATCCACACATTCTAGTGATGACCATCATGACTACTCCCCTAACGTTTGATTCTGCCCAGACCTAACCCCATGGAATGTCCTGATATAAACAATGTAATTAAAAAGAATCAAAAAACATATGGTTTCAGGAAGTGTTTCATAAACAATGTCTAAATCATTAAGGGACTCATGGACATTGAGTTGAATTTAAAGGATAATCCCTAGAATGATTGGCCAACATCCCATTATCTTATTTCGATCTAGGTGAAAAAATCTCTAAAAAGGTGATGAATGTCATTGGATTTTGGAACAGTGGAATGTGTGGAAATGAATAGATTCAAGTCCTCCTCAACAGATAGATGTGAACACCCTGGGGAATTCATTGAAAATAGTTTGGATATGTCATAAAAAATCATGAATTAAGGAATGTGTGGATTTGTGGGTTGGAATAATTTATTCCAAAAATTAATTAATGAAATGGTTTTATAAAATGATTGATTTTCATTCATTAAAACATGTAATTTTTTTTGTGAAATATATTTTATTGTAAAAATTTTGTATATTTGGATATGAACTCATTCATAATACATTTTATATAATCTATTTTATATAAATGTGAATCATGTTATATCATTGTAGTGTTAGTAGGGTAATCATTGGGGAAAAATATACTCTGTTTTATTAATCACTCATTATTTATAAATTTTGTTATTTTATAGATGTTATCATTCAATAAATGGGAAAATGTAATATATATCATATCCATAGAATTACATATAGATACATGTTTTATTTTGTGGATATTTGTGTAGTGATAGTTTTTGGATAATGTTGTTTTAATTAGATTCATTGAGTTTGGGATTTTTCTGATTAATTTGATATTGTAATCTTCCACTATGGTACAAGGTTTCATTTTTATTTTTATAAAAAAAATTCTCACTTTCCATTATTTGATATTATGAACCATGATGTGTTTTATTTGGTTATTACAAGTTTGGGTACATTTTTCATAATCAAAATGAAAATTATACCACATATATTAATGATGAACATTACATAATATTCCATAATTTGGATCATTGGGGATGTAAGTTCGGAATATGTATCATGCTTCTGACTTCTCGAGCCAATGAGGTGGTGTGGGATGTTATATTAAAACCAAAAAATATCTTCATCACACTTCATATAAACCACAATACATCAATATAAAACGGAAGTCAAAAATGTATCAAATCAAGCCATATACCAACATAATTATTTCTCCACCCCACATATATCATATCATAGCTGGTAAAATCCCCCACCACAAAATAACCCACAATATAATGTAAGAATCATCAAATTGAACCACACAAATCATCAATTCATAACATTAACCTATTATTCCGGGTTAATCATTATTTAATTTCATTATTTAGCATGTGTATTACCACACAAAACAATTTCTATGGGAAACCAATTAATTAGAAAAATATTCATTTTTACAATTTCCATTTAGTGTGATAAAAAAAGAAACACAAAAATGGTCATACAAACACCTCAACTACAACATAATTAAGGCTCCCAAAAATCGTCATGTTCAGAATTGTTAATAAGAATACACATCCAACTTTTATTCATGGTTAATAATATTTTAATTTCATTATTTATCATGTGTATTATCACACAAAAAATTGTAAATGGAAAACCAATTCATTATCTTAATATACTTCTTTATCTTTTTCATTTTGGGTGATAACAAAAAAAGGTCACACGTAAACATAAACTTCAACATAAAAAAGGCTCTCAAAAGTAATCATTTTTTGTTTTGTTAATAAGAATACATATCACACAATAAAAATTTATCTACAAAAGAAAAAAAATAAATTTAGACCCTTCCCAATCATTTTCTTCTTTTGAAATTTATTTGACTCATTAATCAGATCATTTCAATCCATGCAATGAAAGAAAGAAACTTGAAATCACCTCACAGTTCATGTAATGATTATATAAATTAGGATCAACTAACATAAATAATATTTTTATATCTCTAAAAACACGGGATTGATTAACTTACCACCTAAAAACTGAAAATAAACATAATATCCCTAGATCATACTGATCCATAATAAGATATCCTTAAAACATAGAAAAAACATCTGAAAACCAAAAATCGTAGCAATAGTGAATCGTTATGAAGTTAATAAAGATAAAAAAGCTAAAAATAAGAAATCCCCACCAACCAAAAACATCAAACGAAACCCATAAATGAACACCAGAGTAGTGGTGTTGGATGATCCACTAAATTGTAAAGGGTATGTCCAAAACTGGGTCCGAACAAGTGCAAGAAGATGTGGATTAGTTGATACATAGAAATATATATAGTATTTAACTCAAAAGATTCATGTCTATAATTTCATATTCATGTAATTAATTACATAATGACTTTGATATACCAGATTTCAATGACATAGTAGCTATGAATTTTCTCTTTCATGAACTTAAAAAAACCATTGTACTTTACCCTGAATTCAAATCACATTTTGAATATTTATTTCATGTGATTAAATAGTTTCCTAGATAGTTTAACATACATTTACTAACATTCAGCTACAATCCACACAAGAAATACATTATATATTTGAAATGAAAATTTCTTTTTAATATTGTTAATCATATTTGATATCTACATCCTCCATAGAACACTCTATGAGGATCCTAGAAATTCCCAAATAAACCAAAAGAACATTAAAATGAGCGAGGAATGTATCGACATTTACAAATATTGCACGGTTCTAGTTTGACTACATTACCACCACAGGATATCTACATATCTCCATAATAATTAAACTCTATTATTTTCTTACCATATCTGATCCCATGAGACGGTTGATAATCACAATAATTTTTCGTCAAATTTGATGGAACATCCGAAAATGTCATTATAGCAATCAATGTCATGAATCACTAAATCATTA
This sequence comes from Viscum album, assembly GCA_963277665.1. NCBI lineage: Eukaryota > Viridiplantae > Streptophyta > Magnoliopsida > Santalales > Viscaceae > Viscum > Viscum album. The sequence goes on along the minus strand of OY728128.1, from coordinate 150,278,655 downwards.
CATCATGTAAAATTTATCCAACTAAATGATACATGAATTATTAATATAAGGATGATGTGGATAATAGAGTTTTATAATTAATTCCCAGTTAATTATTCTCCATAACCCCTGATTAATTCAACTGCTATTTAATTATATCCATTGAATTTATTCTCCATTTTGATATAATGTCTTTGAGAAGTTGATTTATAAAAAAAATCTTGAATTCTTCAAAATCCATACCATAGAAATATTTTATGTTATATTTAGTGTTAAATAGCCATCAACATAGACCATCATCTCCATCTATGTGATAAATATTAAACATCATGTTCTATTATTATAATAGTTTGTGGGAAAAAGTATTCTCAATGTGATTATTCCATTTTCCTGGTTTATGGGGGGACTAAATGTTAGATGGAATTCTCACAAATGGTCTAAAAATAAACTCTATAATTCTTATGTGGAAATGGGAGTTCAAACTTATCACTGTTTTTCTCAAAACCTGATTTTGATGTGAAATTACATTCATAAATTTCATTACTGCTTCTACCATTTTGTAAGGCATGTGCTTTTGAAAATAATTTAATTTCTATTATCTATTTTATTGAAAAAGTTCCTCTCATTTCCCAATTTTTTATAAAATAATGGAGATATCCAGATGATAAAACTTGTAAAAATACGAAAATATTAAAGAAACTACGATCTTAGAAGATATAATTTATAAATTATTAACTTTATCATAAAATATTACACTTTTTATTTAAATCATGTAAATAAATGAGAATTTTCCTACTAAATGTTATAACCACAAATTATAGCATGTTCAATTTGGTATTACACTCCTTTTCACCCTCTATTTGTGATATATGGGTCATTTATTAAAAGTCAACCAAAATGGACAAATAATTCTTGTCCTGACCTTTATCCCTCAATTTATAAATGAATGATTGGATTTTAATTTCCGGCCTATTGAATTAAATTTATGCCATAATATTCATGATACTAAAAATTTGAATGCCATATTATAGATAATTATAAAATGTTTTTTAGAAAAAATAAAAATTTAAATAAAATTGTCAATTTGGTATAATATATTAATTATAAAAAATATTTTAAAATTATTCCAAAAATATAAATATGTTACAATTACCCATAATATATGATCCTATTTTTTCGTAGAGGTACGAATCCTTTAAAACATCCCATTAAACATATTTTTCCTTATTAAATGAATGTTTTTAAAGAATTAATGGAGGTTTAATGAGAATTGATGATTTTACTGGGGCCTAATGATTATATTTTCATTGAAACACACTGATGTTAATGGTTAGTGTATAGTTATTATTAATAGTGAGGCATAACCATGGGTCCCAAAAGATATTGGATTCTTCGGTAAAACCATGAAACCAAGGATGTATGACTATGTATAACATGCAATAAATAACATAGGTATGTCTGATCATGTCCATAGCGATTGTATAACCCTTTATCTAGAATGTGTGTGGCATGGGTTATAAGATAAAACCAAATGAATTATTTTAACATGGTTTGTCTAACCATGTTCAAAACACATATGAGGTATGTAAACATGAATTGAATGTGAAAATGTTGTGATTTGTTTAAAATTTAGTGGATAATCCATGTGGCCCATTAATTAGTCATAATTTTCAGTATTTTCTCTCAATATTCTAATACATACAATCATTTCTACCTCCACATTCCAATTCACAGAAACTATCTTGGGTACTACCTTCAACCCCACACCTAGTATTTGACCCATTACCATTTTCCAATATATAATTTGACCATCATCAGTTTTGTTAGAATCCATTCAATTATTCTAGCAAATTGATATATTCTTTTCCTAGTCTCTCTCTATCTCTCTATCTCTCTTGCAATAAACATCTATATTTCCAAGAAATTTAATATACTCTATATTTAGGTCATTTTCAAAGTTACTTATTTTACCTTATTCCACTATATATCTGAGGTTGATAATTTTCAGGGATTTATCTACCAATATGTTGTACGTGGAATTATAAATATCTATCAAATTTTAGTTTTTTATATAAGTAATCATTTTTTATAACATCGAACATTTTGTTTGTTGCCTCTAAAATTAATATCCCTGCAATTATTTTAACCACGAATCCACATAGAACATTACTGAATTTTTTTCCCATGGATAGAGGTTAATAGACTCAACTATACAACCCCGTTAGGTGCGTTCAATTGAAATTAATTGAATAGTTGTTGTTTCAGTGAATTAAAAAAACATTTTCTATAATTTATTTTACCTATTGGTAGCAAAGTGATTAATTGGGAGTAGTTTAAATTAAATTTTAAAATTATATCTTTTCACTCATTTTATTCCTATCAAAATTTTGTTGGGTTTTTACATTATAATGAAATATCTAATTTGATTCAAATGATTTATATATTCAATTGATAACTCAGATATCATAGATCAAATTTTATATAATGCATGAAGAGAAACATGGAGTCCAACTAAAATATCAAAGATAAGAACATAGGTTATTTTTACTTTAATTCACATGTGGATTATCATTTATTATTTTATTCCTTGGGTGATGGATAGATTTTGTCTTGAATACCGTATATGGGATCATAAGAAATATTGAATTTTTTTCACATTACCATGATCATTTATAAAATTTTTATTTCGGTAATACATGGATTATTATTTTTATTTACCAGAATGGGATCATAGGAAAAATGTAATGATATTATTCCGGGGATATATTTGGTTTATATATTGGAATATATAGGAAGGGTCCACTAGAAAATGATGTTATATTAATATGGATTATGGTTATTGACATGGATCACATTAAATGTGTTATATACATTGGTAGATACATTCATTTTTATATGAAATTTATTGGATAGTCTCATGAAGAATATATAATTTCATTGATGAGACCATTATGTGAATTACTACTATTGGGTTTAATAAATTTCTAATATATAAAAATTCCTCGGTGTAAACATATGGTGCACTTATTCTCTATAAATGAATAGAATTACTACAACTATATACATGGATTTTTATTATTGATTACATACCATAATAGATTATATCATAGGTATCCAATCAAATTTATCACTTTTGATCCATTGGGCTCATTGTTATTACTCAAGTATAACTTGTTATGGTGAAATTCTTTGGGTAATCCTCCTTGGATTACCCTAAATTACAATTTAATAAATTTAATGGAACTTGTAAACCACCATATGAATATATGTAAACATTGATTCCATGTGCATATTCCTTTTTTATAAAATTTATTTATATAAATTAAAATATCCATAAACATTCATGCGTAGTTCATAGTAGGTTTGGTTGGAAAGGCTTCCAATGATAAGTCCGATTCCATCCCAATTTGTAAACATTTCAAAATTAAATATATTATACATTTACACTTTTAATTTTATATTGGTACACATGTTATTATCTGACATCGTTGGTGGGGGCCTACTAGTTTTTACTCACACCATATATGGGAATACATCTTATTCTCCGATTGAATTCATCGATTCAGGATGGGAAAATGATAAGTACCATGATATGGATGGATCATATCAATTCATGGATGAAGTATGGGAGAATATGAACAATATATTTCATGGGTAGAATTTGGAGTTTATATTTTTGTACTTTTGTACACTTCTTTAATGAATATATTTTTTTAATTCCTTTTCTCTATTTCTATATATACATGACATCATATTTTTTGTATATGTTTTTATTTAGTGTTGTTTATATATTCCTTATCATTATTATTTACACACAATAACTCTATTATATTTCATTATATTAGTTATAAAATATCCCCCATTATTCATACTCTGATAATTAATATAATATTCTCCACACTATAACATCATTCAAAATTGATGCTAGTCGGCATCCTTTTCCATGAAGGAAGGTAATGTTGAGGCCATATGGCCAATCCTATATGGAAATAAATTTTTTATAGGTTAATATATAATTAAATATAATTTGGTTTGGTGGAATGGTTCTTAAGACATGTTATATTTTAATAATTATACATGATTGGGGGAATCTTAATAATGTTCAGTGGAAAATATAGGTTTCCAATGATAATTTTTTTGTTTTAAATTTTATATATTATAGAATTTTTTATTTTCACCATTTGGTAGAGAACACAATTTATGACCTTTGTTATGATTATGGATTCCTATACTTAGTCCAACATAGAAAGGGGGTATTGCCACATGCGTCATCATATGAACATATGTATTTATTTTTAATTCATATTAAATCCCATGAATATTTTATTACATGAATTTCCAAATTTATTTTCTATGTAAATTTTTTATTATAATGAATGTTATTATAATTTTTTGTCGTAAAACCACATAAATAATGTTTTACATAAATTGTCTATTGAAATCTAAATAGTGTTTACGCACATAGATTGATGGTGTAAACATTGATAAATAATTATCACATGCATGATCAATATAAATATGGTCATAAAATATGAAATGTTAATTAATTATGGATAAATGGATTCCAATTTTAATATTTTATGTTTTTTGTCTAAAAAATAGGAATTGTAATCAATATAATATAATCATCATATTTTGACTTATGAATTATTAAAAAATGATGTATGATACATGTTGGAGTTTCATGAATTCCAATTCTATCTTTTAAATCATAATTACTTATAATATCTGAATGTTAATACATATAATAGAATTTATGAATTAATATAATTGTTAATAAATTATAACTATTAAAAAAATATAATAAATTTTAATTTAAATTTCAACTCAAATGATTTTTCAATCTATTACATGAAATTGAAACTATATATAATGTTACCAATACAATATTAAATTCAAATAAATCCAATACCCTAAAAAAAGAATCATGTAGATAGGTTAGTATATTTTAAGTGGTGATCAAATTATCCTATCATGTAATCATATGTAAATCCCATACATTCTATTATCGAGTTTTGAGTAGTATGAATGAAATTATAGATATATTCCTCCACAACACCCAGGGGTCATGCTCCGGGAAGGTGGCGATGAAAATTTTTATGATGTAGGAATTAACCCTCATATAGTTCCACTAGCTTAACCTCTCATTATATCACCTCTTATAAAAATCGTAGGGAATAGATATTAATTTATAGAGTGTTAATAATGATTAGTTCTATCTATGGAGGGATATCTACAATATTCGCCCACTGTATTAGTTTTTATGTGAGAGTTCCACAAAGGTATCCACATAGATTATTTTGGGATACTGTCCCCAAGATGTTGAGTCATCAATATAGGCTATATTATTTATCATTTAGAATCTGGAGACAACTCTAAAAGTGGAGGGTCAATCATGTTAATTATAATGTTCTTGTATTCTTCAGGAATTTCTGGGATGTTGTAAATCTAGAATATCATCATTGAAACATGTTGTAGAGGGACTATGGAACTAGTTTATATGATTAATTTTTTTATACAGATATTGAGAGATGATAAGGGTATGTAATTTATGCTCGTGGTGAAGTGTAATTTTTCTATTACGAGATATTCATCTCCAATTAATAATATTCAGTATATTTTAAAAATATTAATTGGGGATGAGGTTTCCATGGATGTACAATATAACAACGGGATCAAGTATTCGATATTTTCACTTTTCAATTTATTCTTATTTTAAATTGTTTATGAGATTATGAACTACTCCATGATCTTATAGTTTTACATGATTGAATATGAAGGTACATTTAATGGTGGTTTATTATCGAGTTAGGGAATTGTCACATCTAGTGGTTGGATGTTTCACATTGAGGGTTCACTCGTTAATAGTATTATTCAAGCAATATGAATGCTATGTTATATGGAATGACAGCAATGTGGAAGGCTAGGTAACATAAATCCTAAAAAAAGGTCCAAGTTGAGTGTAAATAAAATGGTAGATTGGTCCATAATGAGAGGATCAAATAGAAATTTTCAACCATTCCTAGTGAGAGATTGTATACACAAACAATTCCTTCTAGATATAGATTAGTTTCTCTGCACTGTTCCGAAAAATGGTGTACCCCTAACTATACAGTCCGATGAGGTGGACCATAACCAGGAATTCCAAAATATGATATGTAGTTCTAGAAACATGATCAGTTTCATGGAGACTAGTATATATATTTTCATCATGCCATAATCTAGTTGTGGGATGTATATCACAGGCATAAGGAGAAGACTGTTGAACCATCTATTGAATAATATACGATTTTACGAGCCTTCAATTTAGTGTCATAATTGGTTAATATAAGAGATTCAAAATCAGATATATATGTTGATATTGTGTAATTTAGTAGGAAAAAAATACAGATCTCTATAGAGTAATGAATATTGATTCTAGGTTTGGTGAATGATTAGCGAGATTTTAAATATACAAGAAGTTTCCTATTAAAATTAATGTTTTTCTTTTCTTAGGGATCCTATTGTAATTTTTGATGATAGTATTCAACATAATTAATTGGATGTACTAGTTAGATATTTATCATGGCCATACTATTTTTTAATCAATGATGTAATTATTCCTCATCACTAAAGGGTGGTAACTATATTTTTACGGATGAATGGGATGTATAGGATAATCGAGGTAGTCTGATTAATCATGGGCTAGGATGATTGTCAGCTTATATATACTGTATTTTTCTAAATGATATTGAGATAGAGTTATAGTTTACGCTTGAAAATTTTCCTAGAGAAAATGTGGAAATTATTCCCTCATACATGAATGATCCTACCAAGCTTCAAGAACTCACAAGATAGTAATAGGACCATAAATACAATGTGTTCATCTATACATGTACTTATCCTTCATGTTGACCCATGATGTTCACCCAAAAGTCATATAAGTCAATTAGGTAATATATGGATTTTCACCAGATGAATCATCTAACTGTTATTTATTGGTACATGTGTTTTATATATGATAAATTTGATCATATGCCAATATCAATGTTCATGTCACAAATTTATTTAAGATTGGGTTATCATCATGTAAGGGTTATAACCTCAAATATACAATGTACATCTTTTTGATATAGATATGACCTATATAAATAAATGGTAATTATTTAAGGTCCCATGAATTCACCACCTCTTATTTTATCATTGATGAACTTGGTTTTCCACTAGTAAATGGACTCTATTTTGATAGTTTTTGGATGATATCTTATTATCATAACAAACATGACATGATCATTCCAACTACCCCAATGTTGTTATAGATAAAATAAAAAAGTAGATGTTCTATAGAAATATCTCTAAATTACCGTTCTATATTGGTAATGTTCACATACTACATCCCATGAAATAAGAATATGGGATATCTACAAATCTAGAAAAGGTGACTGAAATTTATTTCTAACAAAATCCCAATACATATCACATATACAATAATTGGGAGGATATCAAGTAAATTTGGTCATTTTGTTGTGATAAATTCACACTATACCGCACCCCTTATTGTATTGACCAAGAAAATTGTTATTCATATTTGTGATGATGTTTTTGAGAATGAACTTATAGAGTAGAAATAATGAATACCTTGAGATTAAATTTGTATTTTACCTCAACATGTACGTGGTTATCTAGTTTATTATGAAACATCATCTGTCAGGATATGATATATTTTGATTTAATGAGAATGATTCATGGATAATGAATCTCATATATTGATACAACATGAGTGTAGTTACCCAAAATGTGATCTCAACATAGAATCCATGTTTCAAATATAATATTGATGGAGAAATTACATGTTGGTAGAGTGGTTTGATATATTCAAGAACCGTAAAAACCACAAATAATCATTTTCACAATGTGATATAGTCCATTTAACATGATGATAGTTTTTATACCATTATTATATAAAATTTCATATTTAATATATGTTAAAAAATATAAATGTAGTTCCTCATGATCTAAACTAAATATATGTTTATCATTTGGTTGCAGAATCTAGGAGTGAGTGTACTTTTTTTATTATTCATTAGATGATGCATCTAGAAATTTACGAGTATCATGAAGAGCATATTATTATGTTATTATTAGTGGAATAATAATTTCTATATCATTTATAGTTTATTAACCATTGTAATCATGAAGGTTGGTTTCTTATAGATTATCTTTATGGATAGGTGAAAACACCATCTAGTGTTTTCGATGATGTTGTGATCATACATATATATAAATCTGTCTGGGTAGCTATTGAAATATGAGTGGAATTTATGAAATCAGTGCATAAATAAAATTGATAATTATATCTCAAAAATTCCAAGATTTATCATGACATACACTTATAGTATTAACTCTATGGAATGAAAATCAAGACTGCGGGTTTAGTTACTTGATGTTACTGGTATTAATAGGTTAAGGTGAAAGATTTATTGTAGATTGGTAATTTCATCCTTGAACCATTTTAATGAGTAAAAAATATGATTTATATATGTATTTCATGAAAATATTTATAAATTCATTCTAATGTATTGACATAGTATTGGTGATCATAGATTTGGTGATAGAGGTCACCCACATCATTCCAATCAGGGATACCATTTAAATACAAAACAAGGAAGGATATTTTTTCGAGAGATTATACACCATCATTGAGTTACACATACTATCATTGAATATATTCTTATTCTATTTATTTAATGTTTTTAGAAGTGGCTATAGAAGGATTTCAAATCATAATTACTTATAGGTACAAAATTCCAACCTGAGAATGATATTTATTCTGAGAATAATTTAAAAGTATTAATGGAAATTCATTGATAAGGTTTCTGGGATTTTGTAGACATTCGGAAGGACATATACCAATTTATTTGTTCACATATAATAATACTTTTAATTTCACCATTTATATGACTCCATTCATTGTGTAATATGGATGGACTTTTCATTTAACACCATGCTGGTTAGAGGTAGGGGTTTCATCAATATTGTGCCCATGTCACATCTAGGATAGGTCATAGTATCATCAGTTGAACATGAAAAATATAGATACATCTCAGTCATGTTTGACATCTTATGCCCATCATCCGTATATAATTCTATAGAATGAGGATTTATATTGGGTCTTACTATGCATTTCATGTAGATTAGTTCATCAATAGAATCAAATTCAAGGGATCTGGAACAAATATTAGAAAGTCCCTTTGATATGATATGGTAGATTCATTCTAGAACCCTATCATTTATTGTTACATAAGAGGGATTTGACCTTGAATTAAATCATCATGATTTCATAGCATCACCGTTATTATTCCAACCAGTATCATTATTTTAATCATAATGAAGATGATTTAGTGATTTATGCTGGTTTTATGAAGATTCATATTTTTATTACTCATCATTGAAAAAATTTCCTCCAATGATGGTATTTTCATATACTTTTTGTGCTGTTAAAGCCAAGCCATGTACAATAAAATACAAGGGAGTGAGATTCCAATATACTATATTTGCGGACCAAGTTATTATCATATTTTTCTCAGCCACCCTCTGAAGGGAAACATCTAGATGATGTTGTTTAATGGGTAGGTATATAAGATCATGGGTTTTCCAAGCATCAAAACATCCTAAAAAATTAATTTTTAAACTTGTTGTTTAATAATATATGGGAGTGTCTAATGTAACATATAATATGGTCATATTTTTTTGACTAACAATATTAGTGAAGGTGATTAACATTAATTTAAACAATGAAGATAAATTTAATATTAATAAGGGAATAAATAATAATTTTAATTACTAAAATGCACTATAAACATGATAAAAAAAATTTATGGATATATTTTTATCCTATAATTAAATTTATTGAATTGGTCACATTATTGGAACCATATGAAATGTGAAAAAATTTACGTAATTCCTTTGAAAGAATATTAGCAGAGTGTCACTCCTCCTCTACCAAAAAGGAAATCCTCCCCTCCAACATCCTAATACCTATCAAGCTAATTTACCTCGACCATGGACATAAAAAACACTTCCTCCACCTAGATTGTATAATTGTATTAGACTATACTTGGGTAGAGAGAAATTAACAAAATCTTTTGGTTCAAAATAAAAATAGTTACCTAATTAAGAGGTAATATATTTCCTTAATATTTTTAGATTTATTTCCATCATCCACCACTTAAACTTTTCTTATTAAATTATAGTATAAATAGAAATATAATAAATTTACTATAATGTGTTTTTTTCAAAAATTTTGACATAAAATTGAAAAAACATATAACTAATGGATAATTAATATACTATTTCTTTGTGTGGTGTACTACTGCCTCACAAAAAAATGGTTGTTCATTTTGTCCATTAACTACATTTGTGGTCGAAAATTAAGCTTAAAAGTCTATTTATGTATGATAAATATGATATTTGAATTTTGGAGATTCTGTAATCCTTTTAAAAAACATGGATTTAATTCTTTCTATTTCCCATTAATACAATACAATTCGTTGAGGGAGTGTTGAATACTTCCCCCTCAAAGTTGTGTCATTAAATGAAAGTAAACATGGAATTTAATTAGCATAAATTCAATAATAATATACGAAATATATGAAATCATTATGATAATCAAAATATAATAAACAAATTTATCATTTATGTTTCATTATTTAAATATAACAAATAAAATGAAATTACTGTTCCTTCCTACATATGGCCTACCATCACCCTGAACAATGAATATCATTTATTATGATATTCAATAACATGTCAAAACAAACATTAGTAAATTTGTCAAATTACACTTGAAATAGTGAAAACAATTATTGATTATTAACAAATGTGTAACAAGATATTATAAGAATATGATATATGATATTATAATCATTTTTGTGGTTCTAGTATTAGATAGTAACATATTTTGATGTACTTTACTAGAGTATAAATACAACCATACCAAAAATTAATGTTAAGGTAATGGATTAGGTCTCAATTTACATTCAATTGAGTCTTATTTCTAGTTTTGGAGATAATTTATTTTATATGTTTTATATAGTACAATATAACATTTATATGGTGAATATATTTTTTCCCATGTTATTATAATATTTTATTAATGATATTCCTTTATATTAATTATAATTTAAAATTTTCCAAGTGTTATGAGACACTTTGGAATGTTTAAATATTATTCCTCTCAAAAATTATATTAACGATTATCTATGAAATCTCACTTTCATAGAAACTATCAACTCTTTCATGAAACAAAAACATTATGATAAAAAAAATTTCCTTATAAATTTTTCTGAATAAAAATATATTAATATGATGGGTATAATTATTTTCTTAAATGGTATATCGTTTTCATACAGTGTTTACATAGATAGTTACTTAATTAACTATGTAATAATGGAAAAATATATATCTGTAATTTAATATGGATATTTCCTAAGGCTCAATTTTTTATTTAAAATTATTATTATATATGAGGAATAATTTGAACAGGTATGAAATGGGGGGGGGACTAGTGATAGATAACCCCTCAATTCATTAGTAGTCACATGAGAAAAAATAGATGGACAAAATAGATGGGTTTTACCCGATATCAAAAACATCTTGTGATTTTTTAATGATACTGGTTTTATATACCTTGTAAATATGGAGTACCATAATTAAAAATTTCAATCATATATATTCAATTATTATTTTTTCATCAAATTCTTCATCGACAAATATATGGATACCTTTCTGCTGAGTTCATTTATAGAATGGTATATGTTTCTATTTCGTACCTTACCATATTGATATTTTCATATTTATTTATTTTAAATTAATGTTTTATTATTAATTTACCATTCCCTATTAATTTATTACTACTGAATCTTTATTTAATCTTCTTAACATAACCTTAATGGTAATTTTACCTCACCCTTATTAGGACTCCATTACCATTTTGTGAAGAATAAATCTATGTGTATGAATTCAATGATGTACTTTATTGTATTTTTCTATGTTTAATGTTTTATTTGGTTTTCTACTATATTATTAGTATCATTAATGTAATATGGCCTTCGTGGATCGCTAAAATGGTCATTAATTTGGGATTTGATTCCTTATAGTCATGTTAATGTAACAATGTAATGCAATGGATTTTGGATTCTATGGTCGGTGTATTACTGTTGATATCAAAGGGAGGTTTAGAAATAAACATAGAATCTAGATTTAGATTACATAAATTTGGGAACATATCCCTATGTTAGAAAATAAGTATTATTATAGAATAACATTGTAAAAAAAATTTGGTACATATTATGTAGGTATTCCAGGAAACATATTCTTTTTTTGATAACACATGTGAACGTGGATAGGGAAAAGATATACCTAGGAGTAATATGTAAGAAAAATTGTTCTTCGCATGACATATGGTAACTAGGTTCATGATAATGGGCCTTAATATGCCCCTAGTTGGACACTCCTAAGGGATACTCTTAGGATAGTTTATATTTTATTTACCTACCATTATAATGGATTTAAATTAAATGATATCTCTAAGGTATCCAATTATTATTATTCTAGGATTTATGATTCATAAATATATGTTATGTTTTATACCATATTTATAATTATAAAATGTTCAGAATTTTATGAGTTAATGGAGTATATTCTATCATTCAGAAATGGGGAATTCAATGAAAAATGATGTTAATACTAATGTAAAGTATTGAGATTTTCTTAATGAGGAAAACAATGGAGCTGGTATTAAAAAAAATTGAGCATTGTGGACATATTATGGTAGCTTAATCCTATTATGAAAAAAGACATATCCAGGATGGAGAAACCTGTCCCCTTTTTAGAATCTCCTATGTTGGGATTCATTATGTAAAATAGGCCTTCATAATTTACATAGACTACTAATCGAAATTAAAATGAGCAGTGGATTTTTTTCTTTGGAGATGATATTCATTATTTTGGGAGGTAGTGAAAAGGAGAAGGTTACAATTGCATTAAATTATCTGAATTCCCATGTGGATCAGTTGTGGTCTCTGATCAAGGATACAAGGTAGGATGAATAAACAGAACCCCAAGAATAAATATAATTATATGATACATTCTTCAATAAATACTTTCCTTGTGACCAGAAAATCAAGATGAAGAGAATGATTCATAGATTAATGAGAATGGAAGAACATTCCATGGCAGATTATAAAGATACTATAAAATTGTTTTCAAGGAGTTATATGGATATAATATGAAACACAGAGTTAATGATTGACTACTTCTCTGATGGTATTAATATATATCATTGAATGGTGTCAGTTTCTCATTGTTTTTCATCATACAATTAAATAGATTTTTATACAATCAGGATGGGGAAAGAATTCTCAAAACCCTATAAATTCAACAGAAACCAAATGAATAAGAGGTATTTTGAGCTATAACAAAATAGGAATTCATCTAATAATAATAATATTCATGAGAAATTTCCATTCATTGAGAACTATAGAAATAATCACCCAAGGAAATGCATAAAAGGGAATTTGAGTTTGTTGTAACTACAGAGAAAATGGTGACCAAGAAAAAGAATGAAAAGAGATGAATAAAAAAGATATTATTCACTGATACAATTACATGGAGAATGGACACTTCAAATATGAATTCCCCATTAATCAATAGAATGTACCTATGAATAATATAAGGTATCATGGTCATGATTATGTTATTGACACAGTTGAAGTGGAATGATTAATGTTCATAGGAATTTGGAACCTTCAGTAACGTTGTAAATGTATTTTATCAATTATGTAATGGTTATATGAATTATGAAAAATGTATGTATTGTACAATAGTAACCATTCATTAATGATTTTAAAAAATGTGTTGATTAGTACTGATAACATATAAAAGTGATTCATAAGAAATTTGAACATGATGGAATATAAATGATTATGGGAAATATAAGCCTAAATATTACAATAATTTTGAGTTAACATTAGAGAAAGAGATTATTGAATGTCATAAAGTAAACTAGATACTACTAACTACCTCAAAAATGATTATAACGTGTTGGATCATATTCTTTTAGAATGTCTAACCATTTATGAAATGGTTTTGTATGTACTTTAGATGTGGTTTTAGATATTGTTATCTTATATCACTATATGATGAATATATTTCTATGAGATAAATAAGAAATAGTTTATGGAATACCCAAAAATAATATTTTTCTTATATAAACATAAAAATTAAGTAAATTTACATAAAAAAATAAAATGTGATAGACATACTCAACTCTAGGAAAAATGATCTTTAAAGCATAATGATGTCATAGTACCATAGTTTTTAATGAATCCAATAGCCTCGTTGATTATCAAGGATTTATAGCCTCTTGATTGATAGTGTTCTCCAAACAATGTTCTCTAGAACTCTATATAAAAAATTTATTTTTGTATTTTTCATCTATATCTATGTTTTTATTTCCCATAGTTGTTCTCTTACATGAGAGCCTAGTTTTGTGACCACTATTCTTTCCATCCTCTATTAATAATAATATGTGATATTAATCATTTTTGTGATGCGTGTCTTTCAACAATAGTATATTCTAAATCCCTCTATGAATGAGATAATGTTTATATTATGAGGACAACATTAATTTAAGTTGGGTATTATATAACACCCCCAAATTAAAAAATTAAAGCCTTATATTTGATACCCGACATGGCATGTGTCACAAAACAAAAAGGGGATATAATACCCTAATACAATAAAATATTTTTATAATGTTAAATAGATTATATATATTATATAGATATATTTTAATGCATGGAACATCAAAATTAGAAAGAGTTACATGAATGGGAGGCCACATTAGACAACTTTCATTACACAAAATACTATGTTTTATATGAACAATAATATATTTTTATAATATTACAAATTAATATAATATTATTTAAACTAGAAATTAAATTATTTTTCATTAATAAAATTATCTATCTTATGAAAATCTATAGTGCACACTATTCTAATATGAATTATTATTTTACAAATTAATTAAAAATGAATATAAGAACTGATTGAATATAAAAGAAAATGTAATTATTTATAAACTCATAATCCTTTATTACAAAAGAAAATTAAATTAATTACAGTTACCACGTTATTTAAATTAGAAATATTTTTTATATATCTAATAATATATTTTTAATATTCATCCAATATATTTTACAGATATAAAAAAAACCCCAATTTAATGCATAAAATACTATATTTTTATTATGAAAATTTTACCACATTTTAATGGAGTACCCATTTTATACCTATGTTTTTAAAAATTTATAAATTATATATCTCCCAATAGTCATATTCATTTTATTAAAAACATATAAATTATATTTGGATGATTTGTTTTGATTTTCTATTTGAAGATTAATTTTTAATGAATGGTGAAATAATACTAAATTTTATTTCAAAAATATCATATTCATCTTATTTAATTATAAATATAAATTAAATTTTTTATTAAATTTGAAGCATAATTAAATCATATATTTATCAATTAATCAAATTTTAGTCATCGAGATCAATTTATCTTTGGAAATTGATTAAAAAAATTGCAATCTTATGGAGGTTTTTACCATATTACCCACATTGTCTTCCTAACAATAGGATTAATTTTCAGTTAATTTATACCACATAAGTGAATGAAATATTCAAAAATAGATTCCCTATTTAGAATTAATAAAATTTATAACGTCTAATATGTTCAAGATTCTTTTTACCATAAAAATTAGAGAATGTGATTATAATTAAATTCAATGATTAAGAGAAACTTAACCTTGGGGAATTGTGATGCACCCATAAGGGGCTCTGAGCTAGGGTTTCCCCCGCCACCGCTTTCCTCTTCCTCACGGAGGATTGGCTAGATTTCGTTGCTTCAGCGCGGAGAGCTCTTGGTGTGTGGTCTCTCTCCTACAGCGGCATGTCTTAGTGGACTCGTTTATCTTCTCTCCGTTTGACGGCCTCTTCTGGATAGTGCTTCGCACAGAGGCACAGTGAGGGTCCATAGTTCGAGCTTCCTGCTACTGAGGTGAAGGTTGATGCTTCGTGTCAGAGTTGGCTGGAGGAGTGTTGTGTGAATCTGGACGGTGTGTGCATTCTTGAAGGTGTCTATGGTATTTTTTGTTCTGTCTTGTGGTCGTCTTCTTATTCTTCCATCGAAGGTTTTTCTCCGGAGTTCTTTGAGGTTCTCAGTGATGTTTTGATTGTTTGCCTTGACGGTGGTTTGCTTGATGGTTCGGGTTGGAGTTCCTTGCGAGATGCTTCTCTGTCGAGGCCATGTCCGATTCTTCACTTCTCTGGCATCATGTGCCTTCGCCGCCCTCCAGGTCGGATTGCTGTGATGGTTTCAAGGAGGCTCTAGTATGTGCGCTCGTTCATACAAGGTGTTCCAATTGGAGATTACAAGCCTTAATGCGAGCTTTGGGGGTCTGCTTTGATCTTAGATGGTGATGGTTCTGGTTTGGCAGTATGAAGAATGTCTCGTCAGTGTTTGCAGCGTTGACTATGGATCTGTTTTTCATCTAGGATTGATATCTTATCTAGATTATTTTGCACCGGTCATGGGTTCCGGCGATGTTGGATGGTGTTGAAGATGACGGTCATTCAATGTTGTCAATTTGCAGGCGATAATTGCGGATACATGCTACTAGACTCCGGCTATCACAGGTGGCCCTTAGCTCGAGGCATCCTTTGGTTGTGTGTTTTTAATTTCAAATTTTGTCTGAACTTGTATTCTAGTATCCCGCATGAACTTTTTGGTTACTACTTATCCTCAACGAGGCTTTTTGAAAATTAAAAATATAATTTTCAGTCAGTCAGAGAAAATTAACCTTAACAAATTACTCAACCCGAAACAGAAGACCTATAAAGACATATAATCTTATATAAAAGCTATTTATCTCAATAGTTACACAATATAATCTATTATCATGATTTTGGGGCATTATTGGATCCACTTTTAATCAGAAAAAAGTGTATGAAATTCTTTTGTAAAAATAGTTCTATACTGTCACTCCACTTCTACTATAAAGGGGCCTCGTATCCTCCCATTACTCACGGGTCTCAAGACACACTGGCTATACCATGATCTACTACAATAGTATCTCAACATCCCACCTATCATCATAAAATCTCTCATATGGAGTAGATAAATCCAATGTATCCTTTGGATAAAACCAAAAGTAGTTACCCAATTAAGATATAACATCATTGTTTAAGATTATTTTGGATTATTTCTATTATCCACCCAATAAAATTTTAAAAATCCATTATTTTATAACAAAATCATAATCCAAAGTATTCTAGTATTTTTTAAATCAAATTATTCATCATTAAATTGCACACACTTCTATATAATGGGTAATGAACATACAGTTTCTGTGTACGGTGAACTACAACCTCACGAAATAATGAATGTTTATTTTTCCTTTAAAATATTTCTTGGTTGGACATAATGAAAGAAATTTTTTTTACATATATTACATTTGATATTTATGTCCTTATGAATATTTAATCCCTTTATAACACATATGTTAAATACTTTTTAATTTATGTTAATATGATAACATTGTTAGAGGAAGTGTGGACTATATCCTCCTAAAGAGATGTGATTCATTCTCACTAAAAATGAAACATATTAATCATAATTTTAATAAATATTTATATAATATATTACATATAGATTATATTGGAATTTTAATATAAATATATATTATTTAATTTTCATTCTTTTCCAACAAAAAAAGAAATTAATGTAGTGTTCATGTATACATATGGCTTACCACCTCCATGAACAACGCATTTCATTTCTTATCATCAAACATAAAAGATTTATATAAATATACTTTTATGAAATAAATAAAATAATTCATTTATTATTTTCATCCTATATATTATTAAAATATGATCTATATAATAGGTGAATCGAATAAAAATTAAAAAACTACTTGAGTAAACAAGAAAAATGACACAGGAAATAGTGAAAATAATGAAATATTATTAACAAAAGTGTAATAAGATATTATAATAAGATGATATATGACTATATAAACATGTTAATGATTCTATTGGAAGCTGATAACATATTTTAAAACAAAATATTGGAGTATAAATACCACACAACCAAAAATTAATGTTATGGTATTGGATTTCATCTCAATTTACATTCCATTGTGACATATTTGTAGTTATGAGCCGTGATTATTTTATATTGTGTACATACTCCAATTGAAATGTTATATGAGGAATATATTTTTTATCATGATATTTTAAGCTTCTTATAGTTTTATTTTTTCATTGGAATTATTATTTATATGTTTCAATGTGGTATGGGACACTTTGGAATGTTTAAATATTATTACACTCAAGAAAGTACTTAATTATTATCTTTACAATCTCACATCCTAGATGATTTGAAAATCCCTATTAACAAAATGAATATGTTAAATAATATTTCCATATAACAATCCTTCAATATCAATATTTTTATACATTTATTATTGTTATATCCCTAAACTATATATAATTTTTCATATTGTGTTTATTTCGACAATTATTTGATTAAATGGGGAATAATTGATAAATATGTATCCTTAATTCCATATAGATATTAGATAATTCAAATTTTATAATATTTAAATTTATTATTAGATAATGAGAATTATTTATACTAATATTACATGGGTTTCTCCTAATAATAGATATCACTTCAATGTATATATTGTCTTGTGAGATGAAATTATTGGCCAAAATTGATGGGTTTTACCCATAACTAAACCATCTTGTAAAAGGTATTAGCTTTATTGGTTCCTTGTACCTAGAAAAAATGGAATACAATAATTATGCATTAAAATCATAAATATTCAATTATTATTTACCCATGATATTTCCCATCAATATTTATATGGATACATTTCATTTTAGTTCATTTATTAAAGGGAACGTGTTTTAGTTTCTTAACATTGCACGTTGATTTTTACATATCTTGTTATTTTAATGGAATTTGTTATATGTTATTTACCTTTATATGTCATTTTACTCCTATTTTTTTATTATTTCTTATACTTTACTTTCCCATGAAGATTATTTCAGATCACCCATATTATGTTTCATTTCCCCATGTTATTAAGAAGAAATATTTGATTTTTTCAAGGATGATGTTTATTTTTTATTATTATATAGCATGAATTATTTGGTTTTCCTATTGGATTATAGATATCATGTTTGTAATATATCATTCCAAGACTACACAACTGATCGACCTTTTTTTATTTAATTCCTCCCTATCATTCCAATTTAATAAATTATTGCACCGACTTTGGGCTTTTGAGATAGGGCGTTACACCTAAGGTGTTAAAAAGGGATTGAGATAGTTTTTTCTTGGACTAGTTCATAGTGTTATTGTTTTGAAATATAAAATTGATTTTAATGGTTAGAATATTGTTAGTTATAATAATGTTTCTCAAATTTGTGACCCATAATGAATGAGCATTGTATTTATGACCAAGAAACAGGCTAGGTGGAACCTATAATAAATTGTAGAGGTAAGTCAAATGGTGTGTCAAAGGTTATTATAAATATATAGGTAGAATGTGTGGTATTTGGGTTATCTAATGATTACAGACACATTTTTTCACATGGTTTGTATAACTACGTGGATGAACTGAATGAGGCTTCTCACCTTGGATAGTATCTTTTCATAAATAGTGCCCAGTTTTCATAAATATTTAGAATAACTATTCACCACCTTAATGATGTAAATTTAAAACTAGTTACCCATTCCTTTTACCCATCTATTTTATTCTTATTCCTCCATTAAACTCTCAGTAGCATGCATGGTATTTCACCTTCACCCTTTCACTAAGGAGAAGACCAATATAACTTATCCATACATTAATTCTATCACCATTATTATTATTGTAAGGATAACTGATGTTTTAACAAAATCTTATGTTCTCTTTTTAGATTCTCCCACAATTTTTTTAGTGTTTCTATGTTACCAAATATACACTATTTTTAGTGGTTTAACTAATGTCTCAATTTCTATCATTACTACCATAATAAACAATTGATAAAAAATTAATATTAATGAATTGGAGTAATAAAGTTGGTCTTATAATTATTCTAAATAAACAAGAGGTTTATATAATCCTATATTAAGTCGAATAATAGACCATTAATGAATTCCATCTAAAATTAATATCTCACAATATTTCTACCTATGTCCTAAAATAGATGTTCTATGTGACCTTTCTAAATTATAGGATGCTAAATACCATGAATGAACAACCCCGTAGGATGGGTTAATTTATAAATAATCATATATCATTCCTTAATTGGTTTTAACACAACTTTTAAGGTGTGTTGGTTTTCCTTGTGAAAATTGAATGTTGATATGGGATTTTGTTTTAATGAAATATGAATAGTAAGACCATGTTACCTGGTATAATGAAAAGATCTTAAAACATTACATAATTTTGAATTAAATGAATAATTCACATAAAGGATCATTTCATGTTTAGAGTTTTAGGGAGTTAGGCCATAACTATTACATTTCAAAATATTACAAAGTATACATTTCTACTAAGTTTGCTTTATTTACATAATATAAAATCTATTTAATAAATTTGTCATGTCTAGTTCCATGTTTTAGACAGCATGAATTTTCCGTGATCCCATCCTTGACCCTATTCCACTTTATGTCCTTTGAAAAACATTTCAATAACATCGGATTAGCGCAAAAAGCTCAGTAAGGGATACATATAGAAATAAACTATTAGTTTTTCCAAAAAACATGTAAACCATGAATACTAAATCATAAGTAATACTTTTAACCTTTATGAAGTAGTAAATACTTTTCACTGAATAAAAGATCATTTCTCACCCTTTTGTATCCAAGATATTACCAGAAAACCCGTATAAATATCCCATAAATTATAAAGGTAACATGGAACATAATCATACCTAAATGGAATAACCATACGGTCGAATTCCACACATGTCACTAAATTGAATAGACATATGGTCGACTTCTATACCAAATGCATTGGAGGTTATAACGTAACCTCCCATCCTGGTATTCACAGAATCTCCAATCATTTGGGTTATCAGGTAACCACCCGTCAAAAGTCCAAGTACCATTATGAAATCATAAGACATAAAACAAAAATAATGGAATGAAATCATTTCAATATTGAAATAAAAATATATCACTTAAATATATTTACATAAAAAATCCATTATCAAAAAATTTTCAATAACAAAATACATAATAGATTATATGGTATTTTTTTTTTAAAATCATTATGGCTTGTTGAGTAAGCCAAAGATCAAATAATACTCGTGGCAACGGAAAGGTCGTTGTCACCACGTACATTAAAAGAAACATTCCATTTTATCATTTAGTAAAAGGATTTGAAGAAAAATATTCCCATTGAATGAAATAAAATTTCAAAGGTGTTTATACATCGTATAAAATAAAGTCTTTTATTAAAACAAAATATGCCTCAATGAATGGAGATTGAGACGAAGTCCCTTACCGCGAGTCTGATTTTTCTTGTTCATTTCTTTTTATTATTGAATAATAAAATTTGGTCAATTTATAATTGCTTAAGGAAATTATTTAAAGTTTATAATTCAATTTATATCACAAATTATCATGTTATAATACTTAGATAATTATGTGAGTTCATATCATATGTTTTGTCGATGTTTGGTACTTAAGTTAAAAATGGACATCTTATAATTACATGTCATTCATGTGGTCAAAGGTTAATTATATCCAGAATGATATTCATTATTTTGATATCATATATATCATATATATCCAGCATATAAATTTATTTTTAATAGTACATAACATTTAGAGGTACGAAATGAAATGCACAGTTCATGGAGACGTTAAACATTACGTTCGCATGAACTCTACTTCAATTTTGATTTCATATTTATTGGAATTAAAACATAATGATACATAGTAGTATTATAATTCCTATATATTATCATATTTAATATCATTAACTCCATCCTTTATATGTACCACATATGTTATTAGTGAGTCATGTCACTTTCAGGGGGCGGTAGTCCGCACTTCCTCTAATGAGTTTATCATATTTACCCATAATGGAAATCATAAAGGTATTATATAAAAGATAAATACAGATGCATATAGTAAACATATACATAATATATATAATATATGAAAATAGTTTCATCTTAATGGACACCATTAAAGGTGTTAAAAGAATATTGAACATTCATTGTTTCGTGAGGCAGTAATTCACCACCAATAGAAACAGTATGTTATTTAACCATTATATGGAGGTGTGTGTATGTGTAAATAAAATCCTTCACATAAAAACATACTAGTATATTTATGAAACTGTTGTGGTTATAGAATCAATGAATATGAATGTTAGGGGGAGTGAAGTAGGAAAAATAAAAGAATGAAACTCGAGAGAAGACATTACCTCTAAATCAGGTAAATCTTTTTGATTTGATCCAAAGGCTTCTTTGGAAAAATTATACCCAAAGTGAGGATTCTATGAGTAAAAGAGTGATGTAGAGAGATATTATGATCATAGGTTGGACGATCCAAGGGATTGAGGGGACCAGGTAAGGGGGTAGAGGTTGGGGCCTTTTATAAGAGGGAGGAGGGGCACTCTAGGAAGGTCATGAAATGTTACTTTATTATGAAATTCTTTTCAGATTTTAAAGGTCCCACAATGGTATATTTCTATTAAAAGCTTATAAGGGTTCTAAATACACAAAAACAATATGTTTTAGACAACAATATGTCTTATATTTTACCTTATCTTTTCATTTTATTAATATTGTTCATTAATGTGTTTATCAATATATCATCATGGTGTTATAAATAAAATTGTTTATTTAATTTCTAAAAATTATAAAAAAACTACCATGATTTAGGAAATATATTTAGATTTCCAATGACTATTTATAGTATAAGAATTCATTTATGTAAACAAAATTAAAATTATTTTACTTAGATGATACATACTTTGGTTATATTTCCCTTTCTTTAAAAATAATATGATAAAAGGTCACTGTCACACGAAAGTGATTCCATGTGGTCCCATGGTTGGGACAAGGCATCCCACGGTCGTCCATGACTAAAAAAAGAATACTTTGACACATGTTGGGGTCATTTTATATTATTATGATATTATTTTATTACAATTAACTACCTGGTTAATAATTAATCACGATGATTAAAGATAATTACCATTGTTACTATTCATAATGTCCCAAAACAAAAAGGTCGTAATTAAATAATTTGGACCTTCTTATTACAAATATGGAATCCATTTTACCAAATTCTAAACACATAAATTTCTGTAATTAATTTGAAAATATTTCTCGTTGTCAAAACAAATAGCGTGTTTTTTAAGAAACAATATCTATCAAAAGATTGATAATTGTTTATGTCTAATTTCAATGTGAAATTAATTATAATGACCTCCATTGGATTAAAAAGAAAAAATTATATTATAATTACACATTAAAACCAATTAAAAATATAGTATATCCATATTATTAAATTATAAGAAAAAGATGTTTTGAAGTAAAATGCAGTATTTTTCACTTTTCATTAAAAACATGAACATTGTTAGAAAAATTCCAAAAATTTATCCAAAATAAATTTCAATGTAAAAATCCAAAATAATATGTGTATTTTGACAAATTGATATTATAAAATTGTCAAAAGACAGATTTAAAAAATGGTTTTCCATCAAATGGTGGAAAAACAATCTTTTAAAAATATTAGAGTATTCTATGATTAAGATTGGATTTATTTTCATTTTAAGCCTCTAAAACACTATCTAATTAATAAATAGAAAATGATATTAAAAAATATTATTCATTACATACATGGGATGTTAAATCCTTCCCCGTTTAAGAAATTGTGTCCCCATAATTTATTTACTTATCGAATAAGTGTGGGTATTTATCCCTCATTGCATTTTCTGATTCCCATGTTGCCTCTTCAACTATATGGTTTTTCCATATAACCATTAATTCATGAATTACCTTATTCTGCAACACTTTCTCTTTATGGTGAAGAATCTGGACTGGTTATTCTTCATATGAGATATTCTCTTCCAACTAAACTACATTTAGTCTCAAAACATGAGATGGATCGGGCTTGTACATCCTTAACATTGAAACATGAAAAACATTGTGTACCTGGATATAACTTGGAGGTAATGAAAATCTATATAAAAATGATCCAACGTCCTCCAGGATTTCATAAGTTCCAATGAACCTCAGACTTAGCTTCCTCTTTTGACAAAATGTATCACACTTTTCCATGGTGAAACTTTGAGGAAGGCATGATCACCTACCCCAAAAGAGGGGTCCTTCCACATGTTGTCTACGTAACTGTTATGCCGACTCTGAGTTGTTCCCATGTGCTTCTGAATCAAATGAACTTTTTCTACCATATATTCTACTAATTCTGGTCCCATCAGCTTCCTTTCCCCTACTTCATCCCAAAAATCAGGAGTTCGACACCATTTACCAAATAATGTCGCAAACGGAGCCATCTGTATACATGAATGAAAATTGTTGTTATATGAAAATTAAATCAAATAAATATGTTGGTATTAACTTCCCTGGTAATATATCATGCAAGAAGGTAACATATCCTCCAATGGACTGAATTGTTCATTCTGACTGCCCATATGATTATAGATGAAAAGCTGTACCAAAATTTAATTCAGTACCCAACGACTTCTGAAGGCCTTTCCAAAAGTTAGAAGTAAACATGGGATCACGATCAGATACAATGGAGAGGGGAAATCCATTTAACATTCCTATCTCATGGACATACAACCGAGAATGTTGATCTAGATAGAATGTATCTCGCATAGGAAGAAAATGAGAAGATTTAGTCAATTGATCAATAATAACCCAGATTGCATTATTAACTCGAGATGTATTTGGCAATCCCACAATGAAGTCCATGTATATATCTTCCCATTTCCACTATGGCCCAGTTAATCACCGAAGCATCCCTTTTGGTAACTACTGCTCTGCTTTAACCTACTAACAAGTGAAACACTTCACAGAAAAATCTACAATATCTCTTTTCATTCCATCCCACCAGTGATACTCCCACAGATCTCTATACGTCATAGTACTTATAGTATGAACTGAAAACTGTGATATATGAGCCTCACATAACAACTCATTATTTAAATGTGAAACACAAGGCACACCCAATCTCTTCTCAGTTCTCAAAACTCAATCATTATCAATATTAAATTCAAGCAACATACCCTTCTTAACAAGCTCTCCCTTTTTCTGTATCCCACTGTCTTTCAACTGCACTTACTAAATTATGTCTCGTAGAAATGATCTCACTGACACATAAAACAAAACAGAAGAACATCATGCACCAATAACTTCAATTCCAATGTTCATAAAATCAAAAATCAAAGGATCTCGTTCCAACGTAGCATGGTCAATGAAGCATTACTTTTTCAACTCAAAGCATCAGTCACATTATTTGCTTTTCCCAGATGGTAATGAATTGTACAATCGTAATCCTTGATAAATTCTATCCATCTCTTCTATCACATGTTCCATTTTTTCTGAGTGAATGTATACTTTAAAATTTTGTGATTGGTATATATTTCACACTTTACTCCATACAAATGATTCCTACAAATTTTCCAATCATAAACCACAACAGCTAATTCCAAATCATGTGTATAGGTTAATTTAAATCATGAGTTTTCAACTAAAATAAATCATTAGAAATTAACTAATCATTCTGCATAAGAACACAACCATGTCCCTTCAACGAAGCATCACTGTAGATAACTAACTCACTATTTCTGGAAGACAGTTCCAAAATGGGAGCATTCACCAATCTTCTTTTCAATTCCTGAAAAGAATCATCACATTCTTTTTTTTAAATGAACATAACACCTTTTCGATTTTACTTATTCATTGGACTAGTTAACTGTGAATAATCTTCAACAAACCTCCGGTAATAACCTGAAAACCCATGAAAACTACGGATCTTGGTTATATTTGTGGGACTTGGACATTCTTCAACAACTTTTGTTTTAGCAGGATCAATAGTTATGCCCTTTTTTGAAGGAATGTGACCAACAAAAAAATATTTAGCAACCAAAACTCACAATTGTTGAATTTCCCATACAATTTCTTTTCATTTATGTATTTATAAATAACTCTTAAATGAATTTAATGCTCCACTTTACTTATATAAAACCCAAAATGTCATCAATAAAAACAAGAAACATTTTTAACCTGTGACAACTGATCCATCACTAAAACAAACTTTTAAATTCTGATTCTCACCATATCAGGTTGCTGATTTGGAAGGTCATTTCCCTATGTTTGACTTCCAAGAAAAGCTTCATTATTTTCTCTATGAAAAACCATTTATAACATAGAAATAACTTATGCAATGAAACATGGTAATCTATAAATTCTATATCATTTCAATTTGACCATAATGTAAAAAATATTTTTGGATAATCATTTAATATAATTATAACTCCAAATGTTATCTAAACCGACCTCTAATACCGACTATAAAGACCCAGCTTTAAAACATTAAGTAATCTCAAATTAAATGAATAATTAACATTGAGAATATTTTTAGGTTTAGTGTTTTAGAAACATACTCCATAACTATTACATTGAAAAGTATTACAAAGTAGACAATTCTACTTAGTTTCCATTTTTTCATAATATAAAAACTTTTTAAAATAAGAGTCATGTCTAGTTCCATGTTTTAGACAGAATTACTTTTCCTTGATCCCATCCTTTACCCTATTCCAATTTATGTCATAGGAAAAACATTTCAAAAACATGGGATGAGCATAAAAATCTCAGTAAAGGATACATAAAGAAGGAAACTGTTAGTTTTTAAAAACAACATGTAAACCATGAATACATAATCATAAGTAATACATTTAACTTTTATGAAGTATTAAATAATATTCACTGAAAAAAAAGACAATTTCATATCCTTTTATAACCAAAAGATTACCATAAAACCCATTTAAATAAAACATAATGTATAAAGGTAACTTGCAACATAAACATAATTATATGGAATAAGCATACGGTCGACTTCCACACATGTCAATAAATAGAATATACATAATGCCAAATTCCATAACCCAATGCATTAAAAGTTATATTGTAACCACCCATCATAGTATTCACGACACCACCCATAATTTGGTTTATTATGTAACCACCTATCAAATGTCTAAGTACCATTTTAAAATCATAATACATAAAAAAATATAAAAAAATTGAAATCATTTCCACATTTCAATCACAATATATCAGTTAAATATATTGATATAACAAATCCATTATCAAATCCATTTTCAATACCAAAATAAATAATAGAGTATATGGTTTTTATTTTCTTTTAAAAACATTCGGCTTGTTGAGGAAGCCAAAGATCAAATAATACTAGTGGCGGTGGAAAGGATGTTGTCACCCCGTGCGTTAAAAGAAATATTCCTTTTTTTCATTTAGTAAAACTATTCATAGAAAAATAATCCCTTTGAATGAAATTAAATTTCAATGGTGTTTATACAGAGAATAAAAAAATGTCTTGTATTAAAACAAAATATGCCTCAATGATGGAATATTGAGTCGATGTCCCTTACCTCGAGTCCAACTTGTCTTGTTCGTTTCTTTATATTCTTGAATAATAAAATTTTGCCAATTTATAATTTATTAACGAATTAATTTAAAGTTTATTTTTCAATTAATATAACATATTATAATTTCATAATAATTAGTTAATTATGTGAGTTAATATCATACGTTTTGTTGATGTTTGGAACTTAAGTCAAAAATGGACTTCTTATAATTACATGTGGTTCATTTGGTCAAATGTTCATTATATATAGAATGTTATTCATGATTTGGATATCATATATATGAGATATATCTAGAATATACATTTATTTATAATATTACATAACATTTATTGGTTAGAAATGAAATGCACCGTTTATGAAGACGGTAAGCTGTACGTACACATGGACGCTACTTCCATTTCTATTTCATATTTAATGGAATTAAAACATAATGATAAATAGTAGTATTATAATTCAAGTATATTATCATATAAAATATCATTAACTCCACCCTTTATACGTACCATATATGGTATTAACGAGTCATATCACTTTCAGGGGGCAGTAGTCTGCACTTACTCTAATGAGATTATCGTGTTTACCAATAAGGGAAACCATAAAGGTATGATATAAAAGAAAAATACAGAAGTCTAAAGTAAAAATAATTATAATATATATCATATATAAAAATAATTTTATCTTAATGGCCACCATGAAAGGTGTTAAAATAAGATTGAACAGTCATCGTTTTGTGAGGCAGTAAATCTCCACTCAGAGAAATAGTCTGTTCTTTAACCATTAGACGGAGGTGTGTGTAAGTGTAAATCAAATAACTCTCATAAAAACATTTTAGTATTTTTATTATACTGTTGTGGTTATGGAATAAATTAATATGAATGCTAGGGGGAGTTAATAAGGAAAAAAATAGAAAGAAACTCGAGAGAAGACATTACCTCTAAATCGGGTAACACTTTTTGATTTGAGCCCAAGGCTTCCTTGGGAAGACTTATACCCAAATTGAGGCTTCTAAGAGTAAGATAGGGTTGTGGAGAGATAATATGAGTATATATTGGACGATCCAAGGGCTTGAGAGGTGTGGGTAAGGGGGTAGAGGTGTGGGCCTTTTATAATAGGGAGGAGGGGTACTCTTGGAAGGTCATTAAATGTTACATTATTAGTAAGTGATTTTCAGATTTTAAAGGTCTCAAAATAAAATATATCTAGTATAAGGTGATAAGGGTTCAAAATCCACCCATAAAATAGGTTTTAGACTTGTTAATGTCTTATATTTTACCTTATCTTTTAATTTCATACAAATCCTTCATTAATGAGGCAATCACTGCATCATCATGGTGTCAAAAATAAATATATTTATTTAATGTCTAAAAATTATAAAAAAATACCATGATGTAGGAAATAATTTTATCTTTCAAAGGAATATTTAGTGTCTAAGAGATCATTTATTTATATAAAATTAAAATTGTATTACATAGGTGATACATACTTTGGTTATATTTCCCTTTCTTTAAAAATAATATGATAAAAGGTCAGTATCACCCTAAAGTGATTCCATGGAGTCCCATGGTTGGAAAAAGGAATAAAATGGTCGTCCATGACTCAGAAAACAATATTTGGACACATTTTGGGGTCATTTTATTTTATTATGGTATTATTTTATTTCCCATAACTACAATGTTACTAATTAATCACAATAATTAAAGATAATTGCCATCGTTACTATTCATAATGTCCAAAAACAAAAAGGTCATAATTACATAATTTTGATCATATGATTAAAAATATTGAATCCATTTTACCAAATTATAAAAACAGAAATTTCAGTAATTAATTTAAAAATATTTCCCATTGTCAAAACAAATAGCGTGTTTTAAAGTAACAATAACTATCAAAAGATTGATAATTGCTTATGTCCAATTTCAAAGTGAAATTAATTCCAATGGCCGCCATTGTATTCAATGGTAAAAATATATTATAATTAAACTTTAATACCAATTAAAAATATAATATATTAATATACTTAAATTATATGAAAAATCAGTTTTGATATAAATGTAGTATTTTTCGATATTCATTAAAAAAATGAACATTGTTAGAAAATTACCCAAAATTTTTCCAAAGTAAATTTAAATGTCTCTATCCTAAAAAATAAGTTTATTTTGAAAAATAAAGATTATAAAAATTTAATAGGATTGATTTAAAAATGGTTCACTATCAAAAATCCGTAAAAAATTCTCTTAAAAATATTAGAGTATTATATGATAATGATTGGATTTATTCTCATTTTATGCCCCTAAAACACTATATAATTCATGAATAGACAAATCTATAAAAATATATTATTATTTATGTAATTGGGATGTTACACATGGCCCGTTAAAATCAAATTAAAATCATTACCGTTTTTATCTTTCCATTTCATTGACCAAATGGATGTAAATGTATTATATGTGGTTGGGATGAACCCATTTTAATTTTTCATTTTTTATAAAATTCCTTTG
The DNA here is from genome assembly GCA_963277665.1 of Viscum album. Lineage (NCBI taxonomy): Eukaryota > Viridiplantae > Streptophyta > Magnoliopsida > Santalales > Viscaceae > Viscum > Viscum album. Next base: position 150,248,420 of record OY728128.1, on the reverse strand, counting down.
GATATTAATGTATGGTAACTATTATTCCATGTATTATCTAATAGGATATATTTAAATTAATACAACAATCATTTTCATTTTTAATATTATTCTTTTGGTTGCACTTTCATTCTTAAAAGAATGAATTTGAGAGGCGCATATGACATATTTAGTTGAATTCTACCAACCATGAAATATTACTATAATATAACTTGGAAAATTATTTTAGTTCGGTTTAAAATGAATTATTTGATATCGAAGGAAAAAAATGGAATTATATTTTGCCTTGGACGATACATGGATTCTAATTCATAATTCCATAGAAGGGATAAAATGAATTATGAAATTATATTGGGGTCAACTATGGTCATGGACCTGGATCTTGTTAAACATGGGTAATGACTATGGATATATATGTTTTTATGAAATTATGTTCCATGTATGGTATCACATTGTTCAATAAGATTCATTTATATAATCTCTTTGTGAAACACCACACTAGGGTCTAGTCAATGTCTTATATATGTCCAATAATCTGTGTAGCACTATTTATTCAGTTATATTTTATAAATGAATATGATTCATTGTATTACCTCATGGGATTTGGATTCAGGGAATTGGAATTTTTTGTATTATCTTTTTGGGATCCCATAACTTATAGAATTGATGATATATAGTGAAGTGCCAAGATCAGTGTGAATCACTGAGATGGGGATGGGGTGAATCAGTGATCCCTTAAAGCTTTTTACTAATTGATACTTTATCAATTAAACCACTATGGCTTGTTAAGGCCTCGATACACTCTTCATGTATCTCTCAGCCATTCCTCGAGTGATGCAGTAAATGTAAAGGCACATGACACAATGATTTACAAGGTTTGGCACCAAAGGCCTACGTCATTACCATGTTGGTTATACGCCCCAACATGGTTTCTCCAATTATAATCTGTTAGTATTACAATGGTCGATACAGAGTCACACTGTATCTCTCCTGAGTCCCATAAGAGGGTCTTTATACTGCGTCCCACAGTGTTACCAGAGTCCCACTGGCCTGCTCCAGAATCCCACTGAAGACTTCTTCCACCCTGAGTCTCACAGGGGGCTTCTCCTGGCTCCTCGAGTCACACGAGTAGCTCTTCTTCACTTTAAGCTTCTTCAAGTATCTTCAACAGTCTGGGATAAAGACAGCTGGCCTTGCTCTTCACATCTGATCACTTGATCAGGTCTTCTCGTCTTGCTCAGGATTTATCTCCTTCTTCTCAGGATGACCTTGCCTCTCTCTTCAAGAGTCTTCAACAACCTCTGATAAGGTATGTTGGTCTTGCTCAAAACTTCTGATCACTTCTGTTGATCAGGGAATTCTCAATTACTGATAACTCAGGCAGCTGATGTCTTTAACATTAGTCTGGCTTCAGTCTCACTTCATCACAACTTCATGCACTGAGTGCATGGCATCTCTGCTTCCTCATGCACTGACTTCATGGCCTCTCAATTCTCTTCAAGAACTCTTGGTCTTGGACAACTCAAAATGCACACAAGCAGATTCAACTTGTTCGCGTGTGCACGTGCATGCATGCATGCATGAACTCCCCTTCTTCTCTTCCTTGGTGTGATAAACACTCAAAGAGTGTAATTTCTCCTTAAGCACACACACCTTAGTCACTTCACACACGTTGTTGTTTTTGTACACACACTTAAAAGTGTGTTATACTTTAGTGTGGATGTCCTCTTCCTTCTTCTTCTAAGTGTATACAATTTTAGTGCACACACTATGTTCGGCCTCTTTGTTATTTTGCACACACACTGTAACAGCCCAAGATTTTATAAAAAAATATTCTTTTTAATTTTATTAATGTCTTGTGTTGTACGCTACACCAAAAGGAGCTTGCACAACACACATCCTTGACTTGACTTGCATTACACGCAATCGCGACCTTCCTCGATAGCATGTGTAGTACGCAATACCGAGTTTCACTAAACAACGATATGCTATAAAAATATTATTAAAACTAGCCGTTATGAATAGTAATAACCACTTTTTGAAATCCAGTAAATCTTATTTTTCAAAATGAACATTATTTTTGGATTCGGAGTATCGAATTTAGCCTAAGGTGAAATTTTGGTACTTTTCGGATAACTTTCATATTCTGATGAATAGTGAAAATTACTAAATTATAATTAAAAACAACTTTTTTAATCGAAATAATTAATAGTGATAAATCATTAATTTGAGTGGTTTTAAAGTATATTTAGAATATATTTTTACAATTTAATACAATGTTGGTCATTGGATGTAGTTTCACATTTAAACTAGACATAAACAAGTGTCAATCTTTTGATAGATATTGTTTCTTAAAAACACGCTATTTGTTTTAACAACGGGATTTAATTATAAAATTAATTAATGCAACTTTTATGTTATGAATTTGGTAAAATAGACTTCATTTTTGAATTCGGAATATGAAATATAGATTGGGATGAAATTTTGGCATTGTTCTGAAAAACATCAATTTTTGATGAATAGTGAAACTACTAAGTGGTAGGTTAAAAACTGAATTTTGCATAAAACATAATTTTACCGCTTCTGTGAATGGAATTTCGAAAATCCGAGAGACACGGTTAATATCAAGGACTAAAATGTGGTTCAATGAGATGAAAATAATTTTTTGGTGAATAGTAACTTTTTACTTTTTTACCACTGTTAATAGTAAATAGGGTAACTAAGGGTAAATATGATATTAATATTACCCTAACACATGTCCTAATTCTATTGGACAAGTGTAATTCGTCGAAAAACAAACTTAGGAATAAAATATGACCATTTAGGCCCACTTGGAATAGATTAGGACATTTATTATTAATTTATTTAAAGAAGGGTTAAAATAGTTAAAATCAAAGTTTAATAAGTAAATCATTTTTAATATGGGGTTATACATAAGATAAATTCGACTATAAATATTCATTAGAAATCTAAAAAGCTTTCCTACATGATGGTATTTTATTTGTAATTTTTAGACATCAAATAATATAATTTATTTATGACACAATAATGATGCAGTAATTATCTTATTAATGAAATATTGACATAATTGATAATATAAATACCGAAATAAATGTAATTTAAGACTTTTTATGAATTCCACTAATTTTATAGGTTACTATGATATATTAGTGTTGATTTAATCAACTTGGTTTGAACATATAATTCTGTTATGACTTTCACAAAAATCATATATCAAATAGTGTCAAAATTGACACAAAATAGTTTTTAAATCAAATATTATATTATTAATTGTTATTTTATTCCTAAAAATCTACGGTTCGGCCAAATGACTTAGATAAGGATATATGTATTAATAATATACAATTTGGGGTTCGTTTGGCATGTTATAGTAAGTTTATTAACCATATAGTGAAAGAAAACAAAAAGACACGGTAAAAGTTAAATTATTTAACTTAGAGTTAAATCTAATTGATAAGGTTAAAATAATACCCTAAACTTGTCTAAATTCTATTGGTTGATAGGATTTCGACCCGTCCCCACTTTAGCTTCGAAATAAGACCCTTTGGAACCATTATAAACCGATTTTGACTTTAATATAAAATAATATTTTGAGATATTCCTAAGGTGCCCCTCTCCTCCCCTATAAAAGGACACCTCCTCCCCCTCCTCCTCACACCAATTTGAGCACTCAAGCTCGGCCAACCCCTGCCAAAATATCTTCTCCACTTCCCTAGAAACATCCTAGAGGTTCTGGTCTTACTCAAAGACCAATTTTAGTTCCCTAAGTGGAGGTCTCCAAAAGGCGCTTCAAAGAAGAGGTAATTACCGTTACCAATTCTTTCATCTTTATTTCTTCTTACACTTCTTCTTCTTAGGTGGTTTCATTAAGAAGTAATAACATCAGTATCACTCATATATTGATATGTTATTATAAGTATGAAACAACCCTATTTCACCATCTATCCATCCTACGGAAAAAGAAATCACTGCGCGTGCGTACGTACGGAATACCGTCTCCATGCCGTGGTGTAATCTATTTTCCACCACCACCTTACATGGATGGGTATAATGGTGTAAAGAATAAATATACATAGTTATTACAACATCATATTTATTCTGATATATTGTATAATACACTCCAATTAAATTCAATATTTATGGAAATGATATCATCGCTCGTGCGTACGTACGGACTACCGTCTCCACGACGCGATGAGATTCATTCTCCATGTTAACCATTTAAGAATGATTATAATGTATATATAAGAAATAATAATGAAATATATGACATTATAAAGCTACTGGATTTATTTATATATACATATGTATGTCATCTACTAACTTCCATTTCAAGACAATAAGGAAAGTAAAACAACGTTCATGCGTACGTACGGACTACCGTCTCCATGAACGGTGTTTTTCATTTTATTTATCTATCTATTATATATATATATATATGATATATAAATCATATTTTATATTCTGGAAGTAAGTAAATCATGATATAAGTAATAATGATGTCAAGAACAACAAGTCAAAACACCTAAGATAAATGAAACGATTTTACCCAAAACGCTTCTTTAACATGGAATTTACAAAAGAACGGGTAATATAATGTTATAAGTGAACCATATATGATATCATAACAATGAATATGATTCTGGAATAAGTCAATAACATGATTTAAATCATTATACAGGAGGTTTGGACACTTACAAAGCAAGTCGGACCTAAGGTAAGGGAAATATCACAATCTCATTTTTATCCGAGATTGTTTATTCGTAAGTATTTACTGGGGTGTATTTTATCATCCAAATACATGTTTCATTAATATGTAATATTATTTCCATCCACCTAAAGTTGTTTAAATCCATTTTTACCCTTCGGTGAGTTTTTAGTAATACGTATGAAAGGAATCTTTTGTCGTTTTTCGTACGAGGTACTTTTTGACTTTTCTGACAAAAGTACGAAGAATGTTTTTTTAACTTATACGGGACGAACGGATTTCTACTGTTTTATAAAGCCTTATTTTCATGAAGCTTCCTCTAAAATATTTCATGACTATTTTCAATAAAATCTCTTTCTTTTAAAATTGCATGATGTTTTGTGAAAAGAAATTGATTTTGAAGAAGAAAGGATATTTTCCTCAAGAATTAAATTCAAGTGTTTTATCAAAATTATTTTCCATCTAAGATAATAAAGGGTTCTGTATCTATCCATATTTTTACATTGATTTGACTATGTTGTGATGGAATTATGTTTATGAATTCCTTTATCTTATATGAATTGATTTATGATGTCATGATGTTTCAAGAATCCCATTTTTGTTACATGTGTTATGCGATGATGTATGTTTTATGATTATGTGGAACACATAAGAAAGGATTCATTATAAGATGGGTGGGACTTATATCTCCCTCCAATGCATTGGGTAAAGATTTTATATCTCATGAGATAGACATGGCTGGAACGGAAGGTTATTTCGGTTCAGTGATACAGGACTGAAACGAGGAGTGAACTCGGTTCAGAAAGGGACTTTGTCCACTAAGATAGTCTTGGCAATGAGTCTTGACTAACAAGAAATGATTCTCTATGATTATGTGTGTATGCCACAATGAGTAATGTTTTAAGTAAGGGTTTCATTTTCACTACTATGATTTATCCCATGTTATGAAATTATGCTCTCTTTTGCAGGTTAAGATTTCCAAAAATGTTATGCTCTTATGAAAATTATTTGATTGATATTTCTTTTGTTTACCCTTACTGAGCATTTGAGCTCACCCTTTTATGTTTTCTTTTCCCCAGGATATAAATAAAGGTTTTAGGTAAAAAAAAGGAAGATCTTTGTGGGAGATTTTGAAGATCTTTCACCAGGATTAGAAGATTACGTTCCGAGTTTCCAAAGACACTAAACTATTACGATCCTTGTGTGTATATTTTTTTTATGTATTAAGTATTCCGCAAAAGTAATGTAATGTTCATGTACGTTAGGCTTCGGGTCTCTACAGTTGGTATCAGAGGAAAGGTTTAGTCAACCTTTGGAAACTAGGATGCGAACACGTTAGTGAGATCCCTAGAGATATTTCTAAGGTATGTCTAGGGATGTCCCTAGGAATAAGTATACGTATAGGTTATAGTAATAGAATTACGCTAACGATCATAGAATTAAACCTAAGATGTTGGATATTGAAGGTACTCCCCCTTTATTATGTTGTTTTCCCTATCATGATTTTTGCCTCTCACACTATTCTTTTTGGGTTTTAGACGATGGCTGGAACCCGAAGGAACCGTGTTGATCAATGCAATGGACAATGCAATGATTGCCCTCCTGAACAAACAAATGGTATGGGAGATGGAGTGAAAAATCTTATTGCTATACTTACACAAGCTATGAATCATTCTGGACTTCCAAATGAGCAGAGAAGGGAACAATATTCTATTGAGTCCTTCATGAGGCAACGTCCACCTTCTTTCAGTGGGTCTTCTGATCCACTTGTGGCTGAACAATGGATCAGTACTACTGAAAAGATATTTTCAGTTCTTCAATGATCTGAACATGATAAAGTCATCTTAGCAGTATATCGTTTGGAAGGTGAAGCTGATCAATGGTGGAATCTTATCAAGAATACGAGGCCAAGAGATGAAATTGAGTCCATGGAATGGGATGAGTTCAAGAACTTGTTTTTCAGTAAGTACTTCCCTCGTATTCTTCGAACAAAGATGGAGAAAGAATTTCTTGAACTGAAGCAAAGGGACGATGAATCTGTTGGTACCTATGAAGCAAATTTTACAAGACTTGCATGGTATGCTTCTGGAATTATCATCCAACCTGAAAGTAAAGTTGATCGATTTTTTGTGGCTTAAAACCAAGTCTTCGAAGGGCATTAGCTATAAGAGACTTCAGTAGCTATGAAGAAATTGTGCGTTGTGCTATCAAGGTAGAAATGGAAGTTGGTGTTACATATCCATCTCATGGTTTTGAAAAGAAACGAAAGATGGAGTTCAAGGAGAAATCTCAGAATAATGGTGAAAAGGAGATGAATGTTTCCTTATGCACAAAGTGTGGAAAGAAGCATGGTGGAGATTGTCTAAAAGGGACTAGAAAATGTTTTAAGTGTGGAAAAGAAGGTCATCGAGTAGCTGAGTGTCAAAGTAATGGAAAAAGGGTTTCTAATGATGTGAATAAAGCAAACACTGCAGAGAACGCACCGCCAACACTTCAATGCTTCAAGTGCAAGGAAATGGGGCATTATGCTAATAATTTCCCTAATCCAAGGGTTAGTGATGATCAACATGAGCAACCACTGAAGGCAAAGGACAAAGGGAAATCACATGCGATTACTATTGGCAATGTTGAATATGACAACGATGTGGTGGAATGATTAAGTGTTTATGTAATGGGATTCCAAAATAATGTTGTATCATTGAGTATTGCAATATTTATTGATGTGGTATTCAAAGTGATTGAGATATTTTTTGGAAATAAGATGATATGCGCAAAATGAAGACGAGAAAATGAAATGTTTAATAGTATTCATGAGCTCATGATTGATATAAGGACTAAGTGATATCATGGTTTGAGTATATAGAATTTTGAGGATTTTGGTATGTGGAAAGTGTTAACTTTTAACTGCACTAATGTTTTCACTAAGGTATTCAAGAGAATACACGATTAAGGACTTTGAATGTTTGGAATGTGACCAACAAGACATATCTTATGATATGTGGGGATCAACGACAGTATTAAATCTCTGGTAATCGATGTCACTATATTATGAGAGTGGACTGCAGTATTATGTATAAGCCTAAAGATTAGACTGGATTATGTTGGACATAAGTTAGTATTGTTTAAGGATAGAAGATTTTCGATATTATTGATGGGATGTTATAGTAACGTAGTTTTAGAAAAAGGGACAACCTATAAGACGGGCGACAGCCCATCGCTTCGGACAAGGCTGTAGGAATCGAACCCACAACCAAAGTGCGACTGGCCTTTATCGCCTACCACTGACCTACAGGAAGTCCTTGTTTAGTAGAAACTAGTTTTATTATATTAAGCAGTATGATATATGAAGTATAAGTCCATTTTAGGAACCATATATGATTAATCTCACTATAGATCGACTTATGCATATAATTTTTGCTAACCTTTTGTTTGAGACAGATGGAATGACCCGTCGTTCTATCACATAATCTGCTAACACTTCACGAATAACAAATTCAACTTCATTTATTTAAGAGATGAAGTGGAAATTGTTCAAGGCACGAACAACAGTGATATTGTATCAAAATAAAGTAAGTATTTATTCTAATTCAAATTTTCAACTTTAGGGAAATGATCTTGAAAACCAAAAATGTTGTCCTAGTGATCTTATACCTGATGAATCAGATGGTACCTTAGATCGTCACAAATTGATGGATTTGTGATTACTGGATTTTCCATAGCCATGTTCTCTACCACTCTCCATCAGAACATGATGGTTAGATTTCTCTTCCATATCCATATTTTCACCTATGTGGAAACCCAGTGATTAGTTTATTTGGGTAATCGTTACATTTCATACTTTAGTTTTTAAAGCCAAGTTTTGGTATTCCCTTTTATGATGTGGGTTTCTATTAAAGAAACTTTCAAATAGTAAACCATTTATAACCCCGACGAATTTCGAGGGCGAAATTCATTTTAAGGGGGGTAGAATGTAACAGCCCAAGATTTTATAAAAAAATATTCTTTTTAACTTTATTAATGGCTTGTGTTGTACACTACACCAAAAGGAGCTTGCACAACACACATCCTTGACGTGACTTGCATTACACGCAATCGCGACCTTCCTCGATAGCATGTGTAGTACGCAATACCGAGTTTCACTAAACAACGATATGCTATAAAAATATTATTAAAACTAGCCATTATGAATAGTAATAACCACTTTTTGAAATCCAGTAAATCTTATTTTTCAAAATGAACTTTATTTTTGGATTCGGAGTACCGAATTTAGCCTAAGGTGAAATTTTGGTACTTTTCGGATAACTTTCATATTCTGATGAATAGTGAAAATTACTAAATTATAATTAAAAACAACTTTTTTAATCGAAATAATTAATAGTGATAAATCATTAATTTGAGTGGTTTTAAAGTATATTTAGAATATATTTTTACAATTTAATACAATTTTGGTCATTGGATGTAGTTTCACATTTAAACTAGACATAAACAAGTGTCAATCTTTTGATAGATATTGTTTCTTAAAAACACGCTATTTGTTTTAACAACGGGATTTAATTATAAAATTAATTAATGCAACTTTTATGTTATGAATTTGGTAAAATAGACTTCATTTTTGAATTCGGAATATGAAATATAGATTGGGATGAAATTTTGGCATTGTTCTGAAAAACATCAATTTTTGATGAATAGTGAAACTACTAAGTGGTAGGTTAAAAACTGAATTTTGCATAAAACATAATTTTATCGCTTCTGTGAATGGAATTTCGAAAATCCGAGAGACACGGTTAATATCAAGGACTAAAATGTGGTTCAATGAGATGAAAATAATTTTTTGGTGAATAGTAACTTTTTACTTTTTTACCACGGTTAATAGTAAATAGGGTAACTAAGGGTAAATATGATATTAATATTACCCTAACACATGTCCTAATTCTATTGGACAAGTTTAATTAGACCAAAAAAAAACTTAGGAATAAAATATGACCATTTAGGCCCACTTGGATTAGATTAGGACATTTATTCTTAATTTATTTAAAGAAGGGTTAAAATAGTTAAAATCAAAGTTTAATAAGTAAATCATTTTTAATATGGGGTTATACATAAGATAAATTCGACTATAAATATTCATTAGAAAGATAAAAAGCTTTCCTACATGATGGTATTTTATTTGTAATTTTTAGACATCAAATAATATAATTTATTTATGACACAATAATGATGCAGTAATTATCTTATTAATGAAATATTGACATAATTGATAATATAAATACTGAAATAAATGTAATTTAAGACTTTTTATGAATTCCACTAATTTTATAGGTTACTATGATATATTAGTGTTGATTTAATCAACTTGGTTTGAACATATAATTCTGTTATGACTTTCACAAAAATCATATATCAAATAGTGTCAAAATTGACACAAAATAGTTTTTAAATCAAATATTATATTATTAATTGTTATTTTATTCCTAAAAATCTACGGTTCGGCCAAATGACTTAGATAAGGATATATGTATTAATAATATACAATTTGGGGTTCGTTTGGCATGTTATAGTAAGTTTATTAACCATATAGTGAAAGAAAACAAAAAGACACGGTAAAAGTTAAATTATTTAACTTAGAGTTAAATCTAATTGATAAGGTTAAAATAATACCCTAAACTTGTCTAAATTCTATTGGTTGATAGGATTTCGACCCGTCCCCACTTTAGCTTCGAAATAAGACCCTTTGGAACCATAATAAACCGATTTTGACTTTAATATAAAATAATATTTTGAGATATTCCTAAGGTGCCCCTCTCCTCCCCTATAAAAGGACACCTCCTCCCCCTCCTCCTCACACCAATTTGAGCACTCAAGCTCGGCCAACCCCTGCCAAAATATCTTCTCCACTTCCCTAGCAACATCCTAGAGGTTCTGGTCTTACTCAAAGACCAATTTTAGTTCCCTAAGTGGAGGTCTCCAAAAGGCGCTTCAAAGAAGAGGTAATTACCGTTACCAATTCTTTCATCTTTATTTCTTCTTAAACTTCTTCTTCTTAGGTTGTTTCATTAAGAAGTAATAACATCAGTATCACTCATATATTGATATGTTATTATAAGTATGAAACGACCCTATTTCACCATCTATCCATCCTACGGAAAAAGAAATCACTGCGCGTGCGTACGTACGGAATACCGTCTCCACGCCGTGGTGTAATCTATTTTCCACCACCACCTTACATGGATGGGTATAATGGTGTAAAGAATAACTATACATAGTTATTACAACATCATATTGATTCTGATATATTGTATAATACACTCCAATTCAATTCAATATTTATGGAAATGATATCATCGCTCGTGCGTACGTACGGACTACCGTCTCCACGACGCGATGAGATTAATTCTCCATGTTAACCATTTAAGAATGATTATAATGTATATATAATAAATAATAATGAAATATATGACATTATAAAGCTACTGGATTTATGTATATATACATATGTATGTCATCTACTTACTTCCATTTCAAGACAATAAGGAAAGTAAAACAACGTTCATGCGTACGTACGGACTACCGTCTCCATGAACGGTGTTTTTCATTTTATTTATCTATCTATTATATATATATATATATGATATATAAATCATATTTTATATTCTGGAAGTATGTAAATCATGATATAAGTAATAATGATGTCAAGAACAACAAGTCAAAACACCTAAGATAAATGAAACGATTTTACCCAAAACCCTTCTTTAACATGGAATTTACAAAAGAACGGGTAATATAATGTTATAAGTGAACCATATATGATATCATAACAATGAATATGATTCTGGAATAAGTCAATAACATGATTTAAATCATTATACAGGATGTTTGGACACTTACAAAGCAAGTCGGACCTAAGGTAAGGGAAATATCACAATCTCATTTTTATCCGAGATTGTTTATTCGTAAGTATTTACTGGGGTGTATTTTATCATCCAAATCCATGTTTCATTAATATGTAATATTATTTCCATCCACCTAAAATTGTTTAAATCCATTTTTACCCTTCGGTGAGTTTTTAGTAATACGTATGAAAGGAATCTTTTGTCGTTTTTCGTATGAGGTACTTTTTGACTTTTCCGACAAAAGTACGAAGAATGTTTTTTTTAACTTATACGGCACGAACGGATTTCTACTGTTTTATAAAGCCTTATTTTCATTAAGCTTCCTCTAAAATATTTCATGACTATTTTCAATAAAATCTCTTTCTTTTAAAATTGCATGATGTTTTGTGAAAAGAAATTGATTTTGAAGAAGAAAGGATATTTTCCTCAAGAATTCAATTCAAGTGTTTTATCAAAATTATTTTACATCTAAGATAATAAAGGGTTCTGTTTCTATCCATATTTTTACATTGATTTGACTATGTTGTGATGGAATTATGTTTATGAATTCCTTTATCTTATATGAATTGATTTATGATGTCATGATGTTTCAAGAATCCCATTTTTGTTACATGTGTTATGCGATGATGTATGTTTTATGATTATGTGGCACACATAAGAAAGGATTCATTATAAGATGGGTGGGACCTATATCTCCCTCCAATGCATTGGGTAAAGATTTTATATCTCATGAGATAGACATGGCTGGAACGGAAGGTTATTTCGGTTCAGTGATACAGGACTGAAACGAGGAGTGAACTCGGTTCAGAAAGGGACTTTGTCCACTAAGATAGTCTTGGCAATGAGTCTTGACTAACAAGAAATGATTCTCTATGATTATGTGTGTATGCCACAATGAGTAATGTTTTAAGTAAGGGTTTCATTTTCACTACTATGATTTATCCCATGTTATGAAATTATGCTCTCTTTTGCAGGTTAAGATTTCCAAAAATGTTACGCTCTTATGAAAATTATGTGATTGATATTTCTTTTGTTTACCCTTACTGAGCATTTGAGCTCACCCTTTTATGTTTTCTTTTCCCCAGGATATAAATAAAGGTTTTAGGTAAAAAAAAAGGAAGATCTTTGTGGGAGATTTTGAAGATCTTTCACCAGGATTAGAAGATTACGTTCTGATTTTCCAAAGACACTAAACTATTACGATCCTTGTGTGCATATTTTTGTTATGTATTAAGTATTCCGCAAAAGTAATGTAATGTTCATGTACGTTAGGCTTCGGGTCTCTACACACACCACTAATGTAAGTCTTTTTCCTTCCTCCTTCACTTTCAACACACCCAAAATGTGCTCTTCCACATTGCACACACACTTGGTGTGGTCTCGGCATCCTTCAATTTCCTAGCACACACCCACTCAAAATATGATCTTCACTTTTCCCACATAAGGGCTACGACCTCCTCTTGTTCATTTTGCACACAAGGAACTAAGGCCTCAGCCTTCCCTTCTTCTTCAAAGTGCGCAAGTGAAATGGGTGCAAGGGCCAATTCTTCTTCAACACTGTCGCGTAGGGTATTGGTGCAAGGTACGCGCAAATTACAAGGAACCCAAGGGCCGTGCAAGGCCTTGGGTGCAAGAGCACCTTGGGCACACATGGTGCAAATCACCTCGGCCGCGCAAGCTCCTCCTTCCGCACAAGTATGCAGGCAGTGAGGGATCTTCCTATCACACAAGGGAAGTGCACAGGGACCTCCTTCAGAGCCTCAGGTGGCTCTGGAACCTTCAACTGCGCAAGTAGTTGTGCATGGCTCTTTCTTCGCGAGGCAGAGAGCACTCACGGGACTCCTCAAAGTTTCAGCAAGTGAACAGAGAGCCTTAGCCTCTCTTTTTATAGGCAGAGGGATGCCTCAAATCATCTGCGGGATAAATTTTGAATCCCTGAGATTATTGGGTTTTCAAGATTCTGTGATATCTTGTATTTATCCTCTGTTTCCATGCGGGTTCCCTTATTTTTCGCCTCTACGTGCATGCGACTTAGAACGCATGCATGGACTTCTGTTTAGGATAATCCATGAAAAACATAAACCATCATGTCCTTGCACCTCCGGTTGCTTCGAGCAACCTAGAATTCTCCGATACGTTGCATGCATGCCCATTTTTATGCATGGATATGTTCAGTAGGGCCAGAGGAACTCCATGGACACTTTACCTCATTCAGAGGTGTCCAGGAACTCAAAATCCATCTTTGGGAGGCGCCTGGTTTGAAAGAGGAGTCACGGGTGGCCTCGTGAGAGCTCAAGGTAGAGGACGACTCCTCAACCGTTGGATCCAGAGTTGAGAAGACATCGGATGGCCGCGATAAGAAGATCTTGGGTGGGATCGATCGTGCAGTCGAGATCTGGCACGCGATCGATCGGGAGGCCAGGATTCGCACCGTGGCAAAATCCTGCGTCCCACATCGAAACGAACCGCAGATTTTCCGTGTTTTATTAACCAAGAACTCTCGAAAGCCGCTCAGTTGATCTTCCCCCTGCACGGTGCCGCCCCGCACCGTGTTCTCTCTGCGGGCGAACTCTTGCGCCCACCCTTGCCACTCGGGCGCGCCACTGGCGCCCACACTGCGTCCTGCGGGTGCGCTCCAACCTCAAGGATGCTACCTTGGCCTTGAGGGTTCCCTTGAACGCGGTTGACCCTCGGGTCCCACATGTACTCGAGGTGATGACCCTCGGCTGGCCTTCCTTGGTGGCCCTCTTTTTGCAAAAGTTTAGAAAAAGTTCTTTGTTTAAAAACAAAGTGACAAAGTTTAAATGCCAAATGCCAAGCCACTTCTTCCAAGCCATTCTTCCTCTTATCCATTCTTCTTCTTCTTCAAAACAATTACTTTCTTCTTCATTAGAATTCCTCCATTCTTCTTCAACATATAATCAACATTTAAGAATGGAATTCCTGAAGGGTCTTCCTTCAACCGATGCTCCTGAATCAAATAATTCATCAAAATTTATCAATGATCCAATCAGAGATCAAATTGGAACATCTTCAAATTCACATGCACTAAGTGATAGTGCATGGACTTCATTAGCACCACTCCACCGACTTAGGATTTGTGGATGGTTCTCCTCATCTCCTCATGCATTGTTAAGACAATTCATGGTCTTCTAATATTTTTGTGACATTGTATCCAGTTGATACAAGTTCATGGAACTTTAAGATCAGCTGATCAATCATCTGATGTAATGATTTTATGCTCCATCATCATCAATTATTCAAGTGGTGTAACATAGTATCATCTTGATAGTGGTGTAAGTTAGTATCATCTTGATAAAAGTATTTAAACATTAAGATCAGTTCTACAATCGTCTGATATAGTATGAGAATGTTTCAACCATTTCCTCTAATGTCACTAAGTGAATCTCCTAAGTGACATGCATCTTAGTTCTTTGGCCATTCTCCATTCATCACCACCACATCCTTTGTCATTCACATATTGAAACTCCTTGACATCCATCCATTCATTCCTTGACAACATCATGCCTCATTGAAAACAAATGCAACACAGTGCACTTTAATCTCCTCCTTTGTATTTGTTGGAAATACACTAGAGCACATATGAATGGGTCACTATGTGTGCCAATATTTCTCCCCTTATTGGAAATCAAATGCAAAGATTTGGTGTGCTTCACTTTCAAAAATCTCTTCCTCCCTTAGAAAAGCATTATATTTAAAATCACTAAGAGAGGGATGACGTCACATGTTCTCTTTAGCAAAGAACCTTTAGTATATCAACTCTAAGTCTACGTGGGCTAACCCGGTGTAGAAAACAAGACTGATGTAACCACGGAACTCAATGCTGTCCAACATTCACTGTACATGTGAGATCATGCTCCAAGGGGTTGAAATTTTTCAAATATAACAATAAATTGCTAAAGCCTGTACATACATCACAAGACTCATTAGAATGTTCAGTGCAAAGATAAAGCTCCCCCTTTCAACCATTTTACTTCAATCAATACTCCCCCTTAATTGTCATGATGAATACAATTATGAAACAAGGGATGAATGTATGATTAGAATACCTTCAGCTTTTCTCATGATGGTATTAAATCTTAGAATACCATCTTCTCCAGATTGGATCCCCCTCAAGGGGTGCACTCCATTCTGTCCAAACCACTCTCCAGATGAGAATGATCATCATCTTCAATTCCCTGAAATGTTAGCACATGTAAATAAAAGTGGTTAGGGAATATGATGGAACCTCTTTGGTTTATCAATGTGAACAACAAGTTTGAGAAGATTCTCTCAACCGAGATGTCCCATTTTCACCATTCTTCACACATGAACATTTGATTTTCAATGATGTTTGTGCTGGTGTGGATCTCAATACATCTTCATGTGAAATCTTCTTCTTCCCTTTTGCCTTAGCAATTGCCAGAACGTCATATTCAGCTCTTTGCATATCTTTGGCAAGTTTCAACTGATTTGGTCGTATGACTAGTAAGTCACTTGGAAGTGTGGCCTCATTTTTGGATATTCCACATGGTTCATTTGATGCTTTCAAGCTACCTTTCTTAGGCAACTTGTTTTCAACCAATCCCTTCTGCTTCATCTGGATTGATTGTATGTTTGAGTCCAGTCTGCCTCTATTTAATTTCATGGCTTGTTTACAATGATCCATGATTTGTCCTTTCCTTCAACAGTAGAAGCATGTTTTCTTTTTGGTGGTCCTTCTGGATGCATCACCATTCATGGATTTCCAATCCACGGACTTCTCTTCCTTTGACAAAATCTTATTGGGAGCTTTTTCAGATTTCTTCTACTTGCTTCCCAAGGATGCTTTCTGAGCCAGGTTCTGTGATATTTTCTTCTTTTGATCTCTGGATACAGTTGGAGATTGACATGTATCTATTTGACCACTTTTGCACACATACCAGATGTTATCAAGCAATCCAAATCTGTTAGCAGTAAACAGATGTCTCTGGACCTGTGGATGTTGCTTCTTTACTTTTGGCTTGCTCCCCCTTGGCATGGGCTTCCTTTGTGCTTTGACATTCAGTGGATTGTACCAACAATCCTTTTCACAGTGTCCATACTTATTACAACACCCACACTGACCCACAAATCTTGACCTCTTCAGTCCTTCTGATTGTTGGGTACTTTTCTTGACCTTCTGTGTTGTTTCAGGAGAGCTCTCTTTCTTTATTGTCTTCATCCATACTTGTTTGGAATTATTCTTCCATCCTGCACTTTTTGTGGAAACACAATTAGAATAATCAATACAAGATGGGATGGATGATACCTTCTTCTTAGAAGTTGTTGCCCTTTTATTAGAGGTTGTCCTTCTTTTGGAATCATCCTTCTCAATGCATACATGAGTAGCAACATTTCTTCTTTCAACTGACTTAGAGGATTCAGCTTTGGGTGATTGCAGATTTTTCAATATCACCTCTAATTCAAGGCATTTCATGTTGAGGGATTTCTTCTTATCCTCAACCAATCTTAACCTTCCTTCCCAATTTTCTTTCAGCTCTTTCATCTGGTCATCATGCACCTTTTTCAATTCTTGCAATGAGTTGTCAAGCTCCTTCACCCTTTTGACTCTCTCTTCTAGTTGAGCATCTTTGACAACCATTGAAACTCTGTGCAATTTTTCCAGTGCACGGAAAACTTCTTTGACCATTTTCTTAAAGAATTCTTTCTCAGAAAGGCTTCTTTTCAATTCTTCAGTAGTGTCTTCATATCTTTCATTGCAAAGAGATATTGTTTCATCTGTAGCCTTCACCAGCTTTCTGAGAGTGTTGGTTATGCCAACCCTTTTAGCCAACTGATCTTCCATTGTATTGGCTTCTTCTTCTAGCTGTAATTTTTCTTCTTGAAGATCATGGATTCCTGTAGCTAAACACTTTTCCACTTCCATGGGGACTGTCTTCTGAAGATATTTGAGTGCATTTTGAAGATCATTCATTGTTCCAACTTCATCACAGCTAGTACAGGCTTTCTTCATCTTCTTGGCCTGTTTCTTCATTCTATTTTTCTGAGTCATGGCAAATATCTCCATTTGAGGCTGGTCGCTCATTTCCTCAAATCTGCACTTCATAAAGACCCCCTTGGATCTTTTAGAGGGAACCTCCCTATGATACCAATTGAAGTGCCCAGATCAGTGTGAATCACTGAGAGGGGGAGGGGGTGAATCAGTGATCCCTTAAATATTTTTACTAATTGATTCTTTATCAATTAAACCTCTATGGCTTGTTAAGACCTTAGTCCACTCTTCTTGTATCTCTCAGCCTTTCCTCGAGTGATTCAGTAAATGTAAAGGAAAAGGACACAAGGATTTAAAAGGTTCAGCACCAAAGGCCTATGTCCTTGCCATGTTGGTTATACGCCCCAACATGATTTCTCCCATTATAATCTATTAGTATTACAGTGGTCGATACAGAGTCACACTGTATCTCTCCTGAGTCCCACAAGAGGGTCTTTATACTACGTCCCACAGTGTTACCAGAGTCCCACTGGCCTGCTCCAAAATCCCACTGAAGACTTCTTCCACCCTGAGTCTCACAGGGGGCTTCTCCTGGATCATCGAGTCAAACGAGTAGCTATTATTCACTTTAAGCTTCTTTAAGTATCTTTAACAGTCTGGGATAAAGACTGCTAGCCTTGATCTTCACTTCTGATCACTTGATCAGGTCTTCTCGTCTTGCTCAAGATTTATCTTCTTCTTCTTAGGATGACATGGCCTCTCTTTTCAAGAGTCTTCAACAACCTCTGATAAGGTATGTCGGTCTTGCTCAAAACATCTGATCAATTCTGTTGATCAGGGTCTTCTCAATTACGGAAAACTCAGGCAGCTAATGTCTTTATCTTCAGTCTGGCTTCAGTCTCACTTCATCACAACTCCATGCACTGAGTGCATGGCATCTCTGCTTCCTCATGAACTGACTTCATGGCCTCTCAATTCTCTTCAAGAACTCTTGGTCTTGGACAACTCAAAATGCACACAAGCATATTCAACTTGTTCACATATGCACGTGCATGCATGCATGCATGCACTCCCCTTATTCTCTTCCTTGGTGTGATAAACACTCAAAGAGTGTAATTTCTCCTTAAGCACACACACCTTCGTCACATCACACACATTTTTCTTTTTGTCAACACACTTAAAAGTGTGTTATACTTTAGTGTGGATGTCCTCTTCCTTCTTCTTCTATGTGTATACACTTTTAGTGCACACACTATGTTCGGCCTCTTTGTTATTTTGCACACACACCACTAAGGTAAGTCTATGGCCTTCCTCCTTCACTTTCAACACAACCAAAATGTTCTCTTCCACTTTTCACACACACATGGTGTGGTCTCAGCATCCTTCACTTTCCTAGCACACACCCACTCAAAATATGTTCTTCACTTTTCCCACATAAGGGCTACGACCTCCTCTTGTTCATTTTTCACACAAGGCACTAAGGCCTCGGCCTTCCCATCTTCTTCAAAGCGCGCAAGTTAAATGGGTTCAAGGGCCGCTTCTTCTTCAACACTGTCGTGTAGGGTATTGGTGCACGGTCCACACAAATCACAAGGAACCCAAGGGCCATGCAAGGCCTTGGGTGCAAGAGCACCTCAGGTGCGCAGGGTGCAAAACACCTCGGCCACGCAAGCTCCTCCTGCCGCGCAAGTATACGGGCAGTGAGGGATCTTCCTGTCACGCAAGGGAAGCACACAAAGACCCCCTTCAGAGCCTCGGGTGGCTCTGGAACCTTCAGCTGCGCAAGTAGTTGCGCAGGTCTCTTTCTTCGCGAGGTAGAGAGCACTCACGGGACTCCTCAAAGTTTCAGCAAGCGAACAGAGTGCCTCAGCCACTCTTTTTATAGGCAGAGGGATGATTCATATCATCCGCGCTATAACTTTTGAAGCCCCGAGATTATTGGGTTTTCATGATTCTGTGAAATCTTGTATTTATCCTCTGTTTCCATGCGGGTTCCCTTAATTTTCGCCTCTACGTGCATGCGACTTAGAACGCATGCATGGACTTCTGTTAAAAATAATCCATGCAAAACATAAACCATCATGGCCTCGCACCTCCAGTTGCTTCGGCCAACCTCGAATTCTCTGATACGTTGCATGCATGCCCATTTTTATGCATGGATATGTTCAGTAGGGCCAGACGAACTCCATGGACACTTCAGCTCATTCAGAGGTGGCCAGGAACTCAAAATCCATCTTCGGGAGGCGCCTGGTTTGAAGGAGGAGTCGCGGGTGGCCTCGTGCGAGCTCAAGGTAGAGGACGAATCCTCAACCGTCGGATCCGGAGTTGAGAATACATCGGATGGCCGCGATAACAAGATCTTGCACGGGATCGATTGTACGGTCGAGATCTGGCGCGCGATCGATCGGGCGGCCAGGATTCGCTCCGCGGCAAAATCCTGCGTCCCACATCGAAACGAACCGTGGATTTTCCGTGGTTTATCAACCATGCACTCCCGAAAGACACTCAATTGAAATTCCCCCTGCACGGTGCCGCCCCGCACCATGTTCTCTCTGCGGGCACACTCTTGCGCCCACCCTTTCCACTCGGGCGTGCCACTGGAACCCACGTTGCGTCCTGCAGGTGCGCTCCTACCTCAGGGATGCTGCCTTGGCCTTGAGGGTTCCCTTTAGTGTGGTTGACCCTTGGGTCCCTCATGTGCTCGAGGTGATGACCCTCGGATGGCCTTCCATGGTGGCCCAATTTTTGCTAAAGTATAGAACAAGTACTTTGTTTAAAAACAAAGTGACCAAGTTCAAATGCCAAATTCCAAGCCACTTCTTCCAAACCATTCTTCCTCTTCTCCATTCTTCTTCTTCATCAAAATAATTCCTCTCTTCTTCATTAGAATTACTCCATTCTTCTTCAATATATAATCAACATTTAAGAATGGAATATCTGAAGGGTCTTCCTTCAACTGATGCTCCTGAATCAAATAATTCATCAAAATTCTTCAATGATCCAATCTGAGATCAAATTGGAACGTCTTCAAATTCACATGCACTATGTGATAGTCCATGGACTTCATTAGCACCACTTCATCCACTTAGGAGTGGTGGATGGTTATCCTTATCTCCTCATGCATTTTTAAGAAAATGCATGGTCTTGTGATATTTTTGTGACATTGTATACAGTTGATACAAGTTCTTGGAACTTTATGATCAGCTCATCAATCGTCTGATGTAATGATATGATGCTCCATCATCATCAATTCTTCAAGTGGTGTAACTTAGTATCATCTTGATAGTGGTGTAACTTAGTTTCATCTTGATACAAATATTGAAACATTAATATCAGTTCTTCAATCGTCTGATATAGTTTGAGAATGTTTCAACCTTTTCCTCCAATGTCACTAAGTGAATCTCCTAACTGACACGCATCTTAGTTCTTTGGCCATTCTCCATTCATCACCATCACGTCCTTTTTCATTAACATATTGAAACTCCTTGACATCCATCCATTCATTCCATGACAACATCATGCCTCATTGACAACAAATGCAACACAGTGCACTTCACATAGGATAATTTCCCATGTCTCGAGTAGAACCCCACTGGGTAAAATGCTAATGGTATTATCTTTTAGATTACCCCCATTTTATTGTAATTAATAACAAGAATCATTAGGAATCAAATATGAATATCTGTATAAATAGAAAACAATGATATATATCTTAGGCACTACCTTTATTTATATAATGTAAAATGATCAAATACATTTTAGAATATGATGAAATATTATTGTTCATCCATGTATCTTATGAGGATCCTGATCCAAACAAAAATTATTTACTTTTATAGATGACAATTAATAAACCATTACATTATTCATTTTATATTGATAGAATATATAGTACGTTACACCATTGGTGATGTCTTATAATGTTTTCTCAAACACTAAATGTTATGTTGTTTGGTACCCAAATAGTCTTCATAGATATTCATAGGGATTAAGGGAACAACCCAAATATGGATTCATTTTTTGATTTCTAGGATTCAGTATGGGAGTAGAGAACCAATTTAGTTCATGGTATTCTTTTTATGTTTATATTTTTGTGTATTTTACAAAACAATGTATTAAATTTAATTTTTAAAACCTACTCCACATTTCATTATAAACATGAAATGGTCATTTTTGTATAGGATGATCTTTTGTATTGTTGCAGTAATTGTTATCCTAAATATTTTCAAATGTTGTCTCTATTATACTAAATTTTATTATTTTTGTGTTATTCACCACTGGGATTCACTATTATAAAATTGGTTATAGTCTCTGAACCCGACACTTGTAGAACCTCACTTCAAGTTAGTGACCTCAAGTGTGTAGGGATGTGTGATTAAGGCCACATGGCCTACTATTTACGTGATGTCACTAATAAAATAATTGGATGTATTAATAAACATATATATTATAATAAAATGGATTAAAATATTATATTCATTATGGATAAATTAGTATTTTTATAATCAATATATAATAAAATTATACTACATCCAATCATCTATATGTGTCATGTGAGAGACTCTTCAACTTGGAACATCAATGATATCTGATTCTATAGTTCACGAAACATCCACCACATTCAAGAAGTGACATGAAAAAACAATAATATAATATCCCAATGTAATATTTTAAGTGTAGGAATCATACCCACAACCAATGCATATTTTTTAAAAACAAATTAATTTTATTCTAGTTTAAAATATATTTATATAGTAAATTTAATATATTTTATTTTAAAAATTGATCATATTATTTTAATACAATCATTAGTCTTTGAAGAAAAATATTTTTTTCAAAATGAAACACTTATTCAATAATTTTTATAGATATTGAAAAAACCAATTATTTTATCAAATTTATTAAAATCAGGAAAAAAATAATTGAAAAATAGAAATAAGGATTGAAAAATTATTATTTTTAAACTAAAATATTCCATGTGAAACACATAAATGAATTCAAAAATAAATATACATAAATATATAATAAACATAAGTATCATGATAATATTGGATACTTAGTGATAATATATGACAATGTAGACATAAATATTATAATAAAATCATGTTGGATGGAAATAAAGCTACCATATCACACAAATATACCATACCTAAACAAGATGTGAGAACAAATACATATATTGGGAGTTTTCCAAAAACATGTATTATAGTTGGAGCATAATAATATACTAGTATACCATGTTGAAAATTTTTTCCATCATAAATACCCATGAGTTCACGTGATGTAAAACTACATCTCGTCTAAACTGAATTCCAATTCAATATAACCACACAATGAAACCAATAAAATCACCCACACCATAAAACACCATTTCTGGGAACAATAAATTTTATTAAAAATAATAAATTAATATATATTTCTATTTTTAGGTTTAATCCCTTAAAATAATAATTTTTCATTTAAAAAAATTCTAACAATAAATGGTTCAATATTAAATAAAACAATATTTAGAATATGTCAATCATGCATTAAAAAATTATTTAAGAAGAAATATTATATATAAATAATTATAAAAATTCAGATATCCATCATTAAGAATGTCATATAATTCCTTTGTATAATGATATTTTAATGAATCCAACCATTCCATTACATTAAGAGAATGATCCTCAATGAAAAATAATATTTTTTTACCACTACCCATTTATTCATGAAAATCAATTAGAATATCCATTTGAGAATTTTATTAAACATTAGGTATTAATGGTTTTTAAAAATACATTTATTCTTCATAATTAGTTATAAAATACTATCATTATATCAAAATATTCAATGGATAGAAACAACCTCGAACAAACTATATCAAAATCTGTATAAGAACAATAACATGACCATGAAATCTAGAGATATACATCTTGAATAAATAATGGTTAATTGATTATGAACTCACTCATGGAAAACCCTGCTGAAGATTCATCCCCTTTAAAAAATTTAATTTTCCAATTTATCATCACCAAAGGCGACATAAGAGTACAATAGAAAACAAAAATAAAAAAAAATCCCGCAAAAAATAATGAAATACCATGGTAAAAAATACCATATTATGGAAATAATGAGATGATGTTTCATGAAAAAATGAAAAAAAATTAATCAAATAGAATTACATAAGTATGTTATCATAAAAATAGAAGGAAAACGTAGTAATCACCATGTTGGAGATGAATTCTAATTGGGGATGTCAACCTGGGGAATGTGAGTTAGATTGGGGAAGAGAGACCCCATATGGGACTTATGTCATGGAGATAATAATTTTAATACTATAGAATTAATACTATCCCAATTGTAGATTTCAATGTAACACAATATATCAGTGCATGACCATGTCTCCAGTAGATCATATGCATCACATTCCATGTGTATGTCATGGAATAATTCCCTACATCAAAATCAACCAAGTCTTCGATGTAAAATGATATAATTCGAGGAAATAACCTTGAACTGGTTGGATACCACTTTCAAGACTTACCTCAAATCCAAACTGAGAAAACAGAAAATCTAGAGGGGATGTTCAATGAGTGACATATCCTAGTCATGGAATGATCTATTGTCAATCACAACTTATTATTTTAAAGAATCTTGAAATACATTATCAATAAAATGTAATATGGTATATATAGATAAAAATAATAAAATAATAAATAATATAAAATGTGCTGACATTAGTGTGTGATATTTCTCCAATCCATATGATGCTCCATCAATATAAAATATAAAGGGATTTGGATAACTAATTAATAAGATAAAGAGATCCAAATAACTTATTACAGGCATGATTCAGGAATCATAAATATATAATGTTATCCCAATAAATTTATAAACTACTTTTTGATACGTCATCCACATATAGATTATACATACAAAATCATTAAATATCCATTAAACATTTGAAACCATAAATGACTTCATATTTAAGACATCATGAAATATGAAATATATGAAAACAAATATGATAAATAAAAAGTTAATTTCAATCAAATGTGATAGGAAAACCAAAAAAAATCAATGAATTCTAATTCAATAAAATGTAAAAAATGAGAATATTTATCAATATAGTGGTATTCACAATAGAAATCTTTTTTCTAAATATTTCAATTATTCCACCATTATAATATTATTGATTGAAAAATTCATCCGATGATATATTAGGTAGTCATTGTAGACTCATCATGTAATATTCATTTATTTCTCTCTAAACAGAAAATAAAGACCTTAATTATAGCATAATTATAAAATATAACGATTTATCTCTAGAACTAATAGATTATTGGGGGTCATTAATAAATGAAATATTTTATAACCCCCTCCCATAATAGATATACATACTAAGAATGAAAATACAGAAATCATAAAAAAATTCATATATAGTTTTCAAATTATAGAGTTATATATAAAACTATTACATCATTAACATGATTAAAAGTCCATATTTTCAATTAAATAAAATAAAAAAAATATATAAAATAAATAATAATGAGGAGAAAAAAACAATATTTAATTCTTAAAATAGTTACAAAATCTATATAAAAATTAGTAGTCATCATATGATAATCTTATGAAGAGATATGCTAGATACATCATTCGTTCAGAATGATCTATAGTAGCTCATATAATGATATCTAAGATAGAAACACCAATAACTAATATTTTGAATTCTAGATGATAATACATATATTTACAAATCTATATTCATGGATAAAACACCGTGTAATTTATCCCAAAATATTACCATTTTAATAATATTTAAAACCATTTAATACATCCACCCATCATTATAGAGTTGCTCCAAATCTCAATGACTTCACTGGATCTTCCTCAATCACCTAATTGGATTGTGGATACATTAACCTACTTTAGAACACCAACCTACATATCATCAATAATTATGCCACATATCATCATGCCCAAATGGGTTCCGTGGAAGAGTGAAGAGAGTAACAGAAAAATTATTTGATGAAAATTAGATCCCATAATATCATTATTTCAATGATTCATCTGTATCCAGATAAATTAAATAATGGGATAACACAATTATTTTGTGAGAATATTCTATTAGTGATACACTAAATTATTGCAGTAATTTATATTCCATGGACTTCGAGCCTTCAACTTATTTTGGAATGTTTTTTTGGAGGAATATTACCTATAATATTTCCCATTATTGTTAATTCTCCATATTAATCAAAATTATAGACATCTAGTATTTCATCTTCATCCCTCTGTTATAACATTTGAAAAAACCATATTATGAGATTTATGAAGAACTAGTGGGAAAATAAACATGTTAACATACCATTACTATTGTTTTTATTAATAGAAATATGACATCTAAAGTAAATGAGTCTAGTTTACGTTCATGGTACCTCAATGTAATTCCCTATATTGGTCAATAATTGTATTATTGTAATTCATAAAAAATGGATGAGATTGATTAATATAATTAGATAAACCTGAATCAACAAAAATGTTTGTTGGTGTAGTATTCCCAATGGATACATCACAAGAATAAATTAATACCAGATATGAGAATAATAAAAATAGTATTTATGAAAAATTAGAAATACATTCAAAGTACTAAAAAATGAAATCCATTATAAATCATCACTTTATTCTCAAAACATCAAAATTAATTAATATCTTTAAAAAAATATTTTATCAGAATTATATTTTAATTAGATCATTATAATTTATAATTTATAATATATATTATATCCAATTTTACTACGGAACCATATTTAATTAGAACATAAAAAAAATCAATAGTTAAACATAAATCCTATGATATCAAAGAAGGATCATATAATAATCACAATATAATTTCTATTAAAACTTTTATTAAAAACAAAATCCATTACAATATTAAATATTTCACAATATAATTCACATTGAAAATGATTTTTTTTGGAAAAAAATCACATTTTATTGAATACTATTTTCTTTTATAATAAATTCAATGAATTTATTTTTATCCAAAATTATCTTCAACCTAAATATCAATAATAAAATAATCAAAATACAGTAATTGGCATAACGAAAAACTAGTGAATAATAAAAAATGAAATCATCAATGTTTCGAAAAAAATCCGATGAAATGAAATTTGTAGTCACATGGTATAATTAACCTCACACCAACCAAACTACATCCACTGGAATTACACAACGTCATGACACATGGCCTAGATTTAGACTTATATACCATGCATTATATTTGTTTGTTTATGTGTTCATCCAAATTTAATAAGTAATTAATGATTTTACTGAAAATAATTCAATCCATTTCCTGGAAAACATAAACAACCAATAAAAAACTAAATATCTTGAAGATAATAGAGGAAATATCTGTAATTAATGATTCACATATGTGTTAAGATTTGAATATCATTTTATATTATGAGTGATTATATAATGAAACCCTTATTTACCTGCTTCATGGAATCAAGTTATATTATTGTATATCTATCATTACACTCATATTTGGAAGCAGTGTTTTATAATGGTTTTCATGAACTCATTTACCATAACCATGATCCTAGTCATTTAACCCCCTGAGACTCTTAAAATACATTAGTTTTATTCCAAAAACACCCATGATATTTCCAAATTGGGTCCCCTATAAAACTAGTTAATTTCCATATTGGGAAAAATATTAATATTATGTAATTTTTTCTTCACTAACTCACATTATTGGAATCCTTCTAAGAGATCACCCATACTGAAGATAATTTACGAAAATATTTCATAATTATATATTTTTATTAATGTAGTCTCTTAAAAATAATGTTTTTCTTATTTACATGGGTTTTAACATTTAATCAGATGTGTATCACCTTTAAAGGGGGGTTACACAAGATAATACATTAATACACAAAATTCCCATTGTTAAAATTGAAATTTAGACTAAGTAAATTGGATGAACTTTTGACTGTGTAATGGATGTGATAAATAATTTCATGAACTAACACAAGATATCCTTGAATGTAGTATCTAATCCTATATGTGAGAAGGTCAGATGGTTGATCCCAATCCCCAGGGGATGAGAAACTATTTAATGGAACAAAACTAAACACTAGTGGTAATGATTTTTTAAAATAAATAAATATAAAAATCATTGCTATTCCACTAAAAACCCAGAAATTACCCTTATATAATTTTTATGACCACATAATAGAAATATATAGTTTCCATAACAAAGAACAACAAAAAAAACTTATATATTAAATTAACATCCAATGTGGAAATAA
This sequence comes from Viscum album, assembly GCA_963277665.1. Lineage (NCBI taxonomy): Eukaryota > Viridiplantae > Streptophyta > Magnoliopsida > Santalales > Viscaceae > Viscum > Viscum album. The sequence continues at coordinate 150,220,550 of OY728128.1, read as the reverse complement.
AATTAGAAAAATATATAAAACCAACACTATATAAAACCAAACTACTAAAAAATAACCTCATTATATAATAAAATATTATTAAAAATGTACTCTTAAAAATATTTTTGAGAGGTTGATACAATAATTTAAATTGAAAATTGTTACAAATAGAAATGAAATTCCACACAATAATCTACATGTTCCAATCCTAAGGCTACTCTATTTGTATACCCAATGACATATAATCCTAAATTTAATGGTGAAACAACCAGGTCAAATAATAACCAAGAGAAACTTATAAAAAATGTTTTCGGTGATATTTGACCATTTGAAATATTCCCCTCACCAAATTCTTTGTATAATTGTATATAAAACTAATGTTAGATTGGATAACATATAGGGATTATGTTCTATATACATTCATTTTAAATCTATCAAATTACATTTTTATTAATGCTGTCATTTAAATATAGTATAAAAAATATTTTCAAAAAAAATATACCCACAAATTTTATATTTAATGAAGACATATCAATACCAAATATGTTATAAAAATCGATAGATATAAATATAAAAAAATTATGGGAAGCTAGGATACATATGTAAAATATATAAAAAGATAACATTGAATCAATAAAATTGTTGGTACTATAAACGAACATTATCTAAACACTTTGTTTTAACATACACAACCATATAGTGGGTAAATAACCCTGAACAATGAATGTTACTAACATATGCTCCTAGATAGTGAATAATCCTAAAGTAAAACAACATGTGTCCCGTGATTTCTCACTTAGAAATCTATTACATCCCGTTAAATAAAAATGTAGTTGTTCAAAATAGATACCATTTACAATAAAATCATATAAAAATAAAACTCTCATCTAAAAATTTTTTCAAGAAATTTACCTCATTCAATAAGAAAATAAATGAGTATAAACTCCCCATCACTAGTTAATCCTCACAAAAATTCATAATATTTCATATACATACAAAAACAATAAAATTGGGAACACTTCAAGGGTCTTCAAATTTAATTTAAATTAATTTTAAAAGGTTCCAACTTGGATTTGAAACATTAAATAAGAATACATGCTATATAAAACACAATTGAATCCTAATATCAATTCAATAATTAATAAATTAAAATAATTAATGCATACGAAATATGTTTATAGAATTGGTGAAAATAATAAATACTATAAAAAGTACAGAAATTCAACATTATAAATTTTAACATTACCCTTTATAAAATGAAAAAAATTATTATATTCAATTAATGATTTTAGTCTGAAAATATTTTTTCATGGTATTCAATAAAAGTTTAATGTTTTATATTTGGAGGGAAAACACTTTCCATGTAGCATGACATTCATCAAAATATTGATACCATTAAAAAACAATATCAAAACAAACATATAAAAACTTATAAAATAACTAATACAAGAGTTATAAATCAATATGATATAACTTTTCAAGTATTACTGATTCTTGAATGGAGAAACTAATAATAAATTTAGATATTTTAAAAAATTTGGTATTATTCTGCATCAAAAATGGAATATGAAGCATTAGGATACTAACAGGAATCCGAAAACCAATAATGAACCCAATTAAATTTTATCCCCGGGAAACCATATCATTATAGGACCATAATAAGGGATAAATTATGTGGATGATGAAAATGAATATATTCATATATTCATATGATCAAACATCAATAAATCATTATATAAATCTGAAGGACTAAATATGAATCACCATGGAGCAGAGTGATAAATTATGGTTGTGTTGATTAGGATAATGGAAAATAGACATGAGGAAAAGAAACCATGAATGTATTGTAATTTGACTATGTAAATATTTGAATTTAACAAAATAAATTTTCATACTAGGGAATGTAAAAACATAATTCACTACATTAAATCCAAATCCCCAATATATTCAAATTATTATGTCCTAGGGGTATTCATAATATAATGACATATTTTATGGATTAACTAGTTCATTGTATAAAATTGAATACATAAGGAATAATCTAACAAAAACATGGTCATTGTATCATATTGTTACACACATCAAAACCATGAACTCATTAAATCTAATGTGGTTAGTTTCATTGTGACCACCATTGGTGGTGATGACTTTTTTATATATGAAAACAACACATGCAATTATATAAGTAAAACTAATAGTAACAATTGCATTGTGGAAAACACATAAAATACTATTAATTAAAAAATAAAATAAAATGATGATGGATCCGTCTAATAAATTTCCCCACAATACCACTTCCCCTGACTAAAAATATTAAAATAATTTAGTTATCCAATATGAATAAATTCATTTCCAATTAAATTAATATGTTCACATTTAATCAAATCCAATACCAAAAATATTAATTGAAACAAGAATAAATTAAAGGGTAATCTTGTACCTATCCTAATATTATAGAAACTGTAGGAATCAAACACCCCCTAAATTTAGGTAATCATGAAAGACACTAGATTCACAACATCAATGAATTTATAAATATAAAAACAAAATTTCATATAAGCAAATTTTCAATTACAACTAATGTTATCAAAAACCAATAAATAGCCTGACCCAGTGATTAGTATGACTAAAACATACTCACAATACCTACTTTTCGTATTCCTAAATAGATCTTTAAATTAAAATGAATAATATAATTATAAAAATCAACAATTGGGTGTGGTTGGGTTGGGTGAGAAATTTAATTTAATTGATATAAATCAGTCATTAAATCATTAGTTGGCATCCTAATGTAGATTTATCATCCAATTCTAATTTTTTTTCAATCTAGGATAGAATATCAACTCATGGGACCATCCCAAATATAAGGAACCCATTTTTATGAAAACATTAATTATTGTGCACAAATCGAAATCTAGTAATGTTAGTTTTTTAACATGTAAGGAGATAACATGCACCTCAAAATACATTATGGAACCATGTTCTCTAAAAAAATAAAAAAAATTGATCATAACTCACCCATAGGGAATCCATCATCCAAAGGAATTCATGAGAAATCCCTTCTAGATTTTCACTTTATGTGAACACCCCTCCGGGGAAATAGAATATGAATTGCAATACTAGTTGTCACACAAACATAGATCTGAAATTTTATAAAATTAGGGATTTATGATACCATAAACATTATGAGATCATTCCAATATATAGATCAAAACCCACTATTTCATGGATAATCATATTTAAGTAGATGTAGTGAACTATATTTTACCCAAACCCCTATATTTTGACATTACACAAGTATAGTATCCCATAGATACCCATAAATTGAGAAAATTCATGATTTTTATTCACATGGGACTTAAATCAACCCATTTTCAGTTTTATATTTCATTATGGTAAATTCCATAATGGTTTCATGGGTTCTCATAGTATAATATCCGTTCATGCAATAATAATATTCACATGAACATAATGATTCTCACAATTATTCACCCATTATCCATTGAATTTCAATTTTCAGATCCCATGGGACCTGAAGAATCACTTGCATAAGAAATTAATATTTTTAAGGTACAATATTAGGGTCCCTGACCTAATCCCCCCTTCCATCAAACACCGCTTTGTGCATGTTGAGTGATCATGTTCCCCACACCTAATCCCACCACACACTCTTGTGCATTGAACACCATTATGTGTGCTATTTAAATCCATCTTTCCTGGGTTATTTTCTTTTCTAATGAACTAGCTTGTTATTATGCTTCTAAATCCTAATAATAGGAACCCTAATGTTTGGACCCCCATGAGACACATAATCATCATAGTGTTTTTTCCTCATTACATCTAAAAAACATACACAATAGACATGTAATCTTATAATCCAATATGGTTTCTTCATCAATGAAAAATTATCAATATTTTTTTTGGGGAGAGATAGTGTCGTATCCATATGTCTTATGTATAAATGGTATCTATATGAATAATATTCACAAATTTTGAGTAATAATACATTAAACTACATTTCTAAACATCTGAGTCATATGATGTTATTCTAAATTAAAATGTTGTAAATACATGATGTTAAAACACTCTATACAATGTGAATCCAATATACGATTCCTCATATTTGACTGGTATGGGGTGATACATCGTCTCTTATGTATCCCCAATGCATAATCAATACATCATACATTGTTTCCAATCCTTTAAAGACTTGATTGTCTTTACATCATGATGTTAAAATGCATTTTCTAGCAAATTACATGAAAAAAAACAATGAACAAAAATGATATGGGGTTTCATCATTGTCTCCTAATTGGGTATGTATGTTTAATCCTCGAGATAAATTAGTAGAATACATGTGAAAAATATCTATTTTTAAATATTAATACCCAATCACTACAATTAAATATTTCTATCTTCCATAATCGAAGAGACAAACCTAAGTTTGAGTATATTGAGAAAATTGGATCACATATCTTCTTATGAACAACCTAACCCAATAAATTAAATATACATGTGACCAACCTATCCATAAAAAATATGATATACTTGTGGATATATAATACCCATGGGAAATTTATCCTGTGTCTTACATATCCCCATAGGACATTAAACCTATGGACAAACTATACCTAAGTGTCATTAAACATGTGATCAACCTATTTTATAAATATGTTTATACATTGAATAACCAACACTAAAAATAAGATAAAAATGTGACCAAATATTCCTCATAGGGTATGAAACTATTGACCAACCTATCCCAATAAGATGCTAATAATGTGATCAAATGGTCCACACAGGACTCCAAACCATTGACTACATCCTCAAAATACTTCATAACTTTTACCATATACGCAATAGACTATTAAATATTGAATATTTCCCCATAGAACCCTAAATTGGTCACCCAATAAGATATAAAGTAATATTCAACACATGTGATAAATATGGGATGCTCAAGTCAATGAAACTATGTTTCCTTATTCTAGTGGATGAAAATAAATTATTGATGACATGGGTTGCATTTGGTTACATAAAAATGATGAATATTTCAAAATATTCCCTTTAATTCAAAATATAATTAATTTATATGTTGTGAAAACATTCAACATTAAATTATGTCCTCATGTTTCCAATATCACAATCGTCTCTGATATGTGGTAGCGTACCAGTTCAAACAAATGTTGTGTAATTAACAAGATTCCAACTTCAGATGGAGCTGGAAAAAAAGAATAAAAAACACTAATAAAATATATTAGGGAGATCCAAACATGAAAATAATCATGATGGATGAATACATGGAAGGAGTAATATAAATACCTCAAACACATTCTAGCCAAGGATCTTAATATTGTAACCATGACGGTAGAGGCTTCCTACCATGGAGGGGAACATAAAATAACATCATTACCATAATTAGTTCCCTAGAGGGAAATGTAAAAAATATTATTAACACAATTATGAAATAATATCCTTAAATATTTATTAGACTAGTATTGTATGACACCACTATATTTAGATGTCACATGAATAAGTCATTTGGAATTAGGCATCACATAACATAATGTTGGGACCAACAAGAAATTGTTATCCGAGAATTGAGGTAATTTAATTAAACATTGGAATATACTGTGAAAGATATCATCAATGTGGATCACTACATTATTCTTTATTCAATGGATAATACTGGGATTTTTTTGGAAATTCCTTAATCATACACATATTTATCATTGGCCTCATGAACCATACAATAATCAAGATATAGATAATGTTCATGTACCCATTCGAATAAGTATGGGTGAAGGAAAACTTGCGGTGTGACAATCACCCGAAACAATAATCCGAATATAACTTCCACAAAATCATTATCTACTAAGTTTCCTTACCACATCCCCCACCCACGAAGTTCATCGAGTGTAGGTTCATCATTTCCTGCTTTTCTAGTTTGAATATGAAAGGTACATCCTAACAGGGGTCATAGAAAAACAAGTCATGGAATCAATGGAAGCCCTCCAACATGGCCATCCCCAAGGGATTCATATGGGGTAAACCTTATGGTAAAAAAAATAAATTAGTTTGTGATCCTCTCCTCAGAGAGTTATGATGGAACAGTCACAAATACTAATGTTTTAAGAGATGTTCAGGCTACACCCATTGCTTCCATTACATGGTTACCACCTAGGATGGATCCCACCTACCAACACTAAAAGAACCGACAAGGTATTTGTGGGATTATAACCTGGATTGGGAAATTCCTATTCCCATGGTCTTCGACCAGATCTCCAATATCCTACCTCAGGGGATGGTTTCCAACACAACCAAATAAGAGGAATCTCACTATGCTCTACTGGCTCCTAGAACCATCAACATAACACACTATGCCCTCATAAATTCTATATGTAGTCACATGTTCATTAAATTGTGATCAATACCCCTACCACCTACCTAGATTATCTAGTTTACACTCCAAATCTTGGGAGAGCCATAAAACCATATTTCTCTATCCCATAGTAAAAATATCTACCAAAATGGAATCCCAGTAACTTCACAAATCATTATGGATGTCTTCCTCATGTCGAAGATTTTCTCTTCCCCAATGATCCATCCCAATGAAAGATGGAAAACCCTTATTGGGGGACAACGTACATAACATGAAATGGTACAACTAAACGGAATGTCCATGATCCCTAGGGTATAATGATAAATAAACTCCCATTTATACAGACTAAGGAATAATAGAATAATTATATAACATTTTTCATCATAGAGTTTCAGATGATAAAAATATTAGAATACTCTCCTACACCACTTTTGCAGAATTAGGGGGAGATGAACATTGACTAAGACTTATCATCATTGAGGATATGGTTCATTAGGTTATGATTTTCATATAGAGGTACCTGACTGAGGAATATTTTTTTACCCATTCAATTTACTGATTAGGTATCCATCCATACTTCCTCCATCATCAATTCTATCAAACCTCATCTTGGAAGACATTGTGGATTCTTGATCTAAAGTGGATTTCTTGTATTATGGTTAGGGAATTGCTAATCCATTAAGAGATGATGTACCCCCATATCATCAGGACGTCATATATAAAAAATAATACATGGTTATGGTTAGGAAACTAGGCCCAAATATAGAATGCACTATGATATTTGACGGTGGTTTACCCATGTGAAACTCCCTCAACAAGTAATAAATCTACAATGTTCGTCTTCCTCAATACCACCCCTAGATTATAGGGTAATACCTATCAAAGCATGGGGTGACAATAAACAATAATTCTCCATATTTAAGGAAAATTATGAAGACCTGTGGGAGTTAAAATCCACCGACGAGCTATTAAAAGTATGTTTCCTACCCGTAACAATACATATCAAAATACTGGAGTTCACCAATGTTGGGTCAGATATATTGTGTTTTTGAAACTAGATACACCAAGGAAAACACTCTCCGTGCATGAAAAAATACCAGTAAGACCTCTTTGTGGCTACACACACATACATGTAGACATATACATTAGTTCTTAATATTCCCATTGGCGATAAATTATTATTCCCATGTTGAAATATAAATTGGGTAATATAAGCGACGAACTCAATTTTCAATTAATCTTCATTCTCAATAGAATGATTGAATTCAGGTTGACCATTTTGAAATAAGTTGTTTAAGGATGTATGTGTTTCACTGCTTATATATTCATATAGAAGTTCCCCATGTGATCCAATTATAGAGGGTACAATTTCCCTCAACCAATCGATAATGTAGTCATTCTTGGTTAGAAACAATGAGTTCAAGAATATTCTCCTGAAATTCCTATTCATGTAAAGGCTGGTGATCATAGTAAATGACCAATATATGTCACCCTTACCCCCACATGAGTAAAGAGAATTCCAACCTATGAATCATGATGACTTTGAATCAGGATGCAACATGCTAAGCAATAATTAGGGACTACAAACCACCAATAGGATGATATGATAGCCACCTTATATTTTCATCTAGGGTATTTAGAAACATAAAAACCAATAATCCTAATAGAAGGAATGCCATATAAGATATCGGTGGAAAGATCTGTATGCCCAAAAAAATTAATACCATATTCACACGATTCAATGGTATGAGTGATCTTCTACCAAATCTATGACACAATGACTCAAATTGTTTTCTAATTATTGGGAGAATCATTATAAGTATCTTCTCACTATTTTAGATCCACCATTCCCAAGAAAATTATTAATAACCTCACCAATTGGAATAAGAGATTCTATGAGTGGGTTTCTGAAATCATTTTATGATTTAAGGGGATCACATACTCTATAATATGAAACACTTCCAGTAATTGTTACTGATGAATATCATAGATATTTTATATGAATATATGATCCAAACCATCATCTCTGTGTGATATCATGGATGGTTTTGTGAGTTATTAAAAAAATCTAATGGGATTGTATAAACCTTATAGAGGGCCAAGAAATATTCCCACCCATTACCTCTTATAAGTCCTATGAAAATACATATTATGGATGAAACATAAAACATTATATAGAATACGGAAAAAAATTATTCCTTGTTCTGGATCCCTTAATTGTTAATCTTCACCAAGAATTGCCTCATCAAGTCAACCTTCACTAAAAACACTACTAAATGAAACATTGAGAAACTGTAACCCAAGATTCACTTCACTGATTATAAAAACCTGGCTTACTCCTTCAATGAAACTCTAATCCGGTCGACCTTAATATTTTACATGAAAATTTTATTCATTATGTTCAGATAATGTAGAATACCTTAGGATGATATCCTCACAAATCATGCCAATGACTTCAAAAACCATAGTTTACATTAATATAAAATAATGAATTGTTTCAGCCTTATTGTTTTTCACTATTAAATGGTATATCGTGGCCTAGTTGATTTTTATGATATCCCATAAAAGGTTGGATATGTCCATGTCACACATGAGAGTCCTGATAGAGTCTCTTTTGAATGAAATTAGGCTTTATGCTGAGCTACACAAAAGTACAGTGACAGGTTTTCCTATAAAGAGATATCTCATTCCCATTAAATAGACATTAATTTAATGATAAAATAGACACACCTTATGGTTTCGATACCCACCACAACCACCAATGTTTCATCACACACATAAAATCCTAGATGAATAGGCCCAACAATTCTCGGGAATATTATAATTCATATACTGTTAAAACTATCATGAAAATTCAGTGACTTTATTCCTCAAAAATTATGATATACCCCTTTGATTCATCTATTTATTGAATTATCCACTAATTAGGTATAGTAATTTTCCACTGAGAATGCATTCATCAATTTATACATCTTCATCATACTAAAAAATGTGTAATAGCTTGTGGTCACTTTAGGAACATCAATCTTAGGTATTCAAATGAGTTGATGTTGATATTATTGATGGTAAGATATTAAATATTGTGTTATAGTTGATATTATACATTCTAATGAATTTAGATATCTAGACACATATATATATTTTTATGAATATCTTTCTTAGGGATATACATTTTTCATTCCTCTAACACTAATAGTTTTTTTCATTTTTATTAATCAATATTTTTGACATCATGTGCATACATAGATGACTAGGTATTGAACTCATATCTATATTCCACATACTAAAATATATAGTAAGTATTGGATCATTTACATCCCTAGAAAACCCACAAATTTTAGAAAATTTTACCAACTACACTCTCAATTAAACAGAATCAAATGGAAGGTAGAAATATACACCATTCCAGGAAGTTTGATTTTAGAATTCACCCTCATTTCCAACTAGTGAGACTCTTGATCATTGGATTCCACTACCTATTAGTAGAGATACATTATTTCTCTTTAGATGAGTTGAGAACCCAACACCCAATATTTTGATTCTATGGTCACTACAACTGAGGCCCACCATGGTATGGAAGGTCAATTAGAGGAATTCCATTTCGTCGCATCCTTCATCAATGAGAATGAGTGTTCCAATAAAGTTGGGAGAATACCCATGTTACATGACATAGTGCAGTTAGATTGTGTAAAAATACACAACATCATAGTGGATACATTAACTGGGATACGTCTAATCCATGTCCTAATTCATGATGAAATTGTTCATATAAAATATGATCCACTAACCTCTGACCATTCAAATTTGTTGTGTGATAGGGTTATTTGAAGACACAGAAAATGATTTTGATAAAGACCAAATTCACATGAATTATAAAATAAATCATGTTTATGGATGTCTCATTATTACCACATATAATGACCTATTTTTATGTCCATGGATCCATCTTCAGATATTAGTCAACTCTACATAAAATTAGTTCTTAAAGAACTCCATAAATGGTCGAGTAGTCATTCTCTATGTATTCAATTATCACTCTTACTATTGTGAAACTTGTTACATAGTCATTGGTTACTAAAAAGGGATATACTGTAGAATTATTTTAATGGTGTGTAGTGTAATGGAGCCCCAAAAAATACAATACATAGTAAAAATATGCCACGATAAAATGTAAATAAATATCTATTCCACCAATCCATCGGTTGGAAATGTAATGTCTATATTTGGGGTGACACATCATATTATCCATGAAGAATGAGTACTCATTGATTTCCCCTTAATCATAAATGTGAAAAGATCAAACAATGATGGAAATTCATACTAATATGTAATATTTAGATGTTTCACCATATCCCATGATCAATTTCATTATTGAATGTTCTAGACAGATGGGCTGACAAAATGGAGGTATAAAAGACACCATTTCTTTGATAATCTTTTTTCCCCAAAGACTGAAAATATGTGGGACTGTCCCATTATCATTTGTCACAACGGTCTCCATGGATTGATAATCCCTTATTTAGGATTCATTCTTTTCAATTTCCAACCTTGGGTTTGTAGTTTTATGTGTTTCATAACCTTTATTATATCATAATAATTATGATGAAAAATATTCTCTAGATGACTCCCTTATAGAATTTTATAAATCTATGTCCACCATTGTCAATGAACTATTAAGGTTAATATTGACACCAAGGAAATCCTGATTTTGACACTGATTATTGTAGTCATGTCTCCAAATGATTAGCAATAGTATATGGATTTTATGGAACAACACTAAGAGATGATTAGATATAGATATAAGGAAATTATATGGATAAATACATCAGTATTCTTCCATCAAAATAGTCTTCTATAATTCTACCATGGGTTCAAATATCCACAAATGAACATGAACAATTGAAGTGTTGCTACATTTGATTCCTAGGATGCCAAGAATAACCAGGATTACTTCAGTTGATATTTATATAATCCAATGTTTTGATCTATCATATTACTACTCATGAAGATGAAAAAATTGTTCATATTATAGTTTATCATCTATGATATAAACTACAATTTCTAAAAGGTTAACTTTCCATTTACAGTGATATTTATTTTTATTGATGCAATATATATATTTCATGAACTCTAATTTATATATAGTTACTATTGGTATATCCATATCCAGATGTCCGTAGAGGATATACAAGTTACTAATTTCAGAGAAATATATGGATTTTTGTGCTATAATTTAATGAAATTTGAGTTTAAGAACATCGGGGACACCTACCATCGTTCCTTAAAACATGAATAAAAATAATTGTTGAGATATTTTTGGAGTGATTCATTCATGATTTAATGGTTGAATCCCAAAAAGTGAGGAGGATATTTTGGATCACGAATAAATGTATTAATTACTCTACAAAAAACACATGATAATGAATCCCTTTATGTTCACATTTTTGAATAAATTTGGATAATTACAAGGATTCACTGATAGATAAAGAGGCATATATATCATTCCAAATATGATCAAAGATATATTCAAGATTCCAAATATATGAAACCTCGTGGAGATTCATGGCCTCCAAGGCCACCTGGACTGCATCAAAATATTATTTTTTTATATAGAAGGAATTTTTAATCCTTTTTCAATGATCATGAAGAAATGTATCATATAACTATTGGATAAAAACTGCAACACTACCTTTGATGACATTTTGTAGTCTCTAATAAATTCCATATCCTGATTCCTTCCATCCCATTAATCATTGATTTCATTATGTTTCTTCCATGGAATTTACTATTTTCATCCATTCATCTCTATGAAATAATTATTGAATGGTAAAAAAAATATAATATATCAGTAGTAATACACTCAACATTAATACTATATATTATTTATAAATTTTTTTTTTCAATAGTCATTATAGTTGATAATTTATGGAACTAATTTGATATTCATGAGATAAATATAATATCAGGATTTGATATTTTTTTAGTATATCCTTTGTTTCACAATGTTTATTTTGTTAGTGTAAAATTACATAGTACATTTAATAGAGTTCGACATTAGAATTTTCTCCAAAAATTCTATTAAGGGAAATTAAATTGATGAAATCCTGGAGAAGTATCTGAAAAATGAGGAATAATCCATAGATTTTATTCCCTATATGAATTTATACACTGAAGGGATCAGACCACTCGATGTTGAAAAAAACTATTTCTATGGTGACTCTAATACCCCAACCCAAAGAAGGATAAAACCCCTAATAACTAAAATGGGTATTCTCTGATATTTTCTTCTCAATCTTGTACATGAAATAGTTCCATACTCATTTGATTTTTTTTTCATAATGCTACACTAGTCTCTCCCATACCCATGGTAATGTATGAATAGAAATAAAATCACTCATGAGACAAAGGTAATATTCTTGGTTCACCCAAACTGGGCTACATCCAAAGAGTATAAATTGACAATGTGATTATGTACCAAAATTACTAAGTCACGCTACTAAATTATGGTCCATGATATATCACATCAATGCTCAGGCTCACTACCATTAAAATTTTTAGTGTTAATTAACTATTTTTATAATAATAACTCCATAAATTAATTTAAATTTATTTTTGTTAGTGTAATGGATCACCTTATTCTTATTTAATTGATCTCTTTTATGGAATGGATTGAATACAGTTCATTGACGAGTAGGTATATTCATTAAAAATAATGAATGTATCCTCAAATGTAGGATGATACTCAATTGATGCCCTATGTTTACCTAGTAGATTAATTCCATAATTCAATATATTATTATATTTTATATATTTCTATAGAAAATAATTTTAGTCCTTTTATAAATTTAATTTCACCTTCCTTGAGTTATCTTCCATCTTCCACAAACTACCTTGAACTGTGATGTGAGTGCTTGAGGCACATCCTCTTATTTCTTGAACCTCGTCATCATTATATATGGTCAGTGCCTCAGGAATCACTGATTATTTATTGAAAATTGTTTCATACTATCCCCTTTTCTTTTTCAAGCTATCGAACTTCACAAAAACTCTTTGGTGAACATTCTTTGTGATTTATCTCTTCTACAACATATCCTCCTGAAAAAACTATTCTTCCTCACATAAACCTCCATTGTAAAGTACCTATGAATTCCATAAAATCTTATAGAAATTATCTTATTTAGTAAAATAATCTCACTTAATTATTTTTTTATGTTCTTTTCTAAGGAAAATTAATCCCACAATCCGAAAAAACAAAAAATACAATTGTTTACAACCTACATCAGAAATATAATGTGTTTCGGATACACCTTAAACTGTTGTAGTGGATTTTGTCATTCATAGAACAAAACCATTTAAATATCCTTAAATCCCGCACTCAATTACATAAATGATGAGCCTCCCAAAAATGATGAGGTCCGCATGAACTGATTTTTTATATGGGTTTTATTGCACACATTGATGTTCAGATACCACTTTTGTGGACCACAATGTGAAGATACACTATTATGTCGTATGTAAACTCCACGCTTCTGGGTATGTGAACTATACTCTTAGTTATACTATTTAAAAAATGATAATTTTCCATAAATCAATCCAAACTGATTAGTGGTCATATGGATTTTGTTTTCAAGAAAAATCACCCCAAATACACCAAGATGACACCTTGACCATTTCCCCCAATAATCTCTCCCTTTGGGTTTGTTGAAAAATATTCAAAATTTATACCTAATAAAATCATAATAAATTTTATACCATTTTTTTCTCTTGTTATTTAGATAGCTTTATAAAAATTTACTCAACACAAACTCTAATCCCACATTGACCATGCATGGTGTGAGAAAAAAATAGTTTCTTGAAAAATATAAAAATGAATCAATTCATTCCAAAAGCAATCATTAACATTCATCATGATCATCATATTTCCTAGTATATTATATATTATAAATCATTATTATCATTATCATATATTATATTCCACCAACTTCAATATCCACTTACCATCTTCTCCCCAATCATTACAGAGACATTTTCCCCCTTTTATAGACTAACTATTTCCCCCTTTTCAATGAAAATAGAGGTCAAATAATTATGGTATGAAATAGGGTAAATAATCTATATCATCACATTAGAAAAAATACACCATACCCAAGGGATATAGGTTCCTACTTCGATAAATAACAAAATGTTGTAGTTCAATTAACTCTGAGATCAAATCAAATTTTTTTCAAATGCAACATTAGGTATGGTCTTTATCACAATGTATGCACCCTGTAGTTTTGTGAGAACATGATCAAAATTTTCAATCCAATGATATGAATTATAATTGATAAAATTATTCTCAATTACAATGTTTTTTAATTGAGTGATGTACTATATTTTTTTCATAGATTTATTCAACATGAATTATTGTAATGGATTCAGATCAGAGACTTGACATACACCCCTATATCATCAAGATGTTGCCTCATCCAAAATAAATGAATGAATTTTTTAGTATCCAAAAAATATATTTTTTCATCCTTGATCAATTATATATAATCATGTTTCTTTATTATCCATGAAATACAAAAACCAACAAGATCAAATAAACCTACCAACATTGATATTCATTCATATGCTGATGCACTCTAATTCGAATCTATCTATCTCAATAAATATTACTGATATTTATCATTGTATATGAAAATTTAATCCACCAGTCTCTTGATATTCCAATGTGTTATTTTAAATTCAAAAAAGTGGATTTTCCGGGTGTTTATTTGATATTTTTCTACATGGATTGTGGATTAATTAATATTAGGTTCTTCTTTTGTCATGTATAATTGAATAATAATGATTTCCCTCTATTATGTGACCATAAAAACATTTAATTTATCATATAAAGAATGATTCATCTATATAGAAACTGAAATCATCATATAAACGGAATTCTCTATTGATGATCTTCACAAAACCTCATAAAAATATTTATATTGATAAATTAATGTATTATTCTTTCCTTGTGGGACTTGTAATCTACGGTTAATGAACGTTCACAAATAATTAACATTTCAAATTCACTTCTTATGAATTCCATGCACTGATTTAAATATACTTCATCAAATCCAAAAATATCACTAACATATACCATAACCATTATCCTTTTATTAATTTTATTGTTATCATATAATTTTTAATCAACTCTACCATAGTGAAAACTGATATTCCTCAAAAAATATCTAATTTTTATTACTATTCCCTTTGTGATTGTTTCATCCCATGTAGCTCATTCTATACGCGAAAATCTCTATTCTCATATTCATGACTGAGAAACCCATCTTGAATTTAATCTTTTTCTAGAGACCCATTTATAAATGTAAACATGACATCCAACTAGAAAACTATAAAAATTCATTGCACTCATAATTTCAAGAATAATTTAATTATATATAGCCTTGAAAAATGATGAAATGTTTCATAATCATTGATACCCTAATTCTAGGAGAACCTTTCTCACAATAGTCATGTTTTATTTGAATCAATTCACTATTTTATTTCATATTATATCCAAAATACACATTTAGCCTCATTGAAATGGGTTTTTATTGGTCCCAAACAAAATACCATGTTGGATTCTTCTCAATATTTTCAAGATCATCATTCACATCTAGAGCCCAATTT
Source organism: Viscum album (assembly GCA_963277665.1). NCBI lineage: Eukaryota > Viridiplantae > Streptophyta > Magnoliopsida > Santalales > Viscaceae > Viscum > Viscum album. The sequence continues at coordinate 150,204,529 of OY728128.1, read as the reverse complement.
TAATCTACAGACACTTCTTAAAATAATTTTGGATCTACCTATAATAATAATTATTTTTATTGTTTATTCCTCTTCCTCATTGTATGCATTGGTGTTTTATGATCACTGATTATGTTATATATATCAATACTTGCTATTTAATTCAATCTTATTGTAGATACATGTTTATGTGAAAACTTTTAATTATGTGAATCATACTATGAATCAATACATGAAAATCTGACATCCCTTGATGTTCATAAATCATCAATGTTATCCTCTTAAGACCGATCTAGTATTTCGTGAAGATTCATGTCAATATCTACTATAGTTAAATGATTTCATTAAAGTAATTTTCCCTTTGAATTAATGAATGATTTATATGATTTTATTTTCATTTATCAACCAATAAATATCCCTTTATCTCCTTGTGATTAAAAAATAATGTGTTTCACATTATTGATAGTGAATCACTGCCTTTTGAAGACTTGAATTTAATTCAATTTTGAATTTATTCCCTAACAAATCCCAAATAGATGGTTTATTTATTTCAAGAATAAAAACAATCTAATTTTGGTGTATAACTATGTCATCACTACTTCGATCCAGAAATAATCGAGAAGGTATTTCTGAATGAGAAATGTTCTATCAATGTTGTTGATAATATGATTTCCTATGTCAAACCCTCCATTTTGGTGTGGAGTTCTTATTAATTAACAATCTGTATCCAAAATTCCAACAATACTAATTCATGTTCATGTATATTTTTCAAGAAACAAAATCACCTCAAGATACTGAGAAGGAATCTTAAAAAAAATTCAAACAAATTTAGTCCCCTCTAATAATTTCATTTTATCCTTAGAAACATTCTATTAAATTATGTATTTAATCTACAAAACATTTATTTCATCCTATATTTTGATATAAATTATCCTCATGTAGTCAATAATATAATCCCATATTAAAAAAAACTAATTTTTTGATGATCATTTTTAGCATATTCAAAACCCCTGAATCATAGAGATATATTATTTCATAAATAAAAATCAATTTTCCCGTAAAAACATTAATCAAATACCAATAAAGATATATTACAATCATATATAGTCATAAAATCATATTATTATATTCCCCAATTATCCTAAATCACATTTTCACCAAATTAAATATCAATACACATAGTTATAAAATATGAAAAATATATGTTTAAAAAATAAAAATACCAATTTTCATAATTAATAATAATTACATTAATAATGAGGAAGATATTATCCCATAGGAATATATATACCATGATCATGTATAATTCCGAAAATCTAATGATATTATCCCAAAATATCATTAACCAGCATAAAATCTAGTCATACTACACAGTAAAAGTAGAATCTATCAATTTTATCTTATGATTAACCTTAAAATAATCATCCCATAATGGTATACAAAAATCATAAATACCTTTACGAGATAACCTAAATTTATATAAAGTTATATAAACATTGTTTGTACAATAAACGAGACTCTCTATAGATATGAACCCAAATCCATTAATAAAATAAATGATGCAAACATTCTAATGTTGATAAAAAACATCCATCATTAAACAAAACAATATAATAATATCGAGAAAAATTCTAATTCACATACAACACCAAATAAAATTTCTACTTAATTTATTATATATCTAGAGATAAATACATAACTATGAAACCCCATATATTTATCTTATAAATATAATTTTCAGAGTAAACCCGAGATCCCATTTTTTCCATAATAAGTATACATATCCTTAAAAAACTAACTACCAGTGTTCCAATTGTTAACATTTTATATAATCAAACATCATTAAAACCTATATAAATTGAAACATAAGAACAATGATATTAAACGGTAATGAGTGGTAAAAATGAGAAGTAAAAATTGATGATGAAAAAGTGATTATAAGATGCGAAAGTGGGAATATGAAAAAAATTGTGAAATTTCATTACATTTCTGAATCATACTCAATAATACATTATTCATTTATAACCACATCATAGAATAATCCTTTTAGTTGAAACACTATTAAAAATATATTAATCTTGATCCATGAAAATGTAAGAGTACAAATATTATAAGAGATATTATATTAAGAATAAGCAAAGAAATACTATCATGTTTTAATGATAATCACAAATAAATTCACGACATATCCATTAGGATGAAAACATTCCCATAATATATATATATTTGGTAATAAAATCCACTAACCCAATTGGCATTGGGTAACTACATGAGTTAACCATTAAGCTAATGAGTTATAAAACATGAGCAAATAAATTTCAAGAATATACTGAACACCCACTTTTCATAATGGAAAATTGAAGGTATTTATTTAATAAGAACATGTTACCTATCACCATTCCATTAGATATAAATTTACAATATGAAAAGAAAAGTGTGTCATGAAAATTTCAACAACACATCATCATATACCATCCAGTCTATAAAGGTCGATGGTATCATATGTACATATCCCCATTTAGAAATAAATAGTATAATTGGATTTTTAAACAAATAGAAAAACCATTATAGAAGAACTAGAAATATTCATTGAATGACAAGAAGATAATGAATATCCATGTGATTTATTTTTAAAATCACAATAAATTATTTATTAATATTCATTGAAAAGTCAAAAAACATTGAAATGAAACCCAATACTAATTTAAAATCATGATTTTGAGAGAATATAGTTGAATAGTAAATTTTAAGAAAAATATTCTCATAATTATTAAAAGGTTTTAAAATGTGATATATATGGAAATATATAAGTTGTTATAAAATTGAATAATAAATATAATAAAAATATTAAGTACACATATAAAAACATTTATTTCTATAGAATAAAATTCATAAAATAATATAATAGCCAATGATATAGAAAGGACAATGGATTCCCCCTACATCATGGTTCACATTATGTGGCTACTTTGGCTTTGGAATGGAAAGAAACATATTATGGAGTGACCGATGGAATGTGGGTATATTTCCTATCATTAATATATTTTGAGTAACATTACATGGTTCCCACTATAATAATTTATGAGTAGATATATCACCCTAGACATTTTCTGTTGGACCAATAGGATCTATGTACTAAATAGCTCATATTGGCTTGTTGGGTGGATGTAAACATGAAATGATGATGTTTCATGAAAAAATGGTTCTAAATAAGTTTTTTAGATTAAATATACCTATAAATGAAAAATATAGGAAACCAATGTCATAAGGAAACATAAATATCCATTTCAAATGGCCAAATTAGGGGAAACCATGTCATTATTGTGTTAGGGCACACATTATTTATTTATGTCAATAAAATTACTAAAAAATGAAATTCCAAAATTACCACTCATTCATTATAATTCCATTCCACACTCATATACCAAATGACATATATACAAGGAACATTTGAGATCAAGAAATTATCCATTCCTCTATTTGAATTGATTTTCATAAGTTTCCACCATGTAATTTCAATGAAATCACATTTAAGGCATTCAACATTAGTCTCTTGACTCTATCCGTCCTTAAATAGGTTGTCATTCTACTCTGGTGTCATGGTGACTATTTATTAAAATATAAAAACTAAATAATGTGAGAAAATAAGTTTAGATTCAATTATTTCTTCCATTGGGACTCAATTTCCATCAACATATTGATTCACCTCTTTGAAACAGGTTTTTTAACTTATGTCATTACATAATAAAATGTTTCTTGAAACAATTTCTCATACTTTATTTAATAAGTTTTGTTTTATACTATTAATTTGTATGTACATTATATTTTAATGTTAGTTTTATATGATATTAATCAATTTAATTTTTATCCATGATTTGATATGAAAAATAACATTACTAGAAGTCTTAGAAAATGTTAATTGATATTTAAAAATATGGGTTGTTTGAATAGTATTTTTTATAGAATATAATTTTTTAATGGGATAAATACATGAGACCCATGCCTATAATAAAGGAAGTTTAATTTTATGTATTCTTATTGCATTATGTCATCGTAACTAAAAATATTATACTTTGATATATACAATGCATCCATGGATGGATGTTAGAATAATAGTAGTACAAAGAATATTCTATTTAGAATTTGATTTGATATGGTTTTATGGGATAAGAGAAACAGTACCATATATATGATGAATTTTATTTATATATATTTGTGAACAATCAGGGATTTACATTCAGTATACAAGAATCAAAGATGACATTATTTTCCTGAAACTGTAGATAACATCGAGATATCACATGTTCCATGATAATGAATTTTTTATTTTATTGGAATTATTCATTATTAAAATTTTTAAAACATCTTAATTTTAATATTCATTTAAAATGAAATCATTATTTGCTTAAAATTTATTTCCAATGAGAATTAATATGTTTGTTTGACAATGGTTATTCAGTAATCAAATGATGCGATCTGACTACACCAACATTCTCACACCCAATATACACTGAGTTGGTATCTATAGACCTTGTTTTAAAATATATGGGTAAAAATAAGGCACCTTATGAATTTGAAATTTATTTAATTTATTGTATAAATATTCGATGGTGATGAACTGATTGGGATGTGTCCCAATGTTACACATTGATGGGTAGATTTCACCTTTTCATTTTTATTTATTTTTTAATTGGTTTTACATAAAATTACCACCCTCTTATCTCAAATAATTTTTATATCATGAATTCATGAATATTATTTCACTATTGTTTCCAATGATATTTATAGTGATTATTATTGTTTTTATTTTTTTGAATATTATTTTATATCAATTTTTTTATAATATATGTTTTAATACTTATTATGAAATATGAAATTCCATGCTATAACTATGTAATTTCATGTTTATTGATTATTCTAATTTTATGATTCTATTTGGTGTAACATCTCATAATGTAAATTTTGGATAACCATGTTTATGTTTCCGACCATTAGGGACTTCTCCCAACCATTGGTCATTACCACAAGAAGGTGCTTATTCATATTTCAGGGGAATACTCGGATCAATTGTCAGAATAAGTTATCAATTAAACATTTTTATTTTATTAATTACAATGTCTGGTATACATGATATTGGATTAATTTGAATTATGTTTTTGGTATGATTATGAATGTTAGAAAACATTTAGATCCCCGCCTTCTTATTCTATGGATTTACTTTCAACGTTATTTATTTTTTGGGTTTAGTTTTTTATACCTTATAGGTAGGGTACATGCTCAAAACCATACACAAGAACAATGTCTCATAAATGGAAGAGGTATGTCATGATTATTTGTAGATAATATTTTTTATTACATCATGAATGAATATATATATATATATAATTTTATTATTAATTTTATTGTTTCCTTATTATTTTTCTTTATTTAGTAATATTCCCTCTTAATCAAAATCTGTGAACCCTATGAAGTGGGTATAAATAAATATTCCACAAGATAATATTCAGGTGGACTGGATTCAAAATGAAGTTATAATAAAAATGGATTGTAATATAGATCAAATAATTTACCCCACCCTTGATTTAGCTATGAAAATAGATCTTATCAATGTGACAGTCTGACCTCCAAAAGTAAGAAGTTATTTTCCAACATATTTCACTCGAAAAATTGACACAATGTATGTTGAGGACATATAAAAAAAGTAATAGAATATTTTTCAGTTTCATAAGACTCAAAATGATATAAAGATTAAATATGAAAACATTTTTTCATAGAGGATCGTTCTAGTTAACATAGAAGTCCTTATTCTAAAAAACATAATATAAAAACAAATAATTTATGACATTTAATGTTATCTTCATCAAGAATTCATATACAACCAAGATTGAACATGTCATTTCCTATGAATATTTAAGTCTTTATCATTTTGAATGGACTATTATATAGTACATAAATTTATTCATTGAGTTTTTTATTTTCCAACCAAATATTTTTCTAAAAGGAATAATTAAATTCTCAATGTTATGAAATGGGTCTTTAGAATCATATTTGAACTCCAGTAATTCTATTGAAGCACCACATATAAAATAGAGTTAAATAATCATCCCTTATGGGAGTTATTGATCAAGAAATTGTGTTAGTGAGTACATATATGATTTTACATTCTGGTGGGAGTGATAATGTAATTAATGAGAATGAGTGGATGTTTTATGAGACATGGTGGTATAGTTTTACGAGGTAAAATATCATGATTCAATAATCTACATCAAAATATATAGGTAGTGAACCTAATAATTATCAACAATGAAGATGGGTCAGATATATGATTACTTCATGTAATACCGCTCCATAGGATATCAATTATTTTATATTTATATAAAATCTGTGATAAATTTATAATTTTATTCCCACTACATGAAGTTGTGTGGTATCTTCATAAAAAATGATACATTCTTATCAATCATATTTCTTTGTGGAAGATGGATTCCAATATTATGGGTGATTTTGTTTTCCGATATTGATTACTGGAAGTGGAAAAACTAATCATAGGATTATGGATTTCAATAATACCATGATTGAATTTATGAATATGAATTGAAATTTTTATTATATTTTGATGTTGTTCGGGTAAAATAATGTCTCAGATGTATATATGGAATTTATGAAACATATCTGAATCTATTAACCTGACTCATTTATTGTGGTAATTTTTAATGATATATTGTTTTATTAAATGAATATAGAGTATCGCTTCTATTATTTTAGGATTCTCACTATTAACAAACATGATAAACACCTCTATACTAAGATATTAGAATACTTGTTTTAGATTAAATAATTAAAATTTTTGGGAAATTTGGTGTTAAAATATGTAATATTATTCAATTTAGATATGGTAAGAACTGTTATGTCCCTCGATAAAATTATTAATTCCTTCACAATGAGGAGAATATTTTTTTGTTTTGGTATTATCATAAGTTCATTAAAAACATATCTAAATTTACAATTCCGCAAACTTATCAAAGGCGGAAGGGGTGATGTTTTCATTGAATATTGAAAATCTAGAATCCTTTTATTAGTTGAAAATGTGGTAGAAATAAACTCTTATCAGGATTCTATAAGATGATAGTATGTGTTATGTGGTGTATTGTGATGAATTTATATAGGGGTGTGGTTTTTTAATTACACAAGGACATAATGATGTTTTTTATGGTTATCCCCTAATATAAACAATTTTTTGAAATTTCCTATTTCATGATATCATACTCATTTTGGTTATAAAATATTTTAGGTATTAATTATATTTTCTATTTCATTATATGTTCGAAGACAATTATGATCATTTGAGTAAAATTTTTATCTTATCTCTTATGAACATTGAACTAATTTTAACTACGGTGTGTTGAGAAACTCTAGATGCTTGACATTATTAACACAAAATATTCATGAAAGGGGAATGCGGTCAAAATTGATCATAGATGAAAATTTCATTCACAAGCCATTAATGAGTCCAGTGATGTATATATATTGATTTTTATTTTTTACAAAAATATTATATAATGATAAAAGAATAAATGAAAGATTCTTTCCATTAATGTATTCATTTGAATCCATCCCACCTATAGCCTATACATCATACATAACTTGGAATGTAACTGTGTATATGAATCATGATTTTCATATATTTTTGGGACCATCATTGACAGGTATCTGACTTCTATGTAAATATTCAGTTATTATAATCAGTATATGGACCCTTCATCAATCATAGTGGTTATGATTAAATATTTTCATTAATATTAGGGGAATTTATACCATGGAACCACTGTGTTATATTATTGTATGATGCAATTTTTATAGTATCCATAAATGTTATGTGACATCACTGACATCGTGTAATATTTCAATATGAAGTAATCAGTTCTGATCAAGTATCAACGACCTATGTTCTACTATAACCTATACCTATAGAAATATGAAAGCCGTTTTAGATATCAATAAAAATTATCATGGGATGAAATTAAATTTATTTGTATAACAAATATATTGGATATATTACTGAATGGGTTACATTATAATACCATTTTATAATAATAACAAATACCACAATGTTTGAAGAGACTATGATGTTGTAGGTTCAATAGTTCAAAAGGATGTAGGGAATGCATTTTTTTATTTATCAAAGAGGTATCTTTTTACCAATTTATACCAAAAGGTATTCTCTTATTAATTAGGATCATATGTATTTTAGAGAACAAAATGTTGATTATATATGAATTAATAGATATTGTTGGTTATCTATATTTTCGAGGATATACTCCACAATTATTATTTGGATTTTTTAAGCTTCTGAAATATTTATCATTGATAGGTGGAGATTTAATATAATAATTTCTTATGTACATCAATCAAGTTGGACCTGTTTGAGGGTCTATATTTTTTGAAATTCTATTTTCTCCAATTCTAAAATAATATAATTGAGGAGTCTTTAGAAGGTATATTATTTTTTAAAGAGATAATTTAAATGATTTAAAAAATTGGAGTTCATAATTTAGCATGATGTGGATTTTTGTTAGAAAAAAGTTTTTATTTTCATGTATGATGATAATTATTTTAAATTTAAACTTTTAATTTTATAAATTATTTTTATCTGGATTTTATTGTATTTTGAGTATTATTAAAGGGAAATGATATCTACATACGAATCATTTCACGGTTGAGTATTCATTTTGAAATTGGGGAATTCAATAGGCAAAATGGATCTCACTTGTTTTTCCATATATTTTAACTACCTGGATGGAATTGATCATCGAGGGAGTGAAACAACAAAATCCCTATGTTTTGGTCCACTATAGTTGTTTATTTTAGCTAGACCATGCTAATATCCATATAATAGTGCCTCCAATTACATTAACGATGTTCCAAACCCAAAACAATTAGGGAGTGCTATAGTGTTCCATGGTCCCCATTTTGGTGGGTGACAAGTATCATCCACTTGTAACCAATCATATAGGATCACTTTACTATAGAGTTACCCCTAGAATATAGGGGAGGACCCTTTCCTAAAATATCATTGTCATGTCCTTAAATTTCATTACGCTTGTTATAATTTTGGGTGGAATAGATTTGTACTCAAAAAATGAGGTTTCACATTGATTGATATCATTTTATCTGGTCGTAGAAGAGGGATCCATTCCATAGAATTGGTAGTCCATACCATGGTGAAAATATAAAAAAATATCTTAAAATAACAAAATCCAAATAACCCACCTCTTTTTTTGGACTCAAGATTTTCATTTATTATAAAAAGTGTATTGTTCTTTTTTTAGTCCTCACATGTATGATCTGGGGGTTTCTAATGAAATGGATCTTATAGTTCATGATGAAAACAATATTGGAGGTGGATTTGTTTTCACTTTTTTTCCAAATTTATGGGATCTAAATTTAGAGGATGTATCTAATCATGAAAAATAGATTTATGTGATGGCTTTATGAAAATTTAGAAAATTTATGAGTTTCACAATGATGAGATTACTGAATGGTGTATCACAAAAGATAAAAGATACATGAAATTGATATTTATCACTATGATGTGAATCATGGATGGAGAATGTCCTTTCTATATAATTATGAAAATTAGAGTATCCCAAAAAATTATGGTGTTCTCATGGATTAAGAGAATTGGTGAATTTAGATTCCATGATGGTTTGATAGAAATAATTAGGAAAACTTCAAATATAAATTGATCTTCATGAATAAATGAGAACCGAAAATATGTTTTTGAATGATCTCAAATACGAGATAAAGGTAGTGGATCTTCATGGATTCTTATTCCAATATATATAAGGAATCCCAAATTCATTTCACATGAATGTTTCCATAGAGAATCTTATATCACTCTATTATTTTGGATCCAATGGACCCTAATGAGTCTGACCTTCTATGTGATATTGATCAATAAATAGACGAGTTTATTCTTGATTGATGTCGATGCTTATGATGAAATGGTCTTCTATATGATGAGGTATTACATGTTGACTCTGTGAGATTTTCAATGGTAGATGGTTCTAGAATGGAAGTCAGCTTCGCAAATGGATTTAATTCATGAAAAAAAAATGTGAAAAAAATTTAAAACATTAGTGTATTAGTGATATGTGATATCATATTTCATCAACTCATGTCCTTGATTCATTATGATTCTCTTACTAGAAAGGTAAAACGAAATTAATTCAAATATATTGAAAAAATAATCAATTATTCAAAATGAGTTTGTTTTTTTCAATGTAATAATATAGGTGGAGTTGATGAATGTGTTTCGAGGTATGTATTGTGATATACCAAAAATATATTTTTGGAAGTGTTCCTGGTGTAATATTAATGTGTTTGATCTATTTTATTCAACAACTTTTTAATATGGATGAATTTGGGTATGACTGGAACACTTTTTTTATATGTTCTTTGGACTACCACTATGTGGTGAACCAGGTAAAATTGATATGTAATATATTTGCATGTGTTTGTTTTATTCATAATCCCTTCAAAAAAGTTTATTTTGTTCCTACCAATTTGGTAACATGGTCCTTAAATTTCGAAGGAAAATGAAATCAATTATTCACCCCTCCCATCTCAGGGTGTTCTGATGTCATTATTGTGGTATCAGAGGTTTTTGGTTACATGTGTTAGATCATTCAATATATCATGTCATGGAGAAAATGATAAATGTCAGGGGAGTCCATCTGATTGATTAATGGAACATCACTATTTGTAAGAATAAAATGAGATATCATTTAATATCACTTGGAATAGAAGTAATATTTTTTATTTCACAATGAATTTATGTAATAGATGCATCAAGAATATATATGACTAAAATCTATAGAAAAATTCATTATGCGGATTCCAAAATTTTAAATTCCCATACTACAACACTATCTGATCAAATATATCTAAAGGTAATTAGATTCACCTTAGCCATGTCGATATGGGAAAATTTGAAAAATATATATTATAGTGATAAAAAAGTGACAGATTCCCAGATATCATATTTTCCACAAAAAATTTGACGATCTGAAGATGCATTCTATTTAAAATATAGATACCATTGTCAATATAATTACTAAATCAAAGGGAGAAATTTGAGGGCCTGGTGCATAAATAAAATACATTGACATTTTAATTAAAATCATCAGAGTAGTTCCACCTATTTACAATACAAAATTCTTAGCCCTTGAGAAAATGGATATTTCAAAACAATCATTGGATGATCTACACAAGAGTCTGGTAGTATATAAAATGAGATTCACACCATAGTATTCCACAAGTCATGATAAAAAGGAGAAGTAATTAAAAAAATAGAAAACATTAGATTTAAGTATAGATTTTTAATAATGGTACAACGAAATATTAAACTTATCCTTTCTTTACCATGAAATTAATGAATGGAAAAGTGATATTTGAGGAAAAGAATCCCTTTAAATGCATTCATTGTGATAAAGTTAGACATTTTGACTCCTGGTCCACAAGGATGATTACAGATGAAGAATGTGAAGCAGGAAACTTGAAAAATAATAAGATAATGTTATCTCAAAAGGTATATTTAAAATATTAATAAAATTAAAGATAAAGTGTTTTTTATGATGAATAATATGATGATAATGAATTTTATTAGGATAAATAACAATAATATATTTTTGTAACCCAAGAATCATGATAGATACAATTGAAATATCATATCCATAAATAGATAAATCTAGATATACATAGTTGATTTCTAATGACGATCTAAATATTCTACTTTACGATGCACATGGTGAGCATGATAATAAAAGAAAAAGAAAAAGAAGTGGAGACAAATTTTGAAAGACTCCGCAAAATATGATGATTGTTTGGGAGAATAAATTTAAGCCACTTGATGTAGTAATAAAATAAATTTATACATATTTTTAATGATCAAATGACATAGTATAACTTAAGACCAAAATTGAAGAATATGAAAAGGTAATCAATGAATATACATCCAAACTAGAGGATAAGTCTATGATTTTTGTGGGCCATGAAGAATAATGTTATAATCTTTTTCATAAATTTTCAATTCAATTATACTCAAAAGAAAAAAATAATAAAATATTGCCTAGAATATACTCATATTTTTAGATGCTGGAGAGAGCTAGACATGGTTTGTATGTTCTATAGAAATCATTTAATGATAAATGACTAGCTTGAAAAGAAAATAATTTAAATTCAATGTGACTCTAAAACATCAAATTCGGAAAATAAAATAGTCCAAAATTAGGGAAAATGAAAGATGGACATATCATAAAGTCACAAAAGTAGTAATAATGAAATAATAAAATAAATATAAAAGGATAAATGAAAACTATCATATGTTAACCAAAAATGATCAGAAATAAATTCATTTTTTTATGAAAAGATTCATGAGGAAGAATAATAGTGAGAAAATGATTCCTCTTATTAAATGTAAATTTTTTGTCTATTGGGCCACACCATGTAATAATATGAATTGTTAATGATTTATTTAATTGGGGATGTTCTAGGACGTAAACAAAGGAAAATGAATTCATATCCCTCATTATATAGAATAAATATATTTTATGTATATTTTTAGTACATTAACTTTGTGAAAAAAGTTATTCATTGAAGGAATTTGAAAGGTAGAAATTATACCTACATATCTCATACAAAAGTCATTACTCACCAACCAAATGGTGTTTCTCATAGAAAGTGGTTTTCTCATCTAGATGAAAAATATGAGAATGATGAATCATCACAAATGTACATTACAGTGGATAGACTATCTTAATCTTCCCATTAATTAAATAATTAATGGAAAGAAAACTAGAAATTTGTGAAAAATAATATAGAACAAGGAACTCTCAAATATATAGATATTATATGAACATGGATCCATTATTGGGGATTCTCTTACCATAATACAGTAAATGTATATTTAAATATGAATGTAAAAAAAATGTTTTTTGGACTAATCATATTCAATAATGAAGGTTCATTGATGATCAAAGCTAATGGGAGAAAAGAACTGGAAAGTAAATAGCTTATGAAAACTGATTTTATTTATATGGATGGTTTGGGTCACAATCTATTGACTATGACTCAACTAAGATACTCATGAATAATGATGAATTTCAATCAAAATGGATTAACTATAAAATAAAACACATGGAATTTTTCCCATTAATGAATACAAAACGGATATAAACATACATCAGGTTGATAATAAAGATAACATTTTTTATCTCACTGTTGAAAAAGAAAACAACTTTTGGCATTAATGGTTGGGACATATTAATAAAAAAGACATGGAAATGATATATATTCAAAATATAGTATTGAATTAACCCAATATAAATTTGAATGAGAAAGGACTACTGATGCATGAATACAAGGGATGTTTTTCAGTATTTCATATCAACCATAGAATAAAAGTGCTTCAAATATTCATGGTCACATAAATACAAAATAATGTAGTCTGATAAATGTTTCAATAACATATAGAGAATGGTACATACTCATTTTCACTGATTATTATAGTATGATTGATTTTTTGATGGATATTCATTGGAAACTATAAGTGATTCATTTCATGAAAACATATCATTAGATTTAAAAGATAGATATTTTCCACCCAATCTATGGTCAATAGTCTAACAATGGAGGGGAATAAAAATCCATTTAATTTTGAAAATTACCTTGAAAACAAAATATACAAAATGACGTTGATTCAAAAATAACCCCAAAACACATTGGATTTATTTAGCATAGTAATAAATAGATGAACATTATAGCTAGAACTATGCTTATTGACAATGTTTTCTCTAGCCATTATTAGAAAGAGGTTATTCAAGATTCATTGTATACTCCAAATTGATCAAGAATTTATATTGGAGAAACCATGACACCTTCTGATTTTTTTAATTTAATAAAGAACTCTTTAATCTATTTATTTGATTTTAAAGAAAACTATTATATCAAAAAAATAATGAAATTATGGAAATTATGGTGATGCATTAGATGAAGGAATAATACTTGGTAATTAAATGCCTAAAAATGATTAAAAATATTTCAATAGTCTTCTTGGGAGAATTATTGAATCTAGTGAGGTTATGATCATTTTATATATGACCACAAAAACCTAAATAATCCCTTTTGATGATATGATAGAAGATGAAGAAGAAAATGTACATGGAATGGATTCTAATTCAGAAGTGGTGGAAGGAACAAATATTCTCATATGGAAAAAAATAATTATGATTTAGAAGACGAATCATAATAAGAAATGATGGTTGATGAAAATTCATCGCAACCTCCCAAGAGAATTATAAGATTTAAATATGATCAATATAATTTCATTGTGGATTTGAAAATACCCCAAAAAATAAGTTGAATGAGGACTAAAACACAGCCATCCTTATGTTTAGTTGTGGAACCACACAGATTTGATGTAGCTGAAAAGAATAAATAATGGGTTAAGGCCATAATTGATGAGTTAGAATAGATTGATTGTAACAACCGGGTCCTGGTTACAGCACAAACACCCCTCCTTAACATGGTCGTTGGGTCCTGGCCCACCAGTTTCCCTTGCAGACATGTGGGGCCCACACTAGGGTCCACCCACATGCCTAATCGTGTCATCTATCAAATGATTGTCCCCACAATCCAACACATGTCTTTTCCAGTGTGTTTAGTCCTCACTCACACACACACCGGGAAACATCGCAAAAGGTCACCCATCCTGATCACTACTCCTGGCCAAACATACTTAACTATGGAGTTCTAATAAGACAGGCTCCAAAAAATAAAGTTGCACCTTGTTGACATGAGTCATATCATTTAGTCATTTAACCCTTTATCATTTGGGGATGTTATAATCACCCCCCACCTTTAGAGAACAACGTCCTTGTTGTGGGACCTACAACTCATCCCTGGCAGTGCACCACACTTAAAGCTAGGTACCACCTCTGATACCAACTATAAGGCCTCAACCTTAAACATCACATAATATCTAATTAAATTAATAATTCACATTGAGGATCTTTTTAGGTTTATAGTCTTATAGAATTAGGACATATCTATTACATCTCAAATGTTTACAAAGTATTCACTTCAACATAGTTTCCCATTTTTTTACAAAACATGAACTCTTGAAAAAAAATGAGTCATTTCTCGTTCCATGATTAAGACCGCATGACTTTTCCATGATCCCATCTAGGACCCCATTCCATATTATGTCCTGTGAAAAACATTTCAAAAATTTGGGATGAGCATAAAAAGATCAGTAAGGGATACACATAGAAGGAAAACTACTAGTTTTTCAAAACAACAAGTAAACCATGAATACTTTATCAAAATAATACTTTTCACCTTTATGAAGTAGTAAAAATCTCTTCACTGAATAAAATTTCATTACATACCCTTTTGTAACCAAAAGATTACCAAAAACCCCATATAAAGAACCCATAACATATAAATGTAACTTGGGACATAAACATACATAAATGGAATAACCATACGGTTGACTTCCACACATATCACTTAATGGAATGACCATACAGCCGACTTCCATACCCAATGCATTGGAGGTTATAACGTAACCACCCGTCCTGGTATTCACGGCACCACCCATCATATGGTTTATCACGTAACCACCTGTCAGATGTCCAAGTACCATTATATAATCATAATACATAAAACAAATATAATGGAAAGAAAACATTTCCATATTTCGATCACTATATATCACTTAAATATATTGACTTCACAAATCCATTATAAAACCCATTTCCAATACCAAAATACATAAAAGAGTATATGGTATTTATTTCATTTTAAAAACATTATAGCTTGTTGAGGAATCCAAATACCAAATAATAATCATGGTGGTGGAAAATCTTGTTGTCACCATGTATGTTAAAAGAAACATTCCTTTTTGTCATTTAGTAAAACGCCTCGTAGAAAAATATACCTAATGAAAAAAAGTCAATGTCAAAGGAGTTTATACACCATATAAATTAAATTTGTGTATAAAACAAATTATGCCTCAATGAAATGAGATTGAGATGAAGTCCCTTACAAAGACGGTATCCTTAGATTAAGGATAAAACAATTACATAATTTATGTGTGACAAATATAAATACACCAAATATATGTGGATATTAACTGTAAAGAAATTAAATTCATTCACACATATTCATAGTATGAAATGTTCAAGGAGTACAAGTTTAACCCAAATGATTGAAATTGAGTTAAGAAGATCCCTTGCAAGAATTTGACAGCCTAATGGCGTCACATTAAAATCCTTAAAATGACTTGATGAGACATAAAATCGTATCTCATCACTTGGACATAAAATTTACATCAATAAGGATATATAAGAACATATCCCAACATAATAAGGTGTAAAATAACATAAATAAGTCTTTTTAAAAAGATGAGGGTGAAATGTTCCCTAACCGACATGGGTAACTTTCAAAACGTACACCCCATGAAAGAAGGACTATAAAAAATTGATGTAAATACTCATAAACAAAATTATGTTATAAAAATAGTATAATAGCGGGCAGTACATACACCACTCAATGGAAATGGTGGAAAATGTAGCATGAATCTCACAGGAATAAAAAGTGAGATAAAAATTCATTACCTTGTGGTAATCAATCGAGTCGTGTGACAAAATATAATAAGAACCAATGAATAACATAATACCATGAATAGAATGATAATATATATATATATATATATCAAAAAGTCAGTACACAATACCCCACATGCAATAATTTAGTGTCGAACAATAGAAATCTCACAGAATTAAAAGTGAGATAAAAGTCCCTTATGAAAATTCAGCAGCCTCACGGCGCCACTTTAAACATCCAAAAATGGTTTGATGAGATCAAATAGGGTCTCTCATAATATTAACATAAAATTTAAAATAATAGCAATTTAAAATAACTTCCCACAACATATAAATATGAGCTTAAATGAAATTACATAAAAGAGAGTACTTAAAATGAAAGAAAGAGGTAGGATCCCTTACCTCAAGTCCGACTTGTCTTGTTCATTTCTTTATATTCCTGAATAATAAACCTTGGTAAATTTATAATTTCTTAAGGAAATACATTAAAGTTTATTATTCAATTAATATCATATATTTTCATGTTATAATAATGAGTTAATTATTTGAGTTCATATCATATAGTTAGTCGATGTTTGGTACATGAGTAAAAAATGATCTTGTTTGAAAATCATTGTCAATGTAGTTGTATGTACATCATATCAAGAAAAATATTAATGATGTAAATATCATATAAATTCAGTATATATTCGTTTTATACTTATTCCATAATATTTGGAGATAAAAAGAAATGAAATGCACCATTCATGGAGATGGTAGGATGTAGGTACGCATGAACACTACTTTCATTGCTTTGGCATATTAATAGAATTAAAACTAGATGATATATATATATATATATATTATAATTCCAGTATAATATATATGTTATATAGGTCACATATGTTCATTAATTTCATTATTTATACATTCCATGTATTGCATGAACGAGTCACATCACTTGAGGGGACGGTAGTCCACACTTCCTCGTATGAAATTATCGCATTTTCACAACATGAAAAGCATAAAGTTATGTTTTAAATATAAAATAAAGAAGAATATAGAAAAAATAAATATAATATATGTCATATATAAAATTCAGTGACATCATAATGGTCACCATGAAAGGTGTTAAGAGAATATTGAACAATCATCATTTTGTGAGGCAGTAATTCGCCATCCACAGAAACAATATGTTTTTTTAACCATTAGACGGATGTGTGTGTAAGTGTAGCACGAATACTTCACATATAAAAATCCTAGAATAATTACGATACTGGTGTTGTTACAAAATTAAGGAATAAAAATAGTTTAGGGGGTTGGAGAAGCAAAATAAAACAAAATAACACAAGTGAAGAAATTACCTTTAAATCGGGTAACTCTTCTTGGTTTGAACCAAAAATGATTCTTGAAGAGATTTCTGTCAATGGGAAGACTCCTTGGATGAAGAGAGGGATTTGGGGAGATAAAATGAGCAATTTTTGGTCGAGCCAAAGGCTTTAGTGGTGTGGGTAAGGTGGTAGAGGTGGGGGCCTTTTATAAGAGGAGAGGAGGGGCACTCTTGGAATGTTATAAAATGTTACTTTATTATATAACGAGTTTTGGTTGTTAAAGGACCCAAAATTATATATTTCGAGGAAAAGTTGATAAGAGTTAGAAATACACCCACAAAATAGGTGTTTTACAAGTTTATGTCATAGATTTTACATTATCATTTCATTTTATTTTAATCATTAAATAATGAGGTAATCACTGCATCATCATGGTGTCATAAATAATTTAATTTATTTAACGTCTAAAAATTATAAAAAATATCATGATGTAGGAAATATTTTTAGATTTATAATGAATATTTATAGGATAAAATATAACTTGTATAACCTCATGTAAAAATTGTTTTAGTAAAACAATACATGTTTGTGACATTTTTATTTTAACTTTAAATAAAAAGTTATTAATGTCATTTTCTTACCCAAGTGGCTCCATGGGGTCCCCATGTTGACCCATGGATTGTTTTAATCAGCCATGAAACATCCAATTTTGGTAGAACATGTGTAAAGATAATTTCATATTATAATAACATTATTTTTACCTTAAATTACATTAGTTACCTTTAATCCCGATTAATAAAACTTAAAATTTACTATTCACAAAATAATTATTTTAATCCCATTGAACCACATTATACATCCTAAAGACTACCATGTATGTCAGACTTTTGAAATTCAAATCACCGAAGTGGTAATGTTTCATTTAAATAAAAAATCAGTTTTTTAACTTAGTGGTTTCACTATTCATCAAAAATTGATGTTTTTCAGAAAAATACCCAAAATTCACCCTAAGATATATTTGATATTATGAATTAAAAAATTATGACTATTTTACAAAATTCAAAATAGAGAAGTTTCATTAAATAATTTAATAATTAATTCCCACTGTGAAAATAATTAGCGTGTTTTTAAGAAACAATATCTCTTAAAAGATTGACATTAGTTTAAGTCCAATTTCAAAGTGAAATTAATTCCAATGACCACCATTGGATGAAATTGTCAAAATATATTATAATTTCACATTAAAATCAATTGAAAAGATGATATAATCATATAAATAAATTATATTAAAATTAATTTTTTAATTAAAATACAACATTTTCACTAAAACTGACCATTATCGGAAAAATAACAAAAATTTACACAAAGTAAATTTTGATGTTCAGATTCTAAAGAAGTATTTTATTTTGTCAAATATAATATATAAAATCTTAAAAGTATATTTAAAAATTTTTCTCCATAAAAAGGTGGTTAATCGACTTTTTAATGAATATTAGAAGATTTATGCTTAAAATTGGATTCATTCGCATTTTAAGCCTCTAACATTTATTAGAAAAAAGTAAAAATATTGGACAAAAATATATTATCATTTTGTAGTTAGTTATGTTCATTTATACCATTACACCGTCTAGGCGTTAACTACCATTTAAAATAATATTATTTTATTATTAGAGTGCAACGTAAGATTTCCAAGAAACTCATTGTTGCGTATTGGGTATGCCATTGAGCATAGCATTCCCTTTGAATTAATATTAACATTTTATTCACAAATATGGATAAATATGAAAAACTAATATTATTTATTTAACTGGGATGCTACATACTTCCCCCCTTTTGGGAATTGCGTCCTCACTATTTTTAAAATTGGGCTTTGAAAATTAATTGAATTCCCCATATCGGAAAAGGAGTAAATTAAACTGTCACTTTAAAAGAAAGAAAGTGAAGTACAAATGTCACCCGAGTTAAACCATCTTAGGTTTCCCTATAGGAAAACATGGATATGGAAGAAATAACAAAGGGTCATGTTCTGAGGGTGAGTGATAGAAAACATGTTTAGGAGAAAGGTAATCACCAGAAAATCACAAACTGGTGATTGGTTAAATGGTATTTGATTCCCTAGTAGGAAAAGTTAACAGACAACATTTTTTTTTAAGTTAGTTTTCATTGAGGAATTTATTTATGAGCCTAACTAAATCATAAGGAAACATACTTACTTATCGTGTAGACTCTCACCTCCTTCTAGATTTCTTATAGAAACTCATATTTTCTCCAAAAGATGAGTATTTAAGATGACTTTCCCACATTAGGAGAGATACAATAAACATCTAGAGAATCACATAATCCACAAAAGATAACTATATATTTCCCCTGTATTTATACCTTAACCAAAACCAAAATTGTTAGAACAAGATCAAAAAATCTACAAATGGATAATCCTTTATAAAAAAGAAAATCTATTCTTAATCTCCAAAAATTTTCCAACAAAACCCAAAGCTCAATGAAGACCATTCAATAATCAATTTGTCCATAAAATTATTCAAATTAAACCAAACTAAGATTGAATACCAAATATTTGAATGATTTAATCACATAGTCTTCCAAGGTATAAATTAACATTTATTTCCAAATAACATCAGTTGCTCTTAAGTTCTCAAATTGAAAAAGTAATTAACCTAATTACATATCCTCTAGGATAGGTTAATAATTTCCATATACAACCCAAAAAAAACTTACTCTTGATTCATAAAATCATCTAACTATAATGAATTAGTCAAACAAACCAGGGACTTCGCGTAGTCCAGTGGTAAGCCGTAAATACCAGTCACACTTTGGTTGTGGGTTCAATTCCCACATCTTTGTTAGATGCACCGCGATGTCACACGGTCTGTGTGTTATTCTTTTTCCGAAGGTATATAATTCTTAAAACATTCCCCAAAATGAGATAAAATCTTCAAAAATAATTAAAACATATTTTAACCTCAACATTATCTCATGAATTTCATTTTCCATCAAAAACATATAGTAACCCATAATTACCTCAAAAGTAAGGATCATATAAACCCTAATGGTTACCTGTATAATTATCACTTGAACTTCCTCATCGAGTTGGTTCTCTCATACAAGATGCATTAGAGAACTCACCAAGGTTCAAGTGGTTGATCATGACTCCTGATGGTTGGTGTAGAATAACCACGAGATTTCTCATTGAATCCCCAATTTCATCTAGTCTCATAATCAGAGAACCACCACAGTTTCCTTCAAACACATTGTTGCTTTGGTGCCTTCTAGATCCATCCATTTACTAAAACCAAAAAGTTCAGTGTGAGTATATCAACAAAATCATCATGTACTAAGGAGGAAGATAAACACTATGATATACTTTTCCATGTTTTCTCAAACTCATTCCAACATTCAAAAATAAAAATGACATTATATAATATAATAACCATTGTGGTTATACACAAGTTGTCACTTATGCTTAAACAACTCTCTAACCACTAAAGTTATCTAAACCGACCTCTGATACCATCTATAAGCCCCCATCCTTAAACATTACTTAATATTGAATTAAATCAATAATTAACATTGAGGATCTTTTCAGGTTTAGAGTTTTAGAGAATTAGGACATAACTATTACATCTCAAAAGTTTACAAAGTAGTCACTTCTACATAGTTTCCCTTTTCTTTACAAAACACGAACTCTTGAAAAAAAGAGTCATCTATAATTCCATTTATAAGACATCATGACTTTTCCATGATCCCAACCTTGACCGTATTCCGCATTATTTCCTATGAAAAACATTTCAAAAAAATGGGATAAGCATAAAAATTTCATTAAGGGATACACAAAAAAGGAAAACTGTTAGTTTTTCAAAACAACATGTAAACAATGAATACTTTATCAAAGTAATACTTTTCACCCTTATGAAGTAGTAAAAAACTATTCACTGAATAAAAGATCATTACATACCCTTTTGTAACCAAGAGATTACCATAAAATCTATATAATGAACACATAACTTATAAAGGTAACATGGGACATAAACATACTTAAATGGAATAACCATACTGTCGACTTCAACACATATCACTTAATGGAATAGCCATATGGCCGACATCCATACCCAATGCATTGGAGGTTATAATGTAACCACCCATCCTGGTATTCACGGCACCACCGGTCACATGGTTTATCACGTAACCACCCGTCAAATGTCCAAGTACCATTATAAAATCATAAGACATAAAACAAATATAATGGAAAGAAAACATTTCGACATTTTGATCACAATATATCACTTAAATATATTGACATATCAAATCCATTATAAAAACCATTTTCAATACCAGAATACATAAAAGAGTATATGGTATTTATTTCATTTTAAAAACATTATTCCTTGTTGAGGAAGCCAAAGACCAAATAATACTCGCGGCGGTGGAAAAGGTCATTGTCACCGCGTACATTAAAAGAAACATTCCTTTTTTTCTTTTAGTAAAACAATTTGTTGAAAAATATTCCTTTTGAAAAAATAATCATTGTCAAAGGGGTTTATACACCGTATAAAAGAAAGTTGTTTATAAGACAAAGTATTCCTCAATGAAAGAAGATTGAGACGGAGTCCCTTAAAAAGAAGGTATCCTTAGATTAAGGATAAAAAAATTACATAATATATGTGTGACAAATATAAATACACCCAATATAAGTGGATATTAAGTGTAAAAAAATAAGATTCATTAACACATATTCATATCATGACATGTTCAAGGAGTACAAGTTTAACCCAAAATATTGAAATTGAGTTAAGAAGATCCCTTGTAAGAATTTGACAGCCTAACGACGTCACTTTAAAATTCATAAAACGAGTTGATGATAGAGAAAATGGTATATCATAACATAGACATAAAATTTACATCAATAAGGATATTGAAGAACATATCCTAACATAATAAGGTGTAGAAAAACATAATGAAGTCTTTTTAAAAAGAGGAGGGTGAAAGGTTCCCTTACCGACTTGGTTAACTTTCAAAACGCACACCCCATGAAAGAATGACTATAAAAATTGATGTAAATACTCATAAAAAATATCATATTACACAGAGTAGAATAATGGGTAGTACATACACCCCTCAAAGGAAATGGTGGCAAATGTATCATGAATCTCACAGGAATAAAAAGTGAGATAAAAACACTTTACCTCGTTGTAATCAATCGAGTCCTACGACCAAAAGATAATAAGAATCAATGAATAACAGAATAAAATGAAAATAATGATAATATATATTTCAAAAACTCAGTACACAACACACCACATGCAATAATTTAGTGGCGAACAATAAAAATCTCACAGAATTAAAAGTGAGATAAGAAAACCCTTAAGAAAATTCGCCAGCCAAACGACGCCACTTTAAACATCCAAAAATGGTATGATGAGCTAAAATAGGGTCACTCATCAAATGAACTTAAAATTTATAGTAAAAGGAATATAAAATAACATCCCCCAACATAAGAAATTGGATCTTAAAAGAAATGACATAAAATAGAGTACTTAAAAAGAAAGAGAGAGGTAGGATCCCTTACCTCAAGTCCGACTTGTCTTGTTCATTTATTTATATTCTTGAATAATAAATGTTGGTAAATTTATAATTTCTTAAGGAAATACATTAAAGTTTATTATTAAATTAATATCATATATTATCATGTTATAATAATTAGTTAATTATGTGAGTTCATATCATACGTTTTGTCGATGTTTGGTACATGTGTCAAAAATGATCTTATCTGAAAATCATTGTCAATGTAGTTGTATGAAAATCATATCCAGAATAGTATTAATGATGTAAATATCATATATATCCAGTATATATTCTTTTTATACTTATTCCATAATATTTGGAGATAAAAACAAATGAAATGCTCTGTTCATGGAGACGATAGGCCGTATGTATGCATGAACACTACTTTCATTGCTTTTGCACATTAATGGAATTAAAACTAGATGATAGAGATATATATATTATAATTCCAGTATAATATATATGTTATATAGGTCTCATATGTTCATAATTTCATTATTTTTACATTCCATGTATTGCATGAACGAGTCACATCACTTGAGGGGGTGGTAGTCCACACTTCCTCGTATGAAATTATCACATTTGCACAACATGAAAAGCATAAAGGTATGTTTTAAATATAAAATAAAGAAAAATATAGAAAAAATAAATTCCATTTATGTCATATATAAAATACAGTGACATCATAATGGCCACCATGAATGGTGTTAAGAGAAGATTGAACAATCATCGTTTTGTGAGGCAGTAATTCGCTATCCACAGAAACAGTATGTTCTTTAACCATTAGACAGAGGTGTGTGTAAGTGTTGCATGAATACTTAACATAATAAAATCCTATTATATTTAATATACTGGTGTTATTACAACATAAATGAATAAAAAGAGTTTATTGGGTTGGATAAGCAAAATAAAACAAAAGAACACAAGTGATGACATTACCTTTAAATCGGGTAACTCATCTTGGTTTGAACCAAAAGGGTTTCTTGGAGATCTTTCTTCCAAAGATAAGGATCCTAGGATGAAGAGAGGTATATGGAGAGATAAAATTATCAGATTTTGGTCGAGCCAAAGGCTTTAGAGGTGTGGGTAAGGTAGTAGAGGTGGGGCCTTTTATAAGTGGAGAGGAGGGGTACTCTTGGAATGTTATAAAATGTTACTTTATTATATAATGTGTTTCGGTTTTTAAAGGTCCCACAATTATATATTTCGAGAATGTCATGATAAGAGTTCGAAATACACCCATTAAATAGGTTTTTCAGAAGTTTAGGTCTTATATTTTACATTACCTTTTCATTTTATTTAAATCGATAAATAATGAGGTAATCGCTACATCATCATGGTGTCATAAATAATTTAATTTATTTAACTTATAAAAATTGTAAAAAAATATCATGATATAGGAAATATTTTTATCTTTCTAATGAATATTTATATTCTAAAATATGACATGTATAACCCCATGTAAAAATTGTTTCAATAACACAATACATGTTTGTGACATTTTTATTTTAACATTAAATAAAAAGTTATTAATGTCATTTTCTTACCCAAGTGGCACCATGGGGTCCCCAATTTGACCCATGGATTTTTATTGTCGTCCATGACACATCCAATAAGGGTAGAACATGTTTCAAGGTAATTTCATATTATTATAACACTATTTTTTCCTTAAATTACACTAATTACCTTTAATTGCGATTAATAAAACTTAAAAGTAACTATTCACAAAATAAATCATTTTAATCCCATTGAACCACATTTACATCCTACTGAAAACCATGTATATCAGATTTTTGAAATTCAAATCACATAAGTGGTAATGTTTCATTTAAATGAACAATCAGTTTTTCAACTACAACTTAGTGGTTTCACTATTAATCAAAAATTTAAGTTTTACAAAAAAAATACCAAAAATTCACCCTGATCTATATTTGATATTCTGAATGAAAAAATGTTCTATATTTTACAAAATTCAAAACATAAAAGTTTCATTAATTAATTTAATAATTAATTCCCGCTGTCAAAACAAATAGTGTGTTTTTAAGAAACAATATCTATAAAGATTGACACTAGTTTCAGTCTAATTTCAATGTGAAATTAATTCCAATGACCAAAATTGGATTAAATGGTAAAAAAATATTCTAATTTCACTTTAAAACCAATTAAAAATATGATCTAATCATTTATATAAAATAGATTAAAAAAGGTTTTGAATTAAAATACAACATTTTCACTAAAACTGATCTTTATCGGAAAAATAACAAAAATTTACACAAAGTAAATTTTGATGTCCAGATTATAGAAAAAGATTTTATTTTTAAAAATGTAACATATAAAATCATAAAAATTATATTTAAAAAGGTTTCTCCATTAAAAGTTTGTTAATCGACCATTTATAGAATATTAGAAGATTTATGCTTAAAATTGGATTCATTCGCATTTTAAGCCTCTAACATTTATTGGAAAAAAGTAAAAATATTTGACAAAAATATATAATAATTTTTTAATTAGTTCTGTTCATTCCCGCTATTACAATGGCTATGCGTTATCTACCATTTAAAATAATATTATTTTATTATTAGATTGCAATTTAAGATTTCAAAGAAACTCTTTGTTGCGTATTGGGTACGCCATCGAGCATAGTGTTCCCTTTAAATTAATATTAACATTTTATTCACAAATATGGATAAATGAGACAAGTTAATACTCTTTTTTTACCTGGGATGTTAAATCCTACCCTCTTTTTGGGAATTGCGTCCTCAAAATTTTTAAAATTGGGCTTGGAAAATTCATTGAAAGCCCCACACCGATAAAAGACTAAATTAAACTGTCACTTAAAAAGAAAGAAAGGTAAGTACAAAGGTCAACTGAGTTAACCCATACTAGGATTAAATGTAAGAAAAAATGGATATGGAAGAAAATACAAAGGGTCGTGTTCTGAGGGAGAGTGATAGAAAACATGTTTAGGAGAAAGTTAACCACCATAAAATCACAAACTGGTGATGGGTTAAACAGTATTTGATTCCCCAGTATGAAAAGTTAACAGACAAATTTTTTCTATGTTACTTTTCATTGAGGAATTTATTTATGAGACTAACTAAATCATAAGGAAACATACTTAATTGTCGTGTAGACTCTCATCTCCTACTATATTTCATTCAGAAACTCATATTTTCTCCAAAAAATGAGTATTTAGGATGACTTGCTCAAATTAAGAGAGCTATAATAATCTTCAAGATAATCACCAAATCCAATAAAGAGAACAATATATTTCTCATGACTTTAAACCTTAACCAAAACCAAAATTGTTAGAACAAGATCAGATAATCCACAAATGGATAATCCTTTTTAAAAAAGAAAATCTATTCTTAATCCCCAAAATTGTTCCAAAAAAACCCAGGGTTCAACGAAGACCATTTAATAAAAAAAATTCCCATAAAATTAATCAAAGTAAACCAAACTAAGATTGGAACCCAAATATTTGAAGGATTTAATCATATAGTCTTCCAAGGTACAAATTAACATTTATCTCCAAATAACATCAGTTTCTCTTAAAGTCTCATATTGAAATGTAATTAACCTAATAGCATATCCTCTATGATAGGTTAATAATTTCCATAGATAACCCAAATTCAACTTAATATTGATTCATAAAATCATCTAACTAAAAAAAATTAGTCATACTAACCAGGGAATTCACATAGTCTAGTGTTAGGTGATAAATACCAGTTGCACTTTGGTTGTGGGTTTGATTCCCACATCTTTTTCCGACGCGATGGGATGTCACACAGACTTCGTGTTGTCCTTTTTCGAAATCAATATAATTCTTAAAACATTCCCCAAAATGAGTTAAAATCTTCCAAAATAATCATAACATATTTTAACTTCAATTTGATCTCATTCCTTTCATTTTCCACCATATCATATAGTAACACATAATTACCTAAAAATATAGGATCATATAAACTCTAATGGTTACCTTTATAATTATCACATGAACTTCCACATCGAGTTGGTTCTCTCGTACACGATGAATTAGATAACTCACCAAGGTTCAAGTGTTTGATCATGACTCCTGATAGTTGGTTTAGAATAACCATGAGATTTTTCATTGAATCCCCCATTACATCTAGTCTCTTAATCAGAGAACCACCACAGTTTCCATCAAACCCATTGTCACTTTGGTGCCTGCTAGATCCATCCATTTACTAAAACCAAAAAGGTCAGTGTGACTATATCAACAAAATCATTATATTCTAAGGAGGAAGATAAACACTAATATATACTTATCCAAGTTATCTAAAAATAATTCAAACATTCAAAAATAACACTGACTCTATCTATTATAATAACCATTGTGGTTATACCCAACTTGTCACTTATGCTTAAACAATACTCTAACCTCTAAACTTATCTAAAACGACCTCTGTTACCAACTATAAGGCCCCGACCTTAAACATTACTTAATATTTAATTAAAAGAATAATTCACATTGAGGATCTTTTCAGGTTTAGAGTTTTAGAGAATTATGACATAACTATTAAATCTCAAAAGTATACAAAGTAGTCACTTCTACATAGTTTCCCTTTTTTTTACAAAACATGAACTCTTGAAAAAAAAGATTCATGTCTAGTTCCATGTTTAAGACAACATGACTTTTCCTTGATCCCATCCTTGAACCTATTCAAAATTATGTCCTGTGATAAAAATTTCAAAAAAAAACATGGGATGAGCATAAAAAGCTCAGTAAGAGATACACATAGAAGGAAAACTTTTAGTTTTTCAAAAAAAAATTATAAAATGAATACTTTATCAAAGGAATACTTTTCACATTTATGAATTAGTAAAAAACTCTTCACTGAATAAAATATCATTGCTTATACTTTTGTAACCAAAATGATTCCATAAAACCCATAAAAGAACAAATAACATATAAAGGTATCTTGGGACATAAACATGCTTAAATGGAATAACCATACAGTCGACTTCCACACATATAACTTAATGGAATATCCTTACGACCGACTTCCATACCTAGTTCATTGGAGGTTATAACGTAACCACTCGACCCGGTGATCACGACACCACCCGTCATATGGTTTATCACGTAACAACCCATCAAATTTTAATGTACCATTACAAAATCATAAGACATAAAACAACTATAATGGAAGGAAAAAATTTCCGAATTTCAATCACAATATATAACATAAATAAATTGACATAAAATATCCATTATAAAAACCATTTCCAATACCAAAATACATAAAAGAGTATATGGTATTTATTTCATTTTAAAATCATTTCGGATTTTTGAGGAAGCCAAAGACCAAATAATACTCATGGCGGTGTAAAAGGTCGTTGTCACCAAATACGTTAAAAGAAACATTCCTTTTCTTCGTTTAGTAAAAAGCTTCGTAGAAAAAAATTCCTTTTGAAAAAAAGTAAATGTCAAAGGTGTTTATACACTGTATAAAAGAAAGTTGTGCATAAAAAAAAATATGCCTTAATGAAAGGAGATTGAGACGAAGCCCCTTACAAAGACGATATCCATAGATTACGGATAAAAAATTACATAATTTATGTGTGACATATATAAATACACCCAATATAAGTGGATATTAAGTGTAAAACAATCAGAGTCATTCACACATATTCATAACATTACATGATGAAGGGGTACTAGTTTAACCCAAAGGATTGAAATTGAGTTAAAAAGATCCCTTGCAAGAATTTGACAGCCTAACGGGGTCACTTTAAAATTCATAAAACAAGATGATGAGAGAGAAAATGGTATCTCATCACTTGGACATAAAATTTACATCAATAAGGATATATAAGAACATATCCCAATATAATAAAGTGTAAAATAACATAAATAAGTCTTTTTAAAAAGAGGAGGGTGAAAGGTTCCCTTACCGACTTGGGTAACTTTTAAAACGTACACGCCATGAAAGAAGGGATATAAAAAATCGATGTAAATACTAATAAATGAATGTATATTACACTGAGTAGAATAATGGGTAGTACATACACCACTCAAAGGAAATGGTGGAAAATTTATCATGAATCTCACAAGAATAATAAGTGAGATAAAAACTCCTTACCTCGTTGTAATCAATCGAGTCATATGACCAAAAGATAAAAATAACCAATGAATAACAGAATAAAATGAATAGAATGATAACATATATATCTAAAAGTCAGTACAAAATACCCCAAATGAAATAATTTAGTGGAGAACAATAGAAATCTCACAGTATTAAAAGTGGGAAAAGAAATCCCTTACAAATATTCAGCAGCCTAACGACACCACTTTAAACTTCCAAATATGGTTTAATGGGATCAAATAGGTTCTCTCATCATGTGAACATAAAATGTATAGTAAGAGGAATATAAAATAACATTCCCCATCATAATAAAGAAGAGCATAAAAGAAATGACATAAAAGAGAGTACTTAAAAAGAAAGAGAGAGGTAGGATCCCTTACCTCAAGTCTGACTTGTCTGGTTCATTTCGTTATATTACTGAATAATATTCTTTGGTCAATTTTTAATTTCATAATGAAATAAATTATAGTTTATTATTAAATTAATATTATATATTATAATGTTATAATAATTAGTTAATTATTTGAGTTCATATCATACGTTTTTTCGATGTTTGGTACATGAGTCAAAAATGATCTTGTTTGAATAGCATTGCCAATGTAGTTGTATGTACATCATATCTGGAATAGTATTAATGATGTAAATATCATATCTATCCAGTATATATTAGTTTTAGACTTTTTCCATAATATTTGGAGATAAAAATAATTGAAATGCACGATTCATGGAGACAGTAGGTCCTACGTACGCGTGAACGCTACTTTCATTGCTTTGGCACATTAATGGAATTAATACTAGATGATAGATATATCTATATTATAATTCTAGTATAATATATATGTTATATAGGTCAAATATGTTCATTAATATCATTCTTTATACATTCTATGTATTTCATGAATGATTCACATCACTTGTGGGGGCGGTAGTCCACACTTCCTCGTATGAAATTATCGCATTTGCACAACATGGAAAGCATAAAGGTATGTTTCAAATATAAAATAAAAAATCATATATATAACATAAATACCATATATATAATATATAAAATACAGTGACATGATAATGGTCACCATGAATGGTGTAATGAGAATATTGAACAATCATCATTTCCTGAGGCAGTAATTCACCATCAACAGAAACAGTATGTTCTTTAATGATTAGACAGAGTTTTGTGTAAGTGTAGCATGAATCCTTCACATAAAAACATCCTAGTATATTTAAGATAAAGGTGTTGTTAAAAAATAAAGTAATAAATAGAGTTTAGGGGATTGGAGAAGCAATATAAAACAAAAGAACACAAGTGAAGACATTACCTTTAAATCAGGTAACTCCTCTTGGTTTGAACCAAAAGGATTTTATGAAGAGCTTTATGCCAAAGGTAAGGATCCTAGGATGATGAGAGAGATGTGGTGAGTTAAAATTAGTAGAGTTTTGTCGAGAAAAAGGCTTGAGAGGTGTGGGTAAGGTGGTATAGATGGGGGCCTTTTGTAAGAGGAGAGGAGGGGCACTCTTGGAAAGTTATAAAATGTTACTTTATTATATAATGATTTTCGGTTCTTAAAGGCCCCACAATTATATATTTCAAGGATATGGTGATAAAAGTTCGAAATACTCCCATCAAATAGGTTTTTTACAAGTTTAGGTCTTAGATGTTACATTATCATTTCATTTTATTTAAAACGTTAAATAATGAGATAATCACTGCATCATCATGGTGTCATAAATAATTTAATTTATTTAATGTCTAAAAAACATAAAAAAAATTATTATATAGGAAATATTGTTATCTTTCTAATGAATATTTATAGTCAAAAATATGACTTGTATAACCCCGTGTAAAAAATGTTTTACTAAAATAATACATGTTTGTGACATTTTTATTAAAACATTAAATAAAAATTTATTAATGTCATTTTCTTACCCATGTGGCTCCATGGGGTCCCCATGTTGACACATGGATTGTTTTGGTTGTCCATGACACATCCAATAAGTGTAGGAAATGTGTCAAGGTAATTTCATATTATTATAACATTATTTTTACCTTAAATTAAACCAATTACCTTTAATCGCGATTAATAAAACATAAAAGTTACTATTCACCAAATAATTATTTTAATCACATTGAACCACATTTTACATACTAATGAAAACAATTTATGTTAGATTTTTGAAATCCAAATCACAGATGTGGTAAAGTTTCATTTAAACAAAAAATCGGTTTTTTAACTACCACTTAGTGGTTTCACTATTCATCAAAAATTGATGTTTTTCAGAAAAATAACAAAAATTAACACAAAAATATATTTGATATTCCAGATTAAATTTTTTTGTCTATTTTAAAAAATTCATAACATAAAATTTTAATTAATTAATTTAATAATTAATTCCCGCTGTCAAAACAAATAGCGTGCTTTTAAGAAACAATATCTATTAAAAGATTGACACTAGTTTAATTCCAATTTCAAAGTGAAATAATTCCAATGAACACCATTGGATTAAATGGTAAAAATATATACTAATTTCACATTAAAACCAATTCAAATGATGATCTAATCATATAAATAAATTAGATTAAAAAGTGGTTTTGAATTAAAATACAACATTTTCACTAAAACTGATCTTTATTGGAAAAATAACAAAAATTTACACAAAGTAAATATTGATATCCAGATACTAAAGAAGGATTTTATTTTGACAAATATAATAGTTAAAATCTTTAAAATTATATTTAAAAAGGGTTCGCCATCATATGGAGATTAATCGACCTTTTAAAGAATATTGGAGGATTTATGCTTAAAATTGGATTCATTCGCATTTTAAGCCTCTATAATTTATTGGAAAAATGTAAAAATATTTGAAAAACATATATAATCATTTTGGATTTAGTTCGGTTCATTCCCGCCATTACAATGTCTAGGAATTATCTACCATTTAAAATAATATTATTTTATTATTAGAGTGCAATTTAAGATTTCAAAGAAACTCATTGTAGCGTATTGGGTACACCATCGAGCATAGTGTTCCCTTTAAATTAATATTAAAGTTTTATTAAAAAATATGGATAAATATGAAAAAGTAATAATATTTATTTACCTATGATATTACATCCTTCCCCCCTTTTGGAAATTGTGTCCTTGTAGTTTTTAAATTGGGCCTGGAAAATTCATTGAAAGCCCCATATCGGAAAAGGAGTAAATTAAACTGTCACTTTAAAAGAATGAAAGGGAAGTACAAAGGTCACCCGAGTTAACCAATGCTAGGATTCCATGTAGGAAAACATGGATATGGAACAAAAAATAAGGGTCATGTACTGAGGGAGAGTGATAGAAAACATGTTTAGGAGAAAGTTGACCACCAAAAAAAAATCACAAACTAGTGATGGGTTAAACGGTATTTGATTCCCCAGTAGAAAAATTTAACAAACAACATTTTTGTTTTTAAGTTACATTTTATTGAGTAATTAATTTATGAGCCTAACTAAATCATAAGTAAACATACTTACTTGTCGTTTATACTCTCATCTCCTACTAGATTTCTTACAGAAACTCATATTTTCTCCAAAAGACGAGTATTTAGGATGACATGCTCGCATTAAGAGAGCTATAATAAACTTCTAGAGAATCATCTAATCCACAAAAGAGAACTATATATTTCCCCTGCCTTTAGACCTTAACCAAGACCAAAATTTTTAGAACAATATTAGATAATCCAAAAATGGATAGTTCTTTATAAAAAAGAAAATTTAATCTTAATCTCCAAAATTTGTCCAAAAAAACCCAAAGTTCAACGAAGACCATTCAATAAACAATTTTTCCATAAAATTATTCAATGTAAACCAAAATAAGATTGAAACACAAATATTTTAAGTATTTAATCACACAGTCTTCCAAGGTACAAATTAACATTTATCTCCAAATAACATCAGTTGCTCATAAAGTATCATATTGAAATGTAATTAACCTAATCACATATCCTCTATGATAGGTTAATAATTTCCAAAGATAACCCAAAATCTACTTACTCTTGAGTCATAAAATCATATAACTATAAAGAATTTGTCAAACTAACCAGGGACTTCACGTATTCCAGTGGTAGGCGATAAATACCAGTTGCACATTGGTTGTGGGTTCGATTCCCGCAGCTTTGTCCGACGTGACGGGTTGTCACACGGTCTGCGTGTTGTCCTTTTTGAAAAACTATATAATTATTAAAACATTCCCCAAAATTAGATAAAATATTAAAAAATAATCATAACATATTTTTACCTCATGTTTATATCATGACTTTAATTTTCCATCATTACATATAATAACCCATAATTACCTCAAAATGAAGGATCATATAAACCCTAATGGTTACATTTATAATTTTCACATGAACTTCCACATCGAGTTGGTTCTCTCGTACAAGATGAATCAGAGAAATCACCAAGTTTCAAGTGGTTTATCATTACTCCTGATAGTTGGTTTAGAATAACCATGATATTTCTCATTGAATCCCCCATTTCGTCCAGTCTCTTAATCAGAGAAACACCACAGTTTCCTTCAAACCCACTATCACATTGGTGTCTTCTAGATCCATCCATTTACTAAAACCAAAATGGACAGTGTGTGTATATCAAAAAAATCATCATGTACTAAGGAGGATGATAAACACTAAGATATACTTATCCATGTTTTCTCAAACTAATTACAAAATTAAAAAATAATAATGACTCTATCTAATATAATAAACATTGTGGTTATACACAACTCATCACTTATTCTTAAACAACACTCTAACCTCTAAAGTTACCTAAACTGACCTCGGATACCAACTATAGGCCCACACCCTTAAACATTACTTAATATTTAATTAAATGTATAATTCACATTGAGGATCTTTTCAGGTTTCGGGTTTTAGAGAATTAGGACATAACTATTACATCTCAAAAGTTTACAAAGTAGACACTTCTACATAGTTTCCCTTTTTTTACAAAACATGAACTCTTGAAAAAAAAGAATCTTGTCTAGTTCCATGTTTAAGACAAAATGACTTTTCCTTGATCCCATCCTTGACGCTATTCCACATTATGTCCTGTGAAAAACATTTCAATAAAAACTTGGGAGGAGCATAAAAAATCAGTAAGGGATACACATAGATGGAAAACTGTTAGTATTTCAAAACAAAAAGTAAACTATGAATACGTTATCAAAGTAATACATTTCACCTTTATGAAGTAGTAAAAAACAATTCACTGAATAAAATATAATTACATACCCTTTTGTAACCAAAATATTACCATAAAATCCATACAAAGAATACATAACATATAAAGGTAACTTGGGACATAAACATACATAAATGGAATAACCATACGGTTGACTTCCACAAATATAACACAATGGAATAGCCATACGACCGACTTCCATACCCAAATGAATTGGAGGTTATAAATTAACAACCCGTCCAGGTATTCATGGCACCACACGTCATATGGTTTATCACATAACAACCCATCAAATGTCCATGTACAATTATGAAATCATAAGACATAAAACAAATATAATGGAAAGAAAACATTTCCACATTTCGATCACAATATATCACTTAAATATATTGACATAACAAATCCATTATGAAATCCATTTCCAATACCAAAATACATAATAGATTATATGGTATTTATTTCATTTTAAAAACATTACGACATGTTGAGGAAGCCAAAGACCAAATAATACTCATGGCGGCGGAAAAGGTTGTTGTCATCGTCTACATTAAAAGAATCATTCCTTTTTTTCGTTTAGTAAAACACTTCATAGAAAAAGATTACTTTTGAAAAAAAGTCAATGTCAAAGTGTTCTATACACCATATAAAATAAAGTTGTGTATAAAACAAAGTATTCCTCAATGAAAGGGGATTGAGATTATGTCCCTTACAAAGATGGTATCCTTAGATTAAGGATAAAGAATTTACATAATTTATATGTGACAAATATAAATACACCCAATATAAGTGGATATTATGTGTAAAACAATCAGAGTCTTTCACACATATTCATAGCATGACATGTTCAAGGAGTACATGTTTAACCCAAATGATTTAAATTGAGTTAAGAAGATCCCTTGCAATAATTGGAAAGCCTAACGGTGTCACTTTAAAATTCATAAAACTAGTTGATGAGATAGAAAATTTTATCTCATCACTTGGAAATAAAATTTACATCAATAAGTATATATAAGAACATATCCCAACATAATAAGGTGTAAAATAACTTAAATAAGTCTTTTTAAAAAGAGGAGGGTGAAAGTTTACCTTACCGACTTGGGTAACATTTGAAACGTACACCCTATGAAAGAAGGACTATATAAAATTGATGAAAATACTCATAAAAGAATTTATATTACAGATAGTAGAATAATGGGAATTACATACACCACTGAAAGGAAATGGTGGAAAATGTAGCATGAATCTCACATGAATAAAATGTGAGATAAAAACTCTTTACCTTGTGGTAATCAATCGAGTCGTTTAACCAAAAGATAAGAAGAACCAATGAATAACAGAATACAATGAATATACTGATAATATATATATGAAAAAGGAAGTACACAATACACCACATGAAATAATTTAGTAGAGAACAATAGAAATCTCACAGAATTAAAAGTGAGATAAGAAATCCCATATGGAAATTCGGCAGCCTAACGACGCCACATTAAACATTCAAAAATGGTTTGATGAGATAAAATAGGGTCTCTCTTAATATGAACATAAAAATTACAGTATGAGGAATATAAAATAACATCCCCCAACATATGAAAGTGGAGCTTAAAAAATGACATAAAAGAGAGTACTTAAAAAGAAAGAGAGAGGTATGATCCCTTACCTCAAGTCCGACTTGTCTTGATCATTTATTTATATTCTTGAATAATAAAATTTGTTCAATTTATAATGGATTACGGAAATAAATTATAGTTTATTATTCAATACTATCATATATTATCATGTTATAATAATTATTTAATTATGTGAGTTCATATCATACGTTTTGTCGATGTTTGGTACATGAGTCAAAAATGATCTTGTTTGAAAATCATTATCGATGTAGTTGTATGTACATCATATCCAAAATAGTATTAATTATGTAAATATCATATATATCTAGTATATATCTTTTTATACATATTCCATAATATTTGGAGATAAAAAGAAATAAAATGCACTGTTCATGGAGACGGTAGGCCGTACGTATGCATGAACGCTACTTTCATTTCTTTGGCACATTAATGGAATTAAAACTAGATGAGATATATATATATATATATTATAATTACTGTATTATATATATGTTATATAGGTCACATATTTTTATTAATTTAATTCGTTATACATTCCATTTATTGTATGAATGAGTCACATCACTTGAGGTGGCGGTAGTCCACACTTCCTCGTATGAAATTATCGCATTTGCACAACATGCAAAGAATAAAGGAATGATATAAATATAAAACACATAAGAATATAGAAAACATAAATACAATATATATCATATATAAAATACAGTTACATCATAATGGCCACCATAAAAGGTGTTAAGAGAAGATTGAATAATCATCATTTCGTGAGGCAGTAATTCACCATCCACAGAAATAGTATTTTCTTTAAACATTAGACGGAGGTGTGTGTAAGTGTAGAACGAATCCTTAACATAAAAATATCATAGTATATTTAAGATACTGGTTTTGTTAAAAAGTAAATGAATAAAAATAGTTTAGTGGGTTGGAGAAGCAATATAAAACAAAAGAACACAAGTGAAGACATTGCTTTTAAATCAGGTAAATCCTCTTGGTTTGAACCAGAAGGGTTTGTCGAAGAGCTTTCTGCCAATGTTAAGGATCCTAGGATGAATAGAGGGATGTGGAGAGATAAAATGAGCAGTGTTTGGTCAAGACAAAGGCTTGAGAGGTGTGGGTAAGGTGGTAGAGGTGGGGGCCTTTTATAAGAGGAGAGGAGGGGCACTCTTGGAATATAATAAAATGTTACATTATTATATAATGAGTTTCGGTTCTTAAAGGTCCCACAATTATATATTTCGTGGATATGGTGATTGTAGTTCGAAATACACCCATCCAATAGGTTTTTGACAAGCGTAGGTCTTAGATTTTACATTATCTTTTAATCTTATTTAAATATTTAAATAAGGAGGTAATCACTCCATCATCATGGTGTCATAAATAATTTAATTTATTTAATGTCTAAAAATTATAAAAAAAATATCATGATGTAGGAAATCTTTTTATATTTATAATGAATATTTTTAGTAAAAAATATAGCTTGTATAACCCCATGTAAAAATTGTTTTAGTAGAAAAATACATGTTTCTGACATTTTTATTTTAACATTAAATAAAAAGGGATTAATGTCATTTTCTTACCCAAGTGGCTCCATGGGGTCCCCAACATTTTCCATGGATTTTTGTGGTCGGCCATGACACATAAAATAAGGTTAGAACATGTGTCAAAGTAATTTAATATTATTATAACATTATTTTTACCTTAAATTACAATAATTACCTTTAATAGAGATTAATAAAACATAAAAATTACTTTTCACAAAAAAAATTATTTTAATCCCATTGAACCATATCTTACATCTTAATGACAAACAAGTATGTCAAATTTTTGAAATTCAAATAATATAAGTGGTAAAGTTTCATTTAAAGGAAAAATCAGTTTTTAACTACCACTTAGTGGTTTCACTATTCATCAAAAATTGAAGTTTTTCAGAAAAATATCAAAAATTCACCCTATGCTATATTTGATATTCTGAATTAAAAATTGATGTCTATTTTAAAAAATTCAAAAGATAAAATTTTCATTAATTAATTTAATAATTAATTACCGTTGTCAAAACAAATAGCGTGTTTTTAAGAAACAATATCTATTATAAGATTGACATTAGTTTAAGTCCAATTTCAAATTGGAATTAATTACAATGACCACTATTTGATTAAATGGTAAAAATATAGTCTAAATTAAATTTAAAACCAATTCAAAAGATGATCTAATCATATAAATAAGTCAAATTTAAAAAAATGTTTTCAATTAAAATACAACATTTTCACTAAAACATATCTTTATCGGGAAAATAACAAAAATATACACAAAGTAAATATTGATGACCAGATTCTAAAGAAGGATTATATTTTGTCAAATATAACATATTAAATCTTTAAAAGTATATTTAAAAAGGGTTCTCCATCAAAATTTTGTTAATCGTCATTTTAAAGAATATTAGATGATTAATGCTTTGAATTGGATTCATTCGCATTTTAAGCCTCTAACATTTATTGGAAAAATGTAAAAATATCTGAAAAACATATATAATCATTTTTTAGTTAGTTTTGTTCATTCCCGCCAATACAACGGCTAGGCATTAAATTCCATTTAAAATAATATTATTTTATTAATAGAGTGCAACATAAGATTTTAAAGAAACTCATTGTTGCGTATTGGGTACACCATTGAGCATAGCATTACCATTAAATTTATATTAACATTTTATTCAAAAATATAGATAAATAAGAAAATGTAATATTCTTTATTTACCTGGGATGTTACATTGATAATAACTAGACATGGGACTATGTCAAAAGAACCAAAAGTCACAAAGAGCATGGTATGATTGGAATTTTTTAGAATAAATTTGAGGATCATGGTAATTTGTTCAGAAATAGGGCATTATTGTTTTATAAAGGATATAAACATATTAATGGTGTTTATTTTGTAGATACATTTTCACTAGTAGATATAATGGAGTCAATCAGCCTTTTCTGGGTGACGGAAATTTTAAAAAGATACAAAGTATATTTTATGGTTGTTAAAACAAAATTCTTGAATGTAATTATTGTAGAAGAATTATATATTGACCAAACTATGGTATTTATGATTTGAAATGTTTAATATGGGTTTTGTAAATAAAATAAGACTCATTCAGATCTAAAACATGCAAAATGTTCTCGGTATTATCTATTGGATGTTTATCCAAATAATCATCAATTCAAAATAGGAGTTTTTAATCATAATATTTATGTGAAAAATTCAGAGGAATATCAGTTTATGGTGTTTTGGTATGTGGATGATTTCATTTTTGGTGGTAAAAGGCAGGGATTTGTAGACAGATATTCTAATAACATGAAATCATATTTGGAAATGTCTATGATTGGTAAATCACATATTTCATTGGGGAAGAAGGATATTTATAATATGTACTCCACAATCATTTCTCAGAAAAAATATGCAATATAATATAGGAAAATGAAAAATATTCATGACTCTAAACCAATTTCAACTGGGTTTGTGGTCGAAAAAATAGATTAAATCATAGCGATGAGACGTCAATGGATCCTGTAATGTATATGTGAGTCACTGGAATTTTATTATATTGACTCTAGGATGTCTAGAAACAGTCTCTGAAACATGATTAGAAGCCCTCTATTAATGAAATATGATGGAAGAACATGTGGTAGTAGTTAAATGATCCATGAAGTATATACAAGGAATACGTAATTTTTTTAAAAATATTTATGTATGAAGAGACATTGATTTGATATATTTTTTAAATCTTCATGGAATAGAGATTTGATTGGCCTAAAGTTCAAAACTGTCTGATCATTATTTATTGGCATGAAATGTTGGAATGGCTGAGTAAGAATCAATAAATTTAATATTTAGTGTTCTATGGAAGCAGGGTATATGTTTTCTACAAATTCATGAACTCAGTTATTTTAGATGAAGAAATATCTGATTGATATTGTTGATGAGGTGAAACAACCTATGGTGATTCACTATGATAACATGGGTCAAATTGATCTAATTAAATATCATTTTCATCATTCTGGTTTGAATAATAATGAAAATATATATAAATTCATCAAGGAAATTTTTTAATAATGTGTTACAAAAATATATCATGTTGGAATTGGTGAACAAGTAGCTAAAACTATGACTAATCCATGGGCCGCACATGTGTTTGATAAACATCGGTTAAACTTCTGGGTCAAGCCAAATCCCAGTGCAAGATGTGTTTACGAGTTCTCCCATATACACAATTGTGCTATCTATTTTAATCAATTTATGGATGTGATGTAGGTTTATGGGTGAGATACGATCTAGTGGGATTGTTTTTGTTCTCTAAAAGTTAAATAATAGATTCACTAGGTTTATTTACCGTGGTGTTGAATGGATAAATTTAATAGTATAATGGTAAATTGATGGATAAATTAATTGGTACAGTGGTACACATATTTATGGTTTTCTAGTTGTAGGAGAATTGATAATGGAGAATGTAGTGGATGTGTTTTTTGAAAACCATGTGATAATTTAGTGACATGTTGTGAATCGTGTGTCACAACAAAAAAAATCAATATATTTAGTGCTTATGTGACATGATTAGATATTATCATGGAAATATTCAATCATTCCAATATTTGAAAACCCAAATCATGTTTCCCCTCTTGTTTTATACATCGATCAATAATCATATAGATGTAGATTGTTTAATGAGTTGTTTCTTCTCTATCAGGTCATTATAATTCTTGGTGTTTTATTTAATTTATTTGTATATTCCCAATAAACCCAAAGTGGGATATTTTTAGACCCAATGATATTATTTTCATTATATAGAGTATGTTTTATATTTTTTACAATCTTCACATGAAAGATCCATATGTTTTAAAGGTAAGGGTTTTAATAGTTCGAGATGACAAAATTATTGAAGGTTGCATCATTTCCCATTTATTTCCAATTTTTTGGGGTCAAAAACATAGATGAATAATTTCATCTCAAAAATGGGATTTTCTAGATGTTATTATGATTATTTTCAAATTTCATGAGTTTCAAGAATATGGGTGTCTCAAATTGAATTTTGTGATGGATCAAAGAATGTTGATGGGTATCTATGAGACTATAATGAGAATCATGAATGGTGAATGTGTTCTCCATGATTATGATAATTACTAAATTGATAATGCTGATGTAGGTCTCCATGATTATGATAATTGGAGAATCGTGATATTGTTATGATTTTATGGAAATCATCATGATGACATAAAATATAAATGGTGGTTCAAGACTAATGGATAATCATGATTATATTTTTTTAAAGATCCAAAAAATGTGTTAATGTTGGTGGAGTATAACAAAGAGCTGAGCCTATAAATATTCAGTATCCTGATTCATTTCAGATGATTTTTTTAGGAGAATTTGGATCACTCTTATTTTGTGAATCCAGAGGATCTTTGTGAATTTGGAATTCTATGAGAGCTTGAACATCATGAAAATACTATTTTAGTCTTGACTGATTCCAATGATTGTGTCAAAAAATGATTTATATAGGATAGGGTCTTATGTATTCACTCAATGATATTTTAGATGTAAATTTTTCTAAATATTAATTTACCTTTATTAATGGTTGTGTATCATGAAGGTTCTTAATGAAAGATAATTTTAAAAATATTTTTTAAGTTATCATCAGTTTCGATGTGCATCACTCAGGTCTATAGTGAAAGGCGATTCTAATTCTCGAAAGGGACAATTAATTAAATTCTAATGCATTGAAGTGATTGTCATGTTGGTTAACTGAGATAGACTTCTCTCAATGAAGTGAGTCTAGGGGAGTCCATAGATGGGTTTTGAGGTACATAGTGAGTTATCCCTAAAATCATGTAAAGGATGTGTACCATAAAAAATGTGACTATGTATGAACTCTTTTATTTCACAACTATTAAGGATTAGTTTAATTAGGTATGACCTTATCACATTTTATATTATAACAGGACTAGAACTTAGTGATGAACCAAGAAAAATTGTTCGGTAATCTATAGTGTGTGGTTTTTTGGTTTCTATACATTCAATTTAGACATGTTTTATTTGTTCCTACCAATGTGAGGACATGATCCATCAGTTTAGAAGAACAAATGACACCTTGATTCACCCCTTCTCTCTCAGGTAGTTCCATTTCCTTCATTTTAAAACTATTTCCCCCTTATTTTTCTCATTTACGATCATTTCATAACCATTTCTCATCAATAATTTATTTCTAGATCTCCGTGGGTTGTTTTGATGGATATTGAACTTTGAAATTTTGAGTAAATTATATAAAAGAATTCCTATTCATTATCAAGGATCCTCCCAGTAAATATTGTTTTTACACCCCATTGGTCATGGTGACCATATATATGATATATGAATACCTAATAGAATAAGACTTGAGTTTTATTGTCTCCCCATTATTTTAATATGTCTATACACTTTAATACATATTGATTTACCTTTTTAGATGAATTTTATTTAGTAAATATATATACTTTTAAGTAGAACACGTGTTTTATGAAATATATATTCCTGATATGTTTTATAAACATTTTTAAAGTTAATATAAGAAAATTTTTTAGGATTTGACAGATGATTATATATTTTATGTTAGAAGAACACATAATTCAAGATTTGAGAAGAAATGTTACATTAATGAAACAATTTAAAGAAATGTTAATTTAATTTTCATATGGATTAATTTTGAAAGGATCAAGTTATTGAAAAAAGTAGGAAATGGTTAAATCACATGGAATTGTGGTTATACTTTGCCATTATAGTGAGGATATGTATTCCTTTTTTCATTATGTGACACTAAATAAACATCTCATACATGTATAAATGTCATGGTTCTATGAACGATCAATGAAAAACTACATTTTCAAGGAACTAACTCATTATAGGATGACTTAATGTGGTCTAATTGGATGGGGAAAACCATATCTAAAGGTAAAGGACTAACCCATTTAGTGTTTAAAGAACAAAAATGGATTTCCATTTGGTTTATTTGTTAATATGAGAACATTTTGTGTCTGAAACCATAGATGACTTAGGGATCCGCCATGTTACAAGGCTATATAATGTCAATATTCTTATAATTAACTATCAATTCCAAATTATTAAATAATTTTAATATTTTTCATACCTATAAATTTTTATTAATCTATTCTTACAATTTATTTCATATTTAAATGAGTGCGTTTATCAAACATGTGTAACTCCGGAATCACATATTGGTGTCCTATTTTTCTAGTGTTTCATAATCCATATTTAACCAAAATGGGTATGTTAAGACCTTGAATAAATAAGTTCAAGTTAATTTAATGCACCGTATAATGAGGAATTTTATTCTGATTATGAAATCAATAGTTGGTGGTGGATATA
This sequence comes from Viscum album, assembly GCA_963277665.1. NCBI lineage: Eukaryota > Viridiplantae > Streptophyta > Magnoliopsida > Santalales > Viscaceae > Viscum > Viscum album. Next base: position 150,160,645 of record OY728128.1, on the reverse strand, counting down.
TGTTATGGACCTATTCTCATATCAAATGGAGATGGGTAAGTGTCAAATTTGTTTATTTTTTATTTGTATTTGAAATCATTTTGTATTGTCATATCAAACTCCAATATTGATATATTTTTATATCATAACAATTATACTCTTAATTTTTTCTAATATTGGTTGAGATTTATATTGATTTTTCAATTGTTGGTTAGGGTTTTTTAGAAAATATAATTATCCATATTTATTACTTGTTATTGAAATGTAATAAATATTCTTGAATATGAATTAAAAATCTAGAGAATGATTATTCCATGTTTAGGGATGAGAGATGTTTGATGATTACATTTGTTGAAATACCTAAAAAATTATGTTTTTGGATTCTTATTCAGTATTTTCTATCCTGTGGATATTTTTAATACCCTTTGGAACACGTTATCAGAAATAATAGGCGACCGGTTTAGTAGTGCCCTTGGATAATTATTTAAAATAGGTTTATTATTCACAAAAATAATATTTTATTCATTTTTATATCATATTATACAATCAATTTATAAAACCGACATAGAAAATATATTTTTTATTATAAATTATAATATTCATTTGTTAAATGATATAAATTCCAATCATATTTATGTTTGGTTTTCCTATTCCATGATTCTCATTTATAATCTCATCACATCAATACATTTTATTATGTGGTAAGAAATGTGTTTATTTTAGTTTAGCAGTCCCATGTTTATTTCATGGAATATATGTCAAAGAATATCATTTAACACTAAAAGAATATTCATTGCAGTGATTATGGAGTAAAAATACATGTTTAAAAAAAATTAAATTCTAAAATTACCTCCCCCAAGTAATGAAATTAACTTAGTTTTACCATTATTATATTTTATTACAATTATTTGTGGTACCTAGTCATTCATGATTAAAATATTATATTAGTTTCAATGTGTTTTGGAAACTTACAATAATGACAACACATTATAAGAATATAATGAGTTAGATGATGTCATTTTATATAGATTATAATACATTTACAAAATCATAATTGTTTTAATTATTTTAATGTAGTGAATTAGAATTATAAATTGATAAAGGGAGAATTTAACTGAAATGGGAAATAATAATCCAATCATTGTAAAGAGAGGTGGTGCAATCATTTAAATGAGATAAATAATATTTTTACCATTAATTTTAATTACTAATTATATAATAAAAAATTTACCATTATAAAACCATAAAAATTGTGTAAATATAATATTTATTATGAAAATATATTTTTTGAACCAACCATGTAATGTTGTGATAAAAAAATAAATATATCATTCATGTAGTTGTTAGTATTCATGTAAGAAGTATTAAATTTTCATTTTGGATAATATGATAGGTATCTAGAAAATAGTTACATCATTTATATAATAATAATTCAAATTTCTAATTATACGAATGTATTCAGATTTTTTATGGGTAGTATCTATTTTAAGGTGTTTAATGAAAAAATAATTTTATAAGTACCCAGTTAAAAAATCACTCCTTCATTGGATTTACTAATTTTTGAAACTCCAAATTATTTAATAAGATATAATTTTTTTTATATTTAAAAAACAATAGATAATAAATTTCATGGAATATTTTTTATAGATTTTTTAGGATTGTTTTATATAGTTGAGAGTATATGTGGGTATATGAAGGGTTTCTTTTATAAGGTAGAGGATGGACATTTAATTGATAATAATTTGTACATTATATTAATGAAATGGGATATTCATTGTTAGGTGGACTCAATATTTAATTTAAGTTAGAGGGGAAAAATATTGGTTAATCACACCAATGACAATAAATGTATTGAGTGGGATTCATGATATTTGTTTCTTATATCACTTAATTTTTTTAATTTACCTCATTTACTCTTTTTGTGCTAAATCATTTTTTACATGAGTAACATATTTTTGTAATGTGAAAGAACCCTTATACTATAATTTTTCTTTTTTTTATAATATATAAACAGTTATTGTTTATTAAATTTTCAGTTTTTATGAAATTGTTTTATAATAAATATAAAATTAATGGAAGAGAAAAATATGTATAAGTTTTTTTTGAATAAATATAAATTAATTTAAAACAAATTCATTTTTATTATTAATTTCCATGATATTTTTTTGATCATTATTCAATATTTTAAACATTCAAATCAGCCGAAAATTAAATGGACATTTATGACTAATTAATTAATGTATATATATAATTCCTATTTTTTTGTTAGAATAAAATAAAACATAGGTTTCCAATAGTCAAACTTATGATTCTTAATTCCAAATATTAATTAGAAATTTGTTGTTATACACATAAAAATAATTAATTTTTCGGTAAAATATATTTAAAATTTTTAAAGTCATAGATATTATAAAATAATATCAAAAATGATAAATTTTGGAATGAAATATATAAAACACATTATAATAAAATATCAAAAAATTAATCCTTTAATAATTTCTAAATTATGAATAAAAGACATTCATACTATCAATTAAAATATTAATATTAATACGACTAAAATATAATATGTGAACACTGAATATGAATTACAATAATTATAAATTTTTTTTATGAATAAAATGATATAATTTTATTTCAATTTCAAATATATATTTATATGTATGTATGAAAAATATATTCATTTATTTAATTTATTATCATGTAATTTAATCATAATTCATTCTTTAGAAATGATTGATTTTATTATTTCAATGATACTAAACAATAAAAAATGATCTTCAAAATAAATGTGAATATTGACTAATCAACACCAAATACAATTAGCATAAATTATTTAAATCCTAACCATATAATTTTATCAATAAATAGAAATTAATTACTCTTTATATTTTTTCATTAACTTATCATTACATATTTTATGAACAATAATTTATAAATAAAATAGTATTTAAAAATAAATTTTTCCGTTGAATATTTTATTTTTGATTAATTCATTAATATTTTTAATTTATTACATGTAATAAAAAAATATAGAATAAATATAGAACAAATTCATATCCAATAAACATATCTATTTTAGCAATATTTCTAATGACCATATATCCATTATTTATGTTTCCTATAACCATTATTTGTATAGACCATATTTCACTTTATAATCGATATATATTGGTTTTATAATTCCCATTAATTCCCATAAAGCAATTTTATTATATGTTCAAAAGGTAGACTTCTTCGTTCCATTATCATACCTTATTATGTGTCTGAATTTTTTCTACATCCATGATATTTTATCTAATTTTAGGTATACTTTTACAATTACTGATTTTGAAAAGTTATGATGTTTCAGGAGTGAAGTATGGTTTCTAGCTAGAATGACGTCATTCCATTCAATTTATTTTATATATAAAATTTATACACTTTAAATGATTATAATCATCCCTAAAATGTTATAATAAATTATATATATTAGTTTGTTTTGTATATATTAATTTTCAAGTTCAATTATTGTTGAATAGAGTTCATTTAGTTGGTTGGATAAATTTATGTAAAAATTAACTAATAATGTTATAATTATTTTGAATGATGATTGAAAAAATCATAAAATTGATATACTCATATATTATATATATATATAATAAATCGTTTGAACTTGGATATATAATTTCAGCAAGGGATAAGATTATTAAATAAATCATTTTTATAAGGATCGAAAGAAGAATTTGAATATTCATATTGAATACATGTTTTAAAAAATACATTGGAAATGTAATCATATTACCAACATCATAAAACTAAAATAATTATATATTTAATTGAATTATTCCTCAAACCATGTAAAACCTAAACCAGAGAAAAAATTAATCAAAATAAACTAGATTGTTTCTATCATCACACAATTTTTCTACAAAATCATTTAGAAGACACATTCGATAATTTTATAAGATAATCTATGTGTATTGTTTTTCTGAAAAATTTTCCTCTTTCAAAATGATGGGGAAATACATATCTTTTTATTCCAATGATAAAAACAATCCTTCTATCATTAATATATATAAATATATTTATAATATATTATAAAACCCATTATACATGAGTCTTAAATCAATAATAAATTTTATTATAGGAATTAATATTATTTCATGGAGAATCCTACCTTAAATTTATCGGTTTAAAAACCTAATATTTAATTATAATTCACATTGTCCATTGAAGATGTTGTATACCCAATGTAACCTCCAAACTAGGAAATCAAATATATAAAATAATTACAATGAATTAATTATTCCATTTAGAACATATTAGAAGATAATAATGGTTATAAAAATTAAGATGAACTATAGAAAAAATTATAATCTGCATAACATGACAAGTCTTCATTATAAATGGATGGAATCCCTTGGAATTTCTATATAAGAGAGAGAAACATAGAATTAATATTATAATGGTTTGTAACAATAAATCTAAGTAAGGGGGTCTTGTGGGGTATTAATTTGAATATGGAAACTTCATAATTTCCAAAAAGTAATATTCTTCATAGAAAACATGATCTTATAACACTATACTTCTCACTATAACCATCAACTAGAAGATCTAAGGATTTTCACAGAAGTAGTTCATAATATCATGATTCAAATATCATTTTAATAATATGATCATGTCCAAAAATTAATGTCTTTTGAATATCCATTTATTGGAATGACATGCCCTTCATGGTGAAATATGAATCAATACTATGGAAAAAAACATAGGGGATAGTCACTACATGACCTTACATGGATATAGTGGGCAACACTATACATAGAAAATATATATTTAATTGAAGCACTAAAAAAATAAAAACAAATACAATTAATAAGGAAATCATAATTATACTAATAAATAAATAAAATAATAAAACTGTGGTGGTTGGTTGGAACAACTATATCACAACACCATAATGATTCCATAAAAAACGATCCTAATAATGTCATAGTTGTTATGATTTTAAAATTTCATTACACATCCAAATTACTAAATATCCTCTCTAATAAATGGTGTATTATTGTCCATCATTATAGACATTTTATTTATTGAGAAAAATACCATTGTCTATATTGTATTGTTACATAATATAAAATTAAGTATGTGATCATTATCAACACACCAAAATAAAATTATTTCATAATTCTCTTATTATAGTGTCGATATATTACTCAAATTTGTGAGAACATCAGTTATGGACACATTTTCACATATTAGTAGCCAATAGTTTATCTTATTGAATTTGAATCATCATAGGGGTAATTCAATCTACATTTAAATGACCCCCACCACATCAAAAATGGGGTTTCATTACATGAAAAAAATTATTCAAATGACCTATGACAAAGAATTAATGGTTAAATAAAGGGGTTATAAACCATATAATTAATCAAATATATCACCCATTCATAATCATTATATTAATGATGTAATGTAATATTAAATTTTTAAATATTTTTGAAATATTTCTCTATATTTATGTCGTACAAACCATTAGGTAATAAATGAAAAATACCAAGGTTTTGATAAAAATAATTAAATTTAAATAAAATATGATGGAGGTAATGAAAAACACTATATACTAACTGTCAATCAAGAATTACATCTCTGTATAGTATTCCAGGCTCAATCTCTATCTTTGAATGTACCAACATTTTTATTTCAATTAATGTCAACCTACTCTACATGTCCCAAAAATGTATAGCTATCATGGGTGGGTTGATATATATACTTTTTATACATTGATAAACACCAGATCATTTGGCCTCAAAAATAGTGTTCATCTTGGGATTACACAATTTTTTAAATTTAATTTCATTTACAAAACATAATATAACCATGTGATATACCCATATATATAAATATAGTATAATATAGATTTATGTTCCTTGTGATATATACTATTCAATAAATATTATAGCACTAACATATTTGAAAAAAACAACATAAACAAACATGAAAAATAAATTGTACTATGGAATTACAAGCCAAATGATTATTTTCATACACATGGATTCACCATCATTATGTTATCTGACCCTATTATCTCTCATTATGGATTCCAAGCAACACAAATTCCCCCTTATATATAACACATCAATTGTATATTCTTTTTCACTCAATATCATACTTGTCACATAAGATATGATTCATTGTTGAGCCATCAAACAAAATCCTTTATCCTTTAATACATTATGGAGATACACTATTGATTTTATGCATGAAAACTACCCCATTACATTGGCATCAACTGCTCCATGTTTCTAACTAATTTATAAACATGATCCTTTATTATGAAAACACCATCCAATATTAAGGTCTTTGATGAACAATTTATTCTCAATTCATTATAGGGATGGTGAAATAGTGATGTGTTGTTGGTCTTATTTTATCCATCCATAGAATCTTTCAGAGCCTAATCATCAAAAATGGGATTTATTCAGAATTAATAACATTTTAGGGATGTTCAAAAATAAATGAGTTAATAAAAAACAATTACATTATATTATATAGAAAAATAATTTAAAATATTAAAATATGTTGGGAAATGATGAGAAATCATAAAATTATTAATTTCCTTGAAAAATATCACAATAATTGACAACTACAATTAGAATATTCAAGGAATTGTTGTTTTTAAAATTTTCATCGTGAAATACCTAAACTAGAACCGTGATAAATATATTATAAGAATATAAATACTCTTAATAAATATTTCCCCCCTTTTTGATAAAACACTATATGTTAAAAATACTTCAAGGTGTCCTATCATTATTTTTTGGATTGTTTTTGTTTGTTGACATCTAATGTTGAAAAAAATCGAGAATTGTTGTTGTTTCAGTATTTAATTGAAGGACGAAGAGTTTATCTATAATTTAAATATTTTTGAGGACTAAATAATGGTTTTTATGACAAAAAATTGATTTCCACATTTCATAATTAGAAAACTACCTAGGTAAATTAGTAATCATACAAATTCAGCATATTACCTATATAGACAACAGATATAGTCAACATAACTAAAAAGGACACCATCATTTTCGGAAAATGGTGTTTAAATAAAATATTTTATAATGATATTTTCATAATATAAAATAATTTTCTTTTTTAGTTGAATATGGTTTTTAAGGGGAACAACAATTGAATAGTTGAACTATACATATCACACAGTACGTTTAGTATGTGATAATGGATAACCAAAAAAGATTTTATGTTAATTATTTTTAGAATGGTTTCTAAGATTTTTATTCTTATATAAATTAAATTTAATCACATCATAAAGGGATAAAATTTCATTTGAGAAGATAATCACTAAATGAAGAAAGTGATTCCAAAAATTTATTTCATGAAATTTATTTTTGTAAAAGAAATTGATTACAAGGATTTATAGCTTCTAATGGATAATAATATAACAAAGAAATGTTTTTTCATGTTGAAATGGTCATCCAATAAGAAATTTTCATCCAATATATAGACATAATCGATGAAATAATGGAATTCCATGAGTAACTAACACTTTATATGGAAATAGACTTCCATGAAAGTTTTATAGAAGTTTATAATGGATCAGAAGCAGTTAGAAAAAGGACACTCCATGAAGAATACTCGATGTGGTGATGTGTATTTCATCTATGAGATGAAAATTTGTCTAAATGAAACAATATTTTTGATTCAATTCTAATATAATTATTTTCAGGAAAATATTATTTTAATGTAATAATCAGAAAACTTCATTAGAGATATTTTTGAGACTAAATTTTTTTATTGTTTATAAAAAGGGAGGGTTATTGAGTCCACTCAAAAATTTGTAATGACAACATTTTGTATATGATTTGTTACATAGTCACATTTCATTTATATTCTCAGAGGATAAACCATAGTGAGGGTGAACCAATGTAATATTAATGTTACTTAAGACTATTTTAATTCATATTTTATTCATTATTATTCTAAAGAATGAGAAAATTGTTTTTTACAACGAAAAAATATCTAAACAGAAATTTGTTTTAATACATCATTCCTAAATTCTCTATTCCACCATTGTTTTAGGTTATTTAATATATTTGGGATGATAATCTGTATCATTGTGAAGAGGTTAATTTATATGGTTGTCTCTCAACAAAACAAAAGGTAGCTATTAATCAATAATATATTTTAATCATTGAGAGGAAAAAATTTGTTCTATATAAGAATTAGATAAACTAAATCATCTAAGCAATAAGAATGGATGTATTAACCACTACTGTTCATTTTATTTGTACTATTATAAACGTTGATGTTTTATCAAAAGGATAACCCTGAGAATTAGTTGATGATTCCAAATGAATCAATGACATATGAAGATATTTATCCTAAAAAATCAATATAAGGGTGATATAATGTAATTAATCCCATGTTATATGGAAAATCATTCTCAATATATATAAATGTGAGTAGAAATTATGAGTAGAATAGATAAATGTATGTTGAAAAAATATGAAGCCTTGAGAATGAACCTCAATGGTTTTGATGATGAATTCTTTGATCAAGTGCATGTTTCTATAGAATACAAGTAAAGTATTGGAAAAATTTATGATGATGTGATTATCCTTAAGCAGTTACTATAAATACTTCATCCTCTATTCAATTAAAAATCTATGTTCCATAAGATATATGTCCGATGTGATAAATAGTGGATAACTAATGCATTCTTATTAACTATATAAGATAAGAATATGAAATAATTTGAGTCTAATAATGTTGAATTTAATGCCATGTAGAATGAAAATATTGATGGTTTATGTCATTCATATCCTCAAATATAAACAGAGGTTGAGGAATGTTCAAAGGAAAAAATCCAAATAAATTACATCAATGTTGATGAATTGGAAATCATACAAAAAAAACTACATTCAAGATATTGAGGAAAACTATATCGATGATGATAAAATAATTTGGAATAATCTTACAGAGCTTGTGAAAATAAGGTGCAATACCAAGAGAAAATTCTTCAAAAATATGAATTTTCATTTAAAGGATGTTGATAGTTCAGAAGAATCAAAGGCATAAGATATAGATGAATATTAGTATCATGAAGAAAATTATATTTTATTAGTTTTCATAAATTCCAAAAATAAAAAAGATACAGATAATGAAAATTTTGAATTCGAATGAATAATTGACAATCAGATCAAATTACAAGTTATTCTTGAAGAGATATATGTTTGGAGAGCCAGAAAAAGGAAACATAACAGGGTGTTAATTATTCCAAACTCAATATAAAAAATACGAATGATGAAATGTTAATTATGGAGGCTAAAAATCATAATATGAAATTTTTAAAACCCAAAAACTATGATAATGTTATTGATTACAATATAAATGATGAAAACACTCCAGGATTGTAAACAGCTCAATAAATATAGTAAATCATCAAGTTAGTCACATGAAATATATTTTGGATGATATTTTATTACTATAAATAATGTTAAAAAAGCATGATAAATTAATGATTCTAGAAAATCATGAATCAATGACAATAGAAAATGAAAATATTGAATTTATAGTTGCACAAAAATAGATAGTTGAAAAGAAACAGAATAAAATTATAGATCAAAACAATATATCTATAATTTGTTTTGTTAGAAAATATAATGAAATGATGACTGAAATTATACCACATCAATCCTTTCTAATAGTGAAGATATTTTTGGGAATGAATAATAACTAAAAGATTCAAATAACCCAAGGGAATAACTGGTTTGTCTGAGTGACAACTAAGAATGCACCCCATATAAAGTTATATTTTTTTGGGGGAAATGGGATAATTAAAAACATATAGGTTCCATATCAAATAGGTTCCAATGTTCATAAATCAAAATAGTAATCCAAATAGAGCTATGTATTCATTTATATAATTATAGTGTTATTTTATAATGTGTAGAGTTTTTAAACACATGGCTAGATAGTTTACATCACCAATATAGAGGAATATTCCAATAATGACTCATCTTAGTTGTCTAAAACAACTCAAGGAGTCATAAAATTATTAGAAGAAACAAAATATATTTAACTATCTTCACAATGAATTTGTTACATCAAACTATAAGAATGATCGTGATTTTTTTTCAATGAAATGGAATAGAATGAGAAATGTATGAATATGTAGAGGATGTTGATACTTTTTTCAATGCTCCAAATAACACAGGAATATAGATCATTGATAGTGGACAGATCTCCCAATATGATGTGAATTAGGATATGGTGAAATTAATTAGATATTAAAAACAATGTAATATTGTATTTTTTAAAGATTATATCCTAAAGATAATTTTCTGTAGAAGAGTGATGGTTTTGTGAAAATAAGTTATACATGAAAATGTAATGGGTCTCGACGGGCTCACTAAAAAAATTCTATGTGTCCGTCAATTGGGTAACTTGGGAAAAGCCATATGTTTTTATAATAATTTATGTATTATAATGTAAAAATATGGTGATATTATTCTAAAGGGAATTCATAAGAAGGAGAATATATACCATGTGAGAGAATAAGAAGATATGTGATTTATAACTAAATGAAAAAAACTAATTATAAAATAAATTGATATTTCTTCTGATCTGAATGTCATTATAAGATCTGATGATGTTTGAAGATACTCAAAATCTACTTAGGTTAATATTTGATCATACCAATATATGTGATGCATGTTAACAGGGAATTATCATTAAATATATGTACATGGATAAATATTATAGGTTATCAAAAGAACCTTAGTGTCTGCTTGTTGTGGCATATGAATCAATTTCACAGAGTTATCAAGGCAATATTATTTTCACATTGTATATGATTTTAGAAAAAGGTAATTTGTTTTAATTATCACCCACAAGTTATAATTTTTTAGTTAAATTACATGTTATCCTAAGGAAATTGAAAATATTATTTGAATAATAAAATTAGATGTTGTATATAGATAATTGAAAATAATTCACAAACAACCTAGTAAATGATTATCTTGAGAAACATGTGATAAGGAACCACTTCTCAGTGATAAGAAATCCCCATCAAAATGGTGTTGTGGAGAGATCAAATTAGATGATCAATAACATGGATAAAAAAATACACCTTGAGAAAGTCCTTCTAGATAATATTTGTAATGATGTTGTGATTCCAACATTCATCCTATCAAACAGATCCCTGTTATATTCAAATTAATATAATTCTCCATAACAGCTATGGTATGGAATGAATCCAAAATTGAAGTACATTCAATTCTTCATAAGTACATGTTTAACTATCAATTAAGAGAAACATTAGATGATTGCTCCCCATATAGAATAAGGGTTATTTTTTGGATGATTGTAAAAAAGTAATTAGTTTAAAGGTTTCAATATGAGGATGGGAATAGTGTTAGATAGTAATCATGTGGTTGTAATACAAAGTGAGAAGAATATTGTAAAATTAAATTAATTGTTTTATGAAGATACAAATGAATATATTAAATGATAATATAGTTTTTTATTACAAAACAATGATTCGAGAGAATATTTAGAAAGTGAAATGGATGATCATAAAATTGTATCTTTATTGAATCCGAACAGTTGCATTGAAGCTGATAGTCAAAACATAATTGGTGATCAGACAAATATATTGCATATAATAGGATAATTATTTTACCAAAAAATCATTATTATCATTAGTAAAGCCAAAATATTATAAATAATAATCAACAGATGAGATCTTGGTTTATTAAATTAACAAATAACATGATCAAATAGAAAATAAGCAGTTATCTGATATTGTGTTAATACCGAAAGACAATAATTTCATTAAGACCAAATGGATACTCCACAATAAAAAAATTAAGATTAAACAATGAAAAAACATATTATAGTATGAAAATGATACTCATAGGTAGGTTATATCGATGATGATTAATCAATTTTACCAATTTCAATGATAGAATAAATCAAATTTTTAATTCCCATTATAGTGAAATGAATATTAAATGTTTTACACATGGATTTCTAGTATGAATTTTTTAATGGGGTTCTATAAAAAGATGTTTTTATCGAGAATCATGATTTTTATATAATTCATGATAATTAGAACAATGTTTTTTGTCCATATAAAGAACTATATAAGTTTAAATATGAATTCTGTGTTTTGTAATTCATGGCTCAAGTAGTTTTTGTGGATTCTCAATATTCGTGGTGGAATAGTTGATTGAAAACTATTTATCAGTAATGAAATTTATCAATGTATGATGGTTCAAGTGTATTGTGACAATAGAATAACTTGTTGATCTTATGAATAACTATGTAAATGGTTAAAAAAATAATTAAATTTGATATAAAAATTTTATTTGTTGCTGAAAAAAAACATTTTTCATGTTTTACTGGTGAAATATTAATGGAATTGAACATTTATATCTACATCTAAAAATTTAAAGTAGGTTATGATATGATATTGAATACATAATTTTAGGTATATGCAGACACCAATAACTACCTAGTTATAACATTCATTACACAATGAGGGTAAATAGGTTAATATTTAAAAATACTAGAATATCATTGAAGCAGATTGTACATAATACTATCATAACACAAAATAGTTTCTACCACATGACAATAAAATATTTATAATGTAATCACATGGAAATAAAATTAAATGAATTTAAAAAATAATTCTTCAATATATGACGGGAATGGTGAGTTTTTTATTTCAATACAATGACAAATCATATCAATATTTATGGGTCCATACTGATACCGATTTTTCGATTCAATATAGAATATAAAATAAACCTCTAGTAGTGCATTGTATCTTGTTGAAATAGTTTTTTTATGTAAAAAAAATAAAAGAGATTGAATTTCCATGATCAACATATATGAAGAATGTATTTTGTCTACTGAGTCTTGCACACATTTGTTATGGACAAAGTGGCATATTGATAATATGATAGTATTATTTATCTATCACATTTGATTTTATTGTGAAAATTCATTTTCTATAAATCATATATAATATATAGTCCATCACTCAAGGATGAAAAACATAAAAACAAAGTAACCTTTTATCAAAGAGATGGTGAATCAATGGCTTCTCCAGCTAGAGTATATTCCTAAAGAACGACAGGTTGAAATATTCCTGATGAAATATATTACAAAAAATGATTTTATAGTTATTAACTATCCCTTGGATTTCATTTGACATCTAAAACGTGAAATAGACTTGATTTTGGAACCTCTCTCCCTGATGTATGGTGTGTTTTCCTTAAAAGATGAAAAGTGTTATCTATAATTTTGTAGCAACTGATGTAAGACCTATGGGTTTATTGAAAAAGGGGGATTGAATATCATGATCAAGATAGGGGAGAAGAGAATAGTTATATCAGTAAAGTATGTGGTGTTTCTAATCTGATGACTCTAAATATGATCAATCAAAGGTTATGAATCACAACTGAGAGGGACCGAAATGAAGTCATCTGAATAGTGTGGGAATATAGTGATTCATTGTTTAAAAATTCATGCCACTCATATCTTTCATTCCAATAATTTCTCATGTATTCATAGTGAGTGTGATGAAACAATCATATATCTCTATATGGAATCAAAATAAGATAATTTTAGTAAAAGTGTTTGAGAAATTGTTATTTTTTTCAACATAACCAAATTGGTGCTTACGGAAAAAATATCCCCCTATGTTTCATTTTGATGTTTTTGGGTTGTTTGAATTATCTTACCAAGAATGTTTAAATTATTCGATCATTCTTATTATTGAATAAGTGGTGTTGATGTTGGTCAAATTTCATACTGTTTTCTGTAATTTTTTCCTCAAACCCGAGAATTTTTTTTGGAAATGGATTGATTTCGTAATAGAGTAATTGGCTAACCGTATAGGAAATCAGAAAATAAATAATTTCTGAATATAATATATGATATGTAGACTGAAAAATATGTATGGGTGACAGAAAAGGATGTCTTAATTTGATGATAAAAAATTTATTATAAATTGTGCCTTAAAATATTTCTAAGAAAACTGAGGAATTTTAACCTCATGTAGGAATGACTAAGCTATGTGGACCTCAAATCAATTTTAATATGCGGTGAAAGATTATAAAAAAAGGATTTTATGATAATTTTTATTAGAATATATTTTGATATTTCATTTTTAATAAAAGGACTCTTAATTAAAAAATAAATAGGTAAAATATAATTTGAGAATAAAATTGTGTGAATAATTTTTTGAAGTGAAAATGTGGTAAAATAAAGAATGAAATTTAAGAAGGATTTTTTGTGAGTATGTGTAGATCACAAATGAAAAGGGGGATCTAGAAATAATGGTAGTTCATGATGGAATATCCATTCAAAAAAATGTCCATATATAAAGAAAATGAATTCCGAGAATAAATTGTACTATCTAGTGAAGAGGTTTCCATGAAGGTATTATAGAAGTTTGGGATGAATAAAAAACCATTTTCAGAAATATTCATCATAACTAAAATTCTACACTATTTATTGTATTTCATATAGGAGGGGAAAATTTATCTACATAAGACACTTAGGTAGAAACCCTTCTATGATTATCTTGATCAACAAAAAATCCCCTCATGATTAATTGATCAAATATTTTTAGAGAGAGTAGTGGGATTTGAAAATATGATTTCTTATAAGCTGGGAGGGATAGTGAGTCCACTATAATCTTATTAAAATAATTGTTCTTTATTACATTAGTTTCTTGGAACATGAACATTGTATACTCATTGGAAATATCCTAGTATAGGTGATGTATGTAAAATTGTTGGGTCCTATGAATTTTCTAATTCATCTATTTTTCTATACTATTTGAAGGATAGAGAAGGATGATTTGTTTAATGATGAAAAAAGATCCAAATAAAGTTTTTTATAATATTTCATAAACACATCCACCCCCCCCCCCCCATTTTAGGGTATTATACCTTGATGGGATATAAAATAGTATAGTTTTACCAAAACCTAATTTTCATCTTGTGAATCAACGATGTCCTTGATGGTAAAAATTTTAAAAAAAACATCAACATAAAATAATAATATTTTACATTTCACTACTAATATAAAAACATTGAATCATTTATATATTAATCATAATCATATCCCATAAAAAATTTATTTCATAATTCGTCAATATTTCCATGTTCCATGATCCCATCATAGGATTACTACTAATTCTATATTAATCATCACCTTATATATCATTGGGATTTCAACAAATTTTGAGATAACCTCAAATTTTATTATTTAATTATTTAATTATAGGATAGTATTTGATCCACACAAAAAATTATACAATCCCAAAAATGTCTTGGACCGAATCCATTATCCTGAACACAATATGGACACAAACCCTCTGTGAATCCCCTTATTTTGAGTATAACTACATTATCTGAATTACTATCACGGTATTTTTATAAAAGATAAAAAATCACCATCACATGAAATGATATTTTATCTATTAATTATATTATATATATCATTAAAAAAATACATATCTTAGAACATGTCCAAAATTTATCTAATTGATACAAATTATTTCTCAAACTCAAAAAAATATCATAATATGTTCATGTACATTTTGTTAAATTAAAATTTATATTATACAAATGTATAGGTCTTAGTAAATGGGTACTTAGAAATGGTTTATTTATTATTTAAGGAGAACTCGAGTTGTTATTACATTACCAAGATTGGATCATTATGTACTAAAAAATAACAATACATGCATAAAAATAAGTAATTTTTTGAATCAACTTTTCATGAATGGTTAATCTTAAATTATAAATATATATCTAATATTTATTACACAACACCTTTATTTATAGTAATAATTCATTTTGATATTACATGACCTTCTCAGATAATGATCCTAGTTATTTAATTTTATGGGTATCATATAATATAATTATTATATACTGAACTCAACATAATCAATTATCCATTATGGTTATTTATTAGACTAATGACTACCCCCATATGATAACACATTTTTTTAGTGTTATGTGTCTTCGATCACACACATCATAGGAAGCTTCTCAAAGGGTCACACATCATAACACTACTACAAACCAAGATAAATGGAATATAGTGTTCTACTTATACAGGATCCATCAACGCAATGTACATCTTATCAACGAGGGTAGTAACATTTATTCTATTATGTCTCAATTTTCATAGCTGTTACTCTCTCCACCCCTTTAGAGCACAACTCCCTCAGTGAGGACCCAAAAATCACACATCATCGCAACACTATGACACATTCTCTAACCTCATCCCAATATAGCTCACATATCCAACCCAATGTGAATAGTAAAACCATTATCTCTCTCAAGATAATTCTACTACTCAAGGTCAGACACCATAAAATTAGAAATGATTCCAAAATATTGCCATAACTATTTTAGAAATATACATATAATACGTCTTTAGTTTCACAAGGATTGGTGAGATAATCATTTATTAACTATAAATGAGGTTAAATTTTTTGTTTTCAAAAACATGTAATATTTAACCAATAATGTCAATTATCATTTAATTTGGATATTCTTTTATATAAAGGTATTATCATGGGAACTAGCCATATATAATTCCCTTATATCCTTATATATAAAAACAAAATATAAGAAAATGACAAAATATTAATTTTTAAAATACATATTTAACATTTTTTAATTGTGTATATATATATAAATATATTTCATTCAATTCCTGATATAGAAAAATGAAAATAAAACCCTATATTCTTTTAATGATGAACGAATGAACAAATTTTCTCTTACAATATTTTCCCAAGGGTGAAAACCACAATGAATAATAATACTAAAATAAATTGAACCTAAATATATTCATTTATTTACAGTTTTTATCTATTCCCTGTATTTATTTTCATGTTTAATTTCAAAATTGGTTTCAAATTGCATAGTTTTAATAATAAATATTATTTGTGGAATTGAATATTTGAGTCAAAATTCATTCATATTTCCTATTGTAATAATATCACAAACCTTTATTATATAAATTTTCTTATTAATAATTAGGTATCCTTATACAAGTTATTAGAAATAATTCAATTCGATCTTTTTTTTTACCATTATAAGGGTAACATGAACCACAAAAGAATGCTGACAAAATATATGTAGAAAACTAATCTAGCCATTATGATTAATATTTTGGGATAAATATATATTCCTAAATTCAATTTGACTACAAATTATTTTAGGATTTAAAAATAAATGTTGGATGAAATATTTATGGCCTAAAACAACCAATAATTATCACAATTGATATAGGATATGCATGCCTGTAATTCTATCTAGGATTTTAATGGTTGCTAAATTATTAAATTATCTGCAAATATACTCACCCATTATAGATAAAATATTTTTGTAAGATTTTATTTTTATTTTAATAAAAAAAATTAGAATAATTTGGTTTGATATGATGATATATTCATAGGCTAAATCCAATAAACATTTAGTACATGGAAAATTAAAAGATTAAACAGGAAAACAATTTATTGTTTATAAAGGATACCATGTCTCTTTCTAAAAAATTCTAATCAATTAAAATTTTTTATGGTACAAAATCTATATAATTATATAAAAAACTACATAAGTTTATTTTTAGAGATTCATAATATTCTATGGTTTATTTGATGAGTGATCTGAAAATAAATTTTTTGAAGGTAAACAGTCCTCTCTCTTTTGCTATATATTAAAATTCATCCTCACCATCAGAGTGGTTAGAACCTCAGCACTGATGGAGGAGAAATTACATAAATATATATTTCATAGTAACTTTGGATTATATTTCATTTTCTTATTTATATAATAGAAACCACTCTTCCACATTTTAATTTCGGTTTGTTTTCACATGATTTCAATTGTAATCACGTTAGTTTCACAGTACTTTCATTTGAATTTCAATTCATGTTTACTCATTCTAAAATATTATACTAATCCAATTTCAATTTTTCAATAATAATTGTATTCAAATATTATAAATAAATCAAAATTTATCCTTAATTCTTCATCTCAATCAATAAAATGTTGGTGTCTGACTATCATCATCGTTCATGTGTGTGTTTGATGCACAAATATAATTATACATTATCCTCTATTTTATTAATTTAATTTTTCATCATAGACATCATAAACAAGTTAATAATAATATAAAAATAGAATTAAATCAATTTTTACTATGAGCCATAATTTAAAGATATAATGTGATTTAGTTATTTGGGTTGTGAAAATACTATTTTGGTTAAAAGTAGGCATGTCTAATAATTAAATTCAAATTATTAATGAAATTTATTGTTTAATATTTTTTTCCTAGGATTATTAGAAATATAAAAAACATTACATAATAAAATATTTATTTAGATAATTACCATAGTTATTTCTTCAATCACAACCTCAATATATGGTAATTCAGATCAAAATCATCTTGCAATGTTTGTGTTAATTAGTTTAATTTTAGATTAAATATCATGAATATCATAGTATTAAATCCCATATAATAAAATCCCATAAAAAGATATTAAAATTATACAATTAAACTCTTAATTCAACCATTTCACCGTATCTATATAATAAATACCATCAAATATTAAAAAAATAAAAAATGATTTATTACCGAATAAAGCAGCACCACAAAGAATTATACATGAGAGATTATATATACCTAATAGGATATAAATAAACCATTAAATGGTTGATATAAATAAATAAGATAAATATAATAGTTCAATATTTTTGGGTATGGTGTAATCACAAGTCTATGGTTTTTTATTTTATAACATTAAAAAAAATCCTAAAAACCCAAAAACCAAAAAATTGAAAAAACCTTGAGAAACATCATATCAACCTATAATAAATAAAATACTCCTAAAAATACATGTTTGGGTGATTTTTTATTCCAATAACCACTGAAAAAATATCTTAGATGATTTTGACCCTGAAATTGAGTGAACACATCACCATATTTGGAGGATCATTTGGGATAATAAAAAACATTTAAAAATAATTAAATTAGATATTTAGAATTATTGGGGTAAAATATTCAATTAAAATTTATCCACTGATATAGATTATAAACCACTTTTAATTTAATATCCAAAAAATTATACATTTTTTCAACACAAAATAATTAAGAATCGTTTTTTACACATTTCAATGGGATAACCAATATGCATACACATCTTCAACTCAAAGTATTCCAAATAGTTTTTAATACCATCATTCCTCATAGGGTTTCTATAGATCAACTCAAACATCAAAAAATTCCTTTCTCTATTATTGAATCTAATAAATATTTCCTCTTCTAACTCCATCATATTTTCATAACCTCACATATTGACATGAAGCCTCTCATATTAAAAATATACATCATACATCTTGAACTGATTCAATATAAGATTAAATTTTTTGTATCTATCAATTCCCAAATGGCATTCTCAGTGAATACTAGGAGGCTTTATAATACATGTGAAAAATCTCCACAACAAAAAATTCAGGACAAACACTTGACTCGATGATTGCTTAGTCAATATTGTTTGCTAATGAATTTTCCATTCATCTATGTTTTGAAAATCACAAACACTGTATCCTAAGGAAAATTACATTTACCATAAGAATTATCTTATTATGTTATGTTTTCCATCCCCTAGTAAATTTTTCCTTACCTATGTTTTCATTTTTATTTTTATAGTTTCTCTAAATCTTACTCTTATTATTTCTAAGTGTAAAATTAGGTTACACATCTAAAACCTAGGAATCCTATAAATTTTTATATATAGATTATTTTTATTTCAGGTTCCGAATTTAGTCTCAAGATTCACTGAAATTCAAACAATGAATTTCTATGAATATAGACTCGGAATTCCTCTGAATTCATACTCTGAATTCCTCAAAATTCGGACACTGAATTCCTCATAATTACAACTCCAAATTTATCAGAATTTGGAATCCTAATTCTGTGAAATTATTTCTCGGAATTCTCTGAAAATCAGTCCCCTAGATTCTTAGAATTTGTACACTGATTTCCTCAAAAGTTAGACTCTATTTTTCTTATAATTAAGACACCAACATCCTAATAATTTAGACTCCAAATTCCTTGAAAACAAAATCTAAATATCCATAAGTTATAGTCTATGAATGTATACTTGGTCAGATTCTGACCACTACTTTTCCTTATATTCTGAAAAATTATAATTGGTTATGATTTCTTATTTGACTTACACGTTTTCTTGTTATGAAATGATGTCATATAATATCTTTCTAAATATTTAGTTTTTAAATGACACATGTATAAGTCCCTCCAAAATTCAAGTAACAATATGAATGTTAGAGGAGTGAGATGACCATTAGAGAGGTGCCTATAAATAGGATCTTATTTGATCGAGCTCACAAAACACTAAGAATTATATATAGATATCATGATATTGAAGTGATTTCAAGAGATATATACTCTCATGCTTTGTGTGTACTGAACATCTTATTCATCTTTCTTTATGTGACCCAATTGGTTGTTGTGTACTATCGAGGGATTCTGTGGATAGGAAAAAAGAGGATCCGACTACCATAAAGATCTTGGATTTTGTGGATAGGAAGATAGAGGTTCTGACTACATTAATGTTTGAGGGCTTACAAGGATAGAAAGATAGATTTAGATATTTGGATCAAGGGCTTATCCCAGTGTGGGTAAGATAGACTTTCTTGAATGTATAAATCAAGGGTCCTTTATCCAATTTTGTTGTATACACATCTCCTTGGGTTAGGAGATTTCATACATGTTACTTATCTTGTTCCATGTTTATTTTCACATTATTTTCAAAAAGGAAGAATGTATAACCATCTTTTAAATTATAGTACTTTTTTATACTCTGATATGTAATATTTTATATGATTTAATATAGAATCTTTTCTGTTTATTATTTCCTTATGTTTCATTTGAAGAACAATATTTCTGGAACCTAGAATGTTTTCAAAACTAAAAGAGGTCTTGTGTACTTTTTTTAAACATGTTAAACAAAATTTTACTTAATGTTAAAAACAGATGTTTTATAAACATATAATTCACCCCCTCTTATATTTTAGAATCTACATCATTATATCTATTCTACAATTGGTATCAGATGTGGTATCTGAAAGACATATATTCACATAAAGGTTTACATGTTCAAGTTTTCATTGTTCTAAATTTTTTCTTTACTTAGGGATTTTCATCATTTTTTACAAACTTTTACAATTAACATGTTTTTGTGGAATGATATTTTCTTTTATATTATATGAATGAATTTTTGTTCGATTAACAGTCTAAATCCAAATAGACCACCTATATTTGATGGTAATGATTATGAATATTAAAGATCTCATATGAAGACTTTTTTAATTACTACTGGAGTGGACAACATAGGTATGCATACCTGAGATTAAAACATTCGTGATAAGGAAGTCAAAAATTTAAATAATCAAGAAGGGTATGAATTTCAACTAAAACACAAGGTAAATAATACTTTGCAGTGTTCTATGATAAGCAATATATATAATCATATTTCTAGGTTTCTCATTTTGGTATATCCAATGATAAAGACACTAGAAGAGCTACTCTTACAGAAGAATATGATAGATTTCTATTTCTTTATGGAGAACCAGTATGTAAGATGAAACAAATGATTATGACTATTGTAAATATATTTAAATAATTTTTTGAAAATTGATTATATGATGGAGAACCAGTGTACAAGATTAAATATATCATGCATAATGAGTAGGAATCTAAGAGAATAAATATTGATGAGAATAAGAAAGTATATCAAATTACTCTTGATGTGATTTTCGGAACTCTTATTCAACATGAGACAAGAATGAAAAATGGTTTTGAAAAGAATAAGAAAAATACTGGTAATGGAAGTGTAGCCTTTACAACTACTAAACACAATAATCTTGAAAGGGTTACAAGATCCATGTCTAAGAATTTCACTATTTTATCTGAATATTTTGAAAATGATCATTGTTAGAATGAACTAGATAATCTTGCTCGAAAAATGGACAATATTATTAGAAAAAACATTCAGTATAAATATATGAAGAAATATCAAAACGAAAATATAGACGTAGTAGTTACTTTTAATGAATGCAAAATATCAGGGCATATCAGGTCGGATTGTCCTATTCTTAAGAAAAATTATAGAAAGGAAATTCATAAAAGGAGGAATATAATGGTGTACTATAAAGCTATAGCTACGAAATTATTTAAATACAATGACATCTAGAGTTCCAATGTTGGATACTCTTCTGATGTATCCTTAGAGTATGAATGTTTTTTTAAGAAAAATCATGGTATATGAATCAAAAATACCTTTTGAATTTTTTTATAAAATCCAAGGTTCACAATGCCGAATCTATCTCTATTGTATCTTTTAATGTGAATTATAATTATAATAAGTATTACGAGTCTTCAAATAATGAATATTATTCTTTTCTAGTTAATATATTACCAAATTTTGTTAACGTATCTAGTTTTCTTAAACTTATTTATAATGAATTTTCTAAACTAAAGAAAAATCATGATAACAAAATTCTAGATTTTCAATTTAAACTATATAATAATCAGATCATTCTAAATATATGGAGAGAAAATTTGATTTTAAATTTATCTACAAAAACCATGAGAATTATAATTCTGAGAAGGATAAACATTCTCACGATCTTGAAATTTAAATTTCGATGAAAAATGATTTAGAGACTAACTCTAGTTCTAAAACTAATGTTTTTTGGGATAAAAACTTGGTTATTAATCTAAAGTGGTAAATATTTCTCTTGAAGAAGTGCTTTTCAAATTGTAATTCTGGTAAGGAAATTTTCGAAAATATGTATTCTCAAATTCAACATCTAAGTAATAGTTTGGGATTACTTATAATCATTCTAAGCCAGTTTTTAGTAATAACTATTTTATTCCACCATGTGCTCTGTTATTAACAAATATTAGTGTGGTTTACTTTGGGAAAAAATTACTCATTAAATATATCACATTCTAAAGCTCTTTATAAAGCTTATTTTTCTTTGAAAACATGGAGTCCTAAAATTATGCTATATGAAATCTATGGATCAAATATAATTTGTATTCCCAAATTCTAACACATTTATTTTTGGGAAAATAATAATAGTACCTAGAGAAATACATGGTTATTGGATATTAGATGTACCAGAAATAAGACTTGTAATATAATTGTTTTTGAATATATTATCAAGACATAAATATTAAATGTAACCTTCAATGATAATGCTTAGAGGGAAATTATTGTTATAGGAAAAATTGTTCTTCATGGGAAAAAATTTATTTCAAATGTCTTATTTTCTAAGGGTCTTAAGAAAAACTAATTAGCATAAGCCAACTTGGTGATGAAGGTTACCTTGTGAATTTTTGGAATTATATATGCCTAGTACACAAATACACAATAGTGTTTTGTTAATTAATCCTATTGGCAATAGAATTTTACACAATAAACATAAAAGGCCATAGGAGCCAAGATCTACCTTGTCTTAGTGCAATAAAAGATCAATCATAGTTATGGAATAGAAGGTTAGAACATTATAACCTTAGGATCCGATGGAAACTCACTAATAACAGACATGTTAATGATCTATTGGAGCATAGATATAAGTCTTTTAAATTTTGAGATCCTTATCAATATGGATTGAAACATTAATCAAATTTTAAATCAATTGGTGATGTCTCAACTACTATTCCATTACAATTAATGCATATGGATCTTTTTGATCCAATAGGAGCTATAAGCTTTGGAGGAAAATATTATGTATTTTTCCTAGATGATTATTATACTGGATTTACGTGGGTTTATTTTCTATTAAATAAATATGATACTTCTTCTTATTTCCAAACATTTAGAGCCCATGTTAAAAATTAGAAAAATATATCATTGAAAACAATTCATAGTGATAATAGTGTAGAATTTCAAAATTATAATTTTTAATATTTTATAGTAAATAGGAAATAAACATAATCTTACATCCCAACAAACACCTCAACATAATGGTGTTGTAGAATGTATAAATATAATTCTTCATGATATAACTAGACTCATGTTTAGTTAATATTTTATTGCTAAACATTTTTTGGCGGAAGCTGTAAGTAGCACTTGTTATACTATAAATTGTGTTTTGATTAGACCTTTTCGTAATAAAAAACATTATGAATTATGGAAGGGTATAGATCCTAGACATTCCAACTTCATGTTAGTAGTTTGAAAAGTATTCATTATGAATAATAAAAAAATTTAAATAGATTTGCAGAAAAATATGATGAAGGAATTTTCCTTGGAAACTCCACAACATCTATAGCTTATATAGTTTTTTATATAAATATGTGTACTATTGAGGAAGAAATAGATGTTATATTTGATGAAAATGATTGTTTGGTTTTAAAAAAACCTCCCCCTATATCCTCAAATGTTTTTTCAAACACTTATTATTAACTAATGATAAATGATCATTCTGATAAGGAAAATATTCAAGAAATTTATATTAAATCATTTACCCCTGATGATTTCCTACCATATGTTAATGAATAGGTTTTAAAAAACCCAAATCAGTCATTTCTTAAGAATCATCCAAGTGATATTATCATTGGAGATGTAAATCAACGTGATAGACAAGATGTTCTTTATGAAATGAAATAGAACATCTAGCATCCCATTCTCTATTAGAACTGAAAAGAACTGATGATTCTTTAGGTGACGATGATGGGAATGAATCCATGAAAGATAAGATAAATAAATTCGAAATGAATATATTATGGACCTTGTTTGATAGGTCTAAGGAAACATCTATTATTGGTGTAAAATGGGTCTTCAGAAATATGTGCGTCGAAAATGGAATCATTTTAAGAAGTAACGCTAGATTCATTTCTAATGTCTATAATCAACAAGAATGAGTGGAATATGAAGAAACCAAATCCCAAGTAGATAGACTTGAATCTATTCGTATTTTACATTCCTTTGCATCATTTTTCAATTTTAAACTTTTTCAAATGGATGTAAATTTTTTGTTCCATAATGGATATGTTCAAGAGGATGTTTCTGTTGAATAACCTCCTAGTTTTGAAGACACAATACATCCTAAACATTTTTCAAACATACCAAACCTTAATATGGAAATATAAAATCCCCTAGTGCCAGGTATGATAGAACTATATGATTTTTGTAACAAAAAAATATTTTAAGGGAGGTGTTGATACAACCCTTTTTAGAAGAAATAATAAAGAAATGTTTATATATTAGAAATTAATTTTTATAAAATAATATTTGGTTCAACTTTACAATTTTTAACTAATTAATTTGATATTTTAATGAAATATGAGTTTGAAATTAGTATGATGGATGAGTTAACATTTTTCCTTAGTTTTTAAATCTCTCAAAAATCATAAGAATATTATATATTTCAACATATATATTTTAAATATCATCTTATAAAGTATGGATATGACAACACTAACTATATAAGCATTTTTATTGATACATCAAATTTTATGGATCTAGATGAAGGAGGAAAACTAATAGATCAAACAGAATTTAGACCGAATGATAGGAAGTTTTCTATACTTGACAGCTAGTCATCTAGACATAATGTTTACAATATGCTTATTTCTTAATATCAATCCAATACTAAGGAATATCGTTTAAAAGAAGTGAGAATAATTTTTTTCAATTTATATGTAACCATGTATTTAGAACATTTTTATACTTCTAGAAATATTTTTATAAATGTTTTCTTGATGCTGACATTAGTGGATGTAGAATGGATAGGAAATTTATGTTTGGAATTTGTCATTTCTTTGGAGATTCATTAATTTCTTGGTTATGAAAAAACAACACTTTGTAGCACATTCCACAACTGAATCTGAATATGTAGAAGTTTAATGTTGTTGAGCAATTTTTTTGTGGATGCAACAAACACTCACAGAATATTGCTTGAGTTTTACCAAAACACAAGTATTGTGTGATAACATTAGAACCATTTCCATATGTAAAAACCTCGCACATCATTCAAGTGAAAAACACCTAGATAAAAGTAATAACTTTTTTAGGGATCACACACAAAAAGAATATATAAGTCTTTAATTTATTTGAATGTAAGAGAAACATTATTTTTTTCAAAATCATTACCCTCTGATAGATTTTAGTATATTAAATTGAAGTTTGTAATGATAACCATATGATATTCTTTCATATTAACTTCGTGTTAAAACCTATATCTATACATTAAGAAAACCATTTTCATAGGGGTAGTACATTAGCTTGTTAGTCAAATTTTTTATCCATTTCAAAATTTTCCATTCTAAGAATTTCCTAATATAATTATTCTTAATCAATATTTTCTTAAAAAAATTATATAAAAATTTTGAATCATGATTTCTTAAAAAAAATTCCTCATTACGGATAATTTACCTAGATATAGAGAAGGTTTGTTTCCATTCATAAATTTTCATAATCATATTTTTACAAGTTCATATGTTCATTTTGTTTACTATTTTTTGGATTCACTTTTCCTTAAATCCAAATTTTTATCTCAAAAACCTCAAAAGATCGGAATCTCCCAAATTCCTTCTTTGTTTATCATATCAATAGTCAGATATAACCAAATTTGTTTCAATCATTGGATCAATCAGTGAAGATGAATTGTCACCTCAATTTCCTATATAAGGACCCTCGAACGGTTTTCCTACATCAGTTTTCAATTCCTTGGTATGTTGATGTTCTTCCCCTCTATATAAGTCCATTCTGAACCATCATGTTTTCCTTAATTCCAAATTTTGGTACAAACATCTCCTCAGAAATAAATATCATCCTTAATGGAAATATATTAATGGGTGATATATTGGAAATGTTTAGTCAATCAGAAATTATTTTCTATGTATGATTTTATTATCTCAAAAAATATCAAGTTTAATGGCTAGGAGAGCATATGTGTATTCAAACTGATGGCACATGATTTGGAATATCCAGATATTCTTATAGAAAACTATGAATCTCTATGTTTATTCAATGAAGGTGGGAGAAAAAAATTATCATTTAAGATCTAGGGAAAAAACTTCTTTTTTCATACTGTGAGGTGACATGATTAATCAGAATTCCATTTTAGGGTGAAGCTGAATATTGCATATACATGTAACCCGATGTTTTATAATCATTCAAAAAGGAAAAATGCTTTAGAGTGCCTTGTTATATAAATGGTGAATACTCAAAATATTATTCATCTTTATACAAATTTATGGATACTTTTGTTATGGGTTCATGGTTATATCATTTAGAGAAAAGGGGATAACGATTCCCTATGGAAAAGTGAAATCTATATTCTAGATTCATTATGACCCTCCGAAAGATAAATTTGGTGAAGTACGTATTGATCACAATCATAAATATCAGGAATATATCTCTCAGATCTCCAATTATGATGAATCATGTTATTATCTCCAGGATTATAATACTTTATTTAGAATCATTCAAAATCACATGTAGTTCTATGCCTAGGAATTTAAAATTAATATTGTAGAGTGATGATACTCTAAATAGAATTAATGTTTGGTTTTCTAGTGAATATGGATAATTATTTGATTTCCCTGAATCAAAAATCAACGATCTATCAATGAAATGATAAGGGTCTGAAAAATCCATGAAGTGTGGAAGTAAGGGGATGGAGATGGAACCAGAAGAGCTAAAAACTCATGTTGTTCTGGAAACTCTTTATGTTCCTCCAAAACCAAAGATGAAAAATACTTATACAGATTAAGTGGTTTCATTGTGTAGAGAAGTTAAGTAGAAGAAAAATAAATGGGAGCCTGGTTTTGTTTTAGACCCTGCTGAAGAAGGCTTGTGAGGATCATGATAAGCAATAAAAAAAGAAGCAGAGGAAGAATATGTTGGAGGTTGAGATTTTTCAATCCCTTCTCATGGAAAGTGAGAAATCCTCTGGAAAAATTCATGTACCAGAATCATTTCTGCAATAATAACATCCATTGAATGTGGAAAAGAAGATGGTAATTCCAGAACAAGAATATGGGGATGAAATAGTACAAGAAGAAGAAGTCGAAGAACAATAAGAATAATGTAGTTATTACTCATTTAGTCAGAAAGAAGATTTATTCACCATGCTTATGGATATGTTTTTAGGATTGAGGTTGATTTCAAATCATTTTTAATTGGATACGATGACCAAAAAATATTGTGTAAGGAAATCACAAATTTTTCAATGAAAACAATCAATGATTTGAGAATCCTATTTGATGTTAAATATTGTGTGCTGGATTCTTCTGAAACAAAAAATGGGATGTTTAATGATATTAGTAAGTGTTTTGAGGAAAATCTATGTATGGAATAAACGACTTGGATGTATGAAATTGAGGATCTAAATGGTAAGTATAATTACGTGTCATTGATTTGGAATAGGGAAAGGGATCTCAGAAATGAGTTCATGGAAAATTTTGACAAGAAATAATATCATTGGAAGGATCAGGTAGATATTTATAAGTCATCGGAAGAAAACATCAAATCCTTTGAGAAGAAATCTGAAGATCAGGATCAGTAGGTCAGGCATGTGGATGATGATCACAAGAAGATAAAGAAGATGAAAACTAGCATATAAATGTTAATTCCAAATGAGAATGAAGGATAATTTTTTAGAAAATGGATGTTTTGTTTTATATATTTCTTTAAATAATTTTTTCCCATCATTATGAAATTTCTGTTGTTAATATTATGTTTTTTTACAATAATATTTTTTCTGGAACACTATTTGTTTCTATTCTCTTTATTCCTTTCCGAAAATCACAAAGGGGGAGAATGAAATGATAAAATGAATAATAAGTAAATAATTGAATTACCTAATTATTGGGGAGTCTATCAAAGGGGTAGTTTCATCAAACAATATTTTCTTATATAGGAAATGGAAAATACTTTTATGGAATTCAAGAATATAATTTTTATGGATTTCAAATCCTATGGGGGAGTAATTCATATTCACAATGATTCAACAGTATAGGGAGGTATGTTTTTTATTTTCATTTCTATAAATAAAAACAAAATGTCCTTATATATTTTTTTCGTAAGGATGTTTGTGCTTTCTAAAAAGGGGGCTTTTGTTGAGTCAATATGGTTTATTTATGACTAATCTATTCTTATATGTTTTGAAAATCACAAACACTCTATCTTAAGGAAAGTTATATTTTCCTTAAGAATTATATTAATAAGGAAAATTTTAATCCCAATGGAAATTTACCATTACTTTTGTCTTCATTGTTCATTTTTATAGTTTCTATAAATCTATATCATTTTATTCCTACGTCTAAAATTCAGTTTCATATATAAAACCTCTTAATACAATAAATTCTCTCATATTGAGTATTCTATTTTCAGGTTCCAAATTTAGAATCTGAATTCTATGAAATTAGGTCTCTGAATTCATTAGAATTTTGACTCTAAATTCCTCATAATTTAGACTCTGAATTACTCAAAATTCCAACATCCAATTCCTCATAATTAGGAATCCAAATTTCTCAGATTTCAAACTCCAAATCCTCTAAAATTATAACATGGGATTCAATTAAATTTAGACTCTAAATTCTCTAAAATTCAGACTCTGAATTCCTCAGAATTCAGACTCCAAATACCTTGAAAAAATGAATCTGAATATCCATTTGATATAGTCTCTAAATGATTATTTGGATAGATTATGAACATTATTTTTAATTAGTCTCTGAAAAAATATATTTTTTAAGAAAACATATTTTAATTACACTTTTCATAGTTATGAAATGATGTTTTAAAATCTATTTCTAACTAACTGTTTTTTGAGGGACACGTGTACAGGTCCCTCCCAAATTCACGGAGAAATATAACAGTTGGAGGGGGATCCGACCATTGTAAAGTTAATATAAATAGGAGATCATTTGAATGTACTCACTCAACATTTATAATGATCTAGAGATTTCATGTTATTGATGTGATTTCTAGTTAGAGAGACTCTCGTGACTTGTGTATGAGGAACATATTCATCATCTTGCTTCGTGAGACTCTGATTCTTGTTGTGTACAATAGCGGTATTCCATGGATAAGAAGACAGAGGTGCCAAATAACATAATGTTCAAGGATTTCCATGGATATGAATGTAGTGGTTCCAACTACATTGATATTTGTGGTTATGTGGGGATAACAAGAAAAATTCTAATATTCTGATCGAGGACTTAGCCAGGTGTGGGTATGATTGAATTTTTTTAAAGTATAAATCAATGGACCTTTATCCAAGGTTGAAGTATACCCTTTTCATTGGGTTAAAAGATTTTATACATGTTACATGTTTTGATTCAAATTTATATTTGTTTTATTTTGACAATGAAAAATGTATATCCTTTTTTTATATTCATGTACATGTGTATAATATAATATGTAATATTCTATATGGATTAAGGTAGATTCCATTCATTGTAATAATTCCATACATTTAAATTTTGGAACCATATTTCTGGAACATATTATGTTTGCATAACTATAAGAGGTCTTGTGAATTTACCTTCTTTATCCTTGTTAAAAATTATTTTCATTAAGGTTAATAAAAATGTTTTTAAACATAAAATTAAACCCCCTTATTTTATTTGACCATATACATCATTATTTCAATCCAACAAGGATTCTACGAGGTTTATTTGGTATGAAGAGAAATCTCATTATAGCCCAATGTTGTAGAGATCATATTATCAAAACTCGTATACCATCATGAAATTTCGTAAGAAAAATTAATGAAAACACACAACAATTCCATTATTGATAAGAGGTTCATGTTAATAATGTCCGTGAGAATAAATAATTAAGTCCCCATATGATGACTGAGTGGATGAGTATTCTTATCGAGCTTGTGCTTGAACACGTTTTTTCTTCCAATTACCCCACCTATTATCACCCCTAATCAAAAATTCTTTTTAATTTTCAAAATATTTGAAATATTCATCTCCATCACTAATCAAAAACATAAATTTCCACAAAATTAAGATGTTACATCCTATTATTTATGTCTAGTCATGATCGAGACAATATTTTCTTTTAGGAACACAGCCCCATGATAACAATTCATGTTTTTATATACTATAACCAAATCTACTATGATCCCTTATCATCTACTTACTACCCAGGCTTGAGGTATTGTAATCTCATTTCATACCCCTCTCAATTCCCTCCAAAAATTACAAACCATTTACAAATATTTTCATGGTAGTGGTAACTTTTTATAACCTTATACTATATTTCAAAAAAAATAAAAGGATGTATACTCTTAATTCTCTTTATGGTTTCTACAATCCTAGTTTGACTTATCAAGTCCGAACCCAATACTAGCAATTTCACAAGATCCCCCATAAAGGAAATCCCAATGTAGTAAAATACTCTTATTCTAAAAATCCATGTTAAGTTTATGTGGAATATAATTCATATATCACCAATTAAATCAACAATAATATTGAAAATAAATTAGTCAACTTACATCCCACCTAATCCATCATCCACAGAACAAATCTTCCCAGATCCCAACTCAATAATTGGATAACTTTATATGTAATTAATGAGTAATTAAAATTTTATTTGGAATGATAATTTAAAAGAATCAAAATGTTTCTTATAAATCCCATATTATTTTTTTTAAATAAAATTTAAAAATACTGGAAAAAGAATCTGATGTAACTTCTTCACCACGTTCCATCCCTCTATGTAACCTAATATAATTTTGTGATTATGAATCTATGGAAAAGAATTACTTGGTCTCTATAATAGAATTCTAACTTTTTTTATAAGTTTTTAGTCATCCTACCCCACTTGGAAAACATAAATAAAATCCATATATATTAATTTATTTTATTAATTATTCACCCTTAATATATATCATAGGACTTTTGAAAAATTGTCAACCCAAATATTTATTCCCAATAAATACCAAGATATTGGGACCTTTATGTTTCAATGTGGAATAAGGTGTTCCTTATTCTAGGAAGAACTCATAGGCCTTGGAGAAGTTATAAATGTCATATTCAAATAAATAAGTTGAAAAAAAATTATAGGTCAATTTGAACTAATTTTTTTAGTCAAATAATCCAATTCACACACTTCTATTACATATGGAATAGTTGGGGATATCCTTTTCTGGGTCAATGATATTATCTTCTTAGATTATTTATATTTCCTTAACATGGAATTACTAATTTTCACTTCTCAATCTCTACTAATTCTAGTTTGACCATTCCTCATGACTACTATAATAATTTTTTTGGTCTATGATGGAATATACCCCATTATATTTGGTGACCAGTTTGTTATGTTCTATATTTTTCATGATATAAAATACCCATTGTAGGATCACACTATTTTCTCAAGCAATTATTCATTAATCTTTTTAAAGTTTATTGGACTATGGACATTCATAATAATCGTATTCTAAAGAGAGAAATTTTTTTAAATTTTCACCATGATTAGATATGTCATAAATAAAGATTATCATGTTGAAAATTCATCTATAAACTATATTATTATACTGTATATTGTAATAAATTTGGAATCTCGTCTCACTTATGCCCTATACTACTGCACATTAGATAACAGAGATGAAAATGAATCGTAACTACGTGAATCCATTCGTCTAATGATATGTTCATTGGCCCAAAAATAATGGATGAAACTAATATAAAACAAATTTAATTATTTTTAATGTTTTCATTTTGTTTCCATGACAACTCAGAACATGTCATTATCATTGGTGAACCTACAAAAATAAGGATTCTAAAAAATAATTAATTGTTAGTGTAAAAACAAAATTTCTTCTATTTGACCATATACAACATACATGGAACAACCAATGCCATTCCAAAACATCACATCAATCTTGAAGTATCATCCTAACCATTCATGAATCCTCAAAGAAGAATCAATCAAATAATAAATGGGATTATTATTGAAGAGATTACATTAAATATCAATGATGGTATTGTCTACCAAGTTTCTGATATTTATTTTTTTAGTCCATTTCATAGTGTTCCTAAAAATGTATGGATAATATTTTTCAAAAATACAAATTGTGACATATTCATTACATGAATAAAAAATAGTGTGTGTGAATATATTATTTTATGTTTAATGATGAAATATTAAAATTCCACTACCCACTACATTTTATTAATCGAATTCATTAAACATTATCTTGAAATTTTTATTATTTCTTTCTTAATGAATTTGCCAACTACATACAAATAACAATATCACCTAATTAAATAAAAAAATACATTAAATTAAACCTTTTTAAAATTACCTTATATGAGAATGGCTTTCGCCAATTTCAATTCAATTATGCCATCCCATAAGTGCATGATCAGTATTTTTTAGAATTTAGTGAGAATTTCATGGTATACATAATTGTTAAATTTACCATCTATGGTGTGTCATTTGGATCCTTCTTAAATTAACTATCTATATTCTTAAAATATCATGCCAAATTCCACATTGTTATGAAATTTAAAAAATTTAACTTTATGGTTTCTAATTGGATTGTTCTAGGACACTTAATTTGTTAATAGGTTATTCAATTTGATAAAGATATGATATTGTTAGTCCAATCACTTATTAAACGTATATAAGTTTGAGACATTTAATAAATTCCTGGTAAATCTATTTCTATATACGATTCATCCAAAAAAGAAGCTAAATATTCCACACACTCAATTAGATCTCTAGAATGATTCTACAATACATTTCAATGAGGTTTTTAAGAGATAAGTTGTTGAAAAAGACTTGGTGCTAATATATTCCCAGATAATACATTATTAAGATTAGTATAAACCCTTAAAATTGTTTTTTGACAATTTTGTTTGGTCAATTGGGACATTACATGGTCATCACATAGAAAAAATAATAATTTTATCAACTATACTTAAAAATTTACCAATGAATCTTAATATCACAACACATTAAGTGAAAATGAATTATTTTCTACAGTTTTTTCATTCAATATATTATGAACTAATATCTTATGTTCTAAAATCCTAATCTATTAATACAATTTATCATTAATGAAAATACACAAAAAATAGAGTCCAAAGTGAGCATAATAAGTTGAATCATGATAATCAAAGACAATTACCATACAAACAAATACATACATTAAAATGAGAACCCTATTGTAGTTCACATGAGTTGAATCTATATTTTCATTAATTATAAAATAAATGATATTGTATTTAAAAATAATACACTCTTATATATCACCACAAAGTCACCAAGGTATACCAATATTGAAAATTAATTTGTATTTGGTATTTTTCATTAATATTAATCATTATAACCAAATGTGAATCTAAAAATTGATTTAAAATACTATTGTTTTAAGATAATTATTTTTCTAAAATTAGGACTGGAAAGGTGAATAATATATTTGGTGATGAAGATAAGAAATCCATTATTTTTTAATTCTTCTACTGAATAACTATATATCGCCAAATTGGACCACAAATAGTCTTCCAAAAGGTATATAACTCTAGATTTTAATCGAAATAATTCTTCAAGGACTCAAATTAGTTATCTCAATAATGTAATCCATGAAAAGAGGTTATTATATTTCCTAAAGTAAATGAAATTCCACAAAATACCTTATTAAATTTTTATACATTCAATTTTTGGGGTATCAATTTTATATAACCCATTACCCCTTGAAATTTATTCTCCTACATTTATATTTTTGTTGATTATGTTTTTATTTTGGTAGATGACAACCCCACTCAGAAATGTGATGAAAAATATATGGGAGAGTACCTTAAAATCATATCTTCAATCGATTTTAACCTATGAGTTCTGTGTTGCATGAAATAGGATCAAATTTATATAATTGAACAGTGGAATATCATATGAAAATATATGTTAATATATATAAAAAACTATATATCACCCACTAAAAACTATAATAGATTAACTTTATAATATATAATTTTGAATATTTGTTTTGAGAACTGATAATTATGTAGGAATAGGTAGGCTTAAAAGACCAATTGAAGAACTTTTAGAATATTAATATAAATATAAATCACCAATTCAGTTGCCTATATGTCACCTAGTTTTTTATAAATACATTAATTTAATCGCTTAAATGATTCATCAATCATTTTGTTCTGAGAAAATATTTAATTTAGATTTTTTTTAATCAATGATAATGTGTGATTATTATAGTTTAATAAACTTTTTGAGATTATTATCAATTCCTATTAGAAACCCAATATCTACAGAATTAATAGATAAGTAACACCATGACCAACACTTCTTAATAATTTTTTTAATAAAGGTAAGATATAATCTCTCTTCAATTAACAATTTTGGATTTACATAGGTAATCATAGTTTTGATTTGGAGAGAAAATTTATTATTATTAATTTTTATTGAATATGTTAAATTCATGTCCAAGAACCCTCTTCCCAAAAGTCATTACATGCTAATGGAAATTATTTAATGAAACATTATGAGATGACATAAACCCCTAGAATATATATAATTATTTTCTTTGACTATGACGAAAACATTCAGAATTTATTTCAATTTCACCTAAAATATATTTTTATATTGTGTGTTTCTCACCACAAATTTTTTATTTTTATTCGTTTTTTGAATCATTGGAATCAATTTTATATATTTTCTTGAATTATTATTATATAAGTATTATCAGAGCCATATTTGAATCGATATTGAAAAATATCCTCCCATTACCCTTACAATTATCTTCCTACTAAAACCCATTTTTAGATAATCGAAAAACCATTTTTATAACCTTATTTCATTGAAAAACCCATTTCCCACCAATCTTCTTCGTAGATTTTTGGTTCATTATTTTTTAAATTTTATGTGTATGGAAATGTATTTCATTTTTGGTAATATTTCCATGTTTTCAATATGTTATTAGATATTTATGGTAATGAATCCAATTATGTGAAAGGGGTGTGGATTCATTCAGTCATGTTTGTGAATTTATATAGCATTATGCCATTTTATAATGAAGTTATTGAATATTGTAAGAATACATGATAAATATAAAAAATGAAAAAATAATTAAATAATGAAAAATGGGTTTTATAATGGGAAGATATAAAAATAATCTTCCTCAAAATTTTACCTTATTTTTTCTTTTATATATACTATTTTGATGAGATAAAACATACATTTAGAGATGAGTATTATATTTTTTACAAGCATAATTTCCATAAAAAATAAAAAAAAGACTATAAAAATGAAAAAATGAAAAATTGAATCGTGTTCTGTTGAGTCATTTGGTGTTGTTTTGATTGTTTTAAATTTTTCATATTTTTATAATCTTAAACATTATTCCAATTTTTTTCAACCATGATACTTTCATAACTGTGTATATATGTGTTTCCATAAACTTGCATGTCTCTTTTTAAA
The DNA here is from genome assembly GCA_963277665.1 of Viscum album. Classification (NCBI taxonomy): domain Eukaryota; kingdom Viridiplantae; phylum Streptophyta; class Magnoliopsida; order Santalales; family Viscaceae; genus Viscum; species Viscum album. The sequence goes on along the minus strand of OY728128.1, from coordinate 150,124,137 downwards.
AAAATCATCTCTTTTCAATGATGGAATGTCCCCCACCATTACTCACTTTTAGATATTATTTTTTAAGCATCCTATAGCCATTGGAATACCAAAATAAACACCTATTAAAACATTTTAACATTAAAATAGAAAATTTAACATGTTTTCATTTATAAAATTTATGGATTTCAATTTTTGTTTGTGAATGAGTGATCTTGAAAAAATTTACATAACCATGTGAGTAGGAATTTTTTAGGTTCCATGTTTTTCATCTAAATTTTTTATCAACAAAATTTACTTATATTGAGACATTATTGATATAAGAAATGGTATAATAATTAGTTATTGATGAATGAACTAGTATATTCTAGAAATATTTGGTTAAAATAAATTTTTAATATTTTTTTCAAGTGAAAATGACTTTTGATGTTTTTTTTCAATTTATGTGTTGAGATAAAATATCCTATGTGTTGGGTATTTGATTTTGTTAATTTATTAGTAAATGTTTTTCTAAATTCATTATTTATTTTCATGTGAAATTTCATAATTATTGTAAAATGAAACATTTTTATTTTTTAAAAAAAATTTGGGTATCATCCTAATTACTCGAGATTCCAGTATGATAAATGTTTTAATCCCAAATATAAGCATAGTAAATCAAATAGAGTTATTATTTTTATTGTGTTACTTTTATAAATTATGAAAAATCATTCAACTAGTTTTTTGACTAATTCTTCCATTTAATTTCCATATCGACTCCCCTAAAAGGCACACAAAATTTTTCAACAAAACCCGAACATCCATGATGATTGCATTTTTTGAACAAATACAGAAGATAAAATTTGTTGAAGCACGAATATATGTTTTCTAATATTCAAAATAAAAATTGGATTAAAATTTGATGATCAAAATAAACTAATAAGTGTCCAAATTGATGCATGAATGTTAATCCCAAAATTATATTATCGATATGATAACAACATAAAATGGTTTATTTTTATATAAATAAACTTTCCAATGGAGTTTGAAAATTTAAATATATAATTTCATGTTTTTTTCTTTTTTTAAAAAAATAAATGGGTTCATGATGAAGGAATATTAAGAGACTAAAATAAATTCATATTTTTTCCATAAAAAATACAATATAATAAACCATAGTTTCAAGGGGTTTAGGAAAATTGTTATATAATTCGATAAAAAATTATACCATCCTATATTTATTGAGTTTATATTGTGAGAAAGCATATATAAAATTTTTTTCATATTTTTTTAATATATATATATGTGTATTTATTTTGAAATTATCAATCGACCCTGATGATAATTTTTGAACGGAAAATAGTCCATTCTATTTTGACATAGATATTTATCATGACCTTGAATGTGGTTCAAAATTATGTAATGAAGGAGGATAATTATCTTGACCTTAGAATTTTCAATTTATATGGTGTACTTTAAAAAATATTGTATTAATAATGGAAAGAAATTATTCTCTTTAGATTACATTTTAACCTCTTCATGTTTTTAATTATAATTACATAAGATTATATATAATTTCATTTCAATTTTAAAAAATGAATCTTTATAATAATATCTTCATGTCACACACCATATATTGTATAATAATAGTGGTCATAAATAAATTTAAATGAATCCAAAAAAAATAATTCCTCATTCACAGTTTCTTTCAAAAAAATTATATATAATACTCTTTAATGTTCAGGTGTGTATTCGGCGCAGAACTCTCTTTTTGCATCATTCAGTTTATTATTATTTTAAATGATTATAACAATTTTCATAAACTTTTATAACAATTTTATATATTTATTATAAATTCATCCATTATGGTGGGTCATAATTTCATAATTTCAACTGATTGATAGATTTTGGATGTTAATTATTCATTAGTTCAACACTGTTTATGTCAAGGCATAAAATGTCATGGAATAATGACATGATTGCTTTAACATGTGGATTACATGGGTAATGGGAACCAAAAAAAATTACATAAACATATATAGATTTATATAAGTAGTTTATCACCCTATAATATTATGAATGCTTTTTTAATAAATTAATTCGATTTTAGGGCTATGTAACACGAAAAAAATTTCTAATGAACTATGACAGAAACATTAATAATATTATTTTAACAGGAATGTTAGTTACTATCCATTATACATGGATGAATTACTATGATTAATTATTTTTATGTGTTATTTAGGACTTTTTTATATATTGGTATCATATTGATAAAAATGTAATTTTTTTTGGAAAACACATAATATATTTTGATAATACAATTTTCTCGAAAATCGTTATTATAATTGTGACAATATAATAAATTTAAATTAAAAAAAATTGATAATATATTTCATTAAATAATATTAATTTTCTAAATCTACATTTAAATTTTATCTTATTGTGATATATTGAGATTCTTTTGATATTAATACTTTTTTATGAATAATGAAAAATGTATGTTTTCAGTTGAAAACTATCTTATAATTTAAATAATTAGTAAGGTTAATTTTTCCGAACTGTTAAAAAAAGTTAAAATAGTTTAATTATATATTTATTAATACAAATTAAGACATTGGAATCAATTTCATCGTCAATTATTATATTAAAACTTTTGAAAAAATTAATCTTTATATCTTTTTAAAATATCAATGTCATTGAAATTATGGTTATGATTATAAATTATATAATATCTCTTATGTGAGTTGAATTTCAAAAAAAATATTAACTATTTAAAATAGGAATTAATAATAATATTTTTTATTTTTAGTTAATTTTTTTATCATAATGAATTTTAATAACATTTAAAAAATTAACTATAATGGTTATTGTCAATATTGTTACTTGATATTTATTCTAAAATTATAATGGTGTAAAATAAGGTTGTGACATTTCATAAACCCATTTTATGGACATATGTCGGTCATAAAACCACTATAGTTGGATAAGAGACCATTTTGGTTCCATTTGGAAAGTGAAAAACACTATTTGACGTTATTCTTCTTAAAAATCTATATGTTGCCTCTCGCCCACATTTAAAAGGAGAACCCAATTCCTCGGTTATTCACACATCAAAAACACCATGGATGAGAAGTTAAAAATGAAACAACTTCCTTATTTCATACCATCATCATGGATTCCACATGAGGTCATAAATTAAAACTATCAAGGATATTGGTTAAACCGATAATGGTAGACCTAAGAAGATGTAATGTTTTTAAATATTTGTTCTGTTTTAATTTTACATATTACTCTATAAAATCATATTCAGATGTGATGTTATCATAACATCAATTTCTCTCATAAAATCATATTTAATTATGATAAGTTGTTAACCTGTATTCGAATCAACTTAAATCAATTATAATGAAAATCCTTGATCGTGTGTTTGGATGACTTCTATCTCAAGAATTGATGTTATTAATTTTCCATCACTAACTCTCAAGGATAGATATATTGATTTATTTTTTAAATATATTTGATATTATTATACCTCATTAATTATAATAACACATCGATATTTATATCTCCCATCAAAATTTAAAATAATAACATCGCTCATGTGTTTGGAGGATTATCACACTGCATACCAATGTGGGGTTTTTTTCATTTATGTTTAAATAGATAGTTCTGGTGATATATTAATTCAATATACATTATATTTTTTGAAATAAATATAATTATATAATTATGATATCATATATAGTCAATTAAATTCCTTGCATTGTTATATGATAATAACGCTTGTGCGTACAACAAAAAACCACCTCATGAAGCAATGTGATTCATTAATCATTTTCTTTTTACATTGAGGGTAATAAACAAATTACTAAATATAGATAAATGATATATATGTTTAAAAAAATAGACTGGTTTAATATTATTTTCCATTTTTATTACTTTTTTGAAAATATTAAAAAAACATTCATGCGAAAGATGGTCCAACCATTTCTATGAATAATATATTTCATTAGCTATCTCTGAAATTCTTGAATTACTATATATAAATATATAATTAATATAAATTATATATATTTCCTAACTAATATTATAGAGATTTTGGATCCACCATCAATGTTAGAGGACCAAAAATAAAAAATCTTGAATTATATGAAAAAAGTAGTTATTACACATAATATTATTTAAAAAATGAACTATTGACAAATGGAAAATAAAATGACCTAAAATATTTATATATTGTATGACATATGTAATTTTTATATTAAATATCCATATAATAATATTTTTTCTAAAATATATGGATCACAATTTTATACTGATTGTTGAGACTTGAGGTACTATATTTTCATCTTAGTTTATACATATCTAAGACACCTGAAATATTCACTACCAATATCATTTTTGTGTGGTATAAAATTTCTTTGGACATATTTTATGGTTTTTAATGTTATTATAATTGTTATTTAAATTTTTTTATTATCATTTTCATCAGTTTTGTGGTTCATAATATACAAAAACTAAAAGAGATTTTCCTATCACTTTTTGTTCGTGGAGACATAAATTGTTTCACAGACCAATGTTCTTAAATGAGTTCTATATGAAGCCCTTTTGACATGAAATATAATGAATTTATATTTTATAATTATATTTTATGTTTTATGTAATTTTATTATTTCATTGGGATTATGTTTAAATGTCACCAACCTAGTAATAGTCTCATGATACAATCTAATCCCTTATCAAAATTCATTATAATATTTCATATGACAAAGAAAATTATGATACATATTTCCTGAAACACAGGAATTTAGTTAGTTTATTTTTTTTATTTGCAAATATATATTTTTCCATAATTTTAATCACTTTATTTAGTTAACAAATTAATAAAAATGATTTATTAGAAACTGACTTTATTTCCATTATCAGTCAAAAAAGACTTTTTTCCCCATATCCATGTTTTTTTATGCTTTCAAAATAATTTTACAATAATAAAAATATTTATTAAAATAATCATGAAAATCTTTTAAATTTTAAAAAGTTTTTTTTAATTCAATCGTAAATTCATTTTCTAAAAATAAAAATATGTTATTTATCAAAATAATGAATAGATTATTTGTTTTCATGTTTATAACAATTTCTACCCTAAAACCCACTCAATTTTTAATGGTTACATTATAATTTTATATGATTATTTTAGTATTAAGTTATTATTGAAATTATTAATGATAATAAAATTATAGTGGAAATTGTATTTTTCACAAATAACAATACATGTGATGTTTCAGAATTATTCTTAGTCTATGTTGACATACATCGATGTAACATAATAATTATTGTGGATATGATCCAATGATAAAATATTTATTCTTACTCTCAATGGATTATGATTATTATGACAATATATTTATAAAATTTGTTTCCTTCCCTAGGTTACATAATAAAGTGATGTTTATTAAACAAGAACACTTATCATGTGTTATGATATGATAAGTATATTGTTATCATGTGTAATGCATATATATGTATTTTTATATTTTTGGTACCTATCAATCCCTTCAATTAATTGAGTACATACAGTTAAATCATGAGTAAATTGGATCTATGTGACCCCGATTACATGTTCGTAATGTTATTCATGAAAATGATGACATTATCACATTGCATTTATAATGTTGAATGTGTGATTATTATGTTCTTCGTTGACCTAGATTTCATGTCCATATTGTTATACATGCACCTGGTTTCATGTACATATTATTTCATGAGGGCCTAATTTCATGTACTTAAATTATTTAGTGGACATATTTCTACTTATACATGTTCACCATTATGTAATATTATATGTATGAAATAAATCTATGCATATTCCAATTAAATATTCTTATTGACCATATTATTTAATTCTATAATGATTCATGTTTTTTTAATTGAGAATATATATTGGATTACAAAATATTTTTTGATTTAATATGATGGATATGGTTTTCATGCAGTATGTTTATTTCAAAAAACACTATGCACATGTTGTGATAATATGTTTTCCAGGTATACCTTAACATAAATTTTTAGCCAATCATTTCTCATGTTTTAATTACAATTTTTTAATGAAATTTTTATGTAGGGTATTTTTTTAAATATTAAAAATGGTAAGATCCATATGTGAGATGTTGAAAATTGTTAACTAAATTATATGATTGTTTAGATAGTTTCAAAAGGAAAAAAACTTTTATGGTCCTTTGGCATGTATTTCTGAAATGTATTTAATATTCATCTATATTTATGTGATATCTATGATAGAAAGGTTTCTATGTCTATGAGTACTCTAGTTGGGAAATGGATTAATGACTCAATATATTAGAATTCTTATCGAAATTGACATATAAATTGTATGTTAATTTAATTAAATGAAATCTAAATATCAAGGGGAAAATAATATTACATGCCTAATAATTCATTTATAAATACATTGCTAAATTATAAAATTGATATATTAATGAAATAATGTATCAAAATATCTACAATGAAACCCCTAAACTATTTCAAAAAGAAAAAACAATTGACTCCATAATATTGTATAATCCCTATGGATTTGACCTGAGTTCATCTTTAAAAAATATATAAAACCATTAGACTATTGAATTATAGATTAATATACATTTTCCATGCATCAACACCACACAAGGTTGAAATAAATAAAATATAAAAGTGAAATTAAAATAAATTAATCCCAGTGTTTAGAAATTTCATTCATACATTTTTATACTATCTCTATGTATTAACTCATTATCAAGCCCTAATATATCATATTCAACTATCTATTAGTGAAAAATAAAAAATAAAAATCAAAATCTATAATACTTCATTTTTTAATAACCTCAATTGTCCATGAACATTGACATCGAACCCCCTCAGTCTCTAGAAATATATTGGTTTTATTCTAATTACACCACATGTTGAAATAAACAATAATCACTAATTATACTGATTAATAAACCCATATACCAACAAATATTCATTGATTGTTCTTTTTCCAAACCAAAACACTCTATAAAAACATCTCAAAAGATCACCCATAATATCACAATTCTTAACCAACCACCCATACCATCAATGTTATAAATATGAAGGCCCTAGAAAAAATCATGAAATTGGTTAACATAATTAATAAAATTTATTCTCTTAAATATATGCTTTATTGGGGTGTTTCACATTATCATGAAATTATGTGTAATTAGAAAACATAGAAACATAATATAAAATATCTAACTAGAATTTTTTCTTATGAGAAAATTACACTACCAGGGTTTAAATAATGTTACAAATGACTGTCACAGAAGAAAGATATATCTATAAAATTATATTACACTGAAAAATATTGATATATTTGACCAGTCACTTATTAATATTAATAAGAGATTAACCTTGATGAATTCATAGACATCTCATGATTTCCATGAAAAATAAAATTTATTTAGGACTATATCTAAATGTATATTAAAAAAATATTATCTTAGAAAATATCATAGATAATTACTATAAATCACATATTTTACACCAAACTACAAACAAAATCACATCTATAGAAATGGATTATATTTATGGAATGTTGTACGTCTTTATTTTGCCTATATATGTCCACATATATAAATATTACCATCCTTTTTAAAAATTATAACAATATATATTTTGCTTATTAGTTTACCATTACAGAAAATTTTTTTATATCAGGTCCTAATAAATTTTGAAAAAATTTTCATTTAAAATCACTATGGATAAAACCATCCAAAAACTAAGAAATAAATAGAATAATGATTATGGAAACATCCCTCACCATGTATTTAGTAATTCATTGTACTATGACCAATAGAATGATGTAGAAATTATATACCACCATGGTTGAACACTGTTATGGGTATACCATATTTTTTACATCCTTTTACCTTTATGCAAATTACTAACCTCATTCTCATAACACTATCTAATCCTAGAAGATAATGTAGGACTCCCAACCATCAGAAAAATCAACAAATATATTTTCATGATATTATCTAGTCATGTATATTCCAAAAATATATTTTCCATACTTTTTCTCTATAAACCTAATTATAGTTTATGGTTTTCCACCATTGACTATTGATATTATATATATCCTACTCTTATTAATACCAACACAATTGATTTTATCTTCTATATTAACAAAAGTATCAGTTGAAAAATACTTCAATTTCTAGGGTAGTTAGCTCTTATACTTTCAATAAAGTTCCTCATTAGATAATTAATTATATTCATTTTAATTTTTAAGGGAATTTGATAAAATATATAATTTTAAATAAAATTATCTAATGAAATTGTTTTTGAACATTGACATCATACACATTATTATCATAAAAGAATATATGATTCAAATGAAATATATTAATAATACAAAATGACTAAACATTCTCACACATTAGAATGTAATACATGGGGGTTTTATAAATAAAAACAATAGTTACCGATCCATATTCCAATAATTATAGATTTAATTATAATAATTATTGAAAAAATCCACAAAATCACATTATTTTTTGTTATTCCTGAAGAAAACAAAATATACTAATCAATATAACTAGCTAACCAAGTTCATTCTACAAGAAAAACCTGACATGATCAACACATGACATGCTTAATGGTTCCCCATATACTATAGGATTCTTACTAGATGAATTAGTCTAGTTTGGTAACATGAGGAGACAATACCCTCTCAATTGAAGTCTCAAAATACCATATGAATGTCCAAGTACCAAAAATTTACAAATAGATCTAATGTGACTCTATATTATTATAGACCATATTGAATAAAAATTTATTATATTATTGAACAAACCTTCCATATATTCAATTGATAGCTCACTATTGTGGTTTTTAGACATAAAAAAGTTATAGCAATAAAAATAGATACACAATATCCATAAGAATAACCTCATATAGTATCATGATTCAATTAGATCTATCATTCCAAACAATGAAACAATAAACTTGATTAATTTCTCAAAAAATGTCCTTACAATATGATGAGATAGTTTTTGGGAACCCATGTTCAATGGAATCCTGACGAGGGTGTGAGAACAACATAGTAGACAACCACCAATGTTATCTAACTAAATAAAAATATTTTTTTAGTTTATGGAGATATATATAAATTAATTGATAAAAATAAATAAAATAATATATGTTTTCAATCATCAATTTATTATATAACATGTTGGATCTTGGTTTCTTAATGTTACACCCTATCAAACTAAACAAGCTTTCTCTAAAGTGGCGTCATGAGAAGCTTGTGAATACAACATATTAGACAACCACTAATGTTTTATAATGAAATAACCATATTATGTAGCATTATATGGTGATATATATAAATGAATTTTATAAATAAAATAAAATAAAAAATGTTTTCAAAAATCAATGTATTATATATAATTCCTAATAATTAAAAAATAAACGTAATTGTTCAACACAAAATTGTTCTTACATTATGATGGGATTTTATTTGGGTAGCCATCTGTGATGGAATCTAGTAGTGAATGAATACGTATATAGATGAAATGTAAAAAAATAAAATCATAAATGCCTTCAATCAAATTTTTTTTATCAAAATGTTGGAACATGGATTATAATGTGATAAATTTTCCATCCAAACATGCATCATACAAATATTTCCTTCTAATCATAAATAATAAGGAGATTTATACATTTTATAAAATTTGTTTTATTAAATTATAAACCATTCAATATATCTACCAATCATATAGTATCAGTATAATACCTCAACTATGTATAAATATCTCAAGTACCAAGATTGTCAGTCTGGCACACATGCAACACATGTAGAGAGTTTTTCTGACACCCTAAACCATAAAGGACAACATTGGTTCCTACAGAGTAATTGTGTCCCGAAACTAAATAATTAATTCTCATGTAATAGATAATCAGTATAGATCATGAAGTAAACATTATTTAACTCATTCCTAAAGTATTTTTCCATTCATAAAACAATTCCATCATTTAGAAAATTTTATAGTCAAAAAGTTTATCCATTCACTACATTTAATATACTATATATGAACGATTCAAAAAAATATTTGGATATCGATTGAAAACAAACCACCATCTCAAAAGTCTAATTTCATCCATAAAATATTTCAATCCCTTTTTAAAATATAAAAAATGAAAAGACCATAATATCATTAAAGTATATTAAGAGAGACATATAGTCATATCACTAAAGGGGAAACAACCATCTCTTTTTAAATCCAAATTAGAAATTAATTTTAATTTCCCATTCTCAATAACATTGTGTTCTACAAAACATATTAATAATATTATCTACATCAGAACATTTTTTCCATGTATGGAACACGAAAAAGGATTAAAATCCAATGAACATGATTATAACTATTTAAAATACTCACATGAATTTCTTAAAATAATAAAACATGAAAAAATTACAACTTAGCTTGTTAAAAACTAATAAAATATTTAAATCAAATTCATACAATATAACCCTTTATCGATGTAATGAATCCAGTAACATTTATAACTTATTTATTCCCTTTACCAACCTATATATCACCAATTAAGGGTGTACATTTCCATTTTTTAGGAATCCAAAAACCCCATGGAAGGACATAGGTATGGTCTCATAATCTCAAATACACTAGAAAATAAATGTGGTAGTTGCATGTCATTAATATAAATTCCAAAACTATGATAAAAAACATTAAAAAAACACATCATACAATGGATATTTTCAATATACTACATACACATGAAAATATTTTACCAACACAATGGGTTGTATATCTTAGATAACATACAGCCATAGATGAATTCACACATTATCACTATGGTTCAAAAACATTAACAAGTTCACTAAGTCTCTTATTTATAATGATGTAACTAACTAAATCCACCACAACTCAAACAATTATTTTAAGAAACAATTATAATTACATAATATTTGCCACAAACTATGTCATAAAATGAAAAATCATTAGACTGTATCACCTAACATATAATAAGTACAATGTGTTTAAAAACAATCATGGAATACATATAATAGCTTAAAATGTAAAATCTTTGAGAGGCCATTCCAAAAAAATTAATAAATACCATAATTTGAAAACCCCCCTATAAAATTTATAGTGATACATACCACGAATGAAAAAATGTGTGTTCCAATTTGAAAATTTTCATGACATCTCCATAATGAATGTTAATTGAAATCTCTAGGAGTAATTAGAGATTACATCATCCTACTACTGAATCATCATGAAAATCTAATTAAAAAATTATAAATTATATGCTTGTATTGGAGATTGGAATGGAAACAACTAGTAGTGAATGGTTAACATAAAACATTGATGAAACAAGATTGGAAAAATGAAAATATAATGTGGTTAAATGTGGGAATATTGTGAAGAAGATGGGGTCACAAAGAAAATATAGGAAGATAAAGGGGTTATAGAGGCATAAATTATATGGTGGTGTAATAGTTATTTTATATTTTTTAATGGGAATATGTTTTAGATTCATACTTTTATAAAACATGCACAAACACAAATCCCGGAATATCCAAATCTAACAACATTTAATGGTTGCAGGACATGGTTTAACATGACATCATCCATCCATATGACATGTCACCAGTTTTCTAGAAGAATTATAATGGGTTATTTTATTTATATTGTATGGTTTCTAAAATTTGGACCCTATGAAATTTATGGCGGATTGTTAGGTTTCATGGTTAAAAATAACTATTCCCTAACCATATTCCCCTTATTGGCCCAAAAAAATTGAAACAAAATGTCTCAAAATCTGAAATAACACCAAAACCTATTAAACCTATTTGAAAACTCCATCAAATTATGAAACATGACATCTAAATAGATCCAACACTTAGAAATCTGATCTGATTCAGAATTAGAATCCTTGTTATCCATCCATCCAGAAAATTAAAATCTTATTCCAAAATAAATGAAATTAAAAGGTAAAAGTTTATTTTAATCTACCCACCATAATAAAAAAAATCACCAAATTCGATTAAAGGTAATACACCCACTCAAACCACCCTACCACATTTACCAATTTTAATCAAGATGGTGTTGTTACACACTGAATTCCCAATACATGATAAAGTGTCAACATTCATACCATGGAGTTCAAACTAAAAAACAATATAAAAAACATGCATCATAAATAAAAACTCAAAAATAGTTCTTAAAAATTCCAAATGTATATAAATGAAAACATGTTTTCTATCATCTCTCGACTACCTACTAATGTTATAGTTCTTTAACTATTACATTCATCTCACTAACACCAAAAATTATATTCTTTAGATATTATTCCCTCTCAAATTCCTATAAAAACACTAACTTGTAATCCAAGGATGTACATGTTATAATTTCCAAATAATTTCTCCCAATCATCAATGATATAGTCAACAAAAACCAAACTCTCACCCTTGTTTGTAAAATAAATTGATGGTGGACACATAACCATTGTCCATGTAATGGATTGACATATAATAGATATTCATTTTTAAATACATATGTGATTCCAAAACATATCTAATGTGCCTAGAAATATCATACTAGACATGTTAGAGGGTTTTCCTCAATCACATTAAAATGATACCTCATGTTCAATAATCCTCAACAGACTCATCCTAAAATGTCAAAATCCTACTACCTCTACATCATTCAATAACTATATCATGATTCGATTAGTCAATGAGTCAGCATGTGATCACTAAAAAACACCGAATGAAATATGTTCCTAATATCCATTGAAATTTCAAATCCAATCAACTAATCATTCATTCCCGCCATCAGTCCACATTATAAGAAATGAAACAACACCAAATCTATCAAACTTGTATCACCTTAAAAAATCCTAGCACAAGACCGATGCTCAGAGTAAATTAATTACTATGTCTAAGTCATTTCCTTGATGTGAGTGAGTAATCTAGTATTATTAGTCATCCCTAATTAATAGATAACATAACAACATAGTTATCATCTTTCCATTAGTCTCATACATTAAAAAAACCCTCCCATTAGGGTCGCATTACAATGAATGATATATCGATCCACACTATTGGAGAATCCATGTCTCCATATATCTAATCAATTAACTAATATCAATAAAAAATTCACTATCTATCAAAGATATGGATTCGACATTGGGAAAACAAAACACGGCAATGAGTATTTCTCTAAAAAGAAAACCAACTCCCACTCGTAGAACACATTTTCTTCACTCATGATACACATTGTAAAATCATCTAAAACAATGTACACACATTTTAAAAAAATTATTGTACTAAAATCTACACAATTAAGCCTTAACCACGTTATAGAGTGTTATATCAACAAGTACATCATATAATAATGCAGATTTCATTCATCCCAAACCATTCTTTCTTAACTGTTATGTCGAACTCTAATGAACTCAATGCGGTTAAAAATTTATTATCCATTCCTCCATATAGAATGCATCAATATATTCAATTTAATGACCAAGAAATCATAATTCCTACCAAATATCAATTCCCAAATATTATAGAGAGCCTTTCAAATTGTAAAAATTAGTTCTCAGCCTACCCACAATAGCAAACTAAATTAAAGAACCATAGATGTACGTTTCTGTAACTCCCAATACCCATGTTAAATTACAATGTGTGTCAACAAATTTTCATTCCCCCAAGATATAATTATTGTTTTACAGTTACAAATTTCATTGAAACACATTATAAAAACCACTTCCAAAATAAATACTGTATTATTCAATGAAAACCTAGAACAAATCATATGTCACTAGTCATTAATTTCTTACATGCTCATTTCTAAAACTGAAATGTAGCCTTAGTCCATAACGAAATGAGGAAAAACTCACTCAGATTAAGCCAATTTCATAACCACAGATAACATGATCATCATACAATTGATCAATTGGGTTAGTTTACCCTATCACTAATATCATGAAGATATATCTATAGAATATTCATTTAGAAACCTAACTAGTCTTTCTGTGGGAAATTCTTATGCTACCTATAAATAAACATCCCAAGTTCATTTCAACTCAAAGAGACCTCGAATATCAGTGTTCCGTATACTGAATACCCTTTTGGGAATATCCTTATCAAATGGAATATCCATATTTCATCTTAAAAAAACTTGGTTTTTAGTTAATATGTATGGTTTATATCCATATGAAACTCTCCCACCTAAATAACATACCCTTTAGAACCTCATTTTCTCCCAATATAGACCATAACATCATGGATCATTGAAAATGCACATTTATAAACCAAATTGTAACCATAATGAACCTTCCCATGTGGAAGCCTACTACTAGGAATAATCACTAGTACAAAATTAATCATTATAAAAAATGGAATTACATGTTCCTAATTACAAACTAGGATTCACCCGTTATGCACAACATCCAAAATCCAAAAACAACCATCGAATTCCTCAGGTACCACATAGAACTCAAAACATGGATGAACACTCCCATCAATCACCCTTGAATGTAAAATAGCACCAAATCCATAAAATGGAGTCACGTAAATATTGGTAACTAAGCCCTCCCATCTATCCCAACTGGTAAGAATTCATGATAGGTCACTAACTCTACGAGCCATGGCCCATTCTTACTCATATAAGCCATAAATCCATGGTAATCTGGATAGCTAACATCCCAATGTAAGATGAAATAAATATTCCAATTCCCCCAAATATAAGGTAACAAATATGATTGGTTTCTTATTCCAAACCTTCCTCCCATTAATTAGGTGCCTAATTCAGGTGACAATATAATCATAAATGTGTTCCATAGAGGATCATGCCCAATATTTTCAATATAATTTCTGAGCCAACACACATATAAAGTATAGGTACACCAATTGGGTCCCCTCCTAAATCCCAGAGAGGAAACACACACTGGTTATATTATTAATACCATGATCAGTTATGAATAATTTCATTCCCATCTATATGGGAAGTCATCATATAGATTATTACTTACCACATCAAATAACTGAATCTGAACAAAAAAAATACATAAGGAGAACAGGATATGCACCTAGTCATTGTTTTCAAAATACTGTCTGTACACCAGCTGTGCACAAGGACAGAATCATTTTCCTCATCATGGAGAATCTAAATGAATATCCCCAACATCTGAAATTAGAAGAAGATCCATATATATGATTTCTATTTTGTATTTGAACATCACAAAGAACATAAGAGTGAATATTTCATATGATTATTTATCAAAAATTTAAATAGTAGAGCCTAAATTATCAGTAATTTAGCATACTAAGATTCCTATAACATGTAGATCCTTCATTCTTAACAAGATGAATAAGAAACCTCTTTACTCAATATGAGAGGATTCAAATCCTAATTATTTCCTCAATACATTGTCCCATGATCCATGAATCCATAAAAATAGTAATATGTAAACAATGAGATTGTCTCTCCTAGTGGGATTCAATTATAATCAATACATAAAATATCATGAAAATAAATCTGATCATATATTAACATAAACATTTGATCAGTAAAAGTGTTCTAGTAACACAATTCTAAAAACCAATACATGATCTGATAGATTCTATTGTCCTAGGACTACCAAATCAAATATTTTGAGACAAATAAAATACAAATTGTTTTGATAAACCAAGGAAATTTACTAGACCATTTCTCTATGTATATTTTAAATAAAACATATTTTCACATGACCTCATCTACACCTCACTGTACACCAAAGGCTACTGACTAGTAGTGGTGGTCTAGGGTTGTACCGTAGTGAGGATATACCCCTATATAATTGATCATTATAATAGTTCAATAACTAAATAAAAAATCCCAAAAAAATTAATTTTTAATAAGATTTATATATTTATGATTGGATAATATATAATATGATCAAATGGACGAAACATCCATTCCATGCATAAAAGTTTCCAGCCAATTGGAAATTAAATAAACATACTATATTATAATAAAAAATATATAAAAGGATACTATATATATATAATTCAGTCCTCCACTATTCCGTTGACACCATCTAATCTATCATGCTCGATCATGAAATACCATATCTGGGACTAATACTAAACCAATTCCTAAAAAACAAGGTAGATTTTGTTGGATAATCATGTTAATTTTCAACCCAAGAAGGGTATGAGTAAAAATCAGTATGAATCCACCAAAAATGTCTAAGGGGGTAACTATTCATGTATGTTGTGAATATATATATACATTTCATAACATCTGATACATTTTTATATAATCATATATTAGTTATCATGTTGTCCTCTCTCGGGTTATAATGTGACATCAGGATAATCGAACCCACTTCATCCAAATCCATTCACCATGGTTATATATCATATGGTGACACATATATTTCCCTAATATATTTTTTTTCCAAAATAAATTACCACATTGTATTGCATATATACCTATCACATCTGTTTGACAGCTTAACCATTTATAAATATCTTTTTCGCCAAAATAATTATATTGGAACCTCTGACATGGGTGGATAGTGTCCATTCAATATCCAGAACTATAAAAGTTAACCTATCTTCTGAAATCATAATTTTGTAAATAATCCATATAGTATATTATCATTTCATTGATCATTGTTCTGGGACCT
This sequence comes from Viscum album, assembly GCA_963277665.1. NCBI lineage: Eukaryota > Viridiplantae > Streptophyta > Magnoliopsida > Santalales > Viscaceae > Viscum > Viscum album. Next base: position 150,107,460 of record OY728128.1, on the reverse strand, counting down.
GAACCTTACAGTGTACCACATGTTCTAGAGTCCCAGTCCGACAATTAAATCATTCCATCATATACCAATGTAAAAAAACCAACACATTATTCATTGAATACATTTAAAACACATAACATGAAGCATTTGATACACTCTCATGATATAAATTAAAATAAAACATTAATTAAAAGAATTTGGGGCCACCATTTAAACATGGTTCATCTTTTTGATGACCAAAACATGTCCAATAACTCAATTTCCATGAAAACGGATTAAAGATCCATCAATTCTTTTTAAAAAATGGGAAGCCACCCTATAATTTCCAATGATCATTTTAAATTAATTTAATTATTATTTCTTAATCACATTTATGTAAACACCTCATATTTAACTAATTTCATACATCAGAACATAGTTTTCACACAAAAAAACCCATAACTACATCAACATCCAATAAACATGATTTAAAAAAATAAAGACCATTTAGGAATAACATAAAATAATAAAATATAAAAAGTATTTTTATCCATTAACCATATCCAAAAATATTATGTCCCTTTTCATAGCATGTAATATATTTACCATGTTCACAGGGAAACCATATATCTATTCATGTTAAGCCTAAAGACCACACATTTCACTAATTCATTCCCCTCATTACCATTTTTTGGAATCATCAAACACCATGGATGGCCATATGTTTTGTGTCATTATCACCAATAGACCACACATGACCCATGGAAGGTCAAAGATATTAATTAAAGTATAAAATAATATATTAAATTAATGAATAAAATATCAAAAAAAAATAGATCAATCACACATAAAATATAAAAAATAAAATAAATTATCACGTATATTGGATAAATCGTGGAGTCCTCTTACATCATTCGATGCCTTCACTGTTGAGAAATATGGGATATTATCATTTTGAGGCCCTCCAACACTCTCATCACTAATTGAGTACCAAATTGAATCCACCACAAATCAAGAATTAATTTATAATAAATTATTATAATTATACTGAAAATTATCTAAAAATATTTAAAATAAAGAAAACCAACTCAAATTTTACATTGCACTGAAGCCAAATAAGAACACATATCGAACACTCATGGATTTCACTAGAAGAAATTTATTGTTAAATTCAAATGATGAAGTAAAAAAAAATTCATAACAAAATAATGGAAAGAATTATTTAAATTTATGGTGGCACATACCTCTAATGAAATGAAATGTAATATTGTGAAAAAACTAGATCAGGATCTCAATTACTCAGGCCCACCACATTCATTATGAGAAATAGGTTATTCTTCCTAACTCTGGGAGAATATTTATTAAACGATAATCTATAGAAATATAATATATATATATATATATATATCGATTTAGGAATATATAGGACACCATTAATGAAAAGAGACACACCTAAAACAACAATTAATTTTGTTGGAACCACAAATAATTTAAGGCATTTGATGGTGGGAAGATGTGTTATCTATGTAAGGTTGTACTCATAAGACATAAATAGAATTGGGAAAAGTATATAATATATTAGGGGGAGTTAAAATGTTAATTATTCTATTTTTAAAAGAGTTATTGTTTATCCTTATGGTTTTGTAAACCATTTTCCAACCATGCATCCTACAATGTTCAAGATCAATAACCCCACATGGTTATAAAGAATAGTTTAACTGGTCATGAGACAATAATGACACCTGTATAATATTTTCAACATACCCTCACATACCATCATGATACCAATAACATATTTTTCTAAAATAGTGCTCATATTCATTATTTTACATATGTTATCACTAATTGTAGACCTAATACTTCCCCCATCAAACAAGAAAGTTCAAACACCAAACCACTGAGAAACTCGTGAAACATCCAGACAACCTATTCATTCTCATTCCATGTATTCCATATGTTATTTCAATAATTCTATCAATCATAATACTACTCTGATTTAAATCTATGAAACCCTTCCATCTAACAATCTATATTTTAAAACTCGTCATTCAAATTTAGAGTGGCCACATGGACAAATATTTTTATAAAAACCCCATAGATAATGATACCTATATATAATATAAAATTTCTAGAATCACCAATCACACACAATGGTCTTCAATGGACCACCTTATAAAATATCAAATATTATAGTTTTTCATTACAATACAAGTTGAGGGACAACTAAATCACATGATAAGTAGTATCCTACAATATCATTTGGATATAATTCCAGGCATTCTTCCATGTACATTAAATTAATATAAATATATGCAATCAAAAATATGGCTTATTATGTATAATCCACCAAAATATATCCATATGTATCACATCGATATGTCTGAATAATCTATATAGTTGAATCTTGGGACTCAATTTGATCAATAAAATACGTTAAAATGATAAAATACACTATATTTTTATTATGAATTACTGATCTATAGTAGAGACAATGTCATAGGAGATCATCCAAACTTAATTAAATTCCATGAAGACAAAATATTTAATGGAATAATCTCACATTATGTATACATGTGAGTTACTAGTAGTTTGATAATATTTTTAGAACCTACCAAATAAATTCCATATATAACAAATCTCTCCTTGTATTGGAATATGAGTAAAATTGAATGAATAAAAACCAAAAACACTCACTTTGTAAGATAAATTATAATATATAATATCAAAAAAACTATCAATGATCATATCAACAACATAACCTTTATTTTTGGTATCATATGTAATGTAGTCAATCATAGTGATTCTACCATGTGGATTTTCATGTATATCATGAGATAAACTTCTACTAATTTTTTTTAAGAAATTCTCAACCAATAAAATATCCCATACTTTAACTATGGTTATGTTGTTTTACCTAAAATTTTATTAATAAAATGCAATCAAATATATATATAAGAAATGAGTGGAACATGATCCATTAATCAACCAATGGGTATGGGACGCATAAAGCATATTGAAATTTACATCAAAATAAATATTCATATTAATTATAAGTATTAGTATCACATTAGAGACAATGGCTCATCTAATATTAGAATTAATGAAATGATTGTTGCCTCTGATTATTTTTATCCGGCAATGTTGGAAGAACCATTTTCTCTTCATGATGTTTTTAAACTGGTGGCATAAACTATTTTATATAATGAAATGATGATTACTAAATGATATCCAGGATAATTTAAATATATAGTACATCAGTGATGATAGAAAAGAGCATGATAATACATTTACATTAAATAATTATACCTACTAAATAATGAAAAAGTTTTTAGGATTGAATTAAATGAAATTAGAGTCCTAGATAAAGGATATGTTTTTCACTACAACTAGGCTAGTTTCCATTCCCTAGTACCCAAACTGATGAACTGTATATATCACTATCATAAATAAACTAGAAAAAAATCATCTCATAAGTACAATCGAACAACTCCAACCCATGGACATAACCACTATGATACCAATATAACATGAAAAACCTAACTATGACACTACAAGGTCCAATTGTATGTTTAGTGTGGCACAAAAAATACCACATATAATTGAACTAGAGCTAAATAATTTCCCCAATATGGTTCAGCTAGAATGGGAGGGATTATCCCATTTCTTCCTATAAAATATATGAAACTCTATTACCTAGTATATCCATAAACTAACAATAATATATATTGATAATAAATTTATAAAAAAACATGCCTGGGATAATGATTATCTCAAACAATTCCACATTGAAATGCATGAATAGAAACCATATAAGAATTAAATGATGAAAGATTATTCCCTGGTAATGGAAATCAACACATCATTATAATAATCCTCGAGTTTATTCCTCTTACAAAAATCGCTAAAATCTAGAAGAAAGCATGAATATAGTCCTTATATGCTACTAAAACTCTAAACCCTTTATGTTATTATTGAAATTCACAGAATATTCCATTTCACAACACCTGTGGTAATATTTCCCATGCAGGGGTGACCGTATTAATACCATGTTTTACTCCTAAAAACAAAATGAGAAAAACAAGACAGAATATGATATCAATACAGGGAACAACAAAAATATATTAAAAGAAAACCAAAAGATGATAGCAGAAAAAATATCTGCGATTTTGGGATGTCCATACTGTTTATATATTATATAAATAAGAACTAAGCTACACCCTATATTGTTACTCATATATATCTAGAGATAGTCAAATTATCATTTGAGTTATAGTTTCCATAATAAACTTCTTGATTTTATGTAACATCGCATTTGAAATTATGATTATAATGGGAATATTATATCACTACAACCCTCATTATTAATACATAAATTTCAAAGGTAATATAACAATATTATTTATCTATTAAAATCTATACTATAAATCACGTTAAAACTCCAACATCATCACTATAAGGGAAAATTATGGTACTACACATAATCAATGAAAAGTTTGTTGATGTTGATCATACCAATTTCCAAGGATTAATGTTCCCTAATACATTGATAAGTTCAAAATATACCTCTAATACATGTGTATCATTCTATTCAACCCTACATTATATAATGTGGGTGTTCCATTTTTTTTGGGCGGGTTCAATATCATTTAATGTAAAAAATATTATATAGGGTACTCAATCATTATCATGTGTAATATGCATTCCTAGAGGATGTTGTCTGCATCATAATAAGTGAACCCACATATTGAATGGAATCTTGGATTCATACCCTACTGCGATTGGGGTGGGAAGTTTCTTGGTTTCAATATGTCTCTAAGGGGGATACAAACACCATATATATTCTAAATGGAATGAACACATCCCATTATATACATTATAAGGAAAAGAAACATTAAATACCTAAATTAATTCATATTTATATTTATGTGTTGAAGATCTGTGGAAAATTATATAATGTTGTGAGAATTATTAACAGGTATTCATATACTCATATTATGTCAAACATGTAAGAAGTTATAGAAAACCAAATAGACAACCTAGTACATGGAATTTGTGGACTATATATTGAGATTGAGAAATTATACTGGAAAAGTTTTCTGATATAGATGGCTAAATATGGGAGTCTATATGGATGAGACTTCCATTATTGAGTTTTTTAAATATATGGATCTAATTAAACCTAATATTTTATTTATCTATTATCTCCATCCATATAATTTTTCTTTATTTCCTTTATATAATATAATATTTATTTTTTCTCCATTATTCCAAGTGAAATGTGGTTACAATATTTATTCCAAGACAAAGTGCTTAATTTCCTACCGATAATGTCCCCACTAATGAAAATGTACTTAATGGATGTTTTTAACATCTTTAACAAATTAGAAGGAAATTTATAAAATAATAATGTGTACCAAAATTTGATGAAAATATCATTCCTGGAATGACACACTCATGCATCAATTATAAGTGATTTAATGTTCTATGAATCCATTAACAATCTAATATTAACCTCAATTTGATTAAAATATGATGATCAAGTTCTACTCCAGAACATGGTACCGCCAAGGTATGTAAATTTTGAAAAACACTCTCTCATTACACACTCACGGATGATTTCATCTTTTAAGAAAATAGATATATTACTTCCAAACTAAGAAAATGATTTGTTCCACCTAATAGCCTATGCTGAAATTTTTTTGATATTAAAAATATATTTCATCAATTTTAATATAATTTTTCTTATCTCCTTAGGAAAATTAATAAAATCATCTATAGGGAATAGATGGGAAGGATGAAAGTGACCCCAAGAAGGTTTAATCGGATCATGTTTCCCATTATAAAAAAATGTAATATATTTCTACTCACGTAATATTAATGAATTTTAAAATTAATATTTCAATAGGGATCCCTTACCTTACACATCTCAAACAAGGTAAATACCCTTATAGAGAACCAATAATTATAATTTAAATTCAAGATGAGTCTATAAGATTCCTTTATAAATTTAATGAATTAACCATTAATTTTTAATTTGGAAGGAATCATCTAAATAGTACCCCCGTGAAATAGTTTCAAATTCAATGTAATGCTAAAATTAAAATACTTCATACAAATAGTTGTAAGTTTACTCAAAACAGTTCCAAATTAAGAGGCATTCATTATACAATCCAGGAGAATCATCCATATTATGAATCAAATTTTGATTTAGTATATTATTTTCTATTAGTCTCTATCAATTATTGAGGAAATAATTATTGAAAAAAATTCATAAATAATATTTTTATGTCAAACAAGATTGAATTGATGAATTCAATGAGATATATAATTTTTTTTGAAATAATGGTAACAAATTGAGCATTTATACATTATAATAGGGATCCTCATTTTAATAAACTCAAAACCAATTGGAAAACATCAATATAAATGATATCCCAACAAACCTAGTATTTTTATCACAATTTATAAACAATTTTTCATTCAACAATTAATTTTTTGCCTTCTATATGAAATCCATGAATCTAGAAATATCATCACAGTCCTCAGATCACATTATAAAATCATTAGATAAGTCATGATTTCATTTCCAATCTTGGATATAATGAAGGGTGGATTAGAGAGTGGAAATTCATGGATCAATAAAGTAAAATCAATCCATTATCCAATCAATTAAATTCATTTTAATAATTTTTTAATTAGAAGGCATAAAAAGACATCATCCTAAGAACCACTAATTTCAAATATTACAAATTAAATTTGCCACAATTAGAAAATGATGTCTATGAATTATTGAATTTGAATTGGAAGGAATATTTCTTATCTCTATAATTCAATCCCATAAAACATTGGAGGATGATAATTGTTTATATTATCTAATATGGAAAAAATTATAAAATCCTAATGATTCATTGATTTATTTTTATGTGTAGATTTTCCCTATTTGATGTCAACCAAATTGTACAAAAAATTCTTTTTCATGAAATTTTATCTCAAATTATGTTAAATTAAAATTTATTACAACCCTACCCACAAGAAATCATTTTTTATAAAAATTCAGAATTATGATAATGTTCCCAATAAGAATCTATAGCCCCCTTTGAGTGCCTGATAGAGAATGAATCTCATAAAATAGATTCATATGTATATGATATGGATTATCAAAATATAGAAAATATACAATGCTTTGTTTCATACAAATTAAAATATCCATGTGACCATATTATAACTCTTACTTAATAATGAAGAATTTCCCATTATAAAATTCCTAACGACCCAAATATCTTAATATATGAATTATTCTTATTATTTATAATAACAAGATACCATAGTCAATAAAAAGAGTAAACTATTTAAGAAAAATATAATTATGCTCGGATAGTCAATGAATGGATGCCTTGTTATTTTAAATAAATATCTTATGTGTAGAAAATATTTCTATATTATAGGGGACTAGGGAGTTCCAAAAAAAGATCATTATTATCATTTAAAATTAATGGTTCATCACATATCTGCATTTCCACTATCTTTTTAAATCAAATATATCGCATGGTAATTACAAACTTTTCTAAATATTATGAGAGTGAGAGGAAAGATTTCATTTTTATACAAAGTCATATATATCATATAACATTTCTCCCTATTCTGAGAGGCAGAATGATTTTGATGTTGGATAATATGGTGGTGTATTTCCATTTAAAGAAATTATGAACCATTATTATATATGTTTTCTGATTCCAATTTATAATTTATGAGAACAAATGATATAGTTTAATAGATATAGGATGATTCATCAAGAGACTCATTCTATACTCTCCACATAGTCTAATTGAGAGATACAAGTGAATTATAGCTACATGAATTCAACAATGAATCTATAAAATTTTACACATCAACTAGGTTTCTCTATATTATATTATCATATTTCTAATCCAACTATTAAAAAATTGTGTGCATCAATCCAATGAAGCATTAACCGGTGAGTTAGCATCATTGAAAATGCTAATATGTCCTTAATCTATAAAATTCTATTTAATAGTTGGATTAGTGGGTTTAAAATTAATATAAATATAAAAATGTTGATCTTTATACAATAAAGAAAACAAATACTAAATTTCATGTTAAATTTATTCATGAAGGATAACATTATATATATATATATATCACAAGATTCACAAACAAGATGATAGTATATGGACTATTATTATCAAGTTATTCTTCTTTAAACAATTTAGCCATCTATACATTCTTTTTTGGGTTTCTAAGAAATATATACTCAATTTCATTCTCTTTGATCCACTATTTTTTAGACGATTCCCACTTATATGAATTTGAAAAATTTTATCAATTGAACTTGAAACCACCGTTCAAAGTGATATAAAAATTGGGATATATCACCATTTTTTTAATGAAAGTAAATTTGGAGACTTCCTGAACAAACATTTAACAAACCCTTTAATAAAGGAGGCATATATTCATATTCCACCTTGAAATCTATTTTATGACCATTAGTAATGAGTAAGAGAGTTAATGGTAATTCATATTACAAATTGACCTCCACCAAAATTAGAGCATAAAACCCAAAATTTGATAGATGTTTTCATTAACCAGGTATTATTATAATTCAAATACAAGTATAATAGTCTCTATGAATTCTTGGATGCCAAAATACCATGTTTAATCTAGGTAGTCTTACAAAGATTTTTGAAGTATAATGATTCTATATAAACGTATTGATATTAAATTCCCATTTTTTTATCCTTATAATTACATGATTTAGATGATGATTCTCCATTTTTCATGAAACATTGAGATCATCCTTGTACTTGAAGATGAGGTGATAGTACCCCCTTGATATTGATATTGGTTTCTAAATGTTGATTTTTAAACACTACACAATCATGGATTTAATGATAAAAAGACTATTGTTTTTCACCCTTAGCATCTATTACTCGACCCAAATGGGAGAACATGTGAGGAATGAATATTTATTAACATTAATATACTACCAAAAAAAATATAAAAACACCATCATCATGATAGATATTATTGGTTTCATTCTAATTCGATTCCCTAACCTAGTTCAATCATCTCTAAAGAGATTCAATGATTATTCAAATAATATATGTTACACATACAGAAAACTATTTATATATAATAATCCAAACATATCATATGTGAGTAAATCCATATATTGGATAGATTTATAAAATTATTTTTTTTAAGATCCAAATATTTCCTGATGGTCATATAAAATAAACATATGTAATATCACATTCATATTGATGTTTTTTAATAAAATTTGATATATCATCCGCATCTCCCACTAAATCCATAAAATAGTGATATTATACCTTTATATAAAATTAAACATGTCAGGTCATTTTCATGTGCTATTTTCATCTCCAAACAGATTCAATTATTTTTAAAAATATTTAGCTAATTCCAATTATTCATACACACAAAAATGTTTATGGAATCATAATTGTTTTCTCATCCCATTATATTTTTTCTCTATCTATTTGTAATTTTAAAATTATAACAATTGGTCTAATTTTTCTAATTATTAATAATATTTTACCACTAGAAATTTAAAACTCATCTTCAATATTTATATCACATTTATTTGTCCATTAATTTTTTTTTATTTAACATATTTTTTTGAAACATATATGTTCATCTTAATTTTACCTATATATTATTTTTAAAACTAATAAATTTATTTTATATAATCTTAATAATATCTACATCATTCTCAAGCTTTAAAACTACTAATGTACTTCAGGAATACTAACCATATTAGTTAACTTTTTCCTCTTTAGTTTCATTACACATATCTTCCCTTTTTTAGAAATTTATAATCATGAATCATATATACCAATATGTCTAAAACAATTACTAGAAATACATTATATATTAAATAAATTTATAGAGTTGAAATTTCAATATCCTAATGTTGAAGAATCAGATCATTTTTGGTAAACGAACCATTTACTTCCCATTTTATTCATATTATTTATCACTGTTTATTATTATAACACTACTATAAACATTAAACTATGTGGTAAATAATATTTTAATTATCAATAAAGGATTGTTTTGATTTTACATTAAGACACTCAACATATAAATTATTTTATAGTCTTTTTAGGAAATAATGGTACTTATTTATTCTTTAATACTCTATTATATGATTTCTCTTCTTTTAAATGTTACCAATTGATATAGGGAATGTTTTACGGAACAACTAATAAATGTCTTGTATCTATCCCAATCAATGGTCATATAAATAACTTAATATTTTATTGTCCTCAATTAGTAATTCATAATGTATCGTTTGTTCTTCAAATTTGTTGGAACAACATCCGTTTAATTAGTCATGTACTCAACCCATTATCATTCATTCCACGATGACTTATTCTGTTAATATTAAAATGTGATTTATGAATGTTTGTTTGGGAAATATGTGTTTGGGAAAAAATGTTATACCTATTATCCAACATATGAGATTATCTTCTAGTGTAAAACATATCCTTATACCTGATAGGAAAATTCAAATTTTTGGTGAGGTTGTCTTCAAAATTTCTACAATTATGTCTTTCTAAATGTACAGATATAGCACAAATAGAAATCTCCCATATAAATTTTACTACTTTTTTTCACTTCGATATAGATATATAGTAACAGTATAAATCTATTTTTTAGGAATATTTGGATTCTCTTAACAAACACATGGTTTGTCACAATCTTCCATAGATGTATCAATTTATAAATATATTTTCTTTGATACATTGTTTCATGGTTTAACGAGAGACTTAACATTACATATATATTATTATTAGAAATTTGATTCCTATATCTTCTGAAGTTATCAATGCAGTGAACATACATCTTCTCATTTCCCTATAATGATTAGTGAATTTATTACATCTCCTACATTAACATTTATGTCCCATTAATTGTGATAGATAGATCTTCAATAACTGATATAACATAATTTACTCATCTCATTCTCTTTTCATGTTCTATTATTGGATTTAAATCTATAGATTTTTATTCTTTCACATTGATCATCTATATTTCAATCTAGTGTTTATTATACTTATCGTGACCACTTTATTCTAATAATCATTCTGGTCATATTAATTATATCATAATTCAATTAAAATTACCCCTACATCAACCATTTCCTCACACAAAGAATCATTACTGAATGGAAACATTTCTTTATCCATGATATTAAAATGATTTTCCTTTCCATGTATGGGTTGGATCTACTATTGGAAATTTCATAAATATTGTCCATATTTTGTTAACATTAGTGGATTTTACATCTTATAAGGGTTCTTAATTGACTCTTAAATCAATGAGAGAATTTTAAATTAAAACATCGCATATTTTAATTTGAATAGTAATAAAATATAATATAATATTTGACTAAAAATAAATGACCACAATCATAGTGTCCATATTTAGGGGATCATTCTTCTAATTCTTCTTCATTACATCTAAAATAATTTAATAATTACAAGTTTTAAAGTGTGAAGCCTCTTTCTTCATTATATCCATTATTTTATAATAATTGATATGATGTTTCTTACTAATCCTTATTATAGTACTGAATTAAATTTTTGTTCAAATTTTTCTAAAACAATATATTGTACAAGTTTCTAATTTTCGAAATTAAAATAATATATCAGTAATATTAGTCAAATTCTCCTTATGAAAAATATTTTCCATTAACACCCATAAAAAATAATAAATAAATTTATTGAAATTTTAATGTTGGTAGGTTTCAGGAATGATTAAATAATTGTAAAAAAAATTATTAAATTCTAGAGAACATATGTTTTTTTGTTTTTTTGTAGTAACAAATTATAGATAAACATAATAATAATAGTTTGTAAATAATGTGGAAATTGAACAATAAGTGTAATATATTTTAATAAATATGAAATATATCCATTATATTTAAATTATAATATGTGAAAAATTAATTAAAGATCACTCTATATTGGTTCATAGAAAAAGAACTCCTATAAATGATAATATAAAAAGTTAAACAACCTCAAATCCCAGAGGACCTTTCTTTTATCCAATTCATTGAGGGAATCTATGATAAGAGTCTATTTATTCACATTCTTATTTTTAAATTCACATGATAATAATAACTTAAAACACTATAATTTATCAACCAAATGGTTACATCATAGTGGGTAGAAAATTCATATAATAATAATCTCATCAATGGCCCAATGGAAAACAACTTTCCACCATGAAAAAAATACATCTAATAAATCCCATAAAAATCCCCATTATACACATTTATATTTCCTTGATTTAAAAAATTCTCAAAAAAGAATCATAATATAAGGATAATATGTTAATAAGAAAATCCAAACATAACAAATAATATAAAAAATTGATAAATCAAAAGAACAACAAAATCAAGCTTAGAAAAAAAATATAGACTTGTAAATGATCACAAATATTTAGAGTGTCTTTTAAAACCAATGGATAAATGTATAATATTTTTAAATTTTTATATACTTACCATGTAGTCATTTTCAAAAATATTTGGATTTAGTTTCTTCCACACATGAAAATTTAATTCAATTTATTAAGGTTGAATAGAGTGATGTAATATTCAATTTAATCAATATATTATACTATTAGTTAGTAACATTAATAATAAAAATAATTCACAAAACCATCATCACCTAGAATATGACACTATTCAAAAGAAGACTAAATTAACAAATTCGTTTTCAATTATTTTATACATATACATAAACAGTAAATAAAAATATATGTTTAATGAAAAATGTATATAGTTGTATTCTGATTAAAATTATTCTGATGAAAACTATTTCTTTTACAAAAATTATGGGGAATAAATTTCTTTTCCTCTAATAATTTTTATTAATCCCACTATAAAATAGAGGATATATATATAATTTAATTAGAATAATAAATCAAAATCATTATTATAATGATTCCATCTTTTCATCTAAAGCAAGACATCATTGAATTCTATATGACAATATTTACATGTATCTCAATGAGAAGGGTGGGATTTTGGGTGTACACAAAAAATATATATATTTTTAATTTTATCTTCTATCCATATAGAAATTATTCTTATTCCAGTTAGAGAAAATTTAATCCATTATTTTCCTTTGAATTTGTCCAAATAAAACAAATACAGAAAGTAATGATTTGACTGATATGTATTTTACATGGTCAAATAATAGGGGAAATTATAAGGAACGAAAACACGGAATTGTTATAGGGACCTATAAATTAACATGATTATGTATATGTGTTAAAATAGGATTAAGAATTGTGAACTATATATCCAAGGGAACTCCTTATTTTTTACTTATGTACCGTATTATGAGATAGTTTTCATAGTTTACTGGATTGAGAGCCTTCAGTAATAGTTAAACATTATATGAGTTTACCTCCATTTATAATTATAATCTATATTCCTAATTGATATAGAAAATATGTGATTTTAGACTTATCATTAGTGTGCTTCATTTCATCAATTATTATAAGGCTTACTCCTTTGTTTGATATCCCCACCAATGACTTTAATATTTTCAAACAAACATATTCTATAGATAAATATAATTAAAAGTAGGATTTTATGGGGTTCCATATTTTAATATCAAGTGCATGTTTTATTATAATCCTCATTACTTTTCACTGATTCAAGTTATGAAAATATACAAGATATCTCTATCTCTTTCTCCAAATTTATTGAAACTATATATTTTAATGTGATCTAGTTATGTATTATTATTCCCAATATAAAATTGTTGTTTGTATTCTATATTGAAAATAATTATTAATTCAAGGTTTTATTGAAATTCTATCATATCTTTTCCACATATATACAATATTTTTTAAAAATGACTTAATATAGTCTGAAATATATATTTAAAACTAATTCAACTACATAAAATATTATATATACATTCTTATTTTAAATAAAAATTCATTCTGCCAAATATTTTTCAGTACATTCAAATAATTATATGACATGATATATTACAAAATGGTCTCCATGACATGTACATATTTTTTTAATGAGACACATCTTCATATTGCACTTATCACTCAACAATCATATCCCAAAAATCCTCTGAAAAATCAAAATATTCTATTTTTTAATCATTTGAGTTTCATGACATGTAACACATATATATTTTAGACTAACACATACAAATATGGAGTAAAAAACAAATTAATTTTTATATATTCCTCCAAATACCTAGAAATAATAATTTATAACAACTCAATTTCATGTAGTTGAATGGAATTTTTTTTTCATAACCAAAATATTCCAAATCAAGAAAATTCATTACACTTTCCTAATAGAATAACCTATTGTGTCCTATAGAATAAACATCAAAGATCACCAAAATTATTGATGTCTCCCTCTAAAAAATTGAATATCCATCATGGAGTTAGAATATAATAAATATAATTAAAATATATATGATCACTTTCATGGATTTTCAAAAGATCAATAAATGTACAAAACCTATGATTTTATCAAATGAAAATGTTCAATGATTATACATTCATTATATTGAAATCCCCATTGATATATAATATGGAGAGGACCTTATATGGGACATTGATTATATATCCATCAAACACTCATCAGGGTGTGAATATTAATTCCATGACAAGAACTATACTTATAAATCCCCTTTTCATAACCCTAGAATGTCATGATTTTTCAATTTTCCGATCATGGACTTGTCATTGTGAAATATAGACTCATAATATGATCATATATTTAAAAAATATATCATTGTGAATTTTGTGACATCCTTCACAATATGATGGAGTACCTCACATTGTGGTGACCCCTTAACTTATTAATTTCAAAAATGATAACAACATACACAATTATATAATTTCTATTGTTCAATCATCCATACCATTAAGAGTGTGATGATTGAGTTCATGAAAATATTTTTGAAATATATTTATAAAATTGAAATTTCCTAATATATAAAAAATATATCTTATATCATCCTTATTCCAACTCCATTAAACCACTGCACATCACTTCCAAATTCCTGAACATGATATATTGAGATATTTTTGTGTATAATTTCATTTATCTACGTGTTTCTGTGCACTGAATTTCAGATATCCTCTAATATCTTAATGCATTTACTCAATGGCTGAATACTTTGGATCAAACACAAAATCAAAATGATTGTAAAAATACATGTTTGAATATATGTTTTAATCCACCAACATCCTAAAATATATGAATAAAATTTATCAATTATAGAAACAATTTGATTATACCCATTTTATTTGGGAATATTGTTCACATGTGATATATACATTATTATAGATGTATATACATTAGGATGTAGCTTTCCTTAAACATTATATGATATAAATTAACAAAAAAACTATTGGTGAGTCCCATTTATCCTAAATAGGACATCCTTACATTGGGAAATTTTAAAAGGTGGATTTTTAAGAATATATAAATTTTACTATACCTATATTCTATAAGAAATATCAAATAAATGTTTTTTGTATTTTTTTGGTCTAGAAAATGGTAAATAAATTTTATAAATATTCATCATAAAACCCATATAATAAATTTTATTCAACAAAAATATTATATCGCTTCTCATAAGAGGAGTTGGGGAAATTGTATAATGGTTTCAATATTTTAGTTTTCTACATTAATTATATAATTTTTTTAATAGATGAATTATCTTCTTTGTGAAGAAAGTATTTTAAATTAAAATATATATATATATATATATAGAAAAAAATTAAAATATTCAATCATATATAAAATGAAATGATTTTAATAATGTTCCATAAATAATGAAATTTATTAGAATACATCAAGGCATTTTTCATTCAAATATAATAAGATATTGTAATCTGGGGTGATAGATGGTCACTATGCAGGTCATACCACCAGTAGTCCTCAGGTTAGTGTCTTGCAGAGATGGTAATGTAAACATTGGAATGGGAGCCATTAAATCGTTGAAGAGAGAGATATGAAGGATAAAATATCCACAATATTCTCATACATATATATATATATATATAACACAAGAGAAACATCAAATGTCATAAAATACTAAAACAACATAAAGGAAATATAAAAAAACAAAAATGGTTTTGATGACGTTGACCACGAAGCCCAAACAACTGAGGCTAAAACATGAGCTGTTAAATTCCATCATGATCAGCAACCTGATCCAACAAACCTAAAAATGTTATATATATCCAGGGTGAGTATAATAGTATAACCAATAGGACCCTCCCTTAATCCTCTCATGAAAAACATAACATAATAATGATAAATTGCAGTGAACATCAGTGAACCAAACTCATCATTGAAATAATTATATTGTGTTACCAACCTCACCATGGAACTCTCTCACTATGTAACACAAATAATAGAGAATATAGAATAATATAAACATCAAGGGAAACATTCTCATACTTCCCCATTGGGTTTTCGCACTTCCCCAACATCACACGTCCATATCCTCTCTCTCAAAAACAAAGCTATCCCTAAAACCCCTAGTCAAGGAACCACAACATGTATCTCATTCATCACATAACCAAACATTCCAATATCTTATATCCACATATTAACCATCAACCTTATAGGATCCACCATACCTTATATGATGTATATCAATAAACATATCATATTCCAAAAGCCATTATAGCAGATACATCGAGTAAGTACCTCATTCCATTATATCCTATATATTTCATACCTACAACAATCCTATAGAAACAATATTTAGTAATAAATTGGAGTGAAATAAACCCAGTACACCACAAAACTCTACACAGCAATATGTTAAAAGTAACTACAATTCATACTAGTAAAGGTAACTACCATTATACGAGATCTGGGTATAGGGTGCAGTCATCCATATATCTTTCCATTGGGAGGATTGTGGAAAACCAATCCAAAACATCAATGGGTGTCAGTTTCACTATTTAAAAGGGGCGGGGATGCGTATGAAATGAAAAAAATATACATGACATAATATAACTCACAACCACAATATGGGAATAACCACATATTAGACTCAACTATATCTAATGTTTTTTCGACTCTCAGATGCCCCTGCAAAGACCATATATACAATAATTGAACATGAATATAAAAGGAAGTCATTAATTACATTTTTTATTTATAATAATTCATTATAGAAATTTATTCATTAACCATTAATTAACCCTGTATAATTTTTAAAAATGAAATTTCATTACATTGCAATACATTATTAGAGTAAAGTACATACCCTCAGTGAATATGTCCAAACCAAGGACATGGTATATCAAGATTAACATGCTTTAATATATTTATTCTGACAAAAACCAACCACATTAGTTAGATATTTATTTAATAATTATTAGAATCATTCCATATAGAGGTAGTCTTGTAAAACCATCAAATGATAGCATGAGGAGAAAACATAAAACAAAGAATATTGAGATTCCTCTTGCATAGGGGAAAATAATTTATATTAAATAATAAACCATCCCATTATCAAAAAAAATATTCTTAAGCAAAAATACAAGCTCTCAGTATCTCTTCCATGGGTATGCTCAGATTTAACTTGCTTCATCCCCACCGGTTTTATCCCTGAAATCCTCTGGCATATACTAATACTTTTCAACATCACATTTGTAATTTTTTTCTTCATAATCTAGGCCTCCCTACCCACATATCATGATTTTAATTATAGGATCAGCCAATCCATGACCACATCACATCTTATCCTCCCCTCCCGATATCAAAATAACCCACCAGGCTCAGCTATACTAAAAAAACCACAATGATGCTAGAATAAAAAATAAAAAATATTAAAATTGGGCCCCCAAAGTGATCATTGCATATTTATTTTGAATAAAAGCATTCATAGATCCAAAATAAGGTACTCATCCATATAAAAAATCAATAAAATCCATTCCAACAAAAATAAATTATATTTATCACTGAAACAATTCTTCATCCTTATAGAATTAAAAAATTCATTAATTAACAGATAAAATCCTTTGGAAACCTAAGGCATCAAGATATTAAAATATATCAAAACATATTTAAAAAAATAATATTAAAAGTATATATTTTGAAAGAAAAATTCAGATTATTCCAATTAATTTTTATTTCCATTAATTATATGGAAGATAAATTCACAAAAACCTTCCACTCCATAAGTTTGATTATTGTGAAATTTACATTCACCAATGAATTAAAAACATTCCATTTTTAATTTCATATGTCAATTAATTATTAATATATTGTATCATTTCCTTCTATCCCATTTTCAACAAGAATAACATTTTAAAAAGAAATAAATATACATCATAGTATCTATAAAAACATGAGGTAAAGAAAAATCATTGTTTAAATAAACTCCATTAACATATGATTGTTATCATATTTCGTAGTCATGATTATTGTTTACAAGGATAATTAATATCAATCCAATGAAATACAGAATAATTAAATTTTGATGGAATATAATTTAATGAGAACCAATGAATACCTATCCTCAAACGTTTTCAACATTTTTCACATGTGAACATACCATGTTGTGGATCTTTGATCACCTCTCTCGTATGAACATAAACAATCAGAGCATTCTGTAGAAAAATGACACCAACCAAAACTATTAGAAACCCCAATGACATCTTAGAAGATGAAACTAAATATCGCGGAATAATAAATTTGTTGAAAAAATATCAAACAGGGAGAAACCGGTAAAAAAATAAAGTAATAACACACCTCAGATCACCATAGATCGATGGCTGAATCCAAGAATTGATCCCCAGTCGAAGGGATCCCAAAAATTCAAGTAGATAAATGTTATATCCCCTTGGATGAGTGATATATAGATGTTTTCCATCATGATTATTAAATATACAACTGTTCCAAATAATATAAATTTATACAATTTTATATATTTACATGACATGTAATACACTATCACATATTTTAATCCATAGGGTTTAGTGGACATCAATAAATACTATCATTTTATTATTTAAACCTAAAAAATTACATTCCATTAACCTACACTGGAGATTTCAGGAACCACACTCACTAGGAATGTTGGGCTTACCCGAAATGTAATATCATTTTCTCCAACTTTTCATAAACAAAACAACATGACATATTTCGAGTCTCCCCTATGAGATCCCCTATTTTCATAAATTCAAAATGGGTTAGAAAAAATGGGTATAGGACCTTAAATTGGAATCCTCAAAAAACATTTTCAAGCTCATGAACACTATACAAATAGTGAGAATCCAATGCGGGGTCATCTATACAAACACCCCACGAGATACCTCTCAATGATCATTAAATCACATGATCTTCAACAACCTCATCATATGAATTTGCACCAAATAGTGAAACAATCACAACGAGATACAAAACACCCTCCATGGTGAGATGCCTCTTAAAAAGTGAGTATTACCAAAAAAAAAGACATTATGAAACAATCTCCTAAAAAAGGATAGACATCAACATGGTTAAAAACATTAAAAGTAAGATCTAAATATCAATAAGATTTGGATACTGACCGTGCCTATGAATCATATAGACATAGTTACTCTCTTTCAGCCAAATTTGATTACAGAATAAACAACCCAAGGGAATAGCAGAGAAACACAACTCCATCTCCTTATGGTCCATCATTTCCACCAGCCCCTCCTCGAATGTCTCACCATCCTCAATATTGATCTCATCCAAATCGATGAAATGGGAGTCATAATTATGATAATGATAGAGCTAGGACATGTCAAAAACATCATGTAACCTAGTAATATGTGGGATATATTCAATATGAAATGACACAACTCCAACATGAGACAACACCTCAAAATGATGAACAATTAAAGGTTATATCTCACCACCATAATCAATCCTTTGATGTTGATAATGTGGAGTCACCTTCAAAAACATGTGATCTCTAACATTTAACACCAAAGGTCTCATCCTATGATTGGAATTGTATTTAGGATGATTTTGTGTTGCCTTAAATATTTCACTAATTATTTGAACCATATTTTTATTTTACATTACATGTTTAGGCTCAATAATGACAGCCTCTATGACCGTAGTCCATCACAATAGATAGAGAAATATTTTTTTGTACAAATATTTAAATTAATCCCTACTAATGGTAGAGTGGATAATATCAATGTCAGAAAACGTGAACCAAGTTTGGTACCTCATCCATTAACATCCAAAATCATGGAGATATTAGAACAACATGTCTTCAAGATTCATGATGGACTACTCTTTATGATCCTCAATATGTGGATAAAAATTAGTGATAGTATAATAAGGAGAAGAATAATCTTGTTTGAGACCAATGTACACCATGGAGAAAAAATTAGTATCTTGTTTAGAGGTTATCATCATCGGGATAATATATTGTAACACCAACTTCTCAAGATACAATCTCATGAATTCATGGACTATGCATGAATCTAGGTTCATTATAATGTGGGAACATTTTTGGACCATACAAAATATAAAATATAGAATAATAACATCTATGGTCATGCGGTAAAATTTAAATGAAATCCATGAAGATGTACTTCCACATTCACAAGGTAATATCAACATACTGGGGGAACCACATGGAACATGTTGTTAAGCCTTCACCTTCAGGATGTACAATCATCAAGAAAACAACTCTATAACAACACGCTTTAACTAAAGCCACAAAAAATGATTTCACAATGATTGAACATCTTTTATTTATGGGATTTACCACCAATGAATATTAAAGAAGTCACGTAGAACAATATCATGCAATGCTGAATGAACGAAAATACTTCCCTTTAAAAAATCAATGTATTTCTAGCATGAGACCAACCATTGAGGGATCATTAAAAATAATTCAGTCTCTCGAGACCTCCACATCATAATAAACCTTCCAGGTATCCAACACCTATAGCATAAAATGTTAGTGCACTGTAATAGGGAAAAAAACTTCTTCCTCAATCATCTCACATATCAAGCATCATCCATGACTTTTTTTCTATCACAATGTCAGAATCCTTGGTCTGATGCACAAAATCACAATGACATTTCATGCTCATCGCATTATTTACAACATTCCCATTTTAGGGCATATATAAATTTTCAACTTCATAATCCTATAAAAATTACATCAACTGATGTTGACCCAAGTTCAATTCACATTAGGAGAAGATATATATCATGCTCTTATAGTCATAAAACCGCACAAAATGAATGTCGTTAATGTAATTTCTCCCCGCATTCAACGTAAACAACAATGATTCTAACTCAAGACCATGGATGGAATAGTTATGCTCATGATTATGTAAATTTTGATACCCATAAGTATATATTAACTTGTACATAATTAGATAGAATATCATTCCAAGACACAAAGTGTCACAGAAAACCCCAAAACTGACTCTTTTTTTGAGAAAACAATAAAACTGGAACACTGATCAACTTCTCATTATGGTACTCTTTAGATTCCAGAAACAATTCAGTCCATATGATTTACTAATCCTTTAATAATTTACTAAGTGGACTCTAAAATTGTGTTAAATAGGCTACAATCCTCCTATAATAGCCTACATGTCCAAGATTACATCATACCTATGCCACTTTCATGGGTTCTTACCAAGACACAGCCACCTCTGTAGTCAATATTCATAGCTAGTACTTTTTAGGATACCATGTTCTCCATGAAATTGAATTAATTTCATATATATATAAACCTTTGAAATCTATAGAAACTATTGATCATGATGAAGAACTCCAAAATGAATCACAAATTCTCTTTATCCTCCTCCTCTAACATGGAGTGCACAATGATTTAATCAATGAAAACCACCATGTAATATCCAAGAACTCCATGAAAACTAAATTAGTCATCCCCATCAACAGAACTGGAGATATTATCAAATGAAACAGCATCATATTGAACTCATAATCATTGTGATGACAATGGAATGTAGTTTTGAGAATATCATCATCCCCCACCCGCATATGATGTTATCCCAAACTACAAATCGACCACCAAGAGACAAATTTATCCATTTATGTAGTAAAAAAATTCATTAGTATTTTGAGGAGGATATATTTTCATCATAGTCACTTGTTTCAAGTGACTAATATAGATTCCATTATGGAATCTATTGTAATCCATTTTCATAAAAAAATGGGTACATCCCATGGTGACATAATGAGATGAACTAAAACAAGTTCCAATAGATCATGGAGAAGTAATTTTATCTCTCACAAAGCATAAGGATGTATACTATTATGAGACATCGAGTTAGGATACATTTCATGATATAGATTGATACCAAAATTGATCACCCCTCTAGGAGGTAATGCTATGACCTTCTCTAAAAAAAGCTGATGGTACTCCTACGGAATCCTTGGACAAACAACTATTAATCCACTAATGATATCATCCTTAGAAAAAATATCATTGATAATATATATGTAACAACCATATGACCCATATGAGTGTCTCTTCCACCAAAAACCACACTGACTCTATAACATCATCATAGAACACAACATGTCTCCTAATGCAATCCATGATACCCTTCACAAAATACAATAATACATGTTGAAGATTATGTCATATGGCTGTATCCAGTACCATATGTGATATCCTCAAAAGAGGATCGATACCAGCACTAGAATATAGTCTCTATATACTTCAAACGAGTAGATCGACTGTCACGACCCGTCCTCGGGGCCCGTGCCGTGACTACCCCAAGCCTGCCTTCCATAGGCCAGGGGCTGGCGACTAGCACCAAAGGCGTAAAATCCCGATAACTGGGAAGGCATTGCCTTTATAAAGAAAACAAGCACCACAGAGTACAAGCGGAAGTAAAACACTAAGTACAAAAAGAAGAGCTGAAAAGTAAAAAGGGGCCGGAAATACAAGCCCAAATATAAAGTACAACTCGAAAGGGAAAACAGCGACTGAAAAGTAAAGCTGCTACGCTGAGATGTCCACTGGAAATCCCACCTGAAGGGTGGGTACAGATAGCTCCTCTGCTCCTTGGGTCCCGCCATCCGCTCCGAGTATGTCCCGCCCAGTGGTCCACCTCCGGGTACCGCCTCGTCGTATAGTCCACCTCCAGGTACCGTCCAGTCCTCGAACCTTCGGCTTCTGTCAGCACTGTCCGTCGTCTGCAACCAACACAACGAGGTGCGGGCATAGCCCGTGCAGGGGTGAGTATAACGATACTCAGTAGGGACCCCGAGACCCTCAAGGTCTCACTAAAACCAACAAGGATAAACACAAGAAGATCTCAACAGATAAACTCTACTTAGGTATATGCCCATACATATACCTAAGTTATCAAGTAACCCATCTCAAGCATTAGGAAACACAAGGATTGTGAAAACGACGGATAACCACTACCCGGGTATATGCCCATACATATACCAAAGTTAGCAGGTGACCCATCTCAATCATGAGGAAACACAAAGGTCAAAGTCTCAGCTCAAACCAGGATTTTCATTATCGAAACCGTAACTGCTGAAGAGCTCCGTCTCTAGAGTGTACAGTGGTCCTGTCACGACTCCGAGGTACTGCTCACTAACCTAAGACTGCTGAAGTACTCCTCCTGTCGAGTACTGCGGGCCAGCCACCCAAACACAGTAGTGCTTCCCGCCGAGGTATGTCACCCAAACACCGTAGTGCACACCCCCTAGTAGCCTGCTGAGGTACTCTCCGGACGAGCACCGCGGGTCTGCACTGTCACACAGGTAGTGCTCCGTCCGCCATGGGTCTGCACCTCAGAAAGTAGTGCTCCGTCCACTGGGCTAGTCGACTCACTCCAAGTCCAGTCGGTCAAGCAGTCGTCAGGTCTCAGCCAGCTACACGGTCTCCGTACTTCGCACGCTCGTCACTGGGAGGGTCCGCTCCACGAGCTACAGGTTGATACTCCAAGTATCTCAAAGTCCCACGAAGAAGTGTCTCAAAGGTCTGTCTCGTCACAGGGGTCTCAACGCAACAGACGGCGCGTCGATCGGACGCCCGGTCTGTGAGTTATTAGCCTATTCGTCCCAGGGGCCCGGTTGGTTTCGTGAGCGAAACCAATCCCGGCCGTATCTCAACTGTACCCCGAACTCCCATAGGGTAAAATCAAAGGGACCGTTACTCAACGTAACCACCAACGCCGCTGACGGTCCGTCAAGCGGACGTCCTGTCTGAAAGATATTAGATTTCCCGTTCCAGGGGCCCGGTTGGATTTCGGGAGCGATCCAACCCGGCCTCTACTAACTGTATCCAAAACTCGGGCGAAGGATACCAAAAGTTCCGTATCGTAAACAGGAACTCAACGCAACAGACGGTGCGTCGATCGGACGCCCGGTCTGAGAGTTATTGGCATTTTCGTCTCCGGGGCCCGGTTGGTTTTTATGGCAAAACCAACCCGACCGTACTCCACCTGCGTCCAAACCTCGGGCGGAGTATGCCAAAAGATCCGTCTCACTAAAAGGAACACAACGCGACTGACGGTGCGTCAATCGGACGTTCGTAGCTCAAGATATGAGCGTTTCCGCTCCGAAGGCCCGGTTGGTTTCGTGAACGAACCAACCCGGCCGAACTCAAAGTAATCTGAAACCTTGAGTGCGATATACCGAAACGACCGTCTCGATCCAAGGATCGCGCTGCCGCTGACGGTTCGTCGATCGGTGGTCCGAGGCTCAAGTTATGGGCCAAAAACCAATTCTGGTTCGAAACGGGGGGGTCCGGGTCCGGGCCGACCCGGCCCGACCCCCCCCCCCCCCCCAGGGGCGGCGGCGCGGCGGCGGCGGGCGGCGGCGCGGCGGCGGCGGCGCGGCGGCGCGGGGTTCCGCGGCGGCTCGGGGTGCCGCGAGGAGCCGCACGCGGGTGTCACGCGGGGGCTAAGCCCCCGCTTCTTTGGAGCGGCGCGGCCTTGTGCCGCGCCTTTTTCAACAAACGGCCCCCACGTGGGGGCCGGTTTGATTCAAAGGAACCGGGGGGCTGCTGCCCCCCTTTCATGGAACCGCCCCCCTCATTAAGAGGGGGGTTTTGCTGAACGGTCCGGGGGATTTATTCCCCCGGTTTTCAGTCATCCGGCCGGCCAGCTGGCCGGCCGGTTTTTACCAACGGGACCGGAAATTCCGGTCCCGCCTTCGGATTCCGACGCCGGCGGCCCGGCCGCCGGCCTTCTCTTCCGCCGCGGCCCGGAACCGGCCGCGGTCTTCTCGTCCCGCTGCGGTCCGGAACCGGCCGCGGTCTCCTCGTTCCGCCGCGGCCCGGAACCGGCCGCGGTGTTTGTCGTCTGGCGCGGTGCGACGGCACCGCGCCCCTTTCGCCGTGCCATGATATTCATTCAACGCGGCGCGACGGCGTCGCGTTCTTGTTGTTTCTTCCAACGTGCGTGCGACGGCATCGCGTAAGATAAACGTACAATTATCCGCGTGGTGCGACGGCACCACGCCACCTTGCTTCCGCCCGCAAGAATAATCAACACGAACGATGGAGGGGGTTCGGCCGTGTTCTTGCGGTCCCCCCCCCCCCCCTCACGTTAAATAATAACGCAACTTTAAAATAATCAAGTGTCTCACGTTAGACGTGCTAGATCCACGATCAAGAACGAAATAAATAAATATTGAAACAACAACCCCTACCTTGGTATAAGGTTCGATGATTTGTCTACGTTCCGCGGAAGACGACGTCGCGGAGGTCGGGCGTCGCGGTCGTCGTTCGTCAAATTCAACGACGAAGAGGCGCGTCCGAAGAGGCACGTCGTTGGCGAATCCTTGTACGCCGACGAAGGTTGTCCGAGGAAGGTGCGGTGTTCTCTCTCGTTGACACCGAAGACGAAGAAGAGCGGAGCGGCGTTCTTCGTCGGAACTTGAGCGTTCTACGTCAAGTCTTGAGGAAAGTCAAATAATAAAGGAAACAACGAACTCAAGAACCCCTACCTCGTTAGTCGCACGTTGACGGAGTCGTGGAATATCGGTGTCGATTCCTTTGACGTCGGAGGAAGAGTCGTTGTCGATGGCGTTCGTCGCGGAAAACCGTCGCGGAAGAGATGACGTAGAAGAAGTACGTCGCGTCGCGGATGGATCGTGTTCTTCGGCGGAGAAGTTCTTCGTTGAAGAACGACGTTCTTCGCGTTCTTCGTTGAGTTTGAAGAAGAAGAAGAGGCTCTCCAAAAGCTCTTAAGGAGACAAAACAAACAACCCAAAATAAAATAAGACAACTTCTTATTTTATTATTACAATACACATTAGAATTTCAAAAGTTTGAAATTCAAAAAGGGTTAAACTCCCATAATTAATTAAGTAACTCAAGTTGACAACATTAAATGAAAAGAGTTAAAGGGGAGGTTTTGAGAGAATTTGAGGAGTTGCGGTTCGTGTGGACCCCACCTCACTTAATCCTCCCAAGGGAGGTTAAGTGGATGTGGGTCCCACTCCCAACTCCCTTTGGTAGGACTTAACTAGATAAAAATAAAATTTGTTCCTCACAAATTTTATTTAACTTAAACAAAAAACCCAAAAACTAACTTTCAACCCGAAACAAACGCAACTTCCGAAAAGCTCTCATTAAGCGAATATCGGCTCTGCGAGTTTATCGGTGCCCTCGGATTTCAATTCCGAGCACCGTATCAAAAGTTAGAAATACCCGCTCGTTCGTTCACTGAACGTACCCGAGCCAAACTTCAGAAATTAATTCCGGGCACTCCGGGCCTCGGAATCAGGTGCCGTCTGAAACCGCGCTCTTGTAAAATTCTAAAGAAAATTAAGAAAACATTTCCCTTGAATTTTACGGGTCTTTACATTACTCCCACCTCAGGGATTTACGTCCTCGTAATGATACAACAAAAACTAGGGAAACAAAAGAGGGTACTGAGCACGCATCTGAGCCTCCCGCTCCCATGTGCTCTCCTGGAGATTCCCGTGCCGCCATCTGTTGCGCACAAGAGGAATCGATCGCCCATGTAGGACCCGCTCCTGTCGATCCTCTATCTCCACCGGGACCTCCGTAAAAGTCGCCCCATCGTCAACGTCAAGCTCCCCATGGTCAAAGATGTGCGTCGGGTCGTGCACGTATCTCCTCAGTTGAGACACGTGGAAGACGTCGTGCACCCGGTGTATCTGAGGTGGTAGAGCCAGGCGATAAGC
This sequence comes from Viscum album, assembly GCA_963277665.1. NCBI lineage: Eukaryota > Viridiplantae > Streptophyta > Magnoliopsida > Santalales > Viscaceae > Viscum > Viscum album. The sequence continues at coordinate 150,080,291 of OY728128.1, read as the reverse complement.
CACCTCACCAACCCTGCTGAGGACTTGGAAGGGTCTGATGAAGCGCGGAGATAACTTGTCGCCTCGGCCAAATCTCCGAATACCACGTCGAGGTAAGACCCGCAAGAAGACGTGGTCACCAACCTCGAACTCTAGTGGCCTCCGCCTCCTGTCAGCGTATGACTTCTGCCGGCTCCGTGCTGTCCTCATCCGCTCCTGGAAGACATGGACCTCCTCTGACGTGGCCCGGACCATCTCTGGTCCCACAAGAGTTGCAAGATTTCTTCTTTGCCGATAAGAGAAACCTGGTCTCATCCCCTGGATGAACCACATTCTTTGCCTAAAACAGTCAATCCTAACATGGATGATACTAATCCATGCCAAGGATGACGTCGTAAGGCCTCGACGCTACTACTAAGAGATCCAACCGTTACTCTCGCCTCCAAGGGTTGAGTCACACTGTCGGCATCAGTGTGTGGTAACTGGTCTCCTCCAGTAGATGTCTCACAAGTGAGGGTCAAGTCAACAGTCAACTGGAACCTCTTAGTAACATCACAAAAGAGGACAGGAATGAAAACATCACAAAGGATGCGTCTTTTATTATTGCAGCTCATAATACAAGACGCTACACAAAAGCAACATCAACATGGAACTAGAAGTACAAGAAACGTATCCACTAGTTCCGCTCCTGTCCACGTGCTTTACTGTTTCTCAAGCATTTGTCGCTGCCTCAACATCGGTGGCTCCCCCCAAGCCTGCGGATCGAGGAGTCGGACAGTCACGTGCCAGGTGACCCTTTCCGCGGCATGTGTAACACAACCTGCTCCTAGCACGGCTATCTTTGTTCCCACTCCGGGTGCCCTGCACCACCGGTCCTAAAACCCGAGATCACCCAACTGCTGGTCTGGTCCTCCTGGACCTCTGAATCATCTGTCTACTGCCCACAGATGACTCGGCTTCTGATCGAAAAACACGCGGTAAAGGCAGAATCTCCTGTACACGCTCGGGGTGTAGAGATACTGGCACAAACTCCACCCTGAAGAAGGTCTCGATGTCTTCCCATGCGAAGTTCATCTCATCGCAAAACTGAAACAAGTGGCTCCACCACCTACCTGCTGCTGCGTGTAGTAGGCTCGCAGCGAGGATCACCATGAGGTCTGCTGGTGTCCTCACTAGCCTAAACACTCGTACCACTGCCTCCAGCCAGTCCTCTGCAGCCTGGGGATCCGTCTCCCCGCGAAACCTGGGCGGTCGCTGGCGCTGAAACTCATGCAGTGCGCTGTGGCGACGTGCATCGTCAGCGGCTGCTGCTGGAAGCATCGGGGGCTCGGCGGGTAGAGCTACCGCCGGTGCCACTGCTGACAAAGGGCCCTGCACCGAGGCCTCGTCGCTCGGTGGGCTGTTGTCACGTTTGATTCTCGGAACCCTAGCTGGCTGCCGTCGTGGGGCCATCCTGAAAGAAACAACGTAACACGATCAAACGATTATACCTGGTGAGCTGACCTGGTTTGAGCTGTTTTAAGGGGAAAAACCATTGAAAACACACACGCAATCAGTGTTTTCATGCACAAAGTCGGAAATCAGTTGTCAGGGTCCTGGTGTATGGATACGTCGGCCGCCCGCACCAACACTGGACTCCCTGAACTGAAAACCACACTCGGTACTCTCAACACTATTGCTTCACAGAAAGAAACATCAGAGTTATAAGTTTTGCGGTAGAACCGAACTCCTTTGATACCAATTTGTCACGACCCGTCCTCGGGGCCCGTGCCGTGACTACCCCAAGCCCGCCTTCCATAGGCCAGGGGCTGGCGACTAGCACCAAAGGCGTAAAATCCCGATAACTGGGAAGGCATTGCCTTTATAAAGAAAACAAGCACCATAGAGTACAAGCGGAAGTAAAACACTAAGTACAAAAAGAAGAGCTGAAAAGTAAAAAGGGGCCGGAAATACAAGCCCAACTATAAAGTACAACTCGAAAGGGAAAACAACGACTGAAAAGTAAAGCTGCTACGCTGAGATGTCCACTGGAAATCCCACCTGAAGGGTGGGTACAGATAGCTCCTCTGCTCCTCGGGTCCCGCCATCCGCTCCGAGTATGTCCCGCCCAGTGGTCCACCTCCGGGTACCGCCTCGTCGTATAGTCCACCTCCAGGTACCGTCCAGTCCTCAAACCTTCGGCTTCTGTCAGCACTGTCCGTCGTCTGCAACCAACACAACGAGGCGCGGGCATAGCCCGTGCAGGGGTGAGTATAACGATACTCAGTAGGGACCCCGAGACCCTCAAGGTCTCACTAAAACCAACAAGGATAAACACAATAAGATCTCAACAGATAAACTCTACTTAGGTATATGCCCATACATATAGCTAAGTTATCAAGTAACCCATCTCAAGCATGAGGAAACACAAGGATTGTGAAAACGACGGATAACCACTACCCGGGTATATGCCCATACATATACCAAAGTTAGCAGGTGACCCATCTCAATCATGAGGAAACACAAAGGTCAAAGTCTCAGCTCAAACCAGGATTTTCATTATCGAAACCGTAACTGCTGAAGAGATCCGTCTCTAGAGTGTACAGTGGTCCTGTCACGACTCCGAGGTACTGCTCACTAACCTAAGACTGCTGAAGTACTCCTCCTGTCGAGTACTGCGGGCCAGCCACCCAAACACAGTAGTGCTTCCCGCCGAGGTATGTCACCCAAACACCGTAGTGCACACCCCCTAGTAGCCTGCTGAGGTACTCTCCGGACGAGCACCGCGGGTCTGCACTGTCACACAGGTAGTGCTCCGTCCGCCATGGGTCTGCACCTCAGAAAGTAGTGCTCCGTCCACTGGGCTAGTCGACTCACTCCAAGTCGAGTCGGTCAAGCAGTCGTCAGGTCTCAGCCAGCTACACGGTCTCCGTACTTCGCACGCTCGTCACTGGGAGGGTCCGCTCCACGAGCCACAGGTCGATACTCCAAGTATCTCAAAGTCCCACGAAGAAGTGTCTCAAAGGTCCGTCTCGTCACAGGGGTCTCAACGCAACAGACGGCGCGTCGATCGGACGCCCGGTCTGTGAGTTATTAGCCTATTCGTCCCAGGGGCCCGGTTGGTTTCGTGAGCGAAACCAATCCCGGCCGTATCTCAACTGTACCCCGAACTCCCATAGGGTAAAATCAAAGGGACCGTTACTCAACGTAACCACCAACGCCGCTGACGGTCCGTCAAGCGGACGTCCTGTCTGAAGGATATTAGCTTTCCCGTTCCAGGGGCCCGGTTGGATTTCGGGAGCGATCCAACCCGGCCTCTACTAACTGTATCCAAAACTCGGGTGAAGGATACCAAAAGTTCCGTATCGTAAACAGGAACTCAACGCAACAGACGGTGCGTCGATCGGACGCCCGGTCTGAGAGTTATTGGCATTTTCGTCTCCGGGGCCCGGTTGGTTTTTATGGAAAAACCAACCCGACCGTACTCCACCTGCGTCCAAACCTCGGGCGGAGTATGCCAAAAGATCCGTCTCACTAAAAGGAACACAACGCGACTGACGGTGCGTCAATCGGACGTTCGTAGCTCAAGATATGAGTGTTTCCGCTCCGAAGGCCCGGTTGGTTTCGTGAACGAACCAACCCGGCCGAACTCAAAGTAATCCGAAACCTTGATTGCGATATACCGAAACGACCGTCTCGATCCAAGGATCGCGCTGCCGCTGACGGTTCGTCGATCGGAGGTCCGAGGCTCAAGTTATGGGCCAAAAACCAATTCTGGTTCGAAACGGGGGGTCCGGGTCCGGGCCGACCCGGCCCGACCCCCCCCCCCCCCCCCCCCCCGGGGACGGCGCGGCGGCGCGGCGGCGCGGGGTGCCGCGGCGGCTCGGGGTGCCGCGAGGAGCCGCACACGGGTGTCACGCGGGGGCTAAGCCCCCGCTTCTTTGGAGCGGCGCGGCCTTGTGCCGCGCCTTTTTCAACAAACGGACCCCACGTGGGGGCCGGTTTGATTCAAAGGAACCGGGGGGCTGCTGCCCCCCTTTCATGGAACTGCCCCCCTCATTAAGAGGGGGGTTTTGCTGAACGGTCCGGGGGATTTATTCCCCCGGTTTTCAGTCATCCAGCCGGCCAGCTGCCCGGCCGGTTTTTACCAACGGGACCGGAAATTCCGGTCCCGCCTTCGGCTTCCGACGCCGGCGGCCCGGCCGCCGGCCTTCTCTTCCGCCGCGGCCCGGAACCGGCCGCGGTCTTCTCGTCCCGCTGCGGTCCGGAACCGGCCGCGGTCTCCTCGTCCCGCCGCGGCCCGGAACCGGCCGCGGTGTTTGTCGTCTGGCGCGGTGCGACGGCACCACGCCCCTTTCGCTGTGCCATGATATTCATTCAACGCAGCGCGACGGCGTCGCGTTCTTGTTGTTTCTTCCAAGGTGCGTGCGACGGCATCGCGTAAGATAAACGTACAATTATCCGCGTGGTGCGACGGCACCACGCCACCTTGCTTCCGCCCGCAAGAATAATCAACACGAACGATGGAGGGGGTTCGGCCGTGTTCATGCGGTCCGCCCCCCACCCCCCCCCCCCCTCACGTTAAATAATAACGCAACTTTAAAATAATCAAGTGTCTCATGTTAGACGTGCTAGATCCACGATCAAGAACGAAATAAATAAATATTGAAACAACAACCCCTACCTTGGTATAAGGTTCGAAGATTTGTCTACGTTCTGCGGAAGACGACGTCGCGGAGGTCGGGCGTCGCGGTCGTCGTTCGTCAAATTCAACGACGAAGAGGCGCGTCCGAAGAGGCACGTCGTTGGCGAATCCTTGTACGCCGACGAAGGTTGTCCGAGGAAGGTGCAGTGTTCTCTCTCCTTGACACCGAAGACGAAGAAGAGCGGAGCGGCGTTCTTCGTCGGAACTTGAGCGTTCTACGTCAAGTCTTGAGGAAAGTCAAATAATAAAGTAAGCAACGAACTCAAGAACCCCTACCTCGTTAGTCGCACGTTGACGGAGTCGTGGAATATCGGTGTCGATTCCTTTGACGTCGGAGGAAGAGTCGTTGTCGATGGCGTTCGTCGCGGAAAACCGTCGCGGAAGAGATGACGTAGAAGAAGTACGTCGCGTCGCGGATGGATCGTGTTCTTCGGCGGAGAAGTTCTTCGTTGAAGAACGACGTTCTTCGCGTTCTTCGTTGAGTTTGAAGAAGAAGAAGAGGCTCTCCAAAAGCTCTTAAGGAGACAAAACAAACAACCCAAAATAAAATAAGACAACTTCTTATTTTATTATTACAATACACATTAGAATTTCAAAAGTTTGAAATTCAAAAAGGGTTAAACTCCCATAATTAATTAAGTAACTCAAGTTGACAACATTAAATGAAAAGAGTTAAAGGGGAGGTTTTGAGAGAATTTGAGGAGTTGGGGTTCGTGTGGACCCCACCTCACTTAATCCTCCCAAGGGAGGATAAGTGGATGTGGGTCCCACTCCCAACTCCCTTTGGTAGGACTTAACTAGATAAAAATAAAATTTGTTCCTCACAAATTTTATTTAACTTAAACTAAAAACCCAAAAACTAACTTTCAACCCGCAACAAACGCAACTTCCGAAAAGGTCTCATTAAGCGAATATCGGCGCTGCGAGTTTATCGGTGCCCTCGGATTTCAATTCCGAGCACCGTATCAAAAGATAGAAATACCCGCTCGTTCGTTCATTGAACGTACCCGAGCCAAACTTCAGAAATTAATTCCGGGCACTCCGGGTTTCGGAATCAGGTGCCGTCTGAAACCGTGCTCTTGTAAAATTCTAAAGAAAATTAAGAAAAAATTTCCCTTGAATTTTACGGGTCTTTACATCGACCACCATATAGAATTTTGAACACCATGGTCACTGGAATACTCTCTACCTTATGTAGAAAATTATTGGTGAGCATAGGGGGTATAATGAATTTTTATTTCCTGAATAAAAAAATTCAAATCATACATGAAAGAAAAAATTAAAGGTTACCTCAAACAATTTTTGTATCCCTTGACAACAAAAATGATAATTTATTATGTTGTTCATCCACTATTGCATGGTCTCTCTCACCCTAAAAATGACTACCTCCATGGCTGCACTCTACTCCTATAATGATGATGAGCTTCTATAGTATTTCCTCTACCTAACCCATATCCTATATATTGATCACAAATAGACCACAATGATACTTATTCATTAGCGGAAGCATCCCCATTGGAGGAACCTAAAGTTGGAATCCCAGAAGACACAAATAACTCAGAATGGTTGTCCACTCTCACAAATGATGAACGTGACCGACAAAATAACAACATGACTATGAATCTTTTTAAATGTTATTATAGATTCCAACATCAGTGAAATGAGATAATGAGTACTATGACCTATCCCTAGTGGACTGAAAACTCATTTTTCATGACAATAGGAAACCTCATATGACATCTCTTCTTTATGAGGAATGCTAACGACCTCCTCTCTTGGTGAACCAATTCCTAATAGATAACTCTCTATAATGTATTATATATTAATAACATTATTATACATATTTTTCATCAATGGGTTGACCTGAAACTAGATATATGGATGCATAGCCACCTCAAAATTTCTCTCTATGGATACCTCATTAGGAAACATGTCTAAATAAAATCGTAGAAGAGTCCTGAAATAGATTTTGAACTCCAACATAGTTTATGTCCCATTATAATGGGTATGAATCATGTTGAGACATTCAAAATTCATGTTTAGTGAATCAAAATATCTCTAAACTATTCTAGGAACAACTCCCTTGAGGCCACCAACTCCTCACGATCACCAAGGACGCAGAACCACCACTGCATCACTTCTCCATGCACCATAGTCACAGCCAATGAAACAAAATAATCATACCGATATCTGATAAAATTGAATGATATTTCAAAAACATTCATCAAGTCATATTAGAACACATCTAAAATGAATCCCCTTACTTCTATAGACTCTTGAGAGGAATATATCAGTGTTTCCTACTCTATTTTGCTTCATATTTGACCTCTAATATTTGATTATTTGTTGGAACATCTTACTGAATGTATTTGATTCTATCCGGATGAGGATGTAGACATTTAGCTATGAATGAAATATGAACAAACATTTATAGCTCCTATACATAGAAAATGGAATATTAATCATAAATTAATTAACTAATTAAAATATATTTCTTATGGTTTTAACATATCATAATGTCTATCCAATTCAAACATAAGAGAAATGAATAATGATGCATGATGCATTCCTAGTTATGTATCGTAAATCAAGATTCACTAAATTTATTATCCTTAATAATCCTAATGGTCCATGCATTAGATCACAGGGGACCCAAAATACTCATGTCTTAGTCAGTCTCATGTTTTGACATTTCCTACTAAACATAGCTCTTACTAGTTCCCTACTATCATGTTCATCCTCACATGTTCCAAACTATATATTCCATCCAATCTTTAAAATCCATCCTTAGATACCACCCTTTCATGGTCCCAACCTCATCATACTATAATTAGGGGGGATAGAGGGTGACTACTCGATTCCAGCCTCTTTTAAGCCCCGGGTTAGAGACTAGTACCAAGGGTATAGTAAACATGAAAATTGGAGTCATTAAAATAAAATAAATATATATTTAAAACTAAGATTTGAAGTAAAAAACTCAACAACTAATCATGCATATATTAATAAAGAAACCTAGGTGCAATAAGTTTTTTATAAACTACTAAACTATTAAATGAAAATCTAAAAGTACTAAAAAGGTAAATACAACACTGACCATGAATCCCAAACGACACCAAAAAACCCTAAGCATGTAATGTTTTTTCTGATCATTGAAATAATCAAAATAACATGATAAATATTTATATATAGATAGTTTGAGTATATATGTATAATCAGAAGGACCCTCCTCAAAACCTCTAGTAAAAGAGATAAAAAGACCATGAAAAGGAATTGTAAACATTAGTGAAATTAAATCATAACCTAAAAAGTGATTCGACGTTCCCAAACACAACATAGATATTTATCACCATGTTCCCTATACAAGAGGGAATATTGTATAATAATAATTCATCAAGGGTGCCCCTCTCCTGATTCCCCACTCGTTGTCCTCTCTAACCCAACATCACACATCCTGAGCCTCTCTCTCCAAATGTAATCCATCCTGAATACACTAGGGATAGACATTAAAACACACATCCCATGTATCAAATGAACACACAATCCCATATCATGTCTCCACGTAGTAAAAAAATTATAATTTTGTGGGATCCACCATATATCATATGATTTATATAACCCATCAATTATTATGACTCAATATAATAAAGTCCATACATCAATTAAGCACCTCAAGGAATCATCGCCAATGTACTCCAATCATATAATATTAAATTTGTAAATATATCTTGAAATAGTTGTCTATGGTATAATAAAAATTTCATCAAATCCATGTGCAGAAATATAAAGGAAAACTAACTTACATGAATAGTATCACATGTAACTACTAATTGAAGAGAGAGGGTCTAAAGTGGGCAGTCCAACATTCATCCTCCCACTATGTTATTTGGGAAAACACCCTCCAAGAGTCCACTAGTAATTAGTTCCCAAAACCCACATGGATAGGGTAGCATATGAAATAAAAAAATATATATGATATAATATATCTCACAATCAACCTATGGGAAGAACAGAGTATTATACTAAACATTATCTAATGTCACCTGAAATACAAGCTTCCACTTCCTATACAAGTTATCATTTATGATAACAATAATACAAAAGAGATATATTGATTACTTCATATCATTTGATTAATTCTTTTTGATAAGTAATTAATTAATCATTACTTATCTATTTCACATTATTACATAATAAATTCAATTTCACTAAATTACATCATCAAAGTAATGTCTATTACCTTCTCGAATACATCCAAACCAAAGACTCGGTTTATAAATATTAATATATTATAAAATATTCATTCCAACATCTAAAAACCACATGGGTTAAACATTTATTGATACAGTATTTTCATCATTACATATCCTAATACTATGGGAAAACCACCCTAAGCTACCATAATGTGAAAAAATGCAACCAACCACCTCTAAATTCATGATGAAATTGGAAATGGATTACTTATAAAGAATGAATATTATACATTGACCACTAAATATATTCATATGTAAGAATAACATATCCCATCATCTCATCAATGGGTAATCCCCTAATTAACACTTTCTATCACCTATGATTCCATCCTTGAAATACATATGTATATATAGATTCATCTCTCCATCAAATGAGTCATCTGTTATCACATCATCCAGGCCTCCTGATCTAAATATCAAGATAGGTATGAGGAGACATACCTGGATGACGTATCATCCTCGCATCCCCAACCCAAATCAAAATATCCCTCCAGGATCAACCATACAGGAACATCACAATGCAACAAGAACAACAAAAATACAACAAGGAAAAATTTCCCCCAAAAAAATTCTCTAAGACATCTCATCGAATGGATATCACAGGGATCCAAAAAAAAACTCATGGACTTCAGAAGAAAATGGACGTCATATGACCAAGAAAAATACATTATTATCATCAAACAAATGGTTCTTATTCCATGTACAACTAACTGATTCATTAATTAATAGGATCCATAACCAACCAACCTTATTCATCAAGTAATAACAAGATATGAAAAATTAGTATATATTTAATTTATCATTAATTTATTACATTAATAATATTCATTAACATGCTTCATATTATTTATAAATTCTAATAATAATAATGGAGATAAATTCAATAATACATGAAATTTACTCAATTTGATTTTCTTAAAATTTAAATTAAAAAATATACAAAAATAAATATTATATTTTATAATAGAATTATTTATTATTAAATATTTTATCTACATTATTTAAATACATCTAAAATAAATATATACATATAAGTAATTAACATTTATTAAATTATCCAAAAAACATCATCTAATATGCAATCATTGTATAATGAAACAACAATGACATGAAATCACTATTTAATTTCTTATTCTAATTCAAATATGATTATGTTAGTAACAATTACATCCAAGGGAATAACGAATACCAAAAATTTTATTTATCATAAATAAAATAGAAACCATGATTCACCTATAACAAAATCATTCTATATTCATCACACAAGAACGAACCATGTTATGGAACACTAATCTCTTCTCCCAAAAGAGTTGAATCCATCCAAAGAATCCACATCACCAAATCACTATCAAAAACCATGAAAAATCCTAATAGAAACATTTGAGGTAAAAATACATTTCTTGGTGAGTAGAATGAAAGGAAGATAATTTTTATCAATGGATTTTTTTTGGAAAAAAATGACTAAAATCAATTAAATATGAATATCATTGGTGATTTACATGATGTCTAATCCTATTTCACATTTTAAAATCCTCAAGGTTTTGTTGAAACAGAAAAACACATTGCCTTTTTATTTTTTAAACCCACTAACATACATGTCGTGAACCTACATTTCACAATTCATGATTCAATTTTACATGACATTTAAGGGTTACATGTGGTTTAATCACTATGTCTCTAGATTTCAACTTCCAAAAAACTCCATATTTATTTCAATCCTCCTCTAATCTCCCTAGGCTTTGTAACTCTCGAAGGGATGAACATCAAGTATCAAGTCCCTTACATATGACCTATTTTTTTATATTATATCATATATTAAAATTTTTAATCATTATCTTTTTGTTCCCCTATTTTTAAAAATATTACATGAAGTCACTATCTCTATTTACTGGGTTTATTAGACTTATGTTTCTATTTATGTGGGTTTTAATCCAATTGAGTCAGGTCAATACTAGTTAATGTTATAAAAAAATATATTTTTTTTCATTTTGGGTATCGTGGGATAGTATATTTCTATATAATTTATTTTTAAAACTCATTCAATGATTTGAAAATATATTCCAATTTTATTATTCAAGACATCATGATCATTACATTAATTTAAAATCATTTCTTCCATTGATAAATTTTTATATATGTATTCTCATGTAATTTAACATAACGATCAAATGTATTGATAGTTTAACATTAAATTTACTTTCATGATATGTTTATGTTTTATTTATGTTTTAAATGTTTAATGTATTTGTTTATTTTTTATGGAATATTTTTGTGGATGGCCAAATCCATACAAATCATTTATATTATCTCAACAGCTGTGGTTTTATAATGGATATTTACTTTGTTTTCTTTTATAGAATCCAATAAAAATCTTGGGATTTTATAATTGAAGATAAAAATCAATGAAAATATTTTATTTAATATAAATATATTAAATTTTTGATATGGTACTTTTTTTATCACCCAATTATTTATTTATTTCATAAATATAAAGTTATCTTTTGACCCATATATTACAATATTAATAGTCATTATAACATTCTTAGAGTATAACATCATCCACAATAATCCTTGTCCAAAATCATAGTTAGATATATTAAATTTTATCTATTAGTAACATGTATTAATATAAATATATTCCTCCATGATTAATCTACCTAATAAAGTATTTAAAAAAATCTGTACTGTAAAGGAATCTATATTAGAAGAAAACAAATTTGTTTCATTGATTAGTTTTTTTAATAAATAATATTATCGAATTTTTCAAAAAAAAAACCACTATATACTAGTAAAAATAATCTACATTGACATATTTTTTTCATATATCATCATCTAAATAGTATTTTTCTTCTTGTTTTAAATTAATATATGAGATAATATTTATTTTAATTTACCTAATTTTGTATTATTTTCATCTAGTAAACTATACATCAGTTTTTTTGAATTACCTTTCAATGAAACTTGGAAATTTTATCCATTTTACAATGTCTTAATGATATAATATTGTATTAATGGTGAAAAAATCAATTATAAAATCCATTAAATAAATATGTCAATTATTACATGGACTAAAATTTATCATATGAAATATTTAAAGAATCACATGATTGAGTTTGTAATTATCTTGAGTTTTTTGGGTCTAAAAACAATAATTTTATAGATAATTTTGGGCAGAATAATATCCTATAAACATTTAAAAATATTTTTAATTTTATGGGATATTATTTCTATATATTTTTTAATTTAGTTGTGCTTGAAGTTTTACTTATTTAAGGAATATATATAATAAAAAATTCACATTTTATTATTTCATGGATAAAAATGTAAAGTTGAATAAAAAATACATCTTGAAATAAAAATATTTATTCTAAAGAAGAAATGATTCCATATGGTTTAAATGGATAAAAACTATTATAAATATTGAAAAACAAATTACAATAATTAATTAAATGTAGAAAATTTTGTTTATATATATAGAAAAAATGGAAATTGAATCTTGGAATCTAGAGATAAAATAATGATTGAGAATATTTCATAAATTTATTCCTAAGAGTAAATTTTGAAATAAATTATTTGTAAAACATGTATTATATTAGGGAATATTACCTTGGTTTCCCCTAATGGAATCCAACATATAGTAAATTTTTATTATTATTATTTTGTCTTAATTTATTTATTTCCTATGAATGTAAAAGGTATTTAATTTTTTTATGAAAATAAGTTGTAAAAATATTTAAAAAATATAAATGAAGTATTAAAAAAATCCTTAAAATGATTCAAAAATACATTCCACAATAGACCAAATTTTTTTCTAAAGTAATTCATGTTCTTACTTAATATAGAAACCTATAATTTTAATACATGAATATTACATATTATTTGTTTATTATTCATTAATTTACATAAAAACCAATGCCAAAATCATATATTATTCGATTTATTTGAATTAATGTTTCATAATCAATATTTTCATAAGATATTTATATCATATACGTCCAATTTCATCATAAATAACACCTAATTTAAAATTATGTTAAATATAAACATTCTTCATATCCTTGGAAATGACAACCTGCAAAAGGGCGAGTTAAAATATTAATTAAGGATAAACAAGGGAGATATCAATGACCAAATTAATATAACACGAATATATGTGAATTATAAAATGAAATTAATATTTTAAAATGATAAAATATATATTATTAATCATTATCATGAATAATAGAATAGTAATTGGTAAATCATAAGATAATAAATAGAATTGACTCATGGAACGTGTACGATGATAGAATAATGTTGGAATAAAATAAAATATAATAAAACACACATAATCCAAGGAAATGATTTATTTTTTATTAAATTTATTCATTCAAGACATTTATTTATTATTTTTTCACTCTCAAAACCATCATAGTATTCATGGTTCACTCACAAGGCAATCATAGTGGATAGATTAACTTTTTTAACAAGGTTCACTCCCCATTATTTCCCTATTTATATCAATGGATTTCCATCTTTAACATGTGAACTAGAAGAAATATATAATTATATTCTTTAATGTAAAATTATGAATACTAAACTTATGTGTTCCAAAAAATCATAATACATTCAGCATATCATAACATATAATAATGATTTTCTTTAAAAAAATTCATAATATAACATATTGTGTAAAAAGTAATGATTTATAGGAAAATTTGATCATAGAATAATACATTAAATACATAATGGGTTTCATAAAGATATTTTCCTCACAATCATATAAAATCACAAGATTTAATAACGATAGTTTCATTGAATAATATCCATTGTAAAACATAAGTAACATCTTTAATATCATTTAATATAAAAAATTACTTTAATAGATCACAAATAGAAAATTTCGAAAAGAAAATACCATTAACAAATTATAATATCATATTAAAATAATATTTTTTATAATATATTATTTAAAAAATCAATTTATAATTTAAAAATTAATCATTTAAAATAATCATCAATTCATTGAGTACCCACGGTAGTGGGACATTTGGTTTATGTCATTTAGGTTAAAGAAAACATTACTCTAATACATTTATTAAATATTCAGCTTTTCCGCTTTCAGAATATGAAATGAGGATTCATGTTAAAACATTTACATAAAAATTAAATTATCTCTAAAAAATTTAAACAATCATAGTATAATATGAGAAAAAAATTTCAATACTATTTTAGGAAACATGGATATAGATGAAAATTTTTTCTTTCCCACAAATGATAAATAAAGCTACTTTTTCAAAAAAATATATACATTGATATTATGAGTACATTAAATGACGAATATTAAAGGAAAAAAATTCATTATTGAATGTCACTAGAAGATAAAAAATCATTAGTTTCCTTAGTGTATGTTCATAATATTTAATCATGAAATACATACTCATAAAAATATTGAGAATGTAACACAATACCCAAAACTAAACACAAACATGTTTCAAAATATACCTTAATTACTACAAAATTAAAATTTTATTTTATTTTATTTCTATAATTTAATCAAGTAATAACTTATAGAATCATTAATTATCTATATTTAAAATTTCAAAAAACATTTATCAATTATTATTTTTTAAATTAATCATTTCTTTGAGTAATAAATTTCATTTTTTTATAACAATATCCATTAGCAGGATTCAATATGTGTATATTGAACATGTTTACATTATATATATGATATTAATGATGATATATGAATCATATATATTATTTATGTCTTTATATAGATATATATGTAGAATTTATAAATAGAAATATGAATTACATGGTCCAAGGAGTTGGTTGGAGATATATACATAGGAATGTAGTTTTCCCTATTAAATTTAGGGAATAAAAAATATGAAAATAATATTACCCATTTAAATAATAATTTTTTATCTTATATATATCATTATTATTTATATAATCTATCTATTTAACCATCGATGTAAATTGGAAATGAAAAATGATATGCATTCCGTCTTGGTGGTAGTAGTACACATGCATGCACATGCGACATTATCAATTTTCAACATTTTAAAAGGTAATTAGAAATACAAGTTATTTCATTCAAATTTTTTATTTATTTAATAAATATAATATATAAAAAATTAACCCATCTTAATAACCATGCATATAAAATGAGATAAAAAACATTATTTATTTATCTACAAGGACATGGTAAGACTTATATATGCATAATAAAAACATTCACATCCCATTAGATATGAAATAGGGTGGATAATTTTAATTTAATAAGCATAGTAAAATTTAATTATATTTTTTAAAATGGGTTTTCATTTTTCAGATATGTACTATTAATTTTGTAGGGGTATCATAATGAACAAAATAAATTGATCTATTTATATAATTTTCAACTCATTGAATGAGCATGTATAGATCTCCTCTTATGGAAAAAATGGTTGGTATTTTATAGAGGACCTAAACACTATAATGTTATTGGGATGTTAAAAATATAATTTTCTAGGGTTTGATTGAGATAGAAGGCTCATTTTTGTTTATATAATATAAAGGAGGTGTTCCATTTTATAATGGATGGAGAAGACACATGTTGAATTTTAAAAAAAACAAAATATAAAAAATTAAGTCTCATTAAAAAATTCCACTATATAGACATTAATTCTAATAAAAATAGACTAGTTTAATTAAATTTTTTTGGTGTTATTTTAAACCATTATTTTTTTAATGACCCCTTGATTATTAATTTTTCTTACTTGCGGTAACAACTATTGAAATCATAAAATATTATGAATTTGACATCAAATGAATAAATTAATCATAAATAGACCATATATGATATGTTTATATATATTCTCTAAACTTTTAACATGATATGTTTTTTATAAAATTTAAATCATTTAATAAAATAATATATATTTTGAAATATAAATAATAATAATTTTGGCCGTTTTCAAATGGATTTAATTAAATTACAGGATGAAGAAAATAAAATTCTAATATAATCATAAAAAACATCCATATAAATTACAATTTATCAAAAAAAATAATGTAATGAAATAATTCAGCCATTTTATATTACTCTTAATATTTTAAAAAACATCTATTTTATTTCTTCATGATTTGAAAAAATATTATGTTGTTGTTCTGTATGCATTTATGGTAATAATGAAATTACTAAAAATAATAAAAAAAATCAATCATATTTTTTTCATTATACATATAATAAAAATAAAAAATCATTCAGATTATATTTTTTTTCTTATATTTACGCACAATAAATAAATAAATAAAAGAGTGAGATGATTTTTATTTTCTTTCTGAAAAATAATATACATGTCATTTTCGTGGAAAATGTCCTTCAAAAACATAAATACATTGAATATTGTGATAATAGTATAATTTAATCGACCCAATATTATTTATTATGAAACAAGAGTGAGCATAATACCTTATAATAACTTATGAAAAACTGATATTAAATTTACACATGAAAAATTGATTTCACATTTACTATTCTTAATCTTAAAATTAAAATAGTCCTATTTATAAAAAATTTATATATTGATTGTAAATATGGTATCATTTTTTCTCAAAAATATATTTACATGTTGGATAAATTAATTTTAATATAGGTGGAATAAATTAAATCAGAACAATCTTCTTTTAAAAAAATGATATTATAATTAAACTGGATTTATTACTATCCCATAACGAGAGAAAATATTTAATGAATGTAATAATACATTATTGATAATATTATATTTAAATTTATTTATAATAATTATCATATATGGATTAATATAATTTATTATCAAAGAGATATATTGGATGCATGAAAACATTTTTTTAGAGAATCATCTCTATTTTTTTCAAATTTTTTACATTGATTTGTAATTAATGTATAAAAAATGAATTAAAATTAAAAAAAATATAAACCATAAAATTTATATTATTTTTGTAATGTTATTCACATCCCACTTATCTGATTGTTGACTAATAAATTTCACATTAATTAATAATATTTTAATAGTATATTGTAGTTTTTTTATTCTTAGTTTATCATATATCACAGTCAATCAAATTAATTAATGATGTTATAAAATATATAAATATAAAATATGAAGGTGTTACAATGTTAAACAATTAAAATATTTTCACCCTTGAATTTATGTCATCATAATATAACCATATGACCATTTTATTTTATCATTACATCATCTGGTTCCCATGTATCGTTTTAAAATTTATTTTTCATCAAGATAACTTTTAATAGGTAGGTAGTATTATTTCATAGAACATGATCAATATTATCAATAATTACAGCCATTTTTTATTTATAAGATAGATCATGCATCATTGGTACAATCTTTGAGTTTAGTATAGTTGATGGATCTAGTATATGAACCATCATTAAAGAAAAATCAACATTATTGTGATCATTAGAGCGGTTAAGTGTATGTACCAAGAGATAAAAACCTGTCCATACATGGTCAAGAATATCAATGAAAAAAAATTAACCAAGTCATAATATTCCATTATATCTTAATCTCATATACTTATTCAATGGATAAATATATAGAATGACCTTCTAACCAAATGCAAACTGTATATCTCACAGATTATTTTTTTATAACATTTCTATTAACTCTAGAATTCTTTGATGAAATATTAAATAGATAAGATTTTATCATCCCTTTCAACTACTTCCTCAAATCCAAACTAATTTTTTTATTATGATTCATTATAGAACAATGGATTCATAAATGTTTTTCCATATAGGGATTCAAAAGTATCCATGTAAAATCTCCAAATGAATGATATTGTAGTATGAATACCAAACCAGGGGAAGTGGATGATACAAAAAATATTTAAATCAATCGAAAAATTTCTCATAATATCCTGTACGGTTTTACTTTTTCTCTAACACTAATCTAGTATATTAAAAAGATATGTCACACTAAAGAAGAACACTCTGTTTAGATCCTACTAAAGACCTATCCCAACATCAACCTAAACCATAGATCCTAATAAATTACATGAGAATGTGGTATCCATGAATACATTGTAGCTTTATAATGTATATAATGGAATTATTATACATTGGGAAATAATTTCAATTGTAAATAATTGTGATGTCCTGATAAGGTAATTGATAATAACCCCTATAGAATTATGGCCTTTAGACTATTCAATGATTCTGATAACAAAAACATTAGTGGTGTTCTCCCAATACTATTTTGGAATGTTAAATGCTTATACCATTTATTTTATTAACATATTAAAAACATTTTATTTAATCCCTTGAATTATTTTATTTTGAGAAGTTCATAATTGGTGTGAAATATTATTGTGTTAATATTAAATATATTTTTTCAGCATTAGTTGAATTAATCCAAATTCAGGTATGTTTAATCCTGGATTTGTAACTCTCATTATAATTAACAAAATTATTTGATTATTTTTTATTATGTCTCCTTATTCAATATCTATAATATCAATAGAATGAATCCTTGTCCAATTCAGCCATTTGAAGTTTCATATGACCCACATAAGAGGGCCCAAGGAATTAGTAAAGAAGCTAGACCAGCCTTGAATATAGAATTTCATTCTTAAATTCTGATGGACAAATAATTTTATTCATCTCCATAATTTGGCTTCGAATAATGTTCATGTTTGAAAAAAATTTCACATCCCAAATCAATGAATAAGAGGCCAATCTAATGTTTTAAAATCCAGACCACCATTTTGTCTGGGAATTGAAATTAGCACTCCATTATTTATTTTTCTTCTAAAAAAGACATTCATTAGAACTTTTTTTTTGTGATAGATAATATATATGTTTCCTAATATTTTTAATAATGTGTTTTTATTTTAGGGAATCGTCCTATTCACAAATCCATTCACATTCCAGTCTTCTAAAATATGGTGGTAAAAATATACCTTTTGGAATTGTTTAACCACAAAACTATAAAATTTTCTCATTTAGTCTAATGGAACCCAATATTAATATAATACAGAAAAAATGTATATACAAAACCTATAATAATATGATATTACGTGATTTGGCTTTCTGGATGGTCCAATATTCGATCCATGTGAAGGGACAAATTTAGAATGAAAATATTCATTCTCCTTGTGCTATAAAAACATCCCCCTACACCCTTTGAAAGGAGGTGGAATTTCAAGACATATAGGGGAGGTTCGACATGATTATAGATTTTGTAATGTCTTGGGGGTAATTACCATTATCAATATTCAACATGATATACCTCTCCTCCACTTATATTTTTTTTCAATGGTTTTTGCGTAATCATTTATCAATTTCTTTAATATTTTATTAAAAGTTTATTCTTAATATTCTATTTTAATTATCCAACCACTGTTCTTAAAAATTAATTATCTTAAAATAATTTATATAAATTTTAATCCCCTTCCCTTATTCCTCTTTCCTTCAGAACAATTTGTTATTTTACCTCAATTCACATTTCATGTGTGTCTTCGACTTGAAACTTTTATCTTGTTCTAATCTTTTTATTTCAATTTAAAACCATCACCATAATAATTCTAACAAGATTAATAACCATTTTAATTATTGATTAATCCTACCATTTTGATGAGCCATAATTTCAGGATATTATGTGAATAAGTTCTTTAACTCGTTGAGTATTCTTTCGGTTAACATTGATTATATAGAACATAATATGTCAGGGATTAATGACATGTTTTGTTTAGGATGGGTAATATTTGTTTTATTGGAACCACAAATACACAACCATAAACATATTTGTATTGATATTAAAACCCTTATTGTGTTATGTCGTGGATTAATTCTTTAATACATGGGTATACAGATAAAAGTTATCTTGTGATGTGAGGGTAAATTTAATGCAATATAAATCAAATATCAATGATATCATAAGCTTTAATCCCAAATAATTAACTCACCTTAATCATTATAAAATTTATAAATCAATCTAAATCAATGATTCATTTCATTCTAGCTTAACAAACAACCCCCCCCCCCCATTAAAATGAAAAATCACAAAAAACAATCGACTATTAGAAAGTATCACCATCGAGGATTCGACCCAAGTGCCGCTGTACACATTTGCAGAGAACCAGGCCCTTGAATGGTTGATATAAATCAATTGGCAATGTTTCAATTGATATTTTTGTGAGGGTTTAACTATTTCAAGTTGGTATTTTTTTATTTTTGAAAATGAGTTAAAAAACTATGCAATAATAAAATATAAAAAAATACAAAGTAAATCCCGCATTCTCAAAAAAATCATTAATGGAATAAAAAAATGAAAACCCTTTTCCCCCATCATTCCCCAACATAATCAAATGCCCTAAATCCAACCAACAATGCATCAAATTTTTTTGACCTAAAAATTTAGGGAACTCTTCCCAAACATAATAAGGGATGTTAGGAATAATAAAATAACACAACAACCATTCAATATCCAACCAATTGTTCTTGATATGGACAATTCTAGGGAAAACCCTAAGAGAACATGTTTCCCCTTATGTGAATTACCAAACCCATGGTATAAAATATATATATAGAGGCTGATTTCGATCTCAAATTAGGTTTAATTCGTCTTCTACATCATTTCCATGGGTAGGTTGGTGAGGATAATCTTCTTATCCTAAAAGAATTATAAGTGGAGTGATCTATAATGAATCCTGAAGGGATTTCTAAAGAACAATTCAAACATCAAGGATTCCCATTCTACATAGCTAACTCTACAATGTAATTTCCCTACTACCTCCTTCCTACTTCCATTACCACATGAAATGATGTGAAGCGACTCTAGTTAGAAAATTTATATCCTTCTTATTGTACCACTTATAACCAATATAAAATAAGTGTTATGTGTTTATTCCCTAATGAATCACTCCATGTGTTTTGGGAGAGGTTCAAAAAGCCTGTTGCAAGCTTACCACACCAGTAAATTCCTAACCAACTATAGATCCAAAAATTTTATTAGAGGTAATTGGACCTGGGGAGAACTCTCGTTCATTCTATAAGTGGAGTTTATCATGTTCACAACACTCTTATAGATTCATAATATCTCATAATAAATATATTTTCACACACACAAAAAATTCCATACTCGAGAACATTCTCAAATGAAAAAATTCCAAGGCAATCAATATATTGAGCCAAATATGATCACTTGGTGGATGGGCGATCTTACATGTCTTTTAAGATAACTATAGGTGGTTTCTGATGCCCCAACCTCATCTTTTCCACAATCTACGATCCATTTACCTATTACGAATTGTGTAATCTATATCTCACCTAATCATCAAACTGACACATGTCCACAACTTCAATAGGATCCAACATATTCTACCAGACCAATGTGGCACAATGCATCAAATGGTCATTATCACACCAACACAACATATTCAGGTTAATTCATTAGAAACATCTACCAACCCCACACTAATCCATTCTGTTTGACCTATAACCATGAATTAAGGTATGGTAATCCCATTTCTCATCCCCCTCAGTTCCCTCCCCAAAATCAAACCAAATCCAATATGGCCAAGTTGATGATAACATACCACAATCTTATCCTATTTATTATCATCCTCAATAGATCAATAATACTCTTTCTCCTCCTATATTCCCCAATCCAAATGAGCCTTCTAAATTCCAAAAGAAAATAAATCACTTTCCCAAGAACCCAAATCAAGTTAATCCTAATATTGGACACTATTCTTCCTAGAAACCATTTTAATGAATTTTGGAATATCATGCCTCCTTCACTCATTCTATCTTAAAAACATGGAAACCAAAATTGGTCAACTTATATCCCTCCTTAGAAAGCTGCAAACATCCAATTCTTCCAAACTCCCAACTCAACAGTTACCAAACCAAAATGGTAATTTTTGTGCAATTTCACTTAGTTTGGGAAAACTAATATACAAGAACCATTATGGATACTCAAATGTTCCTTGGTTTGATGATAATTAAATTTAATAGAAAAAAATCCAGAAAATGAACCAGAAGATACTCCCTCACCATATTTTATTCATCCAATGAAATTAATTATTTTTCCTTCAATTGTTTAGAAGCTATGAAAATCCATTAAACTTAGTCATGAAATGATAGAAATATTTAGATTTGTTGGTGTAAAAATTCCCTTTTTAGATGTCATCAAACAATTGCTATGTATTCCATGTTTCTTAAGGATCTCTCAACTCATAATAGACATTCTAAAAAAAGTGAGACGGTATAATCCCAATAGTCATTACATATGAAGTGTATTGATACTAGGACCATTACAATTCAATTCTAGATAAGAATCTCAATCATAAATGATACACTCATAGAATAAGGAGCCTCAATAAATTTCAGGCCTAAATCCATTTTCTCTTACCCTGGTCTAGGTCCCATAAACACAATTGGTGTTGTAATCTAGTTATATAATCAACGAATAACCATTCTTGAGAGAATAATTAGGGATTAACTTATCTATGTTAATGATATTATCATCCCATATTATTTTATGTATTTGACATGGAAGGTGAGACGAACTCATCTCGATATCCCCTAATTCTATGTAGTTCGCTCCTTCTAACAACAAGATCTATTATGGATGTCCACTCAGGAATCATATCCCCATAATTTGGTGAAAAAATAGTCATGTTCAATAACATTCATGTCATGTTATACCCATCAAAGTATCACATTTCATTCTCAATCCATGCTTCTGAGAAATCTTTAAATATTTAATTGAACCACATTCCATCTTGTTGATCATGTTTTTATGAGAGAGTAGACATTCATATTTTTACGATGATTAACCATGCCCTAAATTGGGAAGTTGATGTTTACCTATCAATGGGAAACTCTATCAATCTATTGGATCCTAAAAACTCCCCGGAATCCCATCTCAACTCTGATCTCTAATGTTCAAACATGTATTGTATTAAGAATAATTAATCAAGTCCTACAGAATGAACATCCACTATTTCTATGTTTTCAATCCCAAAAATTAAATATGAGAATTATTTGAAATTACTTCCTGCACACCTAAAATATTCATTCATTTTCCATTATCCCTATTATCGCATAATTTATTCTAACACACTTAATAATATCAAGGAGTGTAAATTTGTTCATTTGATTGAGGAAAAAATGGCCTCAAGTAGGAACCAATATGACATACCAGGAATCAACCCCAACCATTTCATGCATCAAATTCATATTGTGGAATCAACCAAATCTATCAGACAACTACAAAGAAGAATCAAGCCACAAATCATTGAGGTAGCTATAAAAGATATTACCATGATTCTTGAAGCTGGTATTAATTAACCAATTTCTGATAGTGAATGATTTATTCATACTCATGTGGTACCTTAGAAGGGTGGGACATATGTTGTCACAAATGAACATATGGAGGTAGTCACAACTTGGGTGAAAAACAACTGGCGTGTATGCATCAATAATCATAAATTGAATTATGAAACAGGAAATTATCACTACCATCTTCCCTTACTTGATCAAATGATAGAAAAACTATCTAGTATGTCACATTATTTATTTCTTTATGGATACAGTGTCTACTTAAAAACCCCAATAGCATTCCATGACAATGAAAAGACTACATTCACATGCCCCTTGGGAGAATATTCATATAGAAGAATGAATTTTGGAATTTTAAATGCTCCTGATATTTTATAGAGGTGAATGATGAATATCTTTTCTGAATTCATTGATAATTGTATGGAGGTATTAATGGAAGACTTTACCGATTATGATAAGTAATTTGAGTCCTTCCTTCATTAACTCTCTATAGTACTTCAAAATTTTATAAAATGTCAACTTGTGCTAAATTATGAAAAATGAAACTTCATTATTAATAATGGGATATTTATATGGAACATAATTTCTGAAGATGGTATTAAAGTTGATCCTTCAAAAATTGAATTGATCCAATATCTTCATGAACCAAAAATGGTTTTACAAATCCATTAATTCCTTAGTCATGATGGTTTCTATCTATGATTTATTTAGAAGATCTATAAAATTTACCTCCCACTCACATGGATACTCAAAAACTATTTTAAAATCCATTTCGATGAGGCTTGTAAGAGAGCCTTCATTGAACTAAAACAGTTCTCACAACTTCCCAAATAATCCAAAACCTAGATTGTTTATTACCCTTTCAATTGACGTGGGATTCTTATGATAGGTCTATTGGGTCAGTTCTTGGACAGATAAGAGAAAAATTACTCATGTAACATATTATGAATCAAAAAATGGATGGAACTAAATCTCACTATACTGTGACTGAATAGAAAATTTTAGAAGTGGTTTTTTTGGTAGATTAATTTTGGCCCAATCTCTTTGGTGAAAAAAAATCATCTTCTTCACATACTATTCAGCTAATAAGTTCTTACTCAAGTAAATTGATACCAACCCTTGGATTATAATATGGATCATGCATCTCCAAGTGTTTGAAATTGTGTTTAATGACTATGCTAGAATAGAAAACCCTATGGCTAATCACCTGAGTAGAATTGCTAATTATTCTAATTCTGAAAAAATTGTTCATTAATTCCCAATTGAGATCCTCTCATCAATCATTCCAATGTTACCATGGTTTTCACTGATTGTATACTAATTTTTTTGTATTTTCCAAAAAAAAATCAATAGAAAAATAAATAAAGATTAAAAGTGATTCTAAAATCATTTTTTGAGTGATAATAATCATTATAAAATATGGGCCTTGTTGGTAATTATGAGTTGTCATGATGAAGATGAACATTCCTCCATAATGGAAATTTTTTACTCAATGCCTACTAGTGGAGACTTTGGACCACAATAGACCTCTCTATTGGTCCTTGACTGAGGATTCTTCATGACATCACTATTCAAGTATTCAAATGAGTACTATAAATCAAGTCGCACTTTCCAAATGATTGGACCAATTTGAAAACGAAATAAAATCCCCCCTAAGATTATAATATTCATTGAGATCATAGATGTTTTTGGAATTGATTTCATGGGACCATATCCCCCTTTCAATGGATTCTCATATATTCTTATAGCTAGAGATTATGTTTTTAGGTGGGTCAAGGCCAAACCAACTAGAAAAGATGATTCATATACTCTTAGTTAGTTCTTAATAACCCACATTTTCCACTAGTTTGGAAAACTATGTTCCATGATAATTTACTTAGGAACTTATTTCATTTATCAGACCATGGAATATATTTTTAATAATAATGGAGTTGTACGTAAAACATCAAATTTATATCAACCCCAAACAAATCATGTGGATGATCTTTCGAATAGAGAAGTGAAAAGAGTACAAAAAGAATATTTTAATACCCACTAGAAAAGACTGGTCTGACAAACATGGTGAAGTGCATTGGGCTTACTGGGCTGACTATAAACACCCATTGGGATGTCCCCTTTTAGGATATTTTTTGGAAAATCATTTCATTTAACTATTGAAATCCAACATATGTCATTTTGGGTAGTTAGAACATGTAATTTGAATTTTGAAAAATTATTTGTAGAGATATTGCTACAATTAAATGAATTTGAGGATATTCGACATAATTTCATTGAGAATTTCAATCTCTACTAAGAAAATTACATTGTACACCATGAAAAACATATCCCACTAAAGGTATTTCAAAATGTGGAAATGGTAATTCTCTTCACTTCTCGAATTTCCCTTCACCCAAATTAGCTTAATTCTTATTGGAAAGACCCTTTATTATTACTAATGTTTACCTTATTAGTGAAGATCAAGTCCAATACCCCTATTCTAAAATAACATTCATGGTTAAAGGACATTGGATAAATTATCACAAGGAGAGGGTATTTATCCCAAGAACCATATCAACATCCTTCATATCCATAACTTCTATATTAAACCCACCATGGGATAGGGATGACACATAACAAATCAAAACCTAGGAAACAACATTATCATTAACTCTCTATCTATTCCTATCTCTCCCTATTTTCTCATCATCATATATCTTTCATTTTTTACTACATCCTTCATCAAACACTGTCTTTTTTCTATTTCTATGTTATGAGGGTGTGTAATTAAAAAACACCAAAACAAAAAGTTTCATAATTATCACCATCCATTTTTGAAATTTTCTCCAAAAACATCGGGGAGTAAAGAAGACATATTTTCGTCTTAATAATTATGTATTTTCATCATGAAGTAGTATAAAGAACATTGTTTCAAAACGAAGAAATTTACATTGCTCAGTTTTAGATGTGGAAAATATTTTTTCCCCAACTATGAGGAAAAAAATTAGAATCCACACTATGGTCACTTATGAACATATTTTCATTTTTTTTTCAATTTTCACCCCCTGAATGTGAGTCTAGATTTTATGGACCATCGAGTTGATTTTCCTACATTGATGTTCTTGAATTTTACAGAGGCATTTTTTGAACCTCATGAGAATCAAAATATCCATACAACATCCCATTAACCATACATTAATCCTACTTTTGAAATCCCCTTAAAGAGTATGATAATTATTTGTTTGATAACCACATTTAAATACCAATACATTGTCCCACCCATCATCTACATAGTATTATATTGCATAATTAGTTGAAATTATAGTGTATAAGGAAAGGGTTTTATTTTGTCTTCCATTTCATTGATTATCAATGTGTTGGAATATGCTTGGGGACACAAATCCATTATAGTGTATGGGAGAGGTTTTAATTCTGTGGGTTTTGGGGAATGAACATTAATTTCTGTAAATTATTAAATTTAATTCACAAGTGTTAAAAAAATAAAAAAAAATAAAAACAAAAAAAATTTGTTGTGTCTCAGGATTGTAAAAAATAACTATTCTAAAAACATTAATCTTGTTATATGTAATAAAATTACATTCATGAGGATATCAAACATGGTTTGAGATATGATTGTGAGATCTTTTTCAAGTTCATTTTTGGAAGAAAATGCAATAAAAATGGAAAAATATAAAAAGAACACTTATGTCATTTTGAGAAGTTTTAGGTACTGTGAATATTTCATATTCTTATACACTTCAAATCATCTTACATATTTTTTTTAATAACATATTTGTGACCTTGTAAATATATGTTTCCATTTCCTTCCTTGTTTCCTTTCAAAAAAATTTGTTTTGTTTTACCCATGAATATGATTACCCCTCTTCTCCTCTCTCTTGTACATTAAATTACTATCATCCCATTGACCCTGAAAACCATATTCAAAATCCCTTTTGATTCATCTACAATTTGAGATTGGAAATGGAAACTAATATCTCTTTCAAAACCTATGATTTTATCTTTTTTTAATGTGTGAACCTAAAAAAATACATTTTTAGTATTCTTAGTGCAATAAGTTTTGAGTTCCTGAAATTAAAATTTCTAATTTGATTCTGAAAGAATGTATTTTTTTATATATCCACTCGGTAATTTTTTTGGGAGAATCAAATATATATGAGTGAAATGGTCTAAACACTCCTGATTAGGGAGAAAAACAATTTTATGTTGGATGCCATGTGAGAATGAGTTTATATTTTATTATATTTGTTTTAAATGAAAAAAATGGACAAGATTAAGTTTCGGGGTGTTAATGTTATTAACATATTAGTGACATTTTATTTACACCTGTAGATGCCGAAAAAAATATCCAGTCTGAGAAAATTATTCTTTTTGGACAAGGTGAAGTTATATTTCGACCCGGTGATGCATTCCGGAAGGTCGAGATAATCCATGTGAAAAAATACTAGAGGTTAACAAAAAAACTTCTCCTTGTGTGGAAATCTACAGGATTCGAGGAAATTTTCATTGCCGGTGCCAAAATGATTGGCACTACCGTCACGGTAAGCAATACTCCCCCCCAAGCCCCCAGTGTGCTTTCCTTTGTGCCGGCCTCCCGGCGTGCATTCCTTGGTGTCGGCCTCTCTGCACGCATTCCTTCACACTGGCCTCTTGGCGCACATTTCATAGTGTCAGCCTCCATGTTTGCAATCCTATGCGCCAGTGACCCATCACACAATCCTTCATGTCGTCCGACTTCTCTGTGGATTCCTAGACCCTGAACGCCTATAAATAGAAGGTCTCTCTTCTACTTTGGGGATGAATAATTTCAACCACCTCTCGTTTATGAAATCAAATTATTCGTCATGTAAAGAAAATTTCATTCATGACTGAGGCTTTTCGCAATAGGTCTCCCCGTGGTCTACCTTCTCACAGGACCACTATAGAAAAACCCTCGCATGAATCCCTTTAAATACATGGTCATTTCCCGCAAACTTTTCCATTTCACCCAATTATTTCCCCTTGCTCACAAACCACATTCCATGCACGTGTTACATTGTGCACAGTTTATTTCGTTGGCGCGTAATTTGTTTCCTTTTCACGAAAAACCTCGGATCACCTTCTTGTGCAACTCTCTCCTATTGTTGGAACACCCAGTCTTTTTCAATCTATGGTTCCAATTTCACATCAAATTGCGTGAAACCCTCTCCAATTAAACGCAAACATTCGGGACCACTCACCCGACCATTTCTGTGCACGTGCTCCATTTGTGCATGACTGTCCCTCTTTACACATGCCTTATTTGGAACGTGTGTGATGTCTCTCTTCCCTACATCACATTCGAGTTCCTCTTGTGGCCAAAATATCTACACCACACCCACTTCTCCTATGAAACCTTATATATTTTCATGATAAAATTTCTAAGTCCCTTGGGTGATGTTTTCTGTTTCATTTCTTTGCCTCATGCTTCTCCTCATAGTTACACTAACAGTTATTGCTTCTTCGCATAGCCATGTTAATGTAGGCCCCTAATGGGATAAACTCTCGACTCCCCCACTCCACAGCATTGATGATGCCTTTTAACCCTCAAGTGAAGGCGGGTATTAGTTATGTATGTCCTATGGGTTCACAGTGAACCCACCTTTTCCGAGCGGCACAACTATAAACTACTAAGTGCCATTGTTTTCAACACATGACATTAAAATGTGACCATGCACCATGTTTTGGGTGTTGGGTTCCCCCACCATATACATTCTGCATTCCCACTGGTCACCACAGGAGTGAGATAATTCCTCACATTGAATGAGATCCTCTTTATCGAAGCGGCATCTGTATGCATGGAAGGGAAACCACCCTGTTGTAGGCCCCTAGCTCCTCCTGTAGGAGGTAACACCCCTACTCCTCCTCTCTTCCTCAGTTCCATGTCCGTCTCCTGCTGGGCATTTCCAACATCCATTCCTCCATCTTGCACTAGGACCCAATGTCCACCACCTAGGTCTTATAACTAGGTGTATGCCCTGGTTTCTTCTTTGGGTTACTAACCATGCGTAATCCCCCATTCTACTTCCCACGAATTAACCATCCACAATGTGACCATCGGGTCTTTGTTTCATCTTGTTTCTCATAACGAACATGAATAACATGGGCTTAGAATAATCAACGACCCTGACATCCCCTCTGGACAGCTTAGTTAGTAATCACCAATAACATTCAGATCTATGTGGACATTTATCTTTGCAAAGGCATGGTACGTAGGATACCTCCCTAAGGTTAAAGCCCAACACCCATCAGTCTCGACAATGTTCACATCGGTTACCACTCCAACCTAAACTACGTGGTCTATGATCCTTACCATGGCTAGGTTCGTAGGATTCCTCCATGAAGTTCAATCCAACCATTCATTGGTTTCGACCCCCCACCCCCTTCGTGTCAGACCACCATCGTCCTGAATGACATTAATCTTTAGTTACCCTTTTTCATCCCACATGATGTTAAATTACATCCCCCTTCTCGAACTACATGGTCATTGTTCCATGTCTCCTAGATAGGGTATGTTGGAAGCCTCTACGATGTTTAACACCATCTAGTGGTAAGCCTTCGTCAACCCAATCCAGTGGTAATCCATAGCCAACCCCATCCAGCCGTAAACCATTGTGACCCCATCCAGCGGTAAGTCGTTGTGACTCCATCCAGCGGTGAGCCATTGTCGACCCCATCCACGGTAATCCATTGTCACCCCATCCAGCGGTAATCCTTTCTTACCACACCCAGTCTTAAGTTGTTGTGTCCCCATATAGTAGTAAGTAGTTGTCAACCCAATCCAGTGGTTAGCCATTGTGACCCCATCTATCAGTAACCCGTTGTCATGTGAACTATGAGGACCTTGATTCCCTACCACATGGATATGTAAGAGGTCTCTTCATGTCTCTATCTGAACCTAACCGTCGTCCTCGAGTCGACTCCATCTCATTCTCCACACAATTCACTTGACCATCCATAATCTATTTTTGTTCTTACACATGATGTAATATCCTGTGGGGATTATTCCACCCCATTCCCCATTCACATCAACAACGATCGTGTAGCAATCGATGTGTTAGCCCCAACATCGAAGTTCCACCCTGGCGTTGCACTCACCTGATCAACTCTAGTCTATGTTTCGATATGTCTGATCTGTCTCCACTAGATGATAAACCTATGGAATATCCTTTGTTAAGCATCTGAAGCACATGAAAATCATTGATACACCCCTATGGCATAAAATTCCCCACATTCGATGTGGGATTCCCCGGGCTTCTGGTCCCTCAAGAAGACCTATAATAATGGGATAAAACCCGGACACCCCATTGTTCTAGCGTCCAGACATTTTACTGATGTCCAACATGACTACTCCAACAACCGAAGGTTGCTACCATAACCGGAACCCTTGGAATGTCCCGACAAAAGAAGTGTAATTAACTAGTTTCCATGATGATATGGCATCAGGACGATTATCATGAACATCGTCTTAATCTATAAGGGAGACCTGGATTAATTGATGAGTTCAGATCAAGAACCCACCATGGAATAACTGACATCCCATCATCCGGTTTCGATAAAGGAGAAAATGTCCCTAAACAAGGAATGGATGTCACCCACCTTTGGAAAGTGGTAATGCGGGGCAACAAAATACGATGTCTTCCTCAAACAGATGGTCACGCACGCACCAGTGAAATAATTGGAAACTTAAATTGTTATCCTGATGTGAATATATTCTCCTGAATATGTATTTTAGTAGTGTTCAAGACATCAGTGGATTAGCGTGTCACCAGATCCCGCTCTCTGGCATCGGGTCCCGCCAAACAAATAGTAGGGAGGGCATGAAACTCAACAGAAGTTGTGGAAATCGAAACATTGGAGATCCTGGTCTGTGATATTGTCAGCATGGATCCATCTTACAAGCCATGGAACAAAAAATGACATTGGGGCATTGGTCATTAATTCCTTTCCTTTCAGCACGTACGTTTTAACCTCACTACTTTATAAGAACCAAGCTGCTTAAGGATCTCGATCACTGCCAGCCCACCAATGCCGGGGTAGGGGAAATTCCAATGAAGCAGTCCTACATGGATCCATATCTTCTGTAACAATCTATATTCCTACGAATGATGGTCACCCACACCCCATATCTCTATTTTAATTTATACTGTGGAGAGTGATCAACGACTGTGTTCGCCGGTACACGGAGGAGGGGATTATCCCAACCAGGGATATGGTCCGCCAGGATCTGGAGGCTTTTCCACCTTGCCACCACTATTGAATCCAAGGGCCACACAGGGAGCCACTACTCCCCACTTCAACATAAAATTGTTTTGGGATCCTCTCCCAGAATGCCTCAACAACTCTCTCCCCTACTCCAACGATGTAAGAGATGTTTGGGACAGCCAGGTTAGGACCCTGATTCAAGGGTCCCCGAGGAGGACTCCAATAGGGACATGCCAGCACTGCTGTCCGTTTCCACAAGACGATGAGTAGGTGACCCAAGCGCCTGCACCGTTGGCCCCAGACCGATTGACCTGACGCCAGCATCGGGCACAGGCTGAGGACACCCGCCATGATGTGTCAGTGTCAGCAACAGATGTGTCTTTGGAAACAACCAACATATATCATCCCCTTATATATGATGAACATGGGAACGCATATACTCGAACTAGATCGGGGCACCAAAAACCCCGCGGGAAAGGTGGGTGGACTCTCTGGGCCACTAGTGCAGGTAACAACAGCTGTCAATATGGAGGCCCTTCCCGTACCACCACCATGGAGAATGCAGGACTTCCCTGCTTCTAGGATCGGCATGGAGGTCCACCTCGTTATACTCTTAGTTTATATTACGGACCTCCCCGCGATGGGCACACCTAGCATGAAGGCCTCTCCCGTGCTAATTCCATCAGTTATAGAGTCATCCCACAAGCGACAAACTACCGGTATGGGGACATTGTGAATCCAGTCAATCTACAGCGTGGGGTCCCTCCCCATGTTCTTACAGAAGCTGGCGAATATCCTCCTCACCTCAGCAACAAGAGGGGTTAGGGCCATCATCTCCTCACCAGCACCCCACACGGATTCCCTACCCATGTTCATCTCAACTAGTATGAGGACCTTCTTCGCACTGGGGTCACCAATGGAAAGTAGCCTTGGGGTCCCACCTGAGCTCAAATGGGCTCATGAAGTTTTTTTACCCACTCCCGCACATCCCACAGACATCTTAACCATATCCCTTTTGATATATTACCGGGTGCTCCTTGTAACTCGACTTTCACGGATGAACGTCTTCCAAGCCCCAGCCCCAGTAAGGACGAAAGTCCTCCTCATGCCAGTAATCTGCCCTACCCTAATAATCCATCATGAGGTTGGATGCTGGGTCATCTCCACCATAAAAGTTACACTAAGAAGATTCAAACTGTGATCAAAATGTCTTGCATCTCAGATTCTGAAGCTAAATATAACCCAATGATGGAACCCTCACCCAGGTCATCAATGTCAAGGGTTGGGGTAGGAACAAGGTGCATCGGCCTACTACTCACAGAATGTGAGGTCCATCAGATTCCCACCTCCCTCCACAGGTATATCCAATAGGATGAAAATTTGTAGAACCCACATGTTACAACCATGAGATCACCCCCATCATTTCCAGAAGCACTCTCTACCTCGATTAGAGATCACAGAGAGCTATTCGAGGTATTAATGGTGGATGATCAACAGTGTTGTCCACCACCACAAGCCCTTGACCACACATCATAAACTGCGGTTGTAAGACTGTCTTGGCATAATGTCGTGGATATGTTACCTCACTTTTCAGAGGATATCCAAAGATTAGGTTGTTTTTTTACTCGCTTGTTGTATTCTCTAACGACCATCCTACCCTCCCAGTGGTCTGCTTCAGTACCATTTCTCGTTCCCCAACTACCTCCAGTTGATGACTGGGGAAATGGTGGGCCATACCCTGAATCCAATCCAAGAATCTTATGGAATATACTAGCTGGGGACCACTTACCAGAGATGTTTTTGCGTGTGGCGGAGCTATATTTCTGTGCACCAGAATCCCTCACACCAGATGTTGTTGAGGTTTTCTAGAAAACCCTCTTGGTGACGCACTTCCTCCTTCGTCACCATTGAGTGTCTTATCCGAAGAGCCAAGCGCATTTTGAGTACATTGGCAAACAATGTTGTCTGGTTGATTTTTCTGCACATCCAGTGGCCCAGTGACCGGAGTCACTAGGTCACCATAGGGCCCTCTAGCAACAATCGTTCAGAGCATCAAGGTACTATGAAATTTTTTCAAAGAGTCTCCCCATCATGTGAAAATCTGTGGCTGGGGGTAATATTTTTCCCTCCTCTTCATTTCTATCCATTGGAAGCCCAACTTTCTATGTGATATCAAGGTCATACCCCAGGGTAGGGCTACGGTCAACATGGACAATCTATCTGAAGAGGAAAATGAGATATATCTCCATGATGGTGACCTCCCCCCTGATGGTGTGCCACAACTATTGGATTTTTTGGGGAGATTTACATGCCCACAGAGGATCCATATGGGTCTCCCCATGCCCACCGAGGCATTAGTCCTCAGCTGGAATCCATGTAAGGGCATGGAACTCCATGGAGCTTTCAAGCCCTCAACAAATATGGCATAGTGCACAAGGTGGATAATGACCCTAATAATGTCGTGTTGCATCAACAACTCACCAAAAAGAAGAAGTTGGATGATGATATCCATGTTGAAAATGTTGCAAAGCGACGACCAGAATATGGGGATCCTAGGCTAGGGTAGGACGGGCAAGCACAACTTCCCCTCGGTGAATTTCATCCAGTTGACCCTGATCATCCTTTTCATACATACATAGTTGAGGCCTATGCCTACGGAAATAGGGCATGGTACGTATCACTAAGTCCTCCTAAAAGGCATAAAAATCCTTGGGATCCAGCTCAGATTCCCCCAGCTGCCCCGAATGTTGCTCGACCAGCCGCTCCATGAGCCGCTCGACCGCCTTATCATGTTGATGAACCCGAAAATGTACTGGTGGTCAAGGATACCCATCATGACAGGAACCCCCACCCAGATGATCCCATGGAAGCACTTATTTCCCGTATCGAGGTTTTAGAGACAGATAGGTGGCACTCTTGCCTAATGGAAAACCATAACCAGCAAGGGTGGATGATATGCCATCAACTATGGGTTTTGGGAATCATAAATTTTCTCCCTTCAATGGTGAATGGGACATGCCACAGTATATAACCCACTTTACCTCATGTTGGGGCCCTATGATGGGAACTTCGGCACAGCAGGAGGCCGCTAAGCTTCGATGTTTTGTGTAGTCATTAGATGGGCCTGCATTTTTTGGGTACAACCTTATCCCAATCAAATCAGTAACCAGCAGGGAGGACCTCTCTAGGCATTTAATCTACCAGTTATGTTCATC
Organism: Viscum album; assembly: GCA_963277665.1. NCBI lineage: Eukaryota > Viridiplantae > Streptophyta > Magnoliopsida > Santalales > Viscaceae > Viscum > Viscum album. The sequence goes on along the minus strand of OY728128.1, from coordinate 150,045,623 downwards.
CACGCAGAAGTAGATTATCGCAGACCTCTTCAACTACAATAAGAGGACTTATGAGTACCTCACCGACTTTGTCGCCCAGTGGAAAGGAATCACATATTCACTTGAAATGTCGCAGACTCATGATAAATTGTTTTCAATGTGCATAGGGATCATTACGAAGGATTGGGTCCCCTATATGGTCAACTAGAACTATCCAGGGTGATTTAGAGACTTCTCTGATAAGGCTTAGTGCCTAGAAGAAGCTTTACATCAGGCCAAGCAGGCGCGTCTGTTACCACTGTGATCCCCTTGAAAAGGTACGCCAGTGTCGAGCCTGCCATTGTGGCCCAAATAGAGGCCCCCCTGGAGATCGGTGTTGTTTCTAGTAGAGCCACCTCTATATGATCATAGAGGAACTCTACCTCAGGTCCAACCATCTTCCCAGCAGCGCCCACCTCAATATTTGTAGCTTCCCCGGTGCAATGCACTACTACCATCCAAGCGGGATAACCAAGATCCACCTCCTCAACATGCTCCTACAGCCCCTCTTCATGGCCAGGCTCCAAGGGACCCCTATCTTAATAGTACAAACTAGAACTACTGATTCAATGAGACATAGGTCCCTTGATACTTTCGCAGTGCATTGGAGCAAGTGATCCTACATTTTCCTGAGTGTTGAAGACTGGAAGAGGAAAACATCACTGATCAACCTTTTTACTTCCCCTACAATCGGATCATGGGGAACACTCTAAAGAAGTGAAAATTGTTTAAATACTGGATTCAAGACCATGTAGATAACAACATTGTCCATTTAGGCCCGACTCTGGCACATGTGGCATGTGTCATCATAAGTCCAGACAACAGCAGCGACATTGAGGGCATGTGGCATAGTTTTCAAGTCACATATCCTATAATTATGATGACAGGATTCCTTCCAAGATAGTTTCCCACACCCATGGTGTCATCCAAGAATTCCTAAATCAGCCAGATCCTTTAGAAGCTGCGGCCACCACTTCTGCATCATCATCTAACCTGACCACTTCCCAGAACTACAAACACTGGCGACACAAGTGAAAGATAATTCCCCGACAATGCCATCATCACCCCATACTCTTGGTGATTTCATTCCCTTAGATATGGAAAACCCTCCCAGAATCCTTCCAATAGTGTATGACTCTTCGAATGACTGTCAGATGTGTGCCTCGGTTAACACCATAGAGAGGGTAAATCCCTACGTGATTCCAGATGAAGAGGAGCGCCCGATGGATCATCCCAACATCTCTAGTCATCTCCAGCATCAATGATGTCGTGGCTATCATAGCCATCAGAGAACCATGATCAACACTTCTAGCTAGGCTGTGTGTGCTACTGAAACCAGACAACAAGAATAGTCGAAATCTCAACATGCGCGGCCTTCTCATTTGTTAGTATGAGGCCCGCCTTTGTCGTCGTTCCTATTGATAGACCAGGTTGAGCTACCCCAACCATGCTTCGACTAGCCACACCCTGATACAAGCTAGTCTTAGTTTCCTGGACCTTATCGGGTAGTCACCCCGCATGCCTCGACTAGTGGGCAGCGGGATGTTCCCAGTACCAGTCAGTCGTCGTTCCAGTCAGTAGGACCCACCATACCGCTTATCATATAAGGAAATCCTAAAAGAATAATTTCATGCCTGGTGTTGAAGTAAGATGTTCTTAGGCATAAATATATAATTTCAGAAAGACTTTCCATCCTTTATGCCCTCCTCCAATTATCAGATAGGCATGAAGTCATCATTGAAGCTTTAAGTATCCCACCCAGTTTGAGATGGAAGTAGAAACCGCAAAATCCTTTAATGCTGAAGCAGTCAAGAATTCTGATTACAACGACATCATCTCGTTCTCTGGATGAGATGAAGGCTCCCCCATACAGGGTAACATTCACCCCATGTACATCACCGTCCAGTTCAATTAAGTGGAGTTTCATCACTGTCTTGTCATCATGAGAACTAGAATTAACCTTATCCCGACTTTAACACTATGAATGATGGGAATTTTTGAAGATGATTTGAGTCCCTCTGACCTAAGAATCCATGGTTATGGCAGGATGGAATAGACATTAGTCGGTAATATCCGCTTGAAGACCTAGTTTAGTGGCCCATATACCAGCACCAAATTTATGGTAGTCTCTCAGGAAACTGCCTACAATGCATTGATGGGAATTCCATGGAACCACCTTCATGCAGCAGTTACCTCATCATATAACTAGATCCTCATGTACTCCCTTAATTTTCAAGTTGGCATGCTTTAAGTTTATGTTTATCCCTTTTCCTATTGTGAAGCCCACTAGCCAGATTCCAACTACTACAAGAGCAAGGACATGCTGATTAAGACTAATGAAGTCGAGCATGATGCGACTACGACCGACCCGTGGATAGATCTAGATGATTTTTAGGTCTTTCCCATTCATCAATTGAAGGATACGACCCCAAACATGGGACAATGCTTTGTTGTTTCTGAGACAAGGTGGATCACATTTCCAGGGCTAAGTGATATGGGAATATCACCACGTACTTCTACACAAATCAAGCTCAGGTGATCCCAAAGCCTCCTAACCCCTTAAGGTATCGGGATTTACACCCACTGAAAATGGAAATAATTTATACTTTCTTTTTCTGTCAGTCTAGAATTAACCAACTCAAGATGACGTGCCACAATTTCTTCACCATCATCAAGTGTGGCCCCATGGGCTGAATGCCATATGGGATCAGATCAATAGCCTTCATCACTATGGTTTCGGTAGCACAAGATTCCTATAATGCAGTGACCACTACCACGGAGGTTGGTACCAGCCTTTTATCAGGATCTATTGTCTCATAAGAAGCTCCCCCCGCCGGGGATTTCCCCTCTATAAGTGAAGAGGTAGATTGTGAGGATACTCCTACCACCTTTTAAGAGCGCGTCCTTGCCACAGTATATGAGTTGGTATAGGTGAACCTCGGTAGCGAGGCAGACCCAAGACCCACATTTATTAGTGGTTTCATGCCCCGTTAGGAGAAAAAGTAGTAAACAAACTTCCTGAAACAACACCCTGATGTATTTGTCTAGAGTTATGATGAGATTCCAGGACTAGATCCCCATGTAGTCATCCAACTACACTGTCTCCCTGGAAATCATCATGTGTTCAAGAAGCCTCCCAGAAAGATGCACCCATATCTTGGGGATATGATAGAGGTTGAAGTTGATAAGCACATAAGATCCAATTTCATTACAGAGGTCCAGTACCCCTAATGGCTATCAAACATTTTGCCGGTAAGGAAGAGGAACAGAAAGATCAGAGTCTGCATTGACTTTTAGGATCTCAACTGTCACTGACTGAAGGATGATTTTACCATTCATGTGACGAAGTTGTTGCTTTACACTACACCTAGATTACAAGACCTCTCCTTTATGGATCAGTACACTGGGTACAACCAGATCCGAATGGCCCCCGTGGATGAGGAGTTAATATCCTTTAAGACACTGTAAGGTACTTTTAGTTACCAAGTCATTCCGTTTGTTTTAAAGAATGTGAGTGCCACAAATCAGAAAGCTATGAATCACATATTTAATTTGATCCTTGAAATATTTGTGGAATGTTATGTGGAAGATCTGGTGGTTAAATCTCACCAGTGTCAGGACAATCTTAAAGACCAAGAGAAAGTGTTCAGCATCCTCCATTCCCATCACTAGAAGATTAACCCATTTATGTGTGCCTTTGGGTCACCTCTCGATGGATTCTTGGCTTCGTTGTTAGATAAAGAGGTATTGAGATCAACTTAGTGAAGATCGTGGCCATTATCCAGATGTCTTCTCCAAGAAAATTTTGGGATCATCATGGTTTCTAAGGACACATAGAAAAAAGACATGGATTACACTATGATATTAAGTGGGGTGGGGTTTCACCTTCCTCAAATGTTTATTTAAATTTATTAGTAAACACTCATTTAAATAATAAATAGACCAACCAATGATTTTCAAGGTAATTATTATTGTATCAAAATTAGACTTTATAACGTAAACTTTTTAAAACACCCCCATAAAATTTAAGGTGTGTTACATCTATAAATAAAGATCCAACAATACATTACAATTACTAATTTTTGATAAAATTGTAGAATATAATAAAATTGCTAAAAATTATTCCAATAAAGTAGTCATTAATAATTGTTTTCTGAAAACTATATAAATTAATTATTTTATTTAATAGTATTGAATTAATAACATATTAATTAATAAATGGAATCACTAACACACATAATATATGTATTAAAATTTAAAACCACCCAAACCATTATTTAAAATGTCCTTTAAACATAGTGTTTACATATTATTAAATTAATAATGGGTAGTCATAATTTTCATCATGTATACTAAAAAGATAAGATATGATACTAGAATGAATGATGATAGGTACTAAAGAAAATGTATTTATAATATTTTAATGAATGACTAAAAATATGAAATAATCCATGGAATCTATTTTTCAAAATAATATCAAGTAAAACAATACTATTTTATACAATAAATATATCGAGCAGAAGTCTGGTTCCCGGTTACTATTTTCATTCTATATTCTTCTTTGGGGTATGAATACATGGTCGGGTTGAATTTTGTTTTGATATATTCTCTCGGTAAATTTTTTTGGGAGAATCAAATATATATGAGTGAAATGGTCTAAACCCACTTGATTGGGGAGAAAATTAGTTTTATGTTGGATGGCATGTGAGAATGAGTTTACATGTTTTTATATTTTTTGTAAAATACAAAATGAACAAGGCTAAGTATTGGGGTGTTGAATTTATTAACAAATTATTAACATTCTATTTACACCTATTGACACCGAAAAAACTCTCTAGTCCGAGAAAACATGGCTTTTCAGACAAGACGAAGGTATATTTCGACCCGGCGATGTATTCCGGGACGTCCAAATAATCCACCTGAAAAAATCCTAAATGTTACTGAAAAAACTAATCCTTGTATAGAAATCTACAGGATCTGAGAATAATTTCATCACCGACACACAAATTTTTCACGCCGCCATCCCAGCAAGAAATCCTACCCCCCCCCCCCCTAAGCCCCCATCGTGCTTTTCTTTCTTTTCGGCCTCCTATTTAACACCCCGACCCCTGGTACCCAGATTCGGTGCATTACTTCGTAACATTGGCATGATCACAAAAGATCAAGTCTCGAAAGACCGATTAGTTTAGTAGCCTTGGAAACACTAGATACATTAATAAGTCTGACATTACATAATAAAGTAAAAGAAAACTACTACATATTCTCTTCATATCCACTTATAATATCCTTGCAGGTCATTCATAATATAATTCTTCACATCCTGTAAAATATTAAAACATTTAAAGGGGTGAGCTCAGATGCTCAGTAAGGATAATAATATTGCGGAAGCTTTCATAAATGAACATTAACATTTAAGGCAATGTATAACAAAAACAAAAGCTTTTTAAACATGAACTTCAACATAATATGGAAAAAGTAAAATGATATAATTCCATTTACTTATTCACATGGATATTCTACTGGTCGAATAATCACATGAAATATCATTAACCACTTTCATAATGATGGAATTCGTAATGCCAGACATTCTGAAACATTTTTTCAAGGCCTCGGCCAAGACGTCTAAAATGATTAAGGCCTCGGACAAAACCATAAATCAAATTGGGAAAGGGCCTCGGCCAATTCCACGTCTAGTTGTCTCATTAGACCTACCGATGCATCGAGGAGCTATAGCGGGCTCCACCCGTCACTTATTAAGTCCAATGCATTCCTCATATTAATAGGTTTAAACATATCATAAACCATAACATAATCGTATCACATAAACCATGCATAAAGGAAACATAAAATTTCCACATTTCAATCACAAGATATCAATACAACACATTGATATAATAAAAACACTTTCAAAACCATTTTCAATACCAAAATAAAAGAAAAGTATAACATCATATTTATTTTTCATTAAAAAAAAGGTATGGCTTGTAGAGGAAGCCGAAACTCAAATAGTTGTCACAGTGGCGGAGAAGTCGTTTTCGCTGCATACGTACGACAAAAACATTCCCTTTTGTCGTTTAGTAAATGCTTCGTATAAAAAAGATTCCCTTTGAATATACGTAAAAGTCAAAGGGGTTTATACACCGTATAAAAGAAATTTGTGTATAAAACCAAATATGCCTCATTGAAAGGAGATTGAGAAGAAGTCTTTACAAAGATCATTTTTTAAAATAAATAGATATATTATTTGTATTCACTATAGGTACACATAAATAAAGATAAAATACAAAATAAGACATAATAATATCATGACATAATTTGAAAGTAAGAGATTAACCCAAAGAATGGAAGTTGGGTTAAGAAGTTCCCTTACATTGTGTCCAACATGATTCGGCCGTTCTTTAACCTCTTGAATAATAAACTAGAGTTAATATATACCATTTTCAATTTCATTATCCTTTTAATATCACTTATTACAATGTTATGAACATTATGTAATTATTTAAGTTAATAACGGTCGTTTTGTCGATTTTTGGTACTTGAGTCAACAATAAACTTCTTATAATTACAAGTTGTTTATGTGGTAGAATATCCATTATCTCTAGAATTATATTCATTATTTATATGTCATATATATAATACATATCCATTATATACATTCATTTATAATATTACGTAACATTTAGAGGTAAGAAATGAAATGCACCGTTCATGGAGACGGTAAGCCGTACGTACGCATGAACGCTACTTTCATTTATATTTCGTATTTAATGGAATGAAGTCATAATGATATAAATGTATAATATAATTCCAGTATAATATAGTGTATAATACCATTTACTCCATCCTTTATACATCCCACATATGGAATTAACGATTCAAATCACTTTGAGGGGGCGGTAGTCCGCACTTCCAAAAATGAAATTATCGCGTTTACCCATAATGGAAATCATAAATCATTCCATAAATGAGATATACAGAAGCATAAGTAAAACATAAACATATTATATATCATCTTTAAATATAGTGACATCTTAATGGCCATCTTTGAATGTGTTATATGAGTGTTGAACAATCATCGTTTCGTGAGGTAGAAATTCGCCATCCACAGAAACCGTATGTTCTTTAAACATTAGATGTAGGTTTGTGTAATTTTTCCTCGAATCCTTATTATAACAACAACCTAGTATATTGATTATACTGTTGTTTTTACAAAATAAATGAATAAAAAGAGTTTAGGGGGTTGGAGGTGAAAAATAAAACAAAACAACATTAGAGAAGACATTACCTCAAAATCGGGTAACTCTTTTTGATTTGAGCCAAAGGCTTCCTTGGAAAGAGTTCTGCCAAAAGTGAGGCTTCTAGGAGTAAAACAGTAATTTTAAGAGAGTATTTGGGCATAGTTTGGCCGAGCCAAATGGCTTGAAAGTGTGAATGATGTGGTAGAGGTGGGGGCCTTTTATAAGTGGAGAGGAGGGGCAGTTTTTGAAAGAAAGGAAAAGTCATTTTATCATAAAATGAGTTTCGGATTTCAGAGGTCCCAAACGTATATAATTCAAGGCTAAGGTGATAAGGGTTCGAGATCTACCCATCTAATAGGCTTTGGACAAGTTTAAGCCTTGGATATTACATTATATTTTCATTTTATTTAAATCGTCAATTAATGAGGTAATCACTCCATCATCATTGTGTCACTAAAAATTTAAATTATATAATGTCTAAAAATTCTAAAAAAATACCCATAATGTAGGAAATATTTTTATATTCCTAATGAATATTTATGGACAAAACGTTAACTTATATAACCCCATGTAATAATTGTTTTAGTAAAACAACTCAGGTTTATGACATTTTTATTTTAACATTAAATAAAATGTTTTTAATGTCATTTTCCAACCAAAGTGGCTCCATGGGGTCCCCAAGTTGACCCATGGATTGTCTTGGTCGGCCATGACACATCCAATGAGGGTAGGACATGTTTCAAGCTCATCTCATATTATTAAAACATTATTTTTACCTTAAATTACACTAATTACCTCTAATCACGATTAAGAACTTAAAAGTTACTATTCACCAAAAAATTATTTTAATCTCATTGAACCACATTTTAATTCTTAATGACAACCATGTATGTCGGATTTTTGAAAATCAAATCACAGAAGTGGTAATATTTCATTTAAACAAAAATCAGTTTTTTAACTACCACTTAGTGGTTTCACTATTCATAAAAAATTGACGTTTTTCAGAACAATGCCAAAATTTCACCGTAAGATATAATTAATATTCCGAATTCAAAAATGATATATATTTTATGAAATTCCAAACATATAAGTTGCATTAATTAATTTTATAGTTAATTCCCGCTGTCACAACAAATAGCGTGTTTTTAAGAAACAATATATATCAAAAGATTGACAATTGTTTATGTCCAATTTCAAAGTGAAATTAATTCTAATGAACACCATTGGATAAAATGGTAAAAATATATTCTAATTATAATTTAAAACCACTCAATAGTATAACTTATCACTATAAATTATTTTGATTAAAAAAGTTGTTTTAAGTATTTTTCACTATTCATAGAAATTTTGAAGTTCTCAGAAAATTACAAAAAATTCAACATATGCTAATTTCAATATTTGGAATACAAAAATGAAGTCTATTTTGAAATATAAAATTTAAAAAGTGGTTATTACTATTCATAACGGCTACTTTGATTAGTTGCGGTGTGTTATAACTCGAACTTGCGTACAATGCAAGTTATTACATTATTGAAAGAGATGCGTATCGTGGAATCTCGGGGTGTTACATTCTCCCCTCCTTCAATAAAATGTGTTCTCGCAATTTGAAATTTTTAATTGAAAACAAAAGGTTGAAAATATAAAATACCTTTTTGGAAAACCTACATCGGAAATAAGGTTAATAAAATTTAGCCATAATAAGAGGAAAATGGAAATAAGAAAGTCACCACCAAATTATGATCTTGATAAGGAGAACATTGGTGGCAATTAGAGACATATAATTGGAGAAAAAATGTAAATATTTGTAGGGAGTGATTGAGGTCATCAATCCCAATCAACTGTCAAATTGAGGGCCTCAAAGCCTTCAATCTATGTTGATTTAAAATATCATCAATTCAACAAGACATAAGGTATTAGGATAACACATTTTTTTTGTTTTAATATCCCTTTAGTAATGTTTAAGAATTAATTTATTCTTTGAATAAGAGATAGGTATATATATATTTATGCTTGACAATTAGAGTTTCAACCTTCAACTCATCTTTCACTAAAAAAGATAATAGAACTCAAAAATATTATACTTATCCTAATCGTATAAGGTTCAAAATGTTAACACTTACCATTTAGATTAGTAAAATTATATTGTAACACCCAGGGACTTCATGTAGACTAGTGGTAGGGAATAAAGGCCTGTCGCACTATGGTTGTGGGTTCGATTCCTGCAGCTTTGTTCGACGCGATAGTTTATGCCCCACCCTGCAGGTTGTCCTTTTCCTAAAACTATAGTATTATAATATTCCAAAAAAATAATCTTCAGAATTTTTTTAACCTTAAACAATACTATCCAAAGTTCAACTTAATCCATTCCAACCATTATAGTTATCCAAAATACCTCCGTCCAGACTTTCACTAAAGGGTCCTTAAATTCAAAAATCAATTGTAACATTATATTCCCTAAACAAAGTAAAGTTTATCTTATTGTAACATACTAAAAATATGATTTCCTTCATCATATTAAAACTATAATGATAACCAACAAGTACTGCAGTACAATCCTTATATATATATATAACATTATTCTAATAACCAGAATATAATCCATGAGTCCAAAAGCACCAATACATTAATTATTCTGCTTCAACTGTAGTAACAGCATAAGATCGTCCTTGATCCCTTGGCCTTTTCTGAGGTAAGTTCCCCTGACGCTTAGGACATTCATGTGCATAATGCCCCATTTCCCTACAATTATAGCATTCAACATTGATAGCCTCTTTCTTTCCCTTGCAATCACGAGCCTGGTGACCTTTTTCTCCACATTTATAACGAAATCCCATTCCTTTTAGGCAAGCACCAGGGTGATTCTTCCCACAATTATCACATAATGGAAAATACGTCTTTCCCCTTTTCCCTTTATCCGTCTCTTGTTCCACCGTTCTCTTCTTCTCTTGCTTTACTTTGTTGTCATAATACTTAGAGAATTCCTTTTCTGTCTTGATAGCATAGGAGACAATATCTTCGTATGACGAGAAGGATTGTGAGACTAATGCTCGACGAAGAAATGGTTTAAACCCATCAAAGAAACGATCAATCATACTCCATGGGTTATGTTTATAATCTGCAGCATACCTCGCTAACCTTGTAAAGTGTGCCTCATACTTTGCGACATTCTCATCCTCCTTTTGTTTCAGACTGAGAAATTGCCTTTCCATATCTTCTCTATGGTCATGAGGAAAGTATTTTTCTATGAAATGATCTTTGAACTCCCTCAATTCCATATTCGATATGTCATCATCTTCCTTTGTGTTTTTAATCAATGACCACCATTGATCAGTATCTCCAGTGAGGCGGTAAACTGCCATGATAACCTTTTATGTTTCACTACTCCCCAAGGCGTGGAATATTTTCTCTAAGGAGATTATCCATTGCTCAAATACTAATGGATTTGTACCCCCATTAAATGTTGGTGGTTGTTGCCTCATGAAGCGGTCTAACATTGATCCTCCACGTTGCAGATCAGGGTGCTCCATACGAGTAAGGTTATTATTCATAACCTTAGTGAGTTGTCCCAGTATGGTAATAAGTTGATCAGCACCAGTTGTATCTCCAGATCCACAATAATTATCTTGAGCAGGAGGGCAATCCCTACATAGAGTGCGTGCATTGATACGGTTTCCATTCCTTCCACTAGGCTCCATTTTAAAACAATGGCATAAACTAGATTAGTGTATGAATTTAAATACATAATTCCATATTTGTAAAACACATTAAATAAATTGAACTATTTATGGATATAATCCATAATCATAAAAAGAAATTTTTTCTTTAATAAAGTATATACTCCTAACCCTTCATAGTGGTTTTTAAAGAAAATGAGAATTATCCTAAGCATATCCCTCGGGAGTGTCGTAACCAAGAGTGCAGAAAGTCCCATTGTCGTGCACCATTTCCTGTTCGAGTCTAGCTCAAAGCGGTGTTTTCGGGTTTTACCCCTAGGTACATCTGTGCCAGAGCCGCCTCTACCTGCTCGTATCCAGACAGGGATGTATCGCTCGGAAAACTCACAAAATCTTTATAATACCAAAATTCTAGGAATTTCTTCTATACTAACCCTCAAAGTTCATCTTAGGTCTACGTGCTCTAATCAGAGTTTGTCTAAATCTAGCTTCCAAGGTTTGTACTAAACTTCCTCTAATACCAACTGTAACGCCCCGACCCCAGCTACCCAAAGTCGGTGCATTACTTCGTCACATTGGCATGATCACAATAGATCAAGTCTCGAAAGACCGATTACTTTAGTAGCCTTGGAAACATTAGATACATTAATAAGTCTTACATTACACAATAAAGTAAAAGAAAACAACTACATATTCTATTTATATCCCCTTATAATATCCTTGTAGGTCATTCATAATATATTTCTTCACATCCTGTAAAATATTAAAACATTGAAAGGGGTGAGCTCAGATGCTCAGTAAGGATAACAATATTTCGGAAGCTTTCATAAATGAACATTAACATTTAAGGCAGTGTATAACAAAAACAAAAGCTTTTTAAACATGAACTTCAACATAATATGTCCAAAGTAAAATGATATAATGCCATTTTCTTATTCACGTGGATATTCTACTGGTCGAATAATCACATGCAATATCATTAACCACTTTTATAATGATGGAATTCATAATTCCAGACATTCTGAAACATTTTGTCAAGGCCTCGGCCAAGACTTCTAAAATGATTAAGGCCTCGGCCAAAACCATAAATCAAATTGTGAAAGGGCCTCAGCCAATTCCACGTCTAGTTGTCTCATGAGACCTACCGATGCATCGAGGAGCTATAGCGGGCTCCACCCGTCACTTATTAAGTCCAATGTATTCCTCATATGAATAGGTTTAAACATATCATAAACCATAACATAATTGTATCACATAAAACATGCATGAAGGAAACATAACATTTCCACATTTCAATCACAAGATATCAATACAACACATTGATATAATAAAAACGCTTTCAAAACCATTTTCAATACCAAAATAAAAGAAAAATATAACATGGTATTTATTTTTCATTAAAAAAAAGGTATGGCTTGTAGAGGAAGCCGAAACTCAAATAGTGGTCACGGTGGCGGAGAAGTCATTGTCGCCACATACGTACGAAAAAAAAATTCCCTTTTGTCGTTTAGTAAATGCTTCGTATAAAAAATATTCCTTTTGAATATACATAAAAGTCAAAGGGGTTTATACACCGTATAAAAGAAATTTGTGTATAAAACCAAATATGCCTCAATGAAAGGATATTGAGAATAAGTCCTTACAAAGATCATTTTTTAAAATAAAATAGATATATTATGTGTATTAACTATAGGTACACATAATGAAAGTAAAAATACAAAATAAGACATAATAATATCATGACATAATTTGAAAGTAGGAGATTAACCCAAAGAATGGAAGTTGGGTTAAGAAGTTCTCTTACCTTGTGTCCAACATGATTAGACCGTTCTTTAACCTCAGGAATAATAAACTAGAGTTAATATCTAACATTTTCAATTTCATTATCCTTTTTATATCACTTATTACAATGTTATGAACATTATGTAATTATTTAAGTTAATAACGGTCGTTTTGTCGATTTTTGGTACATGAGTCAACAATAAACTTCTTAAAATTACAAGTTGTTTATGTGGTAGAATAACCATTATCTACAGAATTATATTAATGATTTAGATGTAATATATATCATACATATCCAGTATATACATTCATTTATAATATTACGTAACATTTAGAGGTAAGAAATGAAATGCACCGTTCATGGAGACGGTAAGCCGTACGTACGCATGAACGCTACCTTCATTTATATTTCATATTTAATGGAATGAAATCATAATGATATAAATGTATAATATAATTCCAGTATAATATAGTGTATAATACCATTTACTCCATCCTTTATACATCCCACATATGGCATTAACGATTCAAATCACTTTGAGGGGGCGGTAGTCCGCACTTCCTAAAATGAAATTATCGCGTTTACCCATAATGGAAATCATAAAGCATGCCAAAAATGAGAAATACAGAAGCATAAGTAAAACATAAAAATATCATATATCATTTATAAATATAGGTAAATCTTAATGGCCACCTTTGAATGTGTTATATGAGTGTTGAACAATCATCGTTTCGTGAGGTAGAAATTCGCCATCCAAAGGAACCGTATGTTCTTTAACCATTAGATGTAGGTGTGTGTAATTGTAGCTCGAATACTTATTATAAAAACATCCTAGTATATTTAGTATACTGGTGTTGTTACAAAAGAAATGAATAAAAAGAGTTTATGGGGTTGGAGAAGAAAAACAAAACAAAACAACATTAGAGAAGACATTATCTCAAAATCGGGTAACTCTTTTTGATTTGAGCCAAAGGCTTCCTTGGGAAGAGTTCTGCCCAAAGTGAGGCTTCTAGGAGTAAGAGAGTAAAGTGGAGAGAGTATTTGGTCAGAGGTTGGCTGAGCCAAATGGGTTGAATGTGTGAATTATGTGGTAGAGGTGGGGTCCTTTTATAAGTGGAGAGGAGGGGCACTCTTAGAAAGTAAAGAAAAGTCACTTTATCATAAAATGAGTTTCGGATTTCAGAGGTCACACACTTATATAATTCGAGGCTAAGGTGATAAGGGTTCGAGAGCTACCCATATAATAGGATTTGGACAATTGTATTCCTTGGATATTACATTATCTTTTCATTTTATTTAAATCGTTAATTAATGAGGTAATCACTGCATCATCATTGTGTCATTAAAAATTTAAATTATTTAATGTCTAAAAATTCTAAAAAAATAACCATAATGTCGGAAATCTTTTTATATTCCTAATTAATATTTATGGTCAAAAAGTTAACTTATATAACCCCATGTAATAATTGTTTTATTAAAACAACTCAGGTTTATGACATTTTTATTTTAACATTAAATAAAATGTTTTTAATGTCATTTTCCAAACAAATTGGCTCCATGGGGTCCCCAAGTTGACCCATGGATTGTCTCGGTCGGCCATGGCACATCCAATGAGGGTAGGACATGTGTCAAGCTCATCTCATATTATTAAAACATTATTTTTACCTTAAACTACACTAATTACCTCTAATCGCGATTAAGAACTTAAAAGTTACTATTCACCAAAAAATTATTTTAATATCATTGAACCACATTTTAATTATTAATGACAACCATGTATGTCAGATTTTTGAAAATAAAATCACAGAAGTGGTAATATTTCATTTAAACGAAAATCAGTTTTTTAACTACCACTTAGTGGTTTCACTATTCATCAAAAATTGAAGTTTTTCAGAACAATTCCAAAATTTCACCCTAAGATATAATTAATATTCCGAATTCAAAAATGATATCTATTTTATGAAATTCTAATCATATATGTTGCATTAATTAATTTTATAATTAATTCCCGTTGTCACAACAAATAGCGTGTTTTTAAGAAACAAAATATATCAAAAGATTGACAATTGTTTATGTCCAATTTCAAAGTGAAATTAATTCTAATGAACACCATTGGATAAAATGGTAAAAATATATTCTAATTATACTTTAAAACCACTCAATAGTATAACTTATCACTATAAATTATTTTGATTAAAAAAGTTGTTTTAAGTATTTTTCACTATTCATAAAAATTTTGAAGTTCTCAGAAAATTACAAAAAATTCAACATAGGATAATATCAATATTAGGAATACAAAAATGAAGTCCATTTTGAAATATAAAATTTAAAAAGTGGTTATTACTATTCATAACGGCTACTTTGATTAGTTGCGGTGTGTTATAACTCAAACTTGCGTACAATGCAAGCTATTGCATTATTGAAAGAGAGGCGTATCGCGGAAGCTCGGGGTGTTACATTCTCCCCTCCTTCAATAAATTGCGTCCTCGAAATTTGAAATTTTTCTTTGAAAACAAATGGTTGAAAATAGAAAATACCTTTGTGGAAAACCCAGATCAGAAATAAGGTTAATAAAATTTAGCCATAATAAGAGGAAAATGGAAATAAGAAAGTCACCACCAAATTATGATCTCGATAAGGAAAAAATTGGTGGCAATTATAGACATATAATCGGAGGAAAAACGTAAATATTTGTAGGGAGGGATTGAGGTCATCAATCACAATCAACTATCAAATTGAGGGCCTCAAAGCCTTCAATCTATGTTGATTTAAAATATCATCAGTTCAACAAGACATAAGGTATTAGGATAACACATTTTTTTTGTTTTAATATCCGTTTACTAAAGTTTAAGAATTAATTTATTCATTGAATAAGAGATAGGTATATATATATTTATTCTTGACAATTATAGTTTCAACCTTCAACTCATCTTTCACTCAAAAAGATAATAGAAATAAAAAATATTATACTTATCCTAATTGTATAAGCTTCCAAATGTTAACACATACCATTTAGATTAGTAAAATTATATTGTAATAACCAGGGACTTCCTGTAGGCTAGTGGTAGGGAATAAAGCACTGTCGCACTATGGTTGTGGGTTCGATTCCTGCAGCTTTGTTCGACGTGACGGTTTATGCCCCACCCTGCAGGTTGTCCTTTTGCTAAAACTATAGTATTATAATATTCCAAAAAAATAATCTTCAGAAATTTTTTAACCTTAAACAATACTATCCAAAGTACAAATTAATCCTTTCCAACCTTTATAGTTATCCAAAATACCTCTTTCCAGACTTTCTCTAAAGGGTCCTTAAATTCCAAAATCAATTGTAACATTAGATTACCTAAACAAATTAGAGTTTATCTTATTGTCACATACAAAAAATATGATTTCCTTCATCATATTAAAACCTTAATGATAACCAACATGTACTGCAGTACAATCCTTATATATATATCACATTATTCTAATAACCATAATTTAATCAATTTGTCCAAAAGCACCAATACATTAATTATTCTGCTTCAACTGTAGTAACAGCATAAGATCGTCCTTGATCCCTTGGCCTTTTCTGAGGTAATTTCCCCTGACGCTTAGGAAAATCATTTGCATAATGCCCCATTTCCCTAAAATTATAGCATTCAACATTGATAGCCTCTTTCTTTCCCTTGCAATCACGAGCCTTGTGACCTTTTTCTCCACATTTATAACAAACTCCCATTCCTTTTAGGCAAGAACCGAGGTGATTCTTCCCACAATTATCACATAATGGAAAATCCTTCTTTCCCCTTTTCCCTTTATCCATCTCTTGTTCCACCGTTCTCTTCTTCTCTTGCTTTACTTTGTTGTCATAAGACATAGAGAATTCCTTTTCTGTCTTGATAGCACAGGAGACAATATCTTCGTATGACGAGAAGGATTGTGAGACTAATGCTCGACGGAGAAATGGTTTTAACCCATCAAAGAAAAAATCAATCATATTCCTTGGGTTACGTTTATAATCTGCAGCATACCTTTCTAACCTTGTAAAGTTGTCCTCATACTTTGAGACATTCTCATCTCCCTTTTATTTCAGACTGAGAAATTTCCTTTCCATATCTGCTCTATGGTCATGAGGAATGTATTTTTCTATGAAAATATCTTTGAACTCCCTCCATTCCATATTCGATATGTCATCATCTTCCTTTGTGTTTTGAATCAATGACCACCATTGATCAGCATCTCCAGTGAGGCGGTAAACTGCCATGATAACCTTTTCCCTTTCACTACTCCCAAAGGCGTGGAATATTTTCTCTAAGGATATTATCCATTGCTCAACTACTAATGGATTTGTACCCCCATTAAATGTTGGTGGTTGTTGCCTCATGAAGCGGTCTAACATTGATCCTCCACGTTGGAGATCAGGGTGCTCTATACGAGTAAGGTTATTATTCATAACTTGAGTGAGTTGTCCCAGTATGGTAATAAGTTGATCAGCACCAGTTGTATCTCCAGATCCACAATAATTATCTTGAGAAGGAGGGAAATCCCTACACAGATTGCGTGCATTGATACGGTTCCACTAGGCGCCATTTCTAAACAATGTCATGAACTAGATTAGTTTATGAATTAAAATACATAATTCCATATTTGTAAAACACTTTACATAAATTGAACTATTTATGGATATAATCCATAATACTAAAAAGAAATGTTTTCTTTGATAAAGTATATACTCATAACCCTTCATAGTGGTTTATAATGAAAATGAGAATTATCCTAATCATATCCCCCGGGAGTGTCCTAACCAAGAGTGCAGCAAGGCCCGTTGTTGTGCACCAGTTCCAGTTCGAGTCTAGCTCAAAGCGGTGTTTTCGGGTTTTACCCCTAGATACATCTGTACCAGAGCCGCCTCTACCTGCTCGTATCCAGACAGGGATGTATCGCTGGGAAAACTCACAAAATATTTATAATACCAAAATTCTAGGAAGTTATTCTATACTAACCCTCAAAGTTCATCTTAGGTCTACGTGCTCTAATCAGAGTTTGTCTAAATCTAGCTTCCAAGGTTTGTACTAAACTTCCTCTGATACCAACTGTAACGCCCTGACCCCAGCTAACCAGAGTCGGTGCATTACTTCGTAACATTGGCATGATCACAATAGATCAAGTCTCGAAAGACCGATTAGTTTAGTAGCCTTGGAAACACTAGTTACATTAATAAGTCTTACATTACACAATAAAGTAAAAGAAAACTACTACATATTCTCTTCATATCTCCTTATAATATCCTTGCAGGTCATTCATAATATACTTCTTCACATCCTTTAAAATATTAAAACATTGAAAGGGGTGAGCTCAGATGCTCAGTAAGGATAACAATATTGCGGAAGCTTTCATAAATGAACATTAACATTTAATGCAATGTATAACAAAAACAAAATCTTTTTAAACATAAACTTCAACATAATATGGCCAAAGTAAAATGAGATAATGCCATTTACTTATTCACATGGATATTCTACTGGTCGAATAATCACATGCAATATCATAAACCACTTTCATAATGATGAAATGCATAATGCTAGACATTCTGAAACATTTTTTCAAGGCCTCGGCCAAGACGTCTAAAATGATTAAGGCCTCGGCCAAAACCATAAATCAAATTGGGAAAGGGCCTCGGCCAATTCCACGTCTAGTTGTCTCATGAGACCTATCGATGCATCTAGGAGCTATAGCAGGCTCCACCCGTCACTTATTAAGTCCAATGCATTCCTCATATGAATACGTTTAAACATATCATAAACCATAACATAATCGTATCACATAAAACATGAATAAAGGAAACATAACATTTCCACATTTCAATCACAAGATATCAATACAACACATTGATATAATAAAAACGATTTCAAAACCATTTTCAGTACCAAAATATAAGAAAAGTATAACATTGTATTTATTTTTCATTAAAAAAAGGTATGGCTTGTAGAGGAAGCCGAAACTCAAATAGTGGTCATGGCGGCGGAGAAGTCATTGTCGCCGCATACGTAAGACAAAAACATTCCCTTTTGTCATTTAGTAAATGCTTCGTATAAAAAATATTCCTTTTGAATATACGTAAAAGTCAAAGGGGTTTATACACCGTATAAAAGAAATTTGTTTATAAAACCAAATATGCCTCAATGAAAGGAGATTGAGACGAAGCCCTTACAAAGATCATTTTTTAAAATAAAATAAATATATTATGTGTATTCACTATAGGTACACATAAATAATGTAAAAATACAAAATAAGACATAATAATATCATGACATAATTTGAAAGTAGGAGATTAACCCAAAGAATGGAAGTTGGGTTAAGAAGTTCCCTTACCATGTGTCCAACTCGATTCGACCATTCTTTAACCTCCTGAATAATAAACTAGAGTTAATATCTACCATTTTCAATTTCATTATCCTTTTTATAAAACTTATTACAATGTTATGAACATTATGTAATTATTTAAGTTAATAACGGTCGTTTTGTCTATTTTTGGTACTTGAGTCAACAATAAAATTCTTATAATTACAAGTTGTTTAAGTGGTAGAATATCCATTATCTCCATAATTATATTCCTGATTTATATGTCATATATATCATATATATCTAGTATATACATTCATTTATAATATTATGTAACATTTAGAGGTAAGAAATGAAATGCACCGTTCATGGAGACGGTAAGCCGTACGTACGCATGAACGCTACTTTCATTTATAGTTTGTATTTAATGGAATGAAATCATAATTATATAAATGTATAATATAATTCGAGTATAATATATTGTATAATACCATTTACTCCATCCTTTATACATCCCGCATATGGCATTAACGATTCAAATCACTTTGAGGGGGCGGTAGCCCGCACTTCCTAAAATTAAATTATCGCGTTTACCCATAATGGAAATCATAAAGCATGACATAAATGAGAAATACAAAAGAAAAAGTAAAACATAAACATATTATATATCATATATAAATATAGTGACATCTTAATGGGCACCTTTGAAGGTGTTATATGAGTGTTGAACAATCATCGTTTCGTGAGGCAGAAATTCGCCATCCACAGAAACCGTATGTTCTTTAACCATTAGATGTAGGTGTGTGTAATTGTAGCTCGAATCCTTATTATAACAACATCCTAGTATATTGAGTATACTGGTTTTGTTACAAAAGAAATGAATAAAAAGAGTTTAGGGGGTTGGAGAAGAAAAATAAAACAAAACAACATTAGAGAAGACATTACCTCAAAATCGGGTAACTCTTGTTGATTTGATCCAAAGGCTTCCTTGGGAAGAGTTCTTCCCAAAGTGAGGCTTCTAGGAGTAAGAGAGTAAAGTGGAGAGAGTATTTGGTCAGAGGTTGGCTGAGAAAAATGTCTTGAAAGTGTGAATGATGTGGTAGAGGTGGGGGCCTTTTATAAGTGGAGAGGAGGGGCACTCTTGGAAAGTAAAGAAAAGTCACTTTATCATAAAATGAGTTTCGGATTTCAGATGTCCCACACTTATATAATTCGAGGCTAAGGTGATAAGGGTTCTATATCTACCCATCTAATAGGCTTTGGACAAGTGTATGCCTTGGATATTACATTATCATTTCATTTTATTTAAATCGTTAATTAATGAGGTAATCGCTGCATCATCATTGTGTCATTAAAAAATTTAAATTATTTAATGTATAAAAATTCTAAACAAATTACCATAATGTAGGAAATCTTTTTATCTTCCTAATTAATATTTATGGTCAAATAGTTAACTTATATAACCCCATGTAATAATTGTTTTAGTAAAACAACTCAGGTTTATGACATTTTTATTTTAACATTAAATAAAATGTTTTTATTGTCATTTTCCAACCAAGGTGGCTCCATGGGGTCCCCAAGATGACCCATGGATTGTATTTGTCGGCCATGGCACATCCAATGAGGGTAGGACATGTGTCAAGATCATCTCATATTATTAAAACATTATTTTTACCTTAAACTACACTAATTACCTCTAATCGCGATTAAGAACATAAAAGTAACTATTCACCAAAAAATTATTTTAATCTCATTGAACCACATATTAATTATTAATGAAAACCATGTATGTAGGATTTTTGAAAATCAATTCACAGAAGTGGTATTATTTCATTTAAACAAAAATCAGTTTTTTAACTACCACTTAGTGGTTTCACTATTCATCATAAATTGATGTTTTTCAGAACAATGCCAAAATTTCACCCTAAGATAAAACTAATATTCCGAATTTAAAAATGATGTCTATTTTATGAAATTCCAAACATATAAGATGGATTAATTAATTTTATAATTAATTCCCGATGTCACAACAAATAGCGTGTTTTTAAGAAACAATATATATCAAAAGATTGACAATTGTTTATGTCCAATTTCAAAGTGAAATTAATTCTAAGGAACACCATTGGATAAAATGGTAAAAATATATTCTAATTATACTTTAAAACCACTCAATAGTATAACTTATCTCTATAAATTATTTTGATTAAAAAAGTTTTTTTAAGTATTTATCACTATTCATAAAAATTTTGAAGTTCTCAGAAAATTACAAATAATTAAACATAGGCTAATTTCAATATTAGGAATAGATAAATGAAGTCCATTTTGAAATATAAAATTTAAAAAGTGGTTATTACTATTCATAACGGCTACTTTGATTAGTTGCGGTGTGTTAGAACTCGAACTTGCGTACAATGCAAGCTATTGCATTATTGAAAGAGAGGTGTATCGTGGAAGCTCGGGGTGTTACATCCTAGCACGCATTCCTCCGTGCTGGCCACTCTGTATGCAATCCTTCACGCCAGCCTCCCAGTGCACATTTCTTAGTTCCAACCTCCTAGTGCGAAATCCTACGCGTTGAGGACCCATCGCCAAATCCTTCGTTCCGTCTGACTTCTCCTTGGACACACAGACCCCAAAAACCGATAAATAGAAGGGATACACTTCTACTTTAGGGATGAAGAATTTTAACAGCATCATGTTCATGAAATCAACCTCTTCATCGTGTAAAAAACTGTCTTTCAGGTATGTGACTTTTCGCGATAGGTCTCCTCGGGGTCTGCCGTCGCACAGGACAACTCAGTAAAAACCCTCACTTGAATCCCTTTAAATACATGTTCATTTCCCACATCCTTATCCATTTCTCCCAATTCTTTCCCCTTTCACACAAATTTCATTCCTTGCACGTGTTACATTGCACACAATTTATTTCCCTAGCGCGTAATTTATTTCCTTTGCACGCAAAACCTCGGCTCCCCTTCATGTCTAGATCTCTCCCGTTGCGTTCACCCAGAGTATTTTTCAGGCCACTATTCCAATTTAACATCAAATTTTGTGAATCTTTCTCAAATTGTGTGCAAAAATCCAGGACCACTCACCCAGCCATTTCTGCACACTTATTCCATTTGTGCACGAGCCTCCCTCCTTGTGCATACCTTATTTGGCACGTTTGCAATGTCCCTCATTATTACATCACCTTCGGGTCCTCTTGCGGCCAAAATATCTACACTGCAGCCCCTTGTCATGTGTGACATTATATATTTTCATGATAAAATTTCATAGTCCCTTGGGTGATGTTTTCTGTTGCGTTTCTTTGCCTCATGCTTCCCTACATAGTGACTCTAACAACTATTTCATCTCCGCATAGCCATTATAATGTGGACCCCTAATGGGATCACCTCTCGACTCCCCCACGCCACAACATTGAAGATGCCTTTTATCCCTCAAGGGCAGGTGGGTATCAGTTATATATGTCCAAGGTGTGCATAGTGAACCTTTCTCTTCTGAGCGGCACGGTGTTAAACTACTAAGTTTCGTCATTCTCAGCACATGACATTAAAATGTGACCATGCACCATGTGTCGGGTGTGAGGTTCCCCCACCTTTTACATTCTTCATACCCATAGGTCTCCATGGGAGTGAAGTCATTCCCCACATGGAATGATATTCTCTTTATCAGAGCAGCGTCAATCCGCATGGAAGGGAAACCACCCTGCTATAAGTCCCTAGCTTCTCCTGTAGGAGGTAGCACCCCTTCTCCTCCTCTCTTCCTGGGTGCCATGTCCCTCTCCCGTTGGGAGTTTCCACCATCCAAGCCTCCATCTTCGAGTGGGTCCTAATATCCACCACCTAGGGCTACTAACCAGGTGTAATCCAATGTTTCCACTTTGGGATGCTAACCACGCGTAAGCCCCCCTTCAAATTCCCACGGATACACCTTCCATGACGTGACCATCCGAACTTTGTTGACTACTTTTTCTCATATCGAGCATGAATCACATGGGCTTAGAGTAATCATCGACCATGATATCCCCTCTGGGAAGCCTAGTTAGTAAGCCTCAACAACATTTTGATCTACGTGGACATTGATCCTTTCCAAGGCATGGTACATAGGATGCCTCCCTAAGGTTGAATCCCAACACCCATCAATCCCCACCATGTTCATTTCGGTTACCACTCCAACCAGAACTACGAGGTCTTAGATCCTTTCCATAGAAAGGTATGTAGGAAGCCTCCCTAAGGTCCAAGCCAACCATCCATTGGTTCCACCCCCCCCCCCCCCCCCTTGTGTAAGACCACCTTCATCCAGCATGACATTAAACTACATTTCCCCTTTTTCATCCCACATGATGTTAAACTACCTCCCCCATCCCGAACTACGTGGTCCATGATCCATGACTCCTAGACAGGGTATGTTGGAATCCTCTAAAATGATCAACCCCATCTAGTGGTAAGCTGATGTCCACCACATCCAGAGGTAAGCCGTTGTCAGCCCCATCTAGAAGTATGCCATTGTGACCCTATCCTACGGCAAGCCATTGTGACCCCATCCAGCAGTAATCCATTGTCGGCCCCATCCAATGGTATGACGTTGTGACCCCATTCAACGGTAAGCCTTTATGACCCCATCTAGCGGTATGCCATTGTGTCCCCATCCAATAGTAATTAGTTGTCAACCCGATCTAGTGGTAAGTTGTTGTGACCCCATCTAGCGGTAAATTGTTGCCATGTAAACTACGAGGATATTAATTCCCTATCACATGGATATGTAGGAGGTGTCTTCATGTCTCTATCCCAACATAACTGCCATCCTCGAGTTGACTCCATCTCATTCTCCACACAATTCACATGATCATCCATCATCCAGTTTGGTTCTTACCCAGGATATCAGATCCTATTAGGATCATGCCACCCCATTCCTTATTCACTTCAACATTGATCGTGTAGCTAACCACACATTATCCCCAACATCGGTGTTCCACCTAGGGGTTTCACTCACCTGATCCACTCTAGTCAGGGTTTCAATATGTCTAATCTGTCTCCTATAGACGTTAAACCAGTGGAATAACCCGTGTTAAACATAGGATGTGGAGAAAAACCATAGATACAATCCTATGATATAAAATTCCCCGCGTTCGATGTGGGATGCCTTGGGATTCAGTGACCTCAAGAAGACCAATAATAATGGGATGAAACCCGGACACCCTGGTGTTCCAGCATCAAAACACACTAGTGTTTTCGAACGTGACTACTCCATAAACCATCGGTTGATTCACTAAACGGACTCCTTGAAATGTCCCGAAAAAATCAGTGTAATTAACATCTTTCCATGAAGATATGGCATTAGGAAGATTTTCACGAACAACATTTTAATCAATAAGGGAGACCTGGATTATGTAACGAGTTATGAGTAGCAATACACCATGTATTAAATGACATCCCATAATCCCATTTTGATAAAGGAGAAACGTCCCTAAACAAGGAATGGATGTCGCCCACCTTTGGAATGTTGTAATGCAGGGTAACAAACAGAGTCGCCATCCTCGAACTGATGGTCGCGCACGCCCTAGGGAATGAATTGGAAACAGAAATGGTGAGCCTGACGTGAAGATCTTCTCCTCAATATGGATATTTTTAGCGTTCAAGACATCAGTGGATTAATGTATCATCGGATCCCGCTATCAGGCACTGGGTCCCTCCAAAAAAATAGTAGGCAGGGCATGAAACACACCAGAAGTTGTGGCAATCCAAACATTGGACATCCCGGTTTGTGATTTTTTCAGCATGGATCAATATTACTAGACATGGAAGAACAAATGACCTTGGTGCATTGGTCATCAATTCCTTTACTTTTAGAACTTATGGTTTAACCTCCCTACTTTACAAGTACCAAGCATCTTAAGGAGCTCGATCACCACTAGCCCCCCGACATCGATGCAGGGGAAATTCCAATGATGTGGTCCTACACGGCTCCATATCATCTGAAACAATCTCCATGCCTACGAATTTCAGGCATGCACACTCCATCTCTCTGTTTGAATTCATCTTGTAGAGAGTGATCAACAACCTTGTTCGCCGGTATAAGGAGGAGGGGATTATCCGAACCTGAGATATGGTCTACCATGATCTGGAGGCTTTTCCGCCTCGCCACCACTGCCACACCCAAGGGCCACATAGGGAGACACTACTACCAACTCCAACATACAATCGTTTTGGGAGCCTCTCCTAGAACACCTTGACAACTCTCTCCCCTATGCCGACGATGTAGGAGATGTTTGGGACAGCCCAGTTGGAACCCTGATTCATGGTTCCCTGAGAAGGACTCCAATGGGGATGCACCAGCACTACCGTCCTTTTCCATGAGTGGAGGAGTAGGTTACCCAAGAGCCTGCACCATTGGCCCCAGTCCGGTTGACCCGACGCCAGCATCGGTCAATCGATGAGGACGCCTGCAAAGAGGCGTCAATTTGAGAAACGGATGTGGCTTAGGCAACTGCCAACATATATCATCCCCTTGACGATGCTGAAAATGGAAACTTGTATACTCGACCTAGATCCACACCCCAACCACCCCATGGTAAGGCTAGGTCGACTCTTCTTGCCGCTAGTGTAGATATCAGCCACCATCAGTATAGAGGCCCTTCCCGTACCACCACCATAGAGATTGCATGCTTTCCCCGCTTCCAGTCTCGGCAAGGAGGTCCAACTCGTGCTACCGTTAGTCTGAATGAGGGACCTCCCCGCGACGGTGACACCCAGCATGGAGGCCTCTCCCATGCTAATTCCATCGGGTATGGAGTCATCCCACATGCCACAGGCTGTCGGTATGGGGGTATTGTGCAACTGGTCAATCACTATCTTGGGGGCCCTCCCCATGTAATTATAGTAGCCGGTGAATATCCTCCTCCCTTCAGCAACCATAGGGGTGAAGGCCATAATCACCTCACCAGCACCCCGCATGGAGGCCCTACCCATGTTCGGCTCGACTAGTATGTGGACCTTCCTCATGCTGAGGTCAGTAGAGAAAAGAAGCCTAGGGGTCCCACCTATTCTCCAACGAGCTCTATTAAGGGTCCTACCCACTCCACCACATCCAATATAGGTCCTCCCCATATCCATTTTGATATATTCCCTGTTTGTCCTTACACCTCAGCTTTCATGGATGAAATTCCTCCAAGCCCCAGCCCCTGTACAGCTGAAGTTCCTCCTCATGCTGGAAATCTCCCCTGCCCAAATGAACAATCATGAGGTGGTAGGGTGGGTCATCACCACCATCAAAGTTACACTGAGATGATTCAAACTGTGATCAAAACTATTTTCATATATAATTCTGAAGCTAATTATGACCTAGTGA
This sequence comes from Viscum album, assembly GCA_963277665.1. NCBI lineage: Eukaryota > Viridiplantae > Streptophyta > Magnoliopsida > Santalales > Viscaceae > Viscum > Viscum album. Next base: position 150,019,236 of record OY728128.1, on the reverse strand, counting down.
TGGAACCCTCACTCAGGTCATTAGTGTCAAGGGATGGTGTAGGAACAAGGTGCATCGGCCTACTACTCACATAATGTGAGTTCCATCAGATTCTTGCCTCCTTCCATAGGTATAAACAGGATGATGAAAATTAGGAGAACCCACAGGTTATGACCGTGATATCGCCACCATCATCGCTAGAAGCACTCTCTACCTCGACTATAGATCACAATGAGCTCTTCTGGGTCCCAATGGTGGATGATCAGCTGTGTGGTCCACCACCAGCATCCCTAGCCCACACACCAAAAACTGTGGTCATAAGACCGTCTTACCGAGATGTCATGGATAAGTCACCTCACTCGTTAGAGGACAACCCAAGATGTGGCGGTTTGTCTACTCTCCCTTTGTATTCCCCACAAGTCATCCTACAATCCCATATATCTACTTCAGTACCATTTCTCATTCCACAGCTACATCCAGATTATGACTAGGGAAATGAAGGTCCAAACACTGAATCCAATACAAGAATATTATGGAATATCCTCACACCGGACCACTTCCCTTAGATGTTTTGGTCTGTGGCAGTGCTGAATTTCTATGCACCAGAATCCCTCCCCTAGAGGATGTTGATCTTTTCTGGAAAACCCTCTTGGTGACGCACTTCCGCCTTCATCACCAGTGAGTGGCTTATCCGAAGATCCAAGCTCATTTAGAGGACATTGGCGAACAATGTCGTCTGGTTGATTTTGATGCACTTATTGTGGCCGAGTTCCCGAAGTCACTAGGTCACCATAGGGCCCTCCATCAATTATGCGTTCAAAGCATGAGGGTACTATGCAATATTTTCATAGAGGCTTCCACTCATGTGCAAATATGTGGTTGGGGGTAATATGTTTCCCTACTCCCCAGTCTGATCCATTGGTAGCATGAATTGCTAGGTGATATCGAGGACATGCCCCTGGTAAGGGAAGCGGTCAACATAGACAATATATCACTAGAGGAGAATGATATAGTGATCCATGAAGGGGACCTCCCCCCTAATGGCGTGCCACAACTATTGGAGTTTTCGGTGAGGGTTACATGCCAACAGAGGATCCATCTAGGTCACCCGTGCCCATTGAGGCATTAGTCCTCATCAGGAATCCATGTAAAGGAAATGAACTACTTGAATTTTTCAAGCCCTCCAACCCATATGGCCCAGGGAAGAAGGTGGAGAAATACCCCAAGAATGCCGCGTTGCATCAGCAACTCACCAGAAAGAATAAGGTGGACGATGATCTCCTTGATGAAAATGCTGTAGAGCAATGACCAGAATATGGAAATCCTAGGGAAGGGCAGCAGGGGCAGGCACAGCTTTCCCTCAGCAAATTTCCACCAGTTGAACCTGATCATCCTTCCCATGCATACATGATTGAGGCGTAAGCCTATGGAATGTGGACACGGTACGTATCTCTAAATCCTCTTAAATGTAATAATAATCCTTGGGATCCAGCTCATATTCCCCCAGATGCCCTGCATGTTGCTCCACCAGCCGCTCCACGAGAAACATGACCATCTTATCATGTTGAAGAACCCACCAATGCACTGGTGGTCAAGGATACCCATCAACACATGAACCCCCACCCAGATGATCCAATGGTAGCACTCATTTCCCACATTGATGCTTTAGAGATGCGACATGTGGCGCTCTTTCCTAATGGAAAGCAATATCCAGCCTGGGTGGATGATATGCCAGCACCTATGGGTTTTGGTAATCACAACATTTCCACCTTCAATGGGGTAGGGGACATGCCACAACATCTGTCCCACTTTACCTCTAGGAGTGGCCCTATGTTGGGAACTTCGGCACAATAGGAGGCCACCAAGCATCGATGTTTTGTGCAGTCATTAGAGGCGCCTGCATTCTTTTGGTACAACCTGCTCCCCATCAGATCATTAACCATCTGAGAGGACTTATGTAGGAATTTCCACTACAATTAATGTTCCTCCATGAGGAAGATCAGTATCACAGACATCTTCAAATGCATGAAGAGGACTTATGAGCACCTCGCCATCTTTTCCAGCCGGTGAAAAGGACTCACATATCCACTTGAAATTTTGAAGAAACATGAGAAATTAATTTCAATGTTTTTAGGGATCATTAAGACAGATTTAGTCACATCTATGTTCAACTAGAATTATCTTGGGTGATTTTGAGATTTTTCTGATAAGGCCGAGTTCCTAGAGGAAGCCTTACATCAGACCAAGAAGGCAATTCTGGTACCCACTACGATCCCCTTGAAAAGGGCTACCAGTGTCAAGCCTCCGACAGTGGCCCAAATAGAGGCCACCATGTGACTAGGGTTGTTGCCAGTAGAGCTGCCTACATATCCTCGCAGTGGTCCTCTACCTTAGGTCCATCCACCCGCCCAACATCGCCCACCATAGAATCGATAGGTTCCCCAGAACAATGCACCGCTTCCATCCAAACGGGATAACCAAGATCCACCTCCTCGATAAGCTCCTCCATCCCCTCATCAGGGCTAGGATCGAAGGACCCCCTATCATAACAGGACAAACAGGACCTACTCATTCAATGAGACACATGTCCACGATTACTTCCGTAGTGCATTTGAGTAAGGGATTCTACATTTTCCTGAGTGTAGAAGACCGGAAGAGGAAAAACTCACTGATCAACATTATTACTTCCCCTACCACCGGATCATGGGGAACACTCTAAAGATGTGATAATTGTTCAAATACTAGATTCAATACCATGTAGATAACAACATAGTCCATTTAGGCTCAGCAACGACACAGATGGAAGGCATCATCGTAAGGACAGACAGTAGCAGCGACAGTGAGGGCAAGAGGCATCAGTTTTTTAGTCGCGGATCCCAGAAGTACGATGAAAAGGTGGCTCGAAAGATAGTTTCCCACACCAATGGTGTCATCCAAGAACACAAGAATCGGTTGGATCCTTTATAAGGTATGACCACCATTTCGTAATCATCATCTCACCCAGCCTTTTCCCATAACTACAAACACCGACAACACAAGGGAATGAAAATTCCCCCGACCATGTCATCATCTCCCCGTACTCTTGGTGATGTCATTCCCTCGGAGATGGAAATCCCTCCCAGAATCCATCCTATTGAGGAAGACACTTCGAGAGACGGTCAAGGGTGCACCTCGATAAACACGGTAGAGCTGGAAAATCCCTATATGATTCAAGATGATGAGGAGAAGCCGATAGATCATCCCAACATCCACAGTCTTCTCCTGCGTCAACGGAGTTGTGTCTATCTAAGTCATCGGAGTACCTTGATCAGCACTTCTAGTAAGGACGTGCATGATTCTGAAACCTGGAACAGGCTTAGCCCAGATCTCAACATCCACGACCTTCTCATATGGTGTTATCAGGCCCTCTTTTACCGTCGTTCCTATTGTCAAACCAAGAAGAGCTACATAGACCATGTTGTGACCAGCTGCCCCCTGCTACAGGATGGTCTCATTCTCCTAGCCCTTATAAAGTATTCACTTCGCAGGCATCAACAAGTGGGAAACGTGATGTTCCCAGTACTATTCAACCGATGTTCTAGTTGGTAGGACCCACCATACCTCCTATCATATAGCGACCTACTGTAATAAGAAGATCACGCCTGGTGTGGAAGTAATATTTTCTTAAGCATCATTATAGAATTCCAACAATTCTTTCCATCCTTGAGGCCATCCTCCTGTTATCAGATATGCATGAGTCTTTAAGAATCCCACCCAGTTTTAGATGGAAGTAGCAGCCGAAAAATCCTTTAATGATGAAGCGGTTGAGAATTATGATTGCAATGACATCATCTCTTTATCTAGAGAAGATGAAGGATCTCCCATATAGGGTCACATTTTCCCCATGTAAATCACTAGCCAGTTCAATGGCATGGAGGTTAGTCACTATCTAATCGACAAGAGAACTAGAATTAACATATTCCCGAATATGACACTATGAATGATGGGATTTTCTGAAGATGATATGAGTCCCTTTGACCTAAGAATACAAGGTTATGGTAGGACGGAACAGACACCGGTCGGTAATATTTTCTTGAAGGCCTAGTTTAGTGGCCCATATGCCAGCACCGAATTTATGGTAGTCTCTCAGGACACTGCCTACAATATATTGATGGGAAGGCCATGGATCCACCTACATGTGACGGTTCCCTCATCATATAACTAGTTCATCAAGTACACCGTTAATGGTGGAGTTGGTGTGCATTAAGTTGACGTGTATCCCTTTTCTTCTTGTGAATCCCACTACCTGGATTCCAACTACAACAAGTGCAAGGACATGCTGATTCGGACTAATGAAGTCGAGCATACAGTGGCTACGACTGACCCGTGGATATATTTGGATGGCTCCTATGTATTTCCAATTAATCAATTGGAGGATATGACCAAAGACATGGGACAACGCTTAATTGTTTCTTAGACGAGGGGGATCACATTTCCAGGGCTAATCGATGATGGAATATAACCTCGTACTTTTATAAAAATCAATCTCAGGTGATCCCAAATCCTCCTAGCCCCATAAGGTATCGGGATGTACGCCCCATGAAAATGGCAATACTTCATACTTGCTTGTTCTGTCAGGCTGGAATTAACCGTCTCAAGATGACGTGCCGCAATTTCTTCTCCATCGTCAAGCATGGCCCCATGGGATGAAGGCCATATGGGATCAGATCAACATCATTCATTACTATTGTTGCAACAACACATGAGTATTCTGATTCAGTGACCACTGCCACACAGGCAAGTACTAGCTTTCTGTTGGGATCTATTAACTCAAAAGAAGCTCAACCCATTGGGTATTTTCCCTCCATATGTGAAGAGGTGGACTGTGAGGATGCTCCTCCCACATTTGAAGAGGGCGTCTCTGCCACTCTATATGAGTTGGTATAGGTGAACCTCAGTAGTGAGGCAGACCAAAGACCCACATTGATTAGTGATTTCATGCCCCTTGAGGAGGAAAAGTAGTAAATAGACTTCCTAAAACAACACAATGATGCATTTTCATGGATTTATGATGAAATTCCAGGACTATATCCTTATGTAGCCATCCAACATCTCTATCTCTGTATAAATCATTGCGTGTTCAAGATGACTCCCAGAAAGATGCACCCTTCTCATGGTGCCATGATAGAGGTGGATGTTGATAAGAAAATAAGATCCAATTTTGTTAAGGAGGTCCAATACCCCAAATGGCTATCCAACATTTTTCTTGTAATGAAGAAGAATAGAAAGATCAAAGTCAACATTGACTTCCAGGATCTCAACCATCACTATCTGAAGGATGATTTTCCCCTTCATGTGACGGAGTTGTCGATTGACGCTACATTTTGATTCCAAGACCTCTCTTTCATGGATCGGTACTCAGGGTACAAACAGATACAAATGGAACCCGAGGATGAGGATTTAACAACCTTCAGGATGCTGTAAGGTAGTTTTAGTTACCAAGTCATGCCCTTCAGTTTAATGAATGCGGGGTCCACCTATCAGCGAGCTATGCATCGCATATTTAATTTGATCCTTGAAACATTGGTGGAATTTTATGTGGAAAACATGGTTGTTAAATCTCTCTAGTGACATGACGATCTCAAAGACCTAGAGAAATTCTACATATACCTCCATTCCAATCACCTGAAGATTAACCCATTGATGTGTGACTTTGGGTCACCTTTGGAATGTTTCTTGGATTATTTGTTAGATAATGTTGTATTGGGATCGACCTAGTGATGATCAAGGCCATTATCAAGATGTCTCCTCCATGAAAAATTTGGGATCTTCAAGTTTTCCTAGCCCACATAGCCTATATAGGTTGATTCATTGTGAATCTAGATATTTAGTGTAATCCCTATTCATGACTCATGAAGAATGGAACTGTCTATGAGTGGGATGAAGAGTGACATATTTTTTTTGAGGAGATCATGCAGTATCTACTCCATCCTCAGGTATTAATGACACCCGTCTCTAGAAAGACATTGGTCCTTTATGTGACCTCCCTGGAATGGTCTCTAGGATCCCTTCCTGCCCAGAATAACAGTGGGGAGATGAAGAATATCATCTACGACCTCTGTATTATGATCCTTGATACAGAGACCAGATAATCCCCCATTGAAAAGAGATGCCTTTGGCTGGTATTCATAGTAAATAAATGGCGACATTAATTGCAGCACCATGAGGTATTGCTAGTGTACCGAGTAGACCCACTAATGTACATCCAGAACCACCTAATGTTGACAGGCCATATACCTCAGTAGAAAGTGATTCTCCAGTAGTTCGATATCATGTTTGTCCCTTGGAATCCTATTATGGGGAAAACATTGGAAGAATTTCTAGTTTCCCATCCAGCTCCTTTTGACCAGTCTTTGGATCTTGATTTCCCTGATGAGGCAATCCATTGGGTAGACCAATTCATGTTGTTTTGGCATATTCACATTGATGGTGCTTTCTAAACCCCCCAGAAAGAGACACAATGATCCCAAACTCAAAATAGTAGACTGGGTTATCGTCTTTATTACCACGGAAAAATACATTCTACCATACTCATTTATATTATTATAAGGCTACAAAAATAATGAAGCAAAGTATCAGGATCTCATCTCTGGCCTCGACCAGGCTCTCATTATTTATGTGCCCCATTTTCATGTGAAATGGGATTCTGAACAGGTCATCAAGAAGATAAATGGTGACTATGTTGTTAAAGAGCCATAAATCATTCCATTGTTGGATCACACTCTCCCGCTAATGGCCCAATTCCCATCTCCTCCAAAAGTTACTAATGTCACTTGATCTCAGAATGGTCAAGCTGATTCCCTTTTCGCCCTGACTGCATCATTCGCGAAAACTAAAAAGGAGGATCTGATTGTCCACATGGCTCATCGAAGAGTCATTTCTACTGTCACCCAAGATGACGACGATGGCCTGCAGGTGATCTATCTTACAATCATAGACTAAACATCAAGACCTCTAGATGTAGTTGTTGAATTGAATTTAGACTATTTGGCCCTCTTTATCATGTATCTCGAAAAAGTATTCCTCTCGGCTAATTGGGCCAAGTGCGAGCGAATCCAACATCGTGCATTACTGTTCACCCTCCAGGACAACCTTGTCCATGAAAGGATCCTCTAAACGCATAAATTTTATGGGGTTTTCCTCCTTTACATTAATGGAGTCGAGATTTATCTATCCATGGAAGAGTTTCACACCGGTTCTTACGGGGCTCATTAGATCAGGCCAAAGCTATCTCACCAGATCTAGAGATTGGGGTAATACTGGCCCTCCATGATCCATGACTACATCGAGTTCGTCAAGAGATGACATGTGTTCCATGTTCATGAAAACTTTATACATCTTCTACCAGAGCCTCTCAACACCACCAAGTACTCTTGTCCATTTGCGGTGTGGGGACTGGATGTCATGGGACCATATCAACTGGCGACAGCCTGCCAGTGAAAATTCATACTAACGTCTATAGATTTTTTTTCATGTGGGTAGAGGTTGTTCCACTCTAGGGGGTCAAGGCTTGTTCCATCATTGATTTTGTGATTTCCAACATCATCTACTGATTTAGAGTCCCTCATGTCGTCCTAACCGATACTGGCACAAACTTCCGAGTATCAGAGCTAATGAAACTGTGTGCTAAGAACCAAATCTATTTTATCATACCTCCCACTATCATGTGCAAGGAAATGGATAGATCTAGGAATTAAACCAATTACTCTCTAACATTCTACAGAAAATTGTTGGTCAGAATAAGAAGAGTTTGACGAAAAAGCACCCAAATTCCCTCTGAGATTATCAGACGACAACTCGTAATTCCACCGAGGTGACCACATATTCTATGGTGTACGGAACAGAGGATGTTCTGCCCATCGAGATTCAATATCCCTCACTACACAGAATTGTATATGATCCACTAGCACCAGATAAAGTAGTTGAAATCCATATGGCAGAGTTGGTAGTGCATGATGAGAACAGGTGTCGTGCCATATAAAACCTTGAAAGGAATCAGAAAAATATAGCCAAAGCTTTCATCAAGTAATATAACCTCCACTCCTTCTTGAAGGGAGACTTGATATTGGCCCTGAAGGAACCCATTATACTTGGTAGGAAACAACCCATGATGGTACCCAAATGAGAAGGACCATAAATCATTCACAAGGATTACACTAAAGACGCGTACTTTCTAGATACAATGTATGGTGAGCGTATAACTCATACCACCAATTACAAGTTACTCAAGCAATACATTTCACGAACCCTAGGGTCCCACATGACTATAAACTGTATGGTCCTGCATGACCTTAAACTGGATGGTCTAGCATGACCCTGAACTTCATGACATTCCTTCATGACAATAAACTGAATGGTCCACCATTATCTTAAACAGTGCATCGTCCTGCATGATGTGAAAATACATCATTAGAACAATGTATGGCTTGATTCCCATCATAATGGGATACATAGGAATGCTCAAACACCTCATCTAGAGTCCATCCATAGTTCCTCATTGACTTTCCCATCCTGGAAAAGGTTCTTTTGGGGGATATCACATGGTGTCATGTAGGCTTCTAAGGCCCCACCCATGTCAGGGTTACGACGTCTGCACCATGTGCCCTCCATAGTTCTTTTAATAAAACCACGTCATTACCACATCACAATAAATTGCATGGCCTTTTTAGAAGTATGTTTGGCATGATTCCCATCTTCATGGGATACATATAACTGTACAGAGATTTCATCTGTAGGACGAGCCCCAAATTTCAGGACCACCCATTGGGATGAAGCACGTGGTGTGATGTAGGTTTTCCCCTCAATCAAGTCAAGATCATTATGACCGTACCATGTGTCCCTCTCACACAATGATCTCAATGTCTTCTTTTATCTAACTTTATTGGATATTGACGGTCTTATTCATGATCCACACACCCAATCATTTAGGTTCCCATTACCTTTCACGCCTGAAGGGACCCCCAAATGGCATGGATTCTATGCATTATGGCTCTCCAAAAATTATTTTCCAACATCCTCAAGGGTTTTAGAATACAAATCGATACAAGTCCCGCATTGTGAATATGGTAAGTAGTCAATACTCACTTGTTGTTTCCATTTCAGGTTACACGATATTGATGTTGTGACTCGAATTTGGTCAACAACTATCCTATTTCATTGCCACCATCTCCATGTTTCTAAAAAATGGAGTTTAGTGGTTCATTCTGCACCTCCGTCACTCCATATATCAGTTTTCTTCGAACAAGGAGTGTAATTATAGCTATTGGACCATTATGTGATGGGGAGATCATAATCTGACCCCTTTTTTCCCACACCGAGCATTGCTCATGTAGGATTATGAGCTATGATGAGGCAATTCCCATAGGAGATGCCATATGGATACGTTAGGCTGGGGTGACCAACCTCAAGCCTCTTGATCCCTTCAGCTCCCTGGCCCGTGTTCTCATTATGGATTGTATGGTACGGTATGGACACATGTCATCATTTATATAGGTGTATTTCTCCATCACACACATAACAACTTGAGGCATATATCCACTTATTTATAGTCCATCCTGCAAGTACAGGCCCAGCCATGATTCTTGAATCCCATCATTTGAGATTCCTTCACCTTGCATATTTGAAATCTCCCCTTATTATCATGTATGCTCACCCTAAGGGATCTCCTACCGTTATGAGAAAACACCCTTGAAGATTTCGAGTGATAAGTTGATACAAGTCCCATGTTCAGAATATGGTCATTGGTCGACCCTCGACTATTCAACCCCCTTCTAGTCACACAAGGGGGGATACTGTGTTGTGAACCTAGTCAATAGTTGTCCTCTATCATCATTTTCACTTTCTGGATTTCCATAAGCATGATTATTCCTCCTCTCTGTCCCATGGATATGACACTAAACTAGGCATATACGATCCAAGTTCTATGACCCTAAACTAAGATCACATCAGTTCTCACAGAAAGACATTAAACTGCAAGATGGAGATGACATTTTGTTGATGGTCCATCCTCAGACCCCTTGACCTTATTGGGCCCCTAGCCCAAATTCTCAATTAAGGTTGTATGGTGAGGTTCTAGATTATTTCCTCATTCACATCAGGTTACTTGATATTCCATACACATCACTAGATGATATTATTTTCCTTCGTGCTCACTACAAGACGTTAACATGTAGGCTGTCCATGAAATGATTACCATGGCCCAGCCTCCAGCCCCTATGCGTTTTCGTTCCCCTTGTCCAAATTCTCACCTAGGGTTGTACGGTGTGGTAAAGGTCTTTTTCCTCATTCACATAGGGTTACTCACCAAGCCGTAAATGCCCCTTGTTGTAGTATATTTACCTTATTATCGCCATCCATTCCCCCGGTACTACGTGTGGCTTGATTCCCATCCACATGGGATATGTAGGGCCACCCTAACATCTGGTCTTTTGGTCCAGCTACATCTCTTAGAATCATCCCTATCATTTTGGCCACTTGGCCATCATTCTTCTAGGAATATGGGTATACAATGTGGTGTAGTATTATGTCCCCATTCATGTCGGGTTTATAAAAACCACCTTGCATACATCTACCTCTCCTGAGTGGCCTTCCCCCCCCCCCCCACATTTCCATTATTTCATCTCTTTGATTCGGTTGTCGTTAAGTCGTGCCCCACTACCCTCTTCGGTGATTCACCAATAGGCCCACGAGTACTCAGGCCCAGAACATGGGGTGACAGATTCTACTTGGACATGCTTTCAACCACTTTTCAAGATTCATGTTCCTCTCCATTTGGGATTCCATAATCTTTCACACATGAAGAGATACCCAAATGGCATGGATTCTAGGCCTACAGTCTCTCCTACCGTTAAGGGACAACATCCATGAGGGTTTTAGTCAAAAAATCGATATAAGTCCCGCATCGCGATCAAGGTCTGCTGTCGATGCTCATTTTTTTTCCACATTTCAGGCCACATGATAAGGATGTTTTTTTTAACATGGTCAAAAGTTATCCTCCATCGTCAATCCAGCACCTTCATGGATTGAATGTTGGTTACATGATTCACATTATCCCCCCATCATTTCCAAATCGAATTTCAACAACCTTTGCACTATCCCTTAGTTCACATTTTCACTTTAGGAGGATAAAACCTGCGGTAAAGGCATCATTCAGGGATCCGCACTGACTTCTCATTGGTGTGTGTTCTATGTATTGCAATATCCACTTTAACCCTTGTTTCCCACACCAATTTAGTCTCACATGGGATTAAGAATTGGAATATGGTCTGTGCCTACATGGAAGGATTTCGACGGTCCCAGGTCCGAGCTCTAAGACCTTAATATAAGATCTCTTTTAGAACTCCCAGACATCATGTCTTTGGGTCTAGCTCGAGTTCCACTAATTTACTTTTTCTGTTCTTCTTTCTAGGCTCTAACTTTTATAGGACCACACGACATGGCACATGTGGGCTTTTGCCCTCATTCATGTCTAGTTTGCAATAGCCGCACCACATACTCCCCTTTCTAGGAGTTAGTTCCACCTTAAATATTTTCCCACATGACATTAAGCAATATTTTGTCCCGCATGACATTAAATGGTGCCTTCAATAACAATGTGTGTCTTGATTCCCATTCTGATGGGATACGTAGGAACACCAGGACATCTCGTCTTTAGGGCCATCTCAAATAGGGGCTATCCTCTCCTATCCCACATCCTCTAACCTTTTTTTTCCACTCGGCCTGAGGTTTCCTACTTTGAATCATGCATGGAATGATGTGTACCTCATCCTCATTCACACCGGGTATGATTTATTACTCCATGAACATGCCCAATAGAACCTCATCCATACCATTTCATTTATAATCCATATGACTTTATACTATGATGTTTAGTCCCAAGTGACATTAAACTGTTACGTCTATACCACATGACATTAAAATGCATGGTTGGTCCCCTCAGATGACCCTATACTATGATATTACCATCCTGGCCGCGTGATGAAAAACGACACTACACAGTGATATCCTTACATGACGGGGCATCATGTTTGGTATTGTTCACACTCCATACAAAATTTCAATGCCTCATATGTCTTGATTACATTGTAGATTCCTGGACATTATATCCAAGGTCCATATCTTAAAAAAACACATATTCATTCTAAAGGACAAACAAGATCTATCCAATAACACTTCATTCCGTGCAAGGGCCAGACCCGCACGACCTAATTATATCTGGCACTGGTATCCTACCATGCCATCCCTAGAACTATGTACGACTTGATTCCCATCCTCATGAGATAGGTAGGGATGCCCTTTCAATTTTCATCCATCCAAGCTTAACTTTTGTTTTCAGTCCCTCGACCAAAAACATCCCCAAGGATCACATGGCGATTTGGACTCCAAATCCTCATTCACATTGGGTTATATAATTACCTCACCATGTGTCTCTTGCATTCCCTACCATCTGGTCACAGCTCTATGAACATAAACTAAAGTGACATTCCATCCATTCTGTAATACATTAAACTACATGACATCTTCATGAACTACATGTGGCTTGATTCGCATCCTCATGGAATATGTAGAAATGCCCAGACACCTCACCTCCGGGTACATCCCCATGAATCCCAAATATTTTCCCTTCATTTTCCTTGTCATAGATCTATGAACATTAAAAAGATCACTTTACGTCCTTGAAAAAAGACGTTATTCTAGAAAATATCTTCATGAACTATTTCTAGATTGATTCCCATCCTCATGGGATCTGTTAAAATGCCCAGACATCTCATCTCCGGGTCCAGCCTCAGGAATCCAAAATCTGTTCCCCTCTCTTTCAGCCCCTCAACCTGAACTATATTGGGAATATGTTGTGTGGAGGGTACCTCATGGGTTCACGTTCATGTTGGGTTTTGAAACATCCACACCATGAGCCCCCCTTATCTTCTTTCATCCTGGTCCGAGCTCTGTGACCCTAAACTAAGTTCTCCCTATGGGAACTACGCGTCATGTTCAGCCGCTTCGCCACCTTGATCAAAATCTATTAAATCACATCCCCCTTAGTAGACTATCCTAGAAACATAGGTTGGAAGTGTGCATCTCTAGGTCCCTCTTCCTCAACAAGGGACTCGACTCCCTCTGTTTGATATGTCTTGTAGTGGTATTTAGATGTGTCTTGACCAAGATCCTGAAGTGTGGAATTTTCACAGGGACATTCCCCTCATTACATGTTTACGCCTTATGAGACCGTTATTTGGATCCTCATCCTCTTCCACATAAAAAGGGACCCCCATTACGGTCTGGTCTCATTCAACATTGGATTACCTAACAACTTATGCCATCGTCCCGGAGGACCCATGATGACATTTTCGACTGGTCCCCTTTTTCAAACATGGTCACCAGTGGAATCTCATTTGTATGTCCCCATTCCATGATAACATGATATGGAAACTATATTTTGAACATGTTCCAACATTTATCCCTTATCATCATGCCTCCATCATTATGGTCTAGATCTGGAGTATCATGATTCACATATTTACACTTTCTTATGTTCAAGTAGAATTATAACAAACGTGTATTTGGACCATTGTGCATCTAGTTGAATTATATATAGGCAGGACAGCATCATTGTGATGTCATTCACCTAGTGTCCCATCACCCCAAACATCTGTCTTCCTATGCTGAAAAAGTCCCATCACTACTCCTCGTTTCCCACATCGAGGACGACTCTCGTGGGATATGCTGTTTTGGTTGGACGTGTACTAGCGCATCCATACCCCACATGACTTTCTTTATCCCGCATGACATTAAACAGATCCCTCATAACAATGTATGACTTGATTCACATTCTCATGGGGTACGTAACAATGCACAGGCACGTTGGCTTGTGCCCAACATAACTTTCACTATTGGTCCATTGACCTAAATAACTTTCTCCGGGGATACATGATGTGGCGTGGACTCCTTAAGTCCTCATTCACGTCTGGTTTATAGCTACCACACCACATCCTCCATTCCTAGAATCTCCCCTTTCTCCCATCATCCTACTGTATGATGTTAAATTGAACAATTCATTATGTCCTCAACGCATAACACTAAATTGTGATTCTACCTTGAACAAGTTCATGATGCCCCAAGTTAATCATTGAATGCACCAGATATCTAGACAAATTGTTCATACTCATAAGTAATTTTGATCCATGATCAGATGGATACGCACACCAAATATTCCTTCATCATGACGGTGTGATTTCAAGGGTGTTGGATTCCATTCAAATGATCCATCACTCCTACACCACACTTTGTGTGTCTTTCATTTGGACCCTCGTCCTATTTCACGTCTAAAAGAACACCCTGGCAGTATGGATTCACATCTTACAACTCACCTTATATCATGGGACAACGTTTTGGGAGACTACTAGATGAAATTATTAGTCAGGCCCTGTGTTTCGAGCATGGTCAGTTATAGGTCCCCATTTGTTGTCCTCATTTTAGGCTAATGCAATATGGATACTTTCTATCAAACAGGGTTAATATTTATCCATTATTGTCACGCAAACCGCATAGTGTTCTAAATCTGGGGAGTTATGATTCACACTTTCTACTCCACTATGTCTGGATTAATTCTAATACCCCTGGTGTTACCCCACTGGTGTGCTTGAGGACATTGGAAGGATGGAACATTGATTGTTCCGAGGACCCCATCCTTCAATTGGTCCTCCACCATTTCTTCCCAGAAATATGAGTTGGTTCTTCAAAACATGGGTGCCCGATGCTTGGTTGGAACTCCTGTAGTAAAATGATTTAATAGGGTGAGCATCCATTTTTTCTCACATCGGGTATGACCCACGTGAGCTTATAAATGGATTGCTATTTATTTCACGATTGTTGTGGAAATGCGTTGAATGAAACGAATGAGTAAATAAATCTAATCATACATGAAATTCAAAACAAGAGGTAGTGAAAATAAATGAGAATATGAGTTCAACCAAAACAGGCCCCTTAATGATTATCATCTTGGATAAACCGCTCTAGCGCTGCTACGTTTTGTCTTGTGGCCTCCAGGATTGCCTCCCGCCACCTGAGAACCATCACATCCTCGGTGGCCACAAAGTGCAGTTCACACACCCTAGCCTAGGCTAGCACCTGTTCAGTTTTATGTACAACCATTTAGTGACCTTCTTCTACGAGCTTCTCATGGGTATCCACCAACTGTGCCCTCAACTACTTAATAAACTTGGTTCAATTTTCAATGAAATACCTCCATTTCTCACATAGATTATTGGCCATGTAGTCACGAACTGTTGAATAATTATGTTCATCATCCACCCCTTCAGCACAGAGAAAGCGCAACCATGTGTGATGAGATCTCATCCATTATTTCCATTCCATCTGAGGCTAATCAAGAAAGAACATAAGACACTTCCACCCATTGTGAAGCATCATACATATCTCATCGACTACCTCCGAATCAGAATCATCCATATCCTTAAGATCTGCATGCTGATATTTGGGGAAAGCAGCCAAGAGATCAGCTGTAGGGGCTTCTTCAGGAATTCCTCCCAAGGGGTTAAGCTCCTCAACACCTGGGTCACCTCCCTCTCATTCCTTGGTCATGGAAGCTCCTTCTTCAACTTCCAGCACCAACCTGGCATTAATGTCACTAATATCCACACATCTTTTCTCACTGAGTGACCGGGCCGGATCGGTTCGGGAAGTGTGCCCTGAATGGATTGTCGCATTTACTATCGAGTCACTCGCAGATGGTATGGATTCAGTGGCCTGCAAGGCTCCAATGCCGTGATTACTACACCAAAAATGAACACCTTGATCAGCTGGGTTCACTAATATCCAATACAAGTGTTCGATCAATAAAATTTACAAGATATCAGATCATCATCCTCTAGGGTTACCACAACCACAGGAGTTGTCATGGTGGGGGATCCCCCATCACTCACTCACTCAATAATGGGCGTTGGATCCCCACCTTGTTTTATCGACACATCCCCCCCTTCAGATAGAGATTCTTGATCAGTTCCAATACGAACCTGAGAAGGATGAATAAACCTGATTGAAATCAATAAAAATAGACTAATGAAAAAAAGTGAAGGGGAGGATGGATAAGGAATGAGGCATACCCAAAGTAGGTCAGTTATGTTCATATCAGAGCCAAGAATCTCACCACACTTCTGATGGATCCCTTGGGGGGGTGTCCATTGAGACCCTCCTCCTCCAAGATCTTCTTCAGCTTCCCCCACTTATCAACCCTCTCCTTTCCCCCACTCCTCTTCTTAATGACTACCCTCAGGGTCCTTGTCACTATCGTCATCCTCGAACAACATCTGTTTTGGATCATGATCTTGTCCAAGAAATACCATAATGATAAAAGGCGGTTCCTCATGCCGACCATGTTGACGTTCATACACATCCATGGAAATCAGGTACACATGTCATCGATGGAAGTTCACCCTGTCGTCATCCCAGATGAGTCTGACCTCTGGCAGCAAGATTCCATCTTGCACTATCTTTTTCCAGAGGACTTCGATGCCCATATACTGTCATAGGGTCAACCAGGCCGACCACAAGGGCGGTATGATCTAATCTTCAGAACGGTGAAGCAGATACATTATTTTCTTCCTAGAAAGCTCCCTGACCACTCAGTGATCCTTTATCCCCCTAGTAAATGAGGGCATATCCATGCCATGCGATGATCCCACTGCTGTTGTCCCAGCTTGTGCGTGCCCAGTTGCCCGACTAGCATCTGACCTTTCGTTCCCAATAGTTCCATGTCTGCTCTCTTGCCGCCCAGGTTCTACACTGGCTACCCTGTGCTACCGAACATGCTTCTACAAATTTCCCTCAGGGAATACTATGACCCAATTTTCAGAATATTCTATTGAGAGTCCAACATCAACTCCGGTGGGGGGGAGTGTAACGACGTCACTAGAGCCATGAGTTGTGAACATTTTCCACATTTTGTGAAGAACTCATGGGTGCCTCTCCTCCTAGACATTTGTATACACTTTATTTGGAATCCGCTGGTGGAATCCAAACTGTCTGGAAAATCTCGACAACATGTAGGGCTCACAAAGGATCTTCCCCTAAACTCGGGCCACATACACTGCACCTCTGATTCACTGGAAGTATTCCCATTGCTCTAGTGAGCCTTTCCCATTGTCTATCATTTGTCCAGTTCAAGTGGGGTACAGAAAAAAATGTAAAATTGGAATTATTTCCAATTCATATCCTCACCCCATCCTCATTGAGCATCAACAGCATGTCCCTGTAAATATTCAGCAAGGAATGTCTCAGGTCGTTATCTTGGGAGAATGGCATATGGAAAGTTATATCTTCTGTAATGTGCCACGATCTAGCCATAAAGGATCTAGAAGGGGGCACAGATCCTCCTCAGTGAGCCCCCTCTCACAATTCACCTCATAATGGATTAAAAACATGCTAACACGAGGACCCCCAGGTTGAACCTCTAATTAGCGGCCATGATGCCAGCAATCAGTAGTTTCGATGGAAAAGCTCTCATCCTTATGTCCCTCTCTGGTATGAGCCACCCACATAGGAAGGTTTCAATAATTCCGGCATACTGGACGTTCAGGTCCAGACACTCATTTACACTAACGCCCCTTGATTGATATTCCCCCACCTTCAGGAGCCTCCGGTACGATTCACTTTTTCCTCTATGCCATGGTCAGACACCGTATTCCTCGACCCGACATCATGACTTATGGATCTCTTTGTAGAAAAAAACTAAACAAATTTTCTAGGTGATTACCATCAAAAAATCATTGACCCCCAGCCTCTCCTTAGCCAACTCCAACAGATTCCATGTTAGGACGGGGGTTCGTGATCTGTCTCCCCAGATGTTCCTCGTAGAAAAGAATTCATCGTATTGGTGCTCGCCCAAAGGGATACCCATGATGAAATGAATGAACCAGAGGCTGATACTGACTTCTCCATGGTACAGATGGAAGGTATCCGTATTGGGGGACTATTGGGTAAACAACTCTGGCCCGAGTTTAGTCTGACGGTAGAAATGAAACTGCGATGTCCACACCGCCTGGAATAATCTGATGTACTACAGTTCGACCGCAAACATGTCACATATCTGGAAAACCGAATATTCCTAGGCCCATTAAATTGTGAAATTTCCTCTAGACTGCAAGTCCCAATCCTACAACCAACCTTTGGTTTCGGTTTTAACACTCTACCGGAATGAACTTGCATAATGGGCCGGAGATTCTTCTAAGACTATGTCACATGCTGAAATAGTTATTGTCATGGGGATCCGGACGTTAACATCCATATGTTGGGTTTTTAGAGATGGGTGGCCATTTTTAGTGATATTATACCATGTGAGGTTATCCTCGAGGGTCACCCATGACCGCGGCGTGTTGACATCAGATCTTGACATGCTTACTTCCTCCAAATTTCCTAAGTCCCATATTGGTAAGTTATCAGATAGCTCATACTCTTTCTGGGATGGGGTCAAGATTTTGAAGAGTGTTTGGTTATAGGATACAATGTTATGGGTCCCGTAAACCTCATGATTTGAAACTATCTCGGCCCTTAGAGCAGCAAACGCAGATTCTCTCTCTGCATCAGCCCGATTAATAGCCATTTTATTCTATCAAAGTCCAAAGAGTCGGTGCGAAATGAAGGCTACACTGCATGAAAATGTAAATTATGAACGAAAATTTGGTGATCGGCATGAAAAATTAGAGGTTAGCGTGAAAAATCATAAGGTAGCATGAAAAATCAGAATGTGGCTCTAAAAACTAAGACAGCGGTGCGTAAAGAAAACAGCCAAAATCGGGGAATAACACGACACAAAAGAGTTTTTCACCCAAGATAAGGAATGATTTCACGCACAGAGATCATTAATTATTGCACGAAAAAAATCAGTATGGGTTGAGGGACCCTTGAGGTTTTTTATAGGCGTAGAGATGGGTCTTTGCAGGCGCAATAACTATATTTCGTGCACCTAATAAACATTTTTTGTGCCC
Source organism: Viscum album (assembly GCA_963277665.1). Taxonomy (NCBI): domain Eukaryota; kingdom Viridiplantae; phylum Streptophyta; class Magnoliopsida; order Santalales; family Viscaceae; genus Viscum; species Viscum album. The sequence goes on along the minus strand of OY728128.1, from coordinate 150,000,220 downwards.
TTCCGAATGTTTATGTTCCGAGGCTGTTTTTGGTTTTCACGCAACCAAGGATGTGGCGTTTATCGAAATTTCCCTTGGAATCCTTCCTCTGCGCATCCTCACTGATTAGATTCTAAGGGGAATTTTTAAATACTGTAATAACGCCCCAAATGGAGAAAATGGGTCTTTTCAGATAAGGTGAAGTTATATGTCGATCTGGTGATGTATTCCATGAGGGATGGAGATTCCGCATGAAAAATCCTAGTGGTTCACTAAAAAACATCTCGCCACATGGAAAACGATGGGATCCGATGAAAATTTCCTTGTCTATGCCCAAATGCATGGTGGCGCCGTCCTGGAGTGAAATCCTTCACACTGGCCCCCCGGTGTGCATTCCCTTGTGCTGCCTTGCACCCAATCCTTCACATCGGCCACCCAGCGCACAATCCCTTATTCCGAGTGACTTCCGCGTGGACTCCCAGACCCCGGAAACCTATAAATAAAATGACGCCCCCTCCAACTCCAGGGCTGAAGAATCTGAACCGGCTCACGGGAATCAAATAAAAATATTCAGAACATAAAAAAGGATTTTAGGTTCAGGATATTTTGTCATAGATCTCCATGGGGTCTGCCTTCACCAAGCACCACTCGGGTAGAACCCTCGAATGAATCCCTTTAATGTCATGGTCATTGCGTGCAACCTTATCCATTTCTTGCAATCCATTGCGATAAATTCCTTCCCCTTGCATGGAAACCCTATTCCTTGCACGTTTTATATTGCACACAATTCCTTTTTCTAGAACGTAATTTATTTCATTGCACGATGAACCTCAACTCCCCTTCGCTCAAAACTCTCTCTGGTTGCAGTCACACCCGATATTTTTCTCACATCTATTCCAATTGAACATCAAATTTTGTGATTCCCTCTCTTATTGTGCACAGCCTTCCAGGACCACTCACTAGGCCACTTCCGCGGATTTGCTCCATTTGTATGCAAGCCTTCCTTCCTGTTTGGAACATGTGAGATGTCCCTCTTTCAGAAATCCCCTTCGGGCGCCTTTGGTGGCCAAAAGATCTACACCACACCCCTTCTCCCATGCGACCATATAAATTTGAACGAATCAATTTCAATGTCCCTTGGGTGATGTTTTCTGTTGTGTTTAATTGCCTCATGCATCTTCGTTTAAGAACGCTAAAAGCTATTGCTTCATCGAATATCCATGAAAACGTGGACTCCCAATATGTTCACCTCTCAACACCCACTCTCCATGGCATTGTCGATTTCTTCCATCCCTCAAGGGATGATTGAATTCAGTTATGTATGTCCTTGGGGTGCAGAGTGAACCCGACTCGTCTGAGCTGCTGGATGTTAAACTGTCAAGCGTCTTCGTCCTAACCACATGACGTTAAACTATGACAACGCCACGTGTGTCAGACATACTGTTCCCCCACCATGTACATTCTGCATGCCCACTGGTCTCCATGGGAGTGAGAACATTCCTCACAGGGAATGAGATACTCTTTATCAGAGCGGCATCTGTCCACGTGGAAGGGAAACTACCCCGGTGAAATCCCCAAGATTCTCTTGTAGGAGTTAGCACCCATTCTCATCCTCTCTTTCTAAGTGTAAATTCCCTCTCCTGCTAGGATTGGTCACCGTCCGAGCATCCATCTTGGAGTATGTCCCAATCTCCAAAATCTCAGGCCGCTAACCAGGCATAATCCCCTATTTCCTCTTTGGGCCACTAACCACATGTAATGCCCCATCCCACTTCCCACGGATGCACCTTCCACAACATGTTTATTAGGACTTCGTTGCCTCTTTTTTCTCACACCGAGCATGACTCATGTGGGATTAGAGTAAACATCGACCATGAAATCTTCTCTGGGTAGCATAGAGTGTATTCGCCAACAAAAATTTGAACTACATGTACTTTGATCCTTTCCTAGGAAAGGTACTTAGAATGCCTTTTTGACGGTCATCCACAACACCAATCAGTCTTAACCATGTTCACATCGGTTCCCACTCCATCCTGAACTATGAGGTCATTGATAGTTTCTAATGCAATGTACGTAGGAAGCTCCTATGAGTTTCAAACCAACCATTCATTTGTTCTGACCCACCTCATGTTGGACCACCTTCGCCCCGCTTGACGTTAAACGGCATTTCTCCTTTTTGGTCATGCAAGATGTTAAACTATATCTCACTCCCGAAATACGTGGGTCTTGATCCTTGTATCTTAGATTGGGTATGTAGGAATACTCTATGAGGATTAACCCCATCCAGCAGTAAGCGGTTGTCAACCCCATTCAGTGGAATGTCCTTGTCAACCCAATCAAGTGGCAATCCATTGTGACCCAATCCAGCGGTAAGCTGTTGTGACTCTATCTAGTGGTAAGTCATTGTTGACCCCATACAGTGATAAGCTGTTTTGACCCCATCCAGTTGTAAGCTGTTGTGACCCCATCAAGCTATATGTCGTTGTGACCCCATCAATCGGTAAGCCATGGTGACCCCATCAAGCGGAAATCCGTAGTCGACCACATCTAGCAGAAAGCCGTTGTGACCCCATCCTACTTTAAGCCATTATCGGGTGAACTATGAGTACATTGACTCCTTGACACAAGGATATATAGGAGGTCTCTTCGAGACTCAATCCCAACATCACTTTCTTCATTGAGTCGACTCCATATCATTCTCCACCCACTTAACATAACCATCCATCATCCATTTTGGTTCTAACCCGGGCCACCCCATCTCTGTGGGATCATGCCACCCCATTCCCCATTCACTTCAACAACGATCATGTAGCTCACCATGCATTATCCCCAACATCAGTGTTCCCTCCATGGGTTGAACTCACCTGATCCACTCTCGATTGTATTCTAATTAGTCTGATCCATCTCTACTAGACATTAAACATGCGGAATACCCTGGGTTAAACATAGAAAACTCATGAAAACCTCAAATACATGCCTATGGAATAAAATTCCCTGCATTCAACATGGGTTTTTTCAGGCTTCCACGACCTCGAGAAGCCATATAATAAGGGGAAGAAACCCAAATGAACCATTGTTTTAGCATCTAGACCTGCCAGTGATGTCCAACGTGATTACTCCCCTGACCGAAGGTTGCTGCCATGGGAAACCCCCTTGGAATGTCCCGATAGAAGTAATGTAATAAATGGGTGTGCATGAAAATATGGCATTATGAATAGTTTCATGAACAATGACTTAATCTATAAGGTAGATCCGGATTGGGTGACGAGTTCTGAGGAGGAATCCATGGAAGTAAGAACCGACATCCCATCATCCCTTTTTGACCATGGAGAAAACAACAATGAACAAGGAATGGATGCCGCTAGCCTTTGGAAAGATGGAACGCAGGGTAAAAAACAATTTCACCATCCTCGAATAGACAGACGTGCGCACCCCAATGAAATTTTTGGAAACCACTCCATTTAATTATTTTCTATCAAATTTTCATAATTTCTGTGAAATATTTATGTATTAATATTAAATTTAATTTTGAGAATTAGTTTTATTAATTCATATTCATGTCAGTTTAATTTTTTAACCATAACTTTAATCCTACTAATTCAAATATTTTTTATAGTTATTAGATCTCATTATTCAATTTCTGGCATATCACTAGAATAAATTATTGTCCAATTCATCCATTTGAATGGAAAAATGATCCAAAAAATGTGGCACAGTTAGTTTATAATGAAACTGGACCGGCCAAGAAGAATGTATTTATATGATTAATCGAAAAGTTAAAATCAGTGGATTTTTTACAGAAATTTTGGGTCCAATAAAATTCGTCATAGATAGAAATTTCAAGGCCCAAATCTGTGAAAAATATGCCAAACATATTTTTGGACGTTGAGACAACCCTTCTATCAGAGAATTGAAATCATTAGACCATTATTTATTTTTATCTCGATATAGACATCCAATAGATCTGATATTTTTATGTGTTAAATATAATATATAAGTGTTCGACTTTGTAGATCAAGGTGTTTGGATTTGAGTGAAAAATCATATTCAAAATTCCATTCACATTACAGCCTTCGAAAAAGAGGTAATAAAAATGGATGGATTAGAATAGTTTATTAAAACTAACATAACAATGGATTAATAAATCCAATAGTGTCAAATTTTCAGTGTAGATATAAAAAATATATATCTAAAACATATAAGAAGAATATATTTCATGTTTCTACTATTTTGATCATCTGATATTCAACCTAGATGTAGGGAATTCTTTGGAATGATAATAGTCTAACTCCTTGGGCAATAAATACACCCCCTATTCTCTATGAAAGGATTTTCAATTTTAGTGCTTAACAAGGTGTTTTGGAAAGACTATATCCTCCACATGGGCTAGGAAGGAAATTCTGTTATCTTGTTTTAATATGATTTACCTCTCATCTACTTTAATTTTCGTATTCCTTTGTATTTGTTTACAATATCCGCATAAGCTATTTTCAAATTTTTATCAATTTTAATGAAATTTTATCCTACATATTCTCTTTTAATCTTCCACCCTCTATTCTTAAATACACATTCTATTAAAATAGTTTAAATAAATTTGAATCCCCTTCGCTTAATTTTCATTCACATTCAATCTAATGTCTGATTTAACCTCTCTTCAAATTTCATGTGTGTGTTCGGCGCGCTACTCGTATACTGTTCTAATATTTTTATTTCATTGTAAACCCATCATCAGAATAATTCCAACCATTTTAATAACCACCTCAATAGGAGAGTAAATCTACCATTGGTTTTAGTCATAATTTTGGTATATAAATTGATTGAGGTATTTTTCTCATTGAGTACTCTATAGGTTAACATTGTGCATGTTGAACATAAAATTTCAAGGATTGATGACATATTTTGTTCAAAAAGTGTATTAGATGGATTACTGGAACCATAAAATTAGTACCGTAAATTTTTTTTAATTGATATTAGAACCCTAGTAAAGTTTGTTCAGGGAATAATTCCCTGAATCTTGATTATTTCGTTCAAAAGTGTCTTGTGAAGTGGGGTCTAATTTAAAGAAATATAAAACAAAGCACAAATATTTAACAAGATTAAATCTCAAAAAAATGAACTCACCCTAATATTATTTAAATTGTTAAATAAATCTAAATACATCAATCATTTCATTATATATTTGATAACTACCACCACCTTCCAATTAAAATTAAAAATCACAGAAAACAATTGTATATTAAAAAGTATCATCACTATGTATTCGATCAGAGTGTCGTTATACACATTAGCAGAGCACCAAAACCATGAACAGTTTATTGGTGACAATAATATGTACTTCAAACATTCACTTAGACTTCTATCTATTATCCTTTAATGATTTATATAAATATTCTCAAGATACAAAATATAAAATTTACCTCTCCATGTTATCCATTTAAATTACTCTTCCATATCTCTACACTTCAACATACTTTTAGAAAAAATAAATAATGTTGAATAATGAAAATCATTCAACATTGACTTATTAAAATTCAAAACATACATGGACAAACTCATTTCCTAATCATTATATGTCCAAAAATCACTATGATGAAATATGAAACATTTCTATCCATCATCTATAGTTCTACATCTTCCTTTTATTCACATGTAATAATCACATGTACAGATAGTTGAACAATAATTTTAAACTAATATATTTTCTCACCTTCTTCCAATCTTTCATGAACTGTCTTATTTAATTTTGGAAATATTTGATATTATGTGATCTATATTATAGATATGATAATATAATCCTTTAGACTCCAATCATTACCCACCATGTTCACATTCCCTCCAAGGTAATTTATTTAGAACTAATAATCATTTATCATCTCGAAATATCATATATGATTCCTATTCTAGTATTTTTGATTTTATTACTAATTAATGTATTTAAAATTATTATATATACCACATTTTTATCCTTATGGATAATCCCTCTATACGTTTAATGAAATAATTACCATTTAAACACAAAACAATGTGGTTTGTATTGTTGATACCAAGACTTCAATTATCATGAGGATTAAAAAATAACAAAATTATTCATAATGTGACCACATCATATTACCATCATAGATGAATATATATATATTATAAAACCTTTTATTTTTTTGGGTAATGTATTTATTTCTGTTCTTAATAATTTATTCTTAACACCCCCCATATTTTTATCACATTTTTCTATGTAGAAGAAATTTGATATCTTTTAAGATTACTTTGTGTGTGTACTAATATGTTATGGGTTATTTTTAACAATGAATTGTTAATTTTTAACCAATCTATGAAAAAATTTAATATTAGTCTCATTGGATTGAGTAGGAAATTTTTCAATAACATATATCTTTGACGAATCCACCGATTTACCCAATATTAAGATTATATTTCCAGCAAATGAATCTTATTGTAGAAAAATTTCACATTTTTAAAATATTTTGTAAAACATATTCTTCCTTGGAATGTCATATTTAATGACTTTGAAAACTAATCCATGTAATAAATAATGATACGAATCATTAAATCCATAAATATAACAAGTAAATTTGAATTAAAAAATATCATTCATATATATTCCTAGAGACTATACCTTGTAAAAAATATTTTCATTGTAATATATTCCTTATCTACCCTCAATTGATGATATATTGATTGGAAATTAGTCAGAAGAAAACAATGATCCATACACCATTGATAAAATAACTAATCAATCCAAGGAATATGATACATATTGTTGATTGTTATCTAGTTATGTTATTGATACTTAATGAAGAGTCCTGTTTCCCCATAATCGTTATTAGACAAATGAATATGTTCATATAAAGGTGAATTTAATTTAAAACGAATTCATTTATCATGATTCTTATTTAGTAGTATTATCAATTATGGAAACACAATTAAGGCCATTCTATATAGAGACTTTGAAATATGTGTTGCACCATTCATGAGTATATTGATAACAAAACTACAGAACATAGAGTAAGATCCATATGTTCTTCTAGAATTATTTCAACAACATCCCACATAATAATTAAATCACAAATCATGAGTTTATCCACACAAATCCGAGATGAAGATTAATTTTTAACATGAATCCTGGGGCATAAATTGTATTTAATTGACATTGATGTTTATATTATTCATCACACCAATAGATGATCATAGGATGGATTATAATTTTTAATGTTACATCTCGTCTTCAATAATTGAATATATATTTAGTTAATGAATTATAATCCATTCAAAAAATAACAAATAAAGAAAATATATAGTGAATAACGTAGCCCCCCTGAATCATATTCCCAATAAACCAGAGAAGATTCATAAACCTAGGATTCGATCATATAACCATTATATGTTTTCATAGTTAATTGATCAAATAATCATTACGGAGGTATAGTGATACCCTTATAAAATTATGCAGATATAAAATATTCTATATATCATAAATCAAATAAGACAATATTAAATACATAGTTTATGATAAGTGTACATTTAATAAATTCATTATTTTATGTTTCATCCATAGTAGTTACTACAAGATATTTCCCATTCAATCATGTCTTAAGTAGTTGTTGATGTTGCTCATTATCATTAAAAATAATTTGTGAGAAATGGATAAAATATTTTCCATATTCCTTTCATTTGAATCAATGGAGTGTGAATTATGAATTTTGTCATGATTTTACTCCACCATTTCCAAACATCAATCATATAATAGGGAATGATATTCCAGTATTAACTACTTATAAACAGATAAAACGAATTATGATACCCTTAATACAATTTCCTAAATGCGTCCTTCCATAATTCAACCATAAATAAACACTCACCATAATATCCCATCTGTTTTTATGGTTTCCATTTAATTTTATCATTCATTTATATAACCATGATATGTATGGGTAACTCCAATATCCATTCACATTGATACAATGTCAAATGATTTATTCATATATAGTAAATTATATTATAGTAATAACTCTATGGATATATAGTATTTTGCTTCAAAATAATCAACCCACCATACTTTTATGTTGGATGATAACACATGAAGTGTACCTATAAGGTCTTGGACAATATTCCTCCTATGATCTAACAGATTCATTATCCTTATAGGTTAACTCGTGGAATTATTTTTTAATATTTTAATAAATAAAATAATGAAATTATATAGTGAAACTTAATGTCTAATGATTATACCACTCTATGGAGTCAATATATTCCTGTTTCCAGGAGTTCTGGATTAGATTCAACACTTGATATTCTTTTACATCAAAATGATAAACCCCAAAAATTAATTATCATGGTAACAAATATTGTATAAGGGAAAATATTTTTTTATGCTAATGATCCATCATTCATAAAAAAATAGATTATATGACCCACTGTAAAATGTCGGGTTTCCCTTATGAAAGACCCAATAAAAAGTTCTTCCCTACTGTTCTCATTCACAATCCTATTATGATTCATATATTGAGAATATTCTATAATAATTGAAACATAATTTTTCATTCAATGCTCAATAAATTTTGGATTCCCATGAGAAATATCATTTCAAAAGATGACATGTTCATCAAAAAAATGATTCCTTCATCTTCCCCCATTTGAAAAAATACCAAAAATCATTGTATGAGAAACAATATTCACTATTAGAAACAGAAAAATAATAAAAAAAATATATTATTCATTGTCTAACCCACGAAACAATCTTACCAATAAATAATATCATATGATTAACATCGATAATATATGATAACTACCAAAACAATTTATTTTAAACTATACGTTTACTTATCTCGAGGTTTCCCACAAAAATTTTCTCATAGTAGTTTACAATGGGTACCTGAAATTATTTTAATACCAAAAATATAAACCCATAATTTTCTTACAAGATATCATTTTATATTAGATTAAAATTCATTAAATATAATGATGATCAATTCCATAATCAAATAGGTTTAGTGTCATAGGATGAACATATATATAAACAACTAGTCCCTAATACATCCAAATATTATCAACGTATATTTTTATAACAAAAACTCTTAGGAAATTATAAATAAAACAATTTTTCTTAATGTAGGGTAATTAATATTATTATATTATTATCTCAGAATATAACTTAGGGAAAACAAAGGTGTTATCAACGATCGCATAAATATATCATAATTATATGGGTTCAATAAAATGATAATGGAATTTGAAAATAAAATCATTCATTTAAAAGATTAAAATCACGAGTCATTTATTAAAAATTGGTTCTTATAAGGAATGAATCGTAAATTAATAAATAACATGATCTATGTGGAAATACCTTGGGATTAATATATATGTTTCTGTAATACACAAAATAAAATAACATTATTTCCATGAAAGTCTTGATTTATTCCTAAAACTATCAAATATAAATTGTTTTACTCTCCATACCATAGTAGTATTCATGGTTAACTCCCATTACTATACATGGCTACACAGAACAAAAATTATCCTAATTCTCTCACCATTTTTTTCTTGGTCATATCATGATATATCCTGCATTATCCAATGAATTGGAGGGGAATATAATTTTTTTCACACCTGATGTTAAATTTAAATCATACATTTTGGTGAAATGATATCATCAAATATAAGTCACATCATAAATATTGAAAAATATATGTGATTTATTATAATATCATTCTAACATGAAATTTAGAAAAGGAACATGATTCATAATAATTTAATCATACCATACCCCATGGAAAATAAATGGGTTCCCAAAACATTTAATAAGAATAATCATAGACCATCCATAAAAAGAATATTCATGGAATAATTAAATAATATCTCAAATAAATAAGTAACATCATGTATATCATCATTGATGTAATATGGCATTAAAATCCAATTAGAATATTTCCTGAGGAAATTAACCTTTTCATATTGAATTAACATATTTAAAATATAAATCACTCCAAACTATTAAAGAAAAAATTATCTCTAAAAATAACCAATGAAAGATGTAAATGAATAATATTTGAAGTGAGTTTTCTGGAAGGAAGGAAATTATATTCATTATAAATATGTTATAAAAAATCATTACATTCATACTTTTGTAAAAAGGGGGAAATGTACATCCTTTTGAAAAGGACTAAATGATTCATTTTAAACCATTTTTAATAGAAAATAATGAGAAAATATGACAGTAAAAAATAATTGTTTAATATTAAACACTATAATTGTTTTTTAAAACATGTGTATGGAAGAAAATATTATTTTAATCAATGGAATAAATGAATACCTTTCCCCATATTTTTTTTATTTCATGAGTACATTGAGTGAGGAAAATGAATGTAAAAACTTGTAATATCATGATTAACAAGTTTAAGGGAATAATAATTATTTTAATGAGATTTAGATGATACATTTTATTCATCAAGAATAATAACCATAAACAATCTTGAAAAACAATGATATTGTAAAAAAATTATTTCATCAAGTTCAACTTGCTTCAAATACTGAATAACCACCAATAAAATAAATTTTACATTTATAATATTTATATAATATATTTATTTAAAAACATGAAATACTATATGTTATCCAATGATAACATTTTAACACCCATATTTCTGTAATGTATTATTTGAATTGTCATTTCTAGGTTTTTAATATATAATTTTTCATAAGAATATAACTTCTTTGTTTTTGATCCATGTATTATAAGAATTTTTTCACCATATATAGGATTGTAATCATGATAGAAATATCATATATAACAATTATATATATATATTCATTAATTTATATTATTCATAGGTATATTAACATCATTGTTTATGGAGAATGTATGACATACATACACATGAAAAATGTTTTCACATTTTTATGGATTAAATAATAAGATGTAAATAAAATTATACCATAATAGAATATTTATTATATATTATAAATAATATTTATTTCTTAAATATATTTTTAGTACCATATATGATTGATGTAATGGAAGAATTATTAACATTTCTAATGAAGGTGGTACTCAACACATATACATGATTGGCAATAAAATTTTCCTACGAATTGGAAGGTAAGAGGTTAGAAATTATATTATCATTATATATGATCTTAAATTATGAAATTTAATATATAGTCATTTAACCCATCAATGTACTTATCAATAAAATATGGTTATAAAAATTAAATTGTATATAAATGTGGTTATGGTAAGCTGTATGTATGAAAAAGTGATGGTATAAATGCCTAATTAATAGGTAAGGTGGTAGGGAGTGGTGCTTTAAAAACCAAAATATAATTTTCTAACATTATGATACTAAAGATATTATATTATTATTACTTCTATATATTTAACATAGGTAATATTTGAAGATAAAAAAAGTGACCAATTATGATGATTGCCTCTTTTTTCAATGATGTTAATTATATATCCACATATGGAACCTAGGGATAGAATTTTTTTAGAGAAAACTCAATATAAAAAGAGAATATTAATGATTTTAAGAGAATTGGACATGGTTTAGATTACTTTTAAGTCACAATGTTTGGTAATGAATTAAATTTTGGGGTTTCCTATCCCAAGAGAGGGAGAGAATATACTAAATAATAAATAGTTAATAATTCAAAAAATGTCAATCAAAATCAAAATGATGATAATGGAAATTAATTTATATCAACATGTTATAAGGTCGAAATAAAAATATAATATATAATTTATACTTGTTTTTCTGTGTCATTTTAGGCCTTATTATTTTATTAACTCCTTCATTAATCATTATTAATTTATCCACGATAACAAGTATTTCTTGTTGAAAAGTTATGAATTTCATCAGAAATAGAAAAATGACTCATAAATTTCTCATGACATATATGATAAACCATATTAACATAACAATAATCAATGAAATACTTTTATGAATGGTAAATCATCATTTATTATAAAATAAATTTTATATTCATTTTTGAACTATAAATTTAATTTGACATCCAAGGCCCCACAAAAAAGATTCAATTAAATTGTAATTTTATAAAAGTTTTAAAATATTCCATATGTACCTAAAAAATTCTTGTAACCAAAAATTTCAATCAATTTATCTTAATTTTGTTATTATTAATATTAATAATTTTATTTTTTCATTAAATGAAAAAGTAATTTGTTGGAATTGCGTAAACGTTTAATGAAAACATATTATTACATAAAATTATAAATAAATTAGCATATATAAATTAATATTTTTATACTCAAAATACCCAATAAAATTCAATTAGTGACTTCTTTTGTCCATATGTGATCAAATAATAGATATAAAAAAAGTTAGAGAGTGACATTTTATATTTTTCATTGTATAGAATATTATTTAAATCATTTTAATAGATTTGATTCCATTGAACAATTATATTTTGATTCAAATGTGATAAGGTTAAAATTTATTTTATTCAAGATGTATTAAATTGAAAAATTGTGACCTTAAAAAATGTTTTATTCTAGGTTAAACTGGTTTACCCATTAACAAGGTGACTCAATTTACCAATGATACTACTAATAATTCACATAAAAATGTAACATCCCATGTAAATAAAGAATAATTAATTTTAATAATTACTCATATTTGTGAATTAAATATTAATTTTACATTAAATGGGTTTATATGTTTGATGGCATACCCAATACGCAACAATGTGCTTTTCTAAAATCTAACGTCACACAATAATAATATAATATTATTATTTTAAATGGTTGTTAATGCCTAGGTGTTATATTTGAGGTAATGAACTGAATTAACTACAATATGGTTATACATGTTTGTTAAATGTTGTTACAGTTATCCATTAAAAGTGAGAGGCTTAAAATGTGAATGAATTTAATTTTAAGCATAATTTACTTTGAAAGGTTTATTTACCACCATTTGATGGATAAATATATTTAAATAAACATTTGGTAACTTTTATATGTTATTTTTGACAACATATAATTATTATTCAATATTGGGAAATCATAATTTACATTCTGTAAATTTTTGGTATTTTTCTGATAAAATGCAATTTGTTATGAATAGTGGAAAATACAGTATTTTAATTCAAAATTTCCTTTTAATATAATTTTTTTATATGGTGAGATTATTTTTTTAAATGGTTTTAATATGTAATTATATTATATTATTTCCATTTAATCAAATGTTGGTCATTGGATGTAATTTCACATAGAAATTGGACATAAACAAGTCTTGATCTTTTGATTGTTATTCTTTCTTAAAAACATGCTTTTATGTTTTGACAGTGGGAATTAATTAAAAATTAATTTATGCTACTTCTATATTTTGAATTTAGAAAAAGTTATTCTATATTTGTAATCAGAAGGTCCAAATTGTGTAAATATGTAACTTTTATTTTTATTCATTTTAAATATTTACTACAGCACAAATTTTATTTACCATTGTTAAAGGGTAAATATGGTAAATAAGTGTAAACCAATACTATTATAATTATATAAAATTACCCTAAAATGAGTCTTAATCCTTTTCTTGATACATATCCAACGATGGGAATCCATGGGTCGAATTTCGGACCCCATGGAGCCTCTAAAGATTGATATTGACATCATATTTTAATTATCATAATGTAAGGGCAAAAATTACATAAACTAATATATTTTGTTAAATTAATTTTTACATATGGATTTATAAGTTATAATTTCTACTATAAATATTAATTTGAAATCTAAAAGTATTTTATACAACATGGTATTTTATTATTATTTTTAGATATAATATAAATAAAATTATTTATGACACAATAATTTCACAATGTTTACCTAATTAATAAATAATTTAAATAAATATTGTTATAAAAATTTAAACAATATCTAAAACCAGCCCAATTTTTATTGGTTGATTTTATTTTGAGCATGAGTCATATTATCTTAGACTTTAATAAATTTTGGACCTTTAGAAACTGAAAATCATAATATAATAAAATAATATTTTCACACTTTCTTAAAGAGACCCTCCTCCCCCTTTTTAAAATACCTCACCTCTAACCCATTCCTCACAACTATCAGGCCCCTTGGCTCATAAAAACCCCTTCCAAATAATCTCTAAAGATCCACATGTTCCACCTAGAATCCTTAACATAGGTAGAAGGCACTTCAAGAATTCCATTTGGTTCAAACCAAAGGGAGTTACCCAAATTAAAGGTAATAGTTTCCCATAAATTCTTTTCATCTATTTTAATTATCAACCCCTATTCTATTTTTATTACATTCATTTATAGAAACACCAGTATCCTCAATATAATAGGTTTCTTTATGAGGAGTATTCAAAATACACTTTCACATAACTCCATCTAATGGATAAATAACGTACTGTTTTTGTTGTTGGAAAACTAACGCCTCATGAAACGATGATTGTTTGATTATACTCTACCACCCCTCATGGTTTAAATTAATATGGAATTGTATTTTTATATTATATTTATTATGATTATGTTTTCTTTATTCTTCTGTATTTTTCATTTATAGCATACTTTTATGGTTTCCATTATGGGTAAACGCGATAATTTCATTTGAGATAGTGTGGACTACCACCCCCTCAAAATCATATGACTAGTTAATAAAATATTTGATATGTATAAAAGATGGAGTTAATGATATTATATATGATATTATATTGAATTATAATATATCGTTGTATCATTATGTTTTAATTCAATTAAAATAATAAATCTAAATTGAATTTGCGTTCATGCGTACGTATGACTTACAGTCTCTATGGAAAGTGCAATTCATTTCGTACCTCCAAATGTTATATAATATAATAAATACATTTATAGAATGGATATATATGATATATATGATATCTAAATCATTAATATCATTCTAGATATAATAAATTTTTACCACGTAAACAAGTTGTAATTATAATATGTCTATTTTTTACTCAAGTGCCAAATATCAACAAAACGACCATTATTGATATAAATTATTACATAATGTTTATAACATGGTTATAAGTGATAAAAAAATATTAAACTTTAAAAAGGTTCTTATGAATGTATACATTTACATTAGATTATTATTCAATAGATTAAATAACGAACAGGTCATGTCAGACACGAGGTAAGTGACTTCATCTCAATCTCCATTCACTAAGTCATATGTTGTTTGAATACATGACAATATTTTATACGGTTTATAAACAACATGGACACTTCATTTCATTCAAATGAAATATTTTTCTACTATGATTTTTACTAAATGTCAAAAAGGGATGTTTATTTTTAACGTAATTTGTGACAATGACCATTTCACTACCACGAGTATTATTTGTTCTTTAGAATCCTTAACAAGCTGTAATGTTTTTAAATGGAAAATAAATACCATATACTCTTTTATCTATTTTTTGTATTGAAAATTATATTTATATCGGATTTTTTATGTCAATAAATTAAAATGATATATTTTTATTGAAATATGGAAATTTTATATTTCTTTTAATATTGTTTTATGTATTATGAATATGTTATGGTTATTCTACATTGTTACGTATATGGGTGGTTCCGTGATAATCCATGGGCTGGTTAGCCCGATATAGATCTACAATGCATTGGGTAACATGTCAAAGGTAAACATGAATGCATCTCCTCAAAGATTTAGCGAATATACCTTGATATTTATTCTAAATGTAACTCCCAACATAGCTGTGTTAACTACAATTTATGTACGATATGGATTCCACAAGATACCTTTATGGTTTATGTTTTCTATGTATTATTCATAAATTTTATGATTTCATGAGGGTTGTTAAGGAGATTATGTTATGTATTCAATGACATACAAATTTATTCTTTCATTGTTTTATAACCCTTACTGAACTTTTTATGCTCATCCACAATGTGAATTAATAATTTAATTCAATATTTTGTAATAATTTTGGTCGTGTATTATAGTGGGTATCAAAGTTCAGTTTAGAGAACTTTAGGAGTTAGGGTTTTGTTAAATTAAAATCTATAAATTTGTAAAGTATCGGGATTTCTATGGGAAATTGTTTACTTAAATAAATGGGAATTTAATGAGACTACAAACACTGACGGTGCGTGATTCCGAGACCCGGTGTGCCCAGAATAAATTTAGGAAGTTTTGATCAGGTACATTTAGTAAATGTACGATTCTGTTTTTATAACATTTGAACTAGTTCTCGGAATTAAAATCTGAGGGCACCGTTGGACTCGCATAACCGATATTCGCTTACAAAGGCTTTCCACTCGACGACAGATGGACGGGAATGAATGTTAGTTATTTGGTTTTACATGGGAATAATAAAATAAATTTTGTTCTTGTATTAATTTTTATTATTTTTTTAAAATATCCAATAGGAGGATGGAGGTGGGGGACACCACACCGTAACCCCCAATGAGAGGTTATGGTGGTGGGGTCCACCCGAGGTCTAAACACCTCTTCTAATTAATTTGATGGGTACCACCTGAGGTGTAACCTCTTGGACTCCCCATTAAGTGGGGAGAAACCCCCTTGGACTCCCCTCTTATGGTGACAACCCCTTCAACTCATTAATTGAACACATTCAATTAATTAATTTAAAACTTTTGAATTCTATTATAACAATTTAATAAGATGTCATAATCGATTATTTTGTTATCATTTGTCTTTTTTGGTGGAGCTTTGGAGAAAAATAACTCTCCAATGAAGAGCACTTCATCCACTAATGAAGAGAAATCATCAACTTGGGCAAGGGTAAAAGTGTCGTCCTTGAAGAATGCTGACGACGACATCCTCGACTTCTACATCTTCTTCCCTGACAACAACAAATCAATGTCTCACTTTCCGTGACATCATCAATGAACAATGAACACGAGTTAGGGGAATTAATTTTGGATTTGTTCCCATTCTTCATCGTTAGAATACTGGTTTATGATTTTATGATTTATAACACCATAACGCGGAGGTTGAGGGAAAAACGAACACGGCCCGACCCTCCCCATATATTTTTCCTCACTTGTTGACGACGGTGGTAGTGCAATGGCAGCCAGTGTTAGGCCGACCGAGAAGTAAACTGGTGGCGTAGGGACGCCGGGTAGCCGGAAGGGCATGGCGCCCTCACACCATGCAAAATAGTAGCCACTATACCTCCAGAGGGGTGCACTGCCATCACGCCGCGTACAGGAAAATGCCCTGGCCCTAGCCAGCGGTGGTGCACACGGATGACCGGCTGGCCACCGGAGGGGTGTGTCGTTTTCGTGCCATGCAGAGGAAGAAGCCATGGCTCCCTGGCCATGATAATGGAGCAGAAGTGGCCAACTGTGGTGGCTGCTGGCAGAGCAGACCGGCTGGCTACTCAGCCAGCCAGATGAGGCGGGACCCTCAAGGGTCCCGTGGGCTTCCAAACGGGCGCCAGGCACCGGTTATGTTTGGGAGATAGGGGGCGCGACACCCCACCCCCCCTACGCAGCTAGGAAGGTACCTTCCAGTTACTGGCCACCCAGGCTATGCGGACCACTAGCCGGGCCTCACCGGCCGCACACCCTCAGGTGGGGCCGACGCACGGGTCGGGCCGCCCAGCGCTGGCCAGGATGGGCCACCCAGCGTGGGCCTGGCTGTCGTTGCAGGCCGAACAAGTTCTGGTGGGCTAGGCCAGTTCCGGAGGGCCGGTTCGGACTCGCGGACCAATCCGGACTCTAGTCCATTCCCAGGTCTGGTTAGGTCGACCCGAACCGGGACAGTCTAGGCCGGGTCGGGCCATCTAGGTCATACCCGACCCAGACCCGTTTGAACTGATTTCACCTTTTTGCCTATAACATGGGCTACGGGAGTCCGATTGATGAACCATCTACAACAATAGAAAGCTTGGAGAAAGGTGGTTCTTTTGGTATACCCCAGAAGAGGTTTGGACGCAGTTGGGGTACAGTCGGGTTGGATTGAACCTAAATCCAACAAGACCCCGGGAACAGAAATGCCAATAACTCATAGTCTGGGCGTCCGATTGACATCCCGTCTATCACATTGTGTTCCTTTTGATGAGGCAGAACTTCGAGATACATCAACATGGGATGACGTGGGAGTTGATCTATCAAATATTGGCTTCAGGAGCAGGCCCTCCCGGAATCAAGCATGTTAGTGGAAACCCTAAGGCTAGCTATGTTATGACGAATATATCTAGATCATGTGTTGGTCTGACAGTTCGGAATTATATTCCTAGATTACGTGTCAGTATGACAGAATACCTGGTCATGGATCATGTGTTGGTCTAATAGCTCTGACGACTATTCCTGGATCATGTGTTGGTCCGACAGTTCTAACTTCTGTTCCTAGATCATGTGTTGGTCCGACAGAAAAGCTGGTCCTAGATCATGTGTTGGTCCGACAACATAGAGGATTCAGTGGCTACATCTGAGCATCTCTATCTCTCTACAAATGTTGTATACCTGTGTGAGCTGAGTCAGTGACATCTATGTTTTCCTCATGATTGGGATGGCATACTTTATAACATAGGTATATGTATGGGAATATACCTAATTAATGGCTATCTGTTGATTTCATACTCTATGGTTTATTTTTGTTGGGTTTTGCGAGACCGTGAGGGTCTCGGGGTCCCTGATGAGTATCGTAGTACTCACCCCTACATGGGCTATGCCCGCAACTCATTATTATGGATGCAGACGATGGAAAACACTGACTGAGGCTCTGTAGCCGGACTGGATGGTAGCCGGATGTAGACCTTATGACGAGTCAGTACATAAAGGAGACTGATTGACGTGTTTTTCTAAGGAGCCGATCTGTACCTACCCTTCAGGTAGGAACCTTAGAGGATGACCCAGTAGATTCTTTTCTTTTTCAGTTGTACTTGCACTTTCCAGTTGGGCATGTATTTTCGACTCCTTTACTTTTCATCAAGATTTTGTTTACAACATTACATAACATTACTTTTATCTCGTACTATGTTGTGTGTGTTTTTTCAGTTTATAAAGGCAATTCCTTCCCAGTTTTAGGGATTTATGCATTTGGTGTTAGTTTCCATCCCCTGACCTATGGATGGTGGGCTTAGGGTTGTCACGGCACGGGCCCCGGGGGACGGGTCATGAAAAATTGGTATCAGAGGAGTTAGTTATACCATAGAACTCAGGATTATGATAATTATTATCAGTAAAAAAATAGTGTTAAGGGTATTGAGTGTGTTTTCCAGTTCAGGGGGTCTAGTGTTGGTGCACCGACCGACGTATCTATACACAAGGACCCTGACTTCTGATTTCCAACTCAGTTCACGGAAACACTGATTTTATGTGTGTTTTCAAGAGTTTTCTTTGTGATATCTTGTGTCAGATCACCATGTATAACATATTGATCATGGAGAACCTATTTCTTTTCAGGATTCCTCTACGCAGATAGCCATCCAGGGTTCTGGGAGTTGTACGAGATGACAACCCACCTAGCGACGAGGCCTCGGTGCAAGGCGCTTTCTCAGTGGAGGCAGTAGCATCACCACTACGTGTTGGACCAACGATACCACCAGCCCCAGGAGAAAAGAGTGCATGCTTAGTATCCATCCAGCAGTGTGACAGAGGTACGAAGTTTCCTAAGTTTGGATGGTTATTACCAGAGATTCGTGCTACACTTCTCCAGAGTTGCAGCTCCACTATCTGCTTTGACGAAGAGGGGGAAACCCTTCATGTGGTCGGGGAGATTCCAGAAGAGCTTCCTGAAGCTTAGGTAGAGGCTTACTAGTGCCCCCATCTTGAGGATTCCAGAGGAAGGTTTAGGGTATGTAGTTTACTACGACACATCGGGGACTGGAATCGAGTGTGTCCTGATGCAAGAACGAGTAGTGATTACATATGGTTCTCGGAAGCAAAGACAACATTAGAAAAACTATGCTACCAATGACCTGGATTTAGCAGTAGTGGTCTTCAACCAAATGATGTGGTGACACTATCAGAGGGAAGAATGTTTTACCATGTCCTCCGATCACAAGAGTCTCAGGTATATCTTCTATCAGAAGGACCTAAAACTGAGAAAACGTCCTTGGCATGAGTTCTTCCTAGACTATGCCTTCAAAATAGTCTATACTCCCTAGAAGGGGAACGTTGTTGCAGATGCGCTCAACAAGAGATCTGGTATACAGCTGTTAGGAGAGGTGATACAACATCATGCTTCATTACAAATATCCTTTGTGGGTAGAGATGGAGCATCCTTTCTAATGTCTCTTACATTCACTCTCCCAATCCTTCAGCAATTCAGGGAAGCACATCATTGGGATGTTGACTGCGAGACATGATGTGCTCAGATATCCACGGGGCCAACACCTGATAGATTTTTTGAAGGAGGGGAGCACGTCAACCACTTCGGAGGATATACTATGGTACCAGTGTCACATCATGAGGGAGTGTTGAAGGATTTCCACATGTCCTCTCTAGCGATACATCTAGAAGTGGTGAAGATGTACCAGGACCATTGATAACAACAATGGTGTCCAGGTTTGAAGAAGGTTGTAGCAGAGTTTGTCTCTTGATGCTTCACTTCGAAGCAAGTGAAGGCAGAGCATCAGGTACCAGCAGGATTGGTTCAAACTTTAGAGGTCTCAGAGTGAAAGTGGGAAGGGATATCCATGGTCTTCTTGATGGGTCTTCCACATACATCAGGGGGTCATGACTTGATTTTGGTGATCGTCAACCGACTCACCAAGTCGTTACACTTCTTACCGATCATAGAGCAGGGTTCAGTAGAGATCATTGCATGACTCTATGTGCAGAAGATTCTGCGGCTATATGGAGTACCTTATTCTATTTTCTGAGATCATGACACACAATTTACTTTCCAGCTATGTAATGGGATACATGAGGCTTTAGGGATGCAGCTACATCTGAGCACCGCCTTCTATCCTCAGACGGACGATCAGACTGAGCAGACCATTCAGACCCTCGAGGACTTTCTACGCGCATGTTTCATAGACTTTTTTCACTTTTTGGAGGATAAATTTCCTTTGGTGGAGTTTACTTATGTTTCCGACACTTTCGCCGGGGCGCGCGCATCCGTCCGCGGAGGACGCGTGGCATTGTTGCCCCGCATTCCCTCTTTCCAAGGGCTGGCGGCATTCGATCCTTATTCAGGGACGTCTGCTCCTTGATCGAAACGAGATGATGGGATGTCGGTTCTTCCTCCTGTGCATTCCTCCTCAGAACTCGTCACCTAGTCCGGGTCTCCCTTATAGATTTAATACGTAGTTCGTGAAACTATTCCCAGTGCCATGTTTCCATGGAAACCGGTTAATTACACTGCTTCTGTCGGGACATTCCAAAGGGTCCAATTAGGGCAGCAACCTTCGGTCAGGGGAGTAGTCACGTTGAGGCATCAGTAGCGTGTCTGGATGCTGGGGTACCTGGCATGTCTGTCTGTTATCCTTGATCACAAGGCTTCTCGAGGGCGTGGAAGCCCGAGGCATCCCACATTGGGCGTGGGGAATTACATGTCGTAGACACATATCTGAGGTTTTCCTCAGCTTCCCGTGATCAACAAAGGGTATGCCGCGAGTTTAACGTCCAGCGGAGACGGATCAACCCAACCAGAGCATTAGCTGGGATAAATCGGATTGAGGGATCCTCCTTGATGGGATATCGACACCGGGGCTAGACCGTGGGCGACAGTGAATGGAGTGGAAGGAGAGTGAAGTGGAACCATCGCAGGGGGGAGACAGTGAAGTTGGGCTTGATCCTTGACGAGGCTTCCTACGTATCCCTGTGGCAGGGAATCAAAGTCCGCGTAGTTCGGGATGGTGCCGGTAAACCGATGTGAAGCTGGACCTTGGCCCGATGAATGTCGTCAGCGTACCGACGTAAAGGTGGACCTTGGTCCTATGGGCATCGTCAGCGTACCGATGTGAAGATGGACCTTGGTCCGATGGGAGTTGGGCTTGAACCTCTGGGAGGATTCCTACGTACCATGCCTTGACATGGATCAAAGACCTCGTAGTTCAAATGGGGCTTTGTTGGTGAACCGACATGAAAGTAGACCATGGTCCACTATTGGTGGGCTTGAACCTCATAAAGGCTTCCTATGTACCAAGCCTTGACATGGATCAAAGACCTCGTAGTTCAAATGGTGGGTCGCAATGGCTTACCACTAGACCGGAATGGGACCCGACGTGAAGGAGCGATGGGTGGGCTTGAACCTCGTGGAGGCTTCCTACGTACCATGCCTTGACATGGATCAAAGACCTCGTAGTTCAAATGGTGGGTTGCAATGGCTTACCACTGGACCGGAGTGTAGTTTAACGTCACGATGGACGTAGGTGGGACCCAACGTGAAGAAACGACGGGTGGGTGTGTTGGTGAACCGACGTGAAAGTAGACCTTGGTCCACTATTGGTGGGCTTTAACCTCATGAAGGCTTCCTACGTACCATGCCTTGACATGGATCAAAGACCTCGTAGTTTAAATGGTGGGTCGCAATGGCTTACCACTGGACCGGAGTGTAGTTTAACGTCATGCTGGACGTAGGTGGGACCCGACGTGAAGAAACAACGGGTGGGTGTGTCGGTGAACCGACGTGAAAGTAGACCTTGGTCCACTATTGGTGGGCTTGAACCTCATGAAGGCTTCCTACGTACCATGCCTTGACATGGATCAAAGACCTCGTAGTTCAAATGGTGGGTCGCAATGGCTTACCACTGGACCGGAATGGGACCCGACGTGAAAAAGCGATGGGTGGGCTTGAACCTCGTGGAGGCTTCCTACGTACCATGCCTTGACATGGATCAAAGACCTCGTAGTTCAAATGGGATGGGTCGCAATGGCTTACCACTGGACCGGGATGCAGTTTAACGTCGTGCTGGACGGGGTGGAACCCGACGTGAAGAAACGACGGGTGGGTGTGTCGGTGAACCGACGTGAAAGTAGACCATGGTCAACTATTGGTGGGCTTGAACCTCGTGTAGGCTTCCTACGTACCATGCCTTGACATGGATCAAAGACCTCGTAGATCAAATGGTGGGTCGCAATGGCTTACCACTGGACCGGAATGGGACCAGACGTGAAGGAGCGACGGGTGGGCTTGAACCTCGTGGAGGCTTCCTATGTACCATGCCTTGACATGGATCAAAGACCTCGTAGTTCAAATGGTGGGTTGCAATGTCTTACCACTGGACCAGAGTGTAGTTTAACGTCATGTTGGACGTAGGTGGGACCCGACGTGAAGAAACGACGGGTGGGTGTGTCGGTGAACCGACGTGAAAGTAGACCATGGTCCACTATTGGTGGGCTTGAACCTCATGAAGGCTTCCAACGTACCATGCCTTGACATGGATCAAAGAACTCGTAGTTCAAATGGTGGGTCGCAATGGCTTACCACTAGACCGGAGTGTAGTTTAACGTCATGCTGGACGTAGGTGGGACCCGACGTGAAGAAACGACGGGTGGGTGTGTCGGTGAACCGACGTGAAAGTAGACCTTGGTCCACTATTGGTGGGCTTGAACCTCATGAAGGCTTCCTACGTACCATGCCTTGACATTGATCAAAGACCTCGTAGTTCAAATGGTGGGTCGCAATGGCTTACCACTGGACCGGAGTGTAGTTTAACGTCATGCTGGACGTAGGTGGGACCCGACGTGAAGAAACGACGGGTGGGTGTGTCGGTGAACCGATGTGAAAGTAGACCTTGGTCCACTATTGGTGGGATTGAACCTCATTAAGGCTTCCTACGTACCATGCCTTGACATGGATCAAAGACCTCGTAGTTCAAATGGTGGGTCGCAATGGCTTACCACTGGACCAGAATGGGACCCGACGTGAAGGAGCGATGGGTGGGCTTGAACCTCGTGGAGGCTTCCTACGTACCATGCCTTGACATGGATCAAAGACCTCGTAGTTCAAATGGTGGGTCGTAATGGCTTACCACTGGACCGGAGTGTAGTTTAACGTCATGCTGGACGTAGGTGGGACCCGATGTGAAGAAACAACGGGTGGGTGTGTCGGTGAACCGACGTGAAAGTAGACCTTGGTCCACTATTGGTGGGCTTGAACCTCGTGGAGGCTTCCTACGTACCATGCCTTCACATGGATCAAAGACCTCGTAGTTCAAATGGTGGGTCACAATGGCTTACCACTGGACCGGAATGGGACCCAACGTGAAGGAGCGACGGGTGGGCTTGAACCTCGTGGAGGCTTCCTACGTCCCATGCCTTGACCTGGATCAAAGACCTCGTAGTTCAAATGGTGTGGTCAGGGTCGGTGCTCTCTCTAATCCCACGTGATTCATGCTCGGTGTGAGAAACAAGAGGTTGCAAGGACCTGACGATCACGTCGCGAATGGTGCGTCCGTGAGAAGCGAAGAGGGGATTACGCGTTGGGCGGCCCATGGTGTTGGGACTTACTCCAGGATGGAGGCCCATGGCGTGACAAAGCACGGGAAAGATGGACCTTGGTCCGACGATGGGAGGTTCCTCGTTCCCTATCACGTCCTCCACTGACCTTGGTAGTGGGGAAGTACAGAGATGCACAGGTGCAATAATCCGTACCAAAGGATATGGGCTTACGCTCTGAGGCAGCCCTTCCCTTGCGAACATACACCACTCCGACAAGGAGGATCTCATTCCATGTGCGGAAGAGTTCCATTCCCGTGGAGATGAGTGGTGTAAAAAATGTTCGAGTTGGGGGGACCCTTCGTGAGGGAGACGAGGTTGGGTCACAGTTTAACGTCATGTGTTGAGGACATGGTGCTTGGAAGTTTAACTTCCTGCAGCTCGGACGAAGTGGGTTCACTCCACACCCCTAGGGCTTACATAACCGGTACCCTCTGGTCCTTGGGGAAGGGAAGGTGCCGGTAAGGCCATGGTAAAGGGGGGTCGAGGGATGAACCATCGAGGGGTCCACGTTAGCGTGGCTATGCGAAGAAGCAATAGCCGTTAGCGTGCCTATGTGATGAAGCATTAGGCGAAGCTACGCTACGGGAGGTTTTGTCCATGGGACTTTGAAATCACATCGTTCAAACCTGGAGGGTCGCACGGAAAGAGGAATCGCTAAGCAGAGGAGTGTGCTTTGCGAAGTGGGGTGCCTTGGCCTTAGCATGGGGCATAGGTGGGAGTGGGAGGTGCTTTGCGAAGTGGAACAGAGTTCGCGGAGCACTGCCTCGCGAAGAAGGAGTGGTTCGCGAAGCAGGGTCCTGCCAAGCAATGTACTTCGCGAAGTGGAGCGATCCTGCCTTAGCATAGGGATTACTCATATGGTTTGGGTGTTTCGCGAAGCACAAGTGCTCCACGGCTGCCCGGGTTCCCTTGGGAATCCCCTTCCTTCGCGAATGCCCTTGTGCTTCGTGAAGGGCATCCCTCTTGGAAGAGGGGCTCAAAACGAAACAAATCAGAGTCGTCTCGCGAAGTAGAAATACCTCGCGGAGCTCATGATTCCCGGGGCAAAGCGTGCTTCGCGATTCGGGAGAGGAGAAGCCGAAAGGTCTGGTTGTCCGTCCTCGGGACTCAGGGGGAGTCGAGTATTTATAGGGAAGGGGCGCCGCGAAGTAGGGCTCGCGCGCCGCCTCTGGGGCTTCGCGGCGGCTCGCGAACGTCAAACGGGCTCGCGGAGGATTACCGCCTCTGGAGCTTCGCGGTGGCTCGCGAAAGTCAAATGGGTTCACGGAGGATTACCGCCTCTGGTGCTTCGCGGCGCCGCCATGGTAGGGGCGCTTCGCGGCTGGGCTTCGCGGAGCCGCCATGGTAGGGGCGGTTCGCGGCTGGGCTTCGCGGCTGTGCTTCGCGGCTGTGCTCCGCGAGGTAGCGCGCCGGCTGTCTTTTTCGTTCCATCCTTTCGGGCCACATTTTTGGCTCCAAAAAATGCCCCCCTCATACTTGGAGCCGCGGAGGGTGAAGGGTCGAAGTCTAAGGGAAAATCGCCAAAATTGTTGGTGGTTCGCGATGCGGCATCGCGAAGGGGCCCCGCGATGCTCGCCGGGGCCGCGGATCCGGACGCGCCGCGATGCTTCGTGCGGATAAGGCATGCCGCGATGCTCCGGGGTCATCGCCTATAAATAGGGGGTCCTCCCTCTTTTGTCTTTACGTGCCTTCCTTGTCTTTTTGTGCTCTCTATTTCGCGAAGCTCCGCGTACTCCACGACAGAACTCCGCGAATCGAGCTTCGCGGTGAACCGCGAGTCTCCGACTCTGCGTCCGCGCCAAGCGAACCATTGCTTGTCTGCCTTGGCTGGACTTCGCGGTTTGAACTTGCGACCGACCTTCGCGATCTGGCTTCGCGATCGAGCTTCGCGATCGAGCTTCGCGATCGAGCTTCGCGATCCATCCGAAAGAATCCTTTTCTGAGGGCCAGAGTTAAAATGGCCCATCAAGAAGCTGTCTTGGGGGTCCCCGCAGATGCTGCTCGTCGAGATGAGATGGCCAACCGTCCAGTCTTGGGGGAAATGGTTCGGAGCCACTCGGACCACACTTCCTTGACAGACCTGCTATCGGAAGGTCAGAAGGATTACCCGTAGTGCAAGAAACTGCCATTGTACGGCTTCGGGCTGAGGGATGACGTCTTCATCCCTGAGGCAAGAAGGGATGAACCAGCTTGTTGGTTCAAGAGCACATCATGCCAGCGCCAATGGTTCAGGGCGGCCTATGGTCATGCACAAGAGGATTTCACACCCGTCACCGCTGATTGCCTCTACAATCATATGAATGACATTGACGGGAGGCCACTGAAATCGGAGAAGTCCCCTCCTCTCTACCGCACCATGCTGAAGGCGGCTCTGCAGGATCCGAAGAAGGGATGGTCTGATGAGTGGGACCTGCGCCAGGGCGGCAACTTTACCGATGACTGGGCCTGGGCCTACTGGGTAGGCGCCTCATGCGAGGAGTTCGAGGCCGAGCTGAGGAGAGTGGGATTGTATGAGGCGGCATGGGCCTCCCAGTTCCACATTTACCAACCAAAGCAGCTGATGCCGGAACTGTTGAGTAGATGGTCGTCCAGAAACAACACTTTTCACCTGCATCACGGGGAGGTGGGCATCAGCCTGTGGGATGTCTACCAGGTTTTTGGGGTCCTGATCTTGGGGGCCATGTATGACGAGTTCCTCCCCATTGCCAGCGTGTGGGGAGATGCTGAGCAAATGCCACGGCTGGCGTCAGCACTGATTGCGCTTGTCCCTAGAGAGGACAAGGAAGCAGTGAGGGATGTCCACTTCATAAGATGGTTCAAACGCTTCCTGAACATCCCAGAAGATCGATAGTTCCCTCCAAGGCCTCGAACTTGTCCAAGGGCAGCCCAGCGGGGCAAGGGGCACTCGTATTGGCGGGTTTTGGAGGACAACCAATGGAAGACTTGGGGTTTCAGTGTTAGCACTGAACAACAGCCAATAGTCAGGCTGGCGGCGTTCATCGCGGCTCTCATCTGTGGGTGGATCCTACCGGTGAGAGATACAAGCATGGGGGTACGGCCTAGCTCGTTCATCATGGCATCGATGTTGGCCATGGGGCAGCGGATCAACCTGGGGATCCCGATGCTCGCCAAACTATACAGAATGCTGCGGCGTATTAGCGAGGGAAAGAAGCCGCCAAGAATATGCGGGCCCTTCCACCTCCTGTATGGGTGGATCGCGGCGCATATCAGGGGGATTTACGAGTATCCAAACCCCATTTCGCTGTCGGGATCAGACTTTAGCCCCTCCATTCTGAACGCAGTTGGGAGCTTCCCATTCAAACTGGCCGTTCTGATGGTGCTGAATAGGGTGTGGAGGGCGGACGAGTTCAACTTTCATCCCTTCCCACTGCCGACGGGGAGGCTTACTGATGATGGACGGGGAACGGAAGAACATCAGGCTTACCCCCTGGCCTTTCGAGGTGGAGTTTTGGTGGCTCGGATAGATCGTGAGCCAATCTGTGAACCGTACACCCCGCATCATTTTGTGAGGCAGTTCCGGTGCCTCCAGCGGCTGACCCCGCAGGTATACTGGGAGGTGCGTCACGAGGAGCACCCATGTGTGATGAGGCAGTTGTGGCTCATGTTCACACGTGAGGAAGGAAAGATGCATATCGCATTGCCTCCGTCCACCACCGCCTTCGGATTAGTGAAGGAGTATGCCATCATTTGGGAGGCCGCTTACCCAGGGGAGATGCTGAAGCAGCCAACGATTCGGGTTGGCGATGGTGGACCTCCTCTATCTCAAGGTCGAGGTCGGAGGGAAGCTAGGGCCGCTCGCGGCAGCGGGGCTGCCATGGCGGTGAGACCCGCACCGGCTGAGGGTTCGGCAGCAGCGGCGGATCCGGTGGTTCCGGGAGAGCAGGGTCATCCAGAGGGGCGGCCACCGAGGGGGTTCCGTAGGATACCCACTCAGGCTCCGGGGAAGCGGCTGCGTCACATCGATATGGCAGAAGATGCTGTGTTTCTGGAAGCTTGGGACATTTGGGATGTCAACCGGCAATTCCTCAGCCCACCTGAGATGTGGCCCCCCCTAAATCGCCTCGGGATGGAACTGCCGGGCATAGGCCCAGTTCGGGCTGGATTCATGGTGTCTCCGGCGGAGGCGGAGCAATACTTGAACGAGCTGGAGGATTACATCCACTCCAGCGGTGTTCCTCGCCCAATTACGGATCGGGTGAGGGTACTGTTGAATCAGACGGTGCCCCCGCAGCTATCGGCTACCGATCTGAGGGAGTGCTTCCCCTTGCCGGAGGAATCAGGGGACTCTTCTCAGGGGGACGAGGCTGGAGGAGGGATCCCATTGGAGGAGGGCGAGGTCGGAGACCGAAGCTCAGAATCCGACGACTTCGCGGAGGCTCTTGAGGTAGCATTCCGAACTTCTCTCCTTACGACATGTTTTTGGGTCCCTATGGACTTCTCATCAATGTTTGAGCCATGCAGGAGGAACGTGTTCGTAGGCCTCGCTCTCTCTCCTTGACGGGTGATGATGCGGGACCTTCAGAACTCGCACCTATGGCTGCATCTAGTTCTGCGTCTGGTGGGACCAGGGGGCCTGAGGCGGCTCCTCTGGAATCTCTAGACCTTCCAACAGTATACGGGGGGCCTCGTCTTGGAGTCCCATCAGTACCGGCCCAGGAGCAGCGCTCGGAGGTCGATCTTCGTAAGTCTCCTCCACCGGTCTCCTCGTTGCCACATGTAGGCCATGCCAACTAACGTTTATGTCTCTTTCTGTCATATAGTTCTCCGACTGGCATGGACTGCTGCAGCGAGGCTGGTCGGGATGTCTGGCGGCGTTCCTCCCAGGGGCATGCCGGTGATGGTGGCGATAGTACCTTCACCTCCTCAAGCTGCGGCGCACACCATCACTGGCGGGACCACCAGCAGGGCCATACCTGAAGTCATCGAGGTGGACTCTGAGGAAGAGGATCAACAGGTCAGTCCCAGTCCTGTCGTGCCTGCGCCGGCGTCAAGTTTCGTACCAGACTCAACACCAGATGCGGATCCCGCTGAGGAATTCCAGCAGGCATATCCTGCGTACGAGCCTGCCGACCGCGCGGATTGGGACGAAACGACCTCTGATGAAGAAGACAGCAGCATAGTCTGTCGCCGGTCATGGAAGCTGATCACGCGCTTTATCAGGGACACTCCCCAAGAGCAAGGGCTGGCCGAAATGGATAGACTCCGCTCGCGGTTGCGCGAACTGTGTGCCGGGGGAGTGGATGCCCAACGCCCTCATGTGCTCATCCGAGACCTCATGGATGAGAAGATCCGGGAGCATGATCGTGGGATGAGCGTGGGATGGCAGTGGAGGAAGGCGACCAGCATTAGGAAGCTCCAGGAGGCTGAAGGCGAGGTCCAACAGATGCAGATCCGGGCCAACGAGCTTTCAGCCACTCTTGATGTGCTGTCTGAGCTGGTCTCACGATTGAAGGTCCAGCTGGAAGAGGCTGAGGAGCATATGGGGCAGACCTCTGGAAGGATGGCTGCCGTCCGGGCCGAGGTAGAAAGGGCCAGGGCCAGAGTTGACGAATTACGCCCCGCCGCTACTGAAGAGGATCGGGAGTTGAATCAGCGGCAACAGGCTTTGGATGCCGCAAGTCAACGGGTGGCGGAGCTGCAACGCTCCTTTGATGGGGTCAACCTGTCCATGGGTGAAATCAACCCCCGAGTATTGTAACTAGCCCGAAAGAAATATTTTTTAACACTTTTGTGCTTCAACTCTTTCCTTCTCCTTTGTTTTGAGTGTCGTGGCACGCATGATTTCAACTGTTGAATTGCCTTGTTACATCCCTACAATGCTTGCGGGACGTTTGACGACAATTCCTCAAGCCAGTCCAAATTCCCGAAAGATGGGGAAGGCTTGATCAGAGGACGAACTTCTAGGATAGCCGAATTACCGTTTCTTCAACGTACTCTTATGCACGAATGGGGCAACGCCAGGGGCGCTGAAATCGGTTCAAACAGATAAAATTGGGAAGTGTGAATCACGATACCCAAATTCGGAACACTGTGGGGATGGCGTGACAATAAAGGACAACTGTTAACCGTGGCGGACAAACGGTATCCTTATTGCGTTAGCCTGAAATGGGGACAACAAATGAGCATCGACCGCTGACCATATTCGCAACGCAGGATTTTATCAATTTTTTGTCAGCCAATCCTTCGGGACATTGACCCGTAACGGTAGGAGATCCCTTGGGCGTAGTATCCAGGCCATTATTGGGGGTCCCTCCAAACATGACCAGTCTTCCGGAACGTTGGCCCAGGCCGGTAGGTGAGCCGATGCAGCATGAGACCAGACCGTTAGGGGGTTCCTTCAGACATGAAAGAGGAAGAGGGTCTGAATAAGGGGTACACAAAGCAAGGAACATGGAGTGGTGGTTTGTTCAAACAGAATCCAACACTTTGGTAGTTGCACCACCGTGGTGGGAGTACGCCAGATGGGCGCATCGGCCTGATCAAGAATCATTCTTTCTTCCAGATAGGGCCTCTCTGGTGAGGGCTTGAAATGGGGAGGAACAAGGTTTCGTGATTCCAGGGGCTGAACCCTAGGCGAAATGCCTGGGCGTCTCTACGTATCCCACGTGGTGATGGGAATCAAGCCACACGTAGTTCTGGAAGCGCAGTTTAACGTCATGTGGGATGGGGAGGGGCCTAACTGTGTTGGTACACATCCTGCCAAAACTACTAAGCCCACGCGAGTCGTACTCGGTGTGGGAAACAAGCAGCAGTGGTGGGAATTTCCCGACACAAAGGGGCAGGTTAGGACAAAGGGACACTCGGTGACTACCGGCCCAATGACACTAACACGGTCATTTAGCACACCTAGATGCGCGAAGAGAAAGAGACGAGTATGACTGAATTTCACTTTAACATGAGGAAGTGGAAATGTGTGAATCATGGTGCTCGAGATTCAGATCACAATGATGGTGGCGTGACGATGGAGGATTACTGCTGACCGTGTTCGCAACACAGCATCCTGTCGCGTTAGCCTGAGGTGGGAACAAGCAAATGAGGGTCGACCGTTGACCATGTTCGAAACACGGGACCATGTCACAAATGTTGTCAGATATCCGTACGGACGTTGGCCCGAAACGATTGAAGGGCCCTTAGGTCCAGCATTCATGGAGAGCCCTTAAGCTTAGTATCCACGTCGTCCGAGGGTCCTTTTGGATGTGGAAGAGGATGAGGATCCAAATAGCGAGCTCACGAAGCTTGGTCATGAGATGAGGGGAATGTCCCTGTGAAAATCCCATGCTTCAGGCTTTTTGTCAAAACACATCTGAATACGGCAACGAAACGTATTAGAGAGAGGGAGCAGATTCTTTTCCCTTGGGGTGATCTTAGTTTATGGTCATAGAACTCGGACCATGGATTGGAAAAAGGGATCATGGGACGCATGACATCAAAACCTGATGTGAATGAGGACATAGTCCTGCTTACTTTGCATTCTCCGAGGAAATGCTCGAGTCGAGGGACCGAACACCAGGGTTAGGCTGGGCCCGCGGTGAAGTACCCGGGCGCTCCTACGTATCTCATAAGGATGAGAATCAAGCCATACGTAGTTCTGGAAGTGACATGGTAGGATACCAGTGCCAGGGGAAAAGGGGAGTGCGGACGTGGCCCTTGCACTAAAGAAGCGGAATTTGATGTATCTTGTTTGTTCTTTAAGGTGAATGGTTTTTTTGTGAAGCGACAGGCCTAGAACAGTAGGTCGTGATGTCGCCACAAGAATCAAGCCATGATGGGCGTTGAAAAACAGTATGGCACATGACCAATACCCAACGTGATGTCCTCTACAGCGAGGTCACCACAATGCGGTGCCGTTTTTCGTCGTGCGGCCAGGACGATAATGTCACAGTTTAGGGTCGTATGATAGGACCAAGCATGCATTTTATCGTCATGCGGCGCAGACATAGCAGAGACGATGCTAGGCGGGAAATGTGCGCAGTGTTATAAAACACAATTGACGGAGACATGATCCCACATCAGATTGTACGCCATCCGGGGAGGGAAACCTTAGGCCGAGGGGCCTACACGGAGGTGAAACAGGGAGAGAGACTGGCTTCCTGAATGGGTTGTACCCAGAGACAGGGCGTCTGGGTGGTCCTACGTGTCCCATGAGGATGGGAATCAGGTTGAACGTAGTCCCGAATGGATCTTAGTTTATGGTCTTAGAGCTCGGACCATGGGAGCCCCAAAGGGTGCCAGATTGCAGCTTTGTCCCCCTAACATGCAAAGGTGCACTGAGGGATTGTGCCAAAAGTGTCGAGATTCCACCTGGACATGATGGGGTGGAAAATGATGTGAATCATGCAACCAACATTCAAGGACTGAAGGGGCTGGCGTGACGATAGGGGATTACTGCTGATCATGTTTGCAACAAGGCATCCTGTCGTGTTAGCCTGAAATGAGGACTAACAAAACGAGCATCGACCGCTGACCATATTCGCAACGCGGGATTTTATCGATTTTTGTCCAAAAACCCTTGGGGGCACTGGCCCGTATCGGTAGGAGAGCCCCTGGGCGTAGTATCCAGGCCGTTCTTGGGGGTCCCTCCGGGTGTGAAAGATGATGGAAGTCCGAATAGAGGGGAACACGAAGCTTGACAAGTGGAAGGAACTTGATCAAGTTGAATCAGACACTCTTGGTCCTAGACTAGAGTGCTCTTAATACATGGGTGAACCACTGCAAGGAGTCAAGGGACTCAACTTTGAGGGTGATCGGGAGATGGGGCTGGACCCGAACTTTGGACATCCAGGTGGTCCTACGTATCCTATTAGGATGAGAATCAAGCCACACGTAGTTCTGAAGGGTGCCTTTTAATGTCATGCAGGACAGGGAATAGGAGGACTGAACCTCAGAATGGGGGCGTGCGTGGTGCAGTTGTTGCAAACTCGACGTGAATGAGGACGTAGTCCTACACTGCGCCACGCAGTCCTGTGATCAGGGTCCTGAAGGCAGGATTAGAGAGGTAAATTTGTTGAACTCAAGCTGGGTCCGAAGACAAGGGGTCTTGAACGTAGTTCTAGATGAGAGTCTTAGTTTATGGTCTTAGAGCTCGGACCGTGGATGGTGACAACTCCCGAGTAAGCACATATGTTAACCCAATCCCTAAGCCCACGTGAGATAAACTCGGTGTGGGAAACAAGGGGGGTATCCTCATTGCAATACTTGGGGCTTCCATCAAAGGGGAGTCAATAGAGAGTTTCGAAGGACACCTTTGATGTAGCTTGTTCTCCCAATGCGCGGACGTGCACGGAGGAAAAGTACCGGGGGTTCTGAGATTCTACTCGGACATGGTGAAATGATGAAGGGTGTGGATCGTGTACCCGTCATTTGGGCTTAATGGGTTGGTGTGACGACAGAGGAAAACTGTTATCCATGACGGAAACACAGCGTCTGTATCGCGTTAGCCTGAGGTGGGAACAACAAACGAGCATCGACC
The DNA here is from genome assembly GCA_963277665.1 of Viscum album. Classification (NCBI taxonomy): domain Eukaryota; kingdom Viridiplantae; phylum Streptophyta; class Magnoliopsida; order Santalales; family Viscaceae; genus Viscum; species Viscum album. The sequence continues at coordinate 149,966,355 of OY728128.1, read as the reverse complement.
GCTGACCATATTCGCAAAGCGAGATTTTATCGATTTGTTGTCCGAAACCCTCGGGGGCGTTGGCCCGTATCGGTAGGAGAGCCCTTGGGAGTAGTATCCAGGCCGTTCTTGGGGGTCCCTCTGGGTGTGAAAGATGATGAAAGCCCTGATGCGAGGATACACAAAGCCTGGAAAGCGAGTGCGGACGTGTCCGAGTAAAGCTTGGTATTCGAGGTAATAAACCAGAGTACTCTTAAGCACATTGGTGAACCACCGAAAAAGAGGGATCGATGAAACAACTCAGTAGGGGGTGGGAGCATGGCGTGGTCATCACGAGACCATCGTGAATGAGGACATAATCCCACACCGCACCATATTATCCCCTCATGGAGGAAGGATGGGCCAAGGGGCCAAGATGGGATGAGGATTCCCGAGAGATGGGGCTGGACCCGAATCTTGGACATCCAGCTGGTCCTACGTATCCCATTAGGATGGGAATCAAGCCACACGTAGTTCTTGAAATGCAGTTTAACGTCATACTGGACGAGGAGGGGAGTAATATACCCCTAAACAAGGGAGGTGTATGGCATGGTAAAGAAGCCGTCGTGAATAAAGACGTAGTCCTACGTCACACCATACGATCCTATAAGATAGGTCCTGGGCCGCGGCCCGGAAAGGCCAAGGGGCCTGGGGCTGAGCCTTGGTCAGGAAGGCCTGACTGGTTTGTAGTTTAACGTCTTACATGAGGACGGGGGGCCAGGGGCCCAAGGAGGCCAAAGGGCCTGAGGCTGGGCCTCGTAAAGGGAGTTGCACGGCATGGTACATGATCCCGACGTGAATGAGGACGTAGTCCCACACCACACCGTACAATCCTATGGGGAAACAGAGTCGTGGGCCCGATTGCTAGCACCTCCCTGGGGAAGTTTTCCACCTCATGATGGGGCAGAATGAATCACTGTTCTCGATGCCTGGGGCATCTCGGGGTGGACCCGAAGATCCAGGACACTGTTGACCATGTTCAAAACACAGTGTTCCTATGGTGACCCACATGGGGGCAACAAATGAGCATCGACCGCGGACCAAATTCGCAATGCGGGACTTGTATCGACTTGTTTCTTGAGAAAACCCTCGGGGGCGTTGGCCCGTATCAGTAGGAGAGACCTTGGGCATTGTATCCAGGCCGTTCTTGGGGGGTCCCTCTGGGTATGAAAAATGATGGGATCCCAGTCAAGGAGTGGGTGAAGCATAGCTGTATCCATCCACGAAAGGGGAAAACATCTCCAGGGGAAAATGTGCAGTCAGGTCGAGGCTTGCTCGACGTGGGTCGGGGCAAAAGTGTGCACCCTGCCATGTCTTGACCCGAGGGGAAGATTTTGGCTTTTGGGTTGGGCCAACAGACGAAATGTCCGGGCGTTCCTACGTATCTCATAAGGATGAGAATCAAGCCATACGTAGTTCTTGAAGGCCATGCAGTTTAGCGTCATGCGGTGAGGACGTGGGAGGGTAGAAGAACGGGAGTGGGCGCATGGTGCGACCTTTACAATCTTTGCGCGAGTGGGGTTTCATGAGCGGGGCCAAGAAAGCCTACTCCCTGCTACACAAAGATCCTCCATGGAGACTATCCCCAGGGGGAATAGCGGAAGAGAAAAGCTTGGGGCTGGGCTCAAGACGAGGCGTCCGAGCGTTCCTACTTATCCCATGAAGATGGGAATCAAGCCATACGTAGTTCTTGACATGCAGTTTAACGTCATGCGGGACGAGGGGCATCTCATTCGGGGATGTGTGCGGTATGGTACATGATCCCAACGGGAGGACGTAGTCCTACACCGTACCGTACGATCCCGTAAGAGGGTAAGTCGGAGAGAAACGAGGGGGCCTGGGGCCAGACCGCAGTGAAGACGGGGCCAGGGGCCCAAAGAGGCCGAGGGGCCTGAGGCTAAGCCTCGGTCAGGAAGACCCGACTGGCTTGCAGTTTAACGTCTTTCAGTGAGGACGGAGAGGCATTTTAAGGTCATGCGGGACCAAGTCACAGTTTAGGGTCGTGCAGGAACCTCTCGCAGTTTAGAGTCGTGCAGGACCCTCTCGCAGTTTAGGGTCGTGCTGGACCACTTTTTTTCCCTAGGAAAAGTATCGCTTGAGGAATTTGGCATTGGTGGGAGGAGTTACACGCTCTCCATCTGTGGTCACCAAGGAGTATGCTCCGTTGGGGTAAACCTTGTGGATGATATAAGGCCCTTCCCATTTGGGTTCTAACATGGGTGGTTTCCAACCGGGAATAATTGGCGCTCGAAGGGCCAATACCAGGTCACCCTGCATAAAAGAGCGGAGACGAACCTTCTTGTCAAACGCTCTTGCTATCTTGTCCTGATGCCTTTCCAGATTGTGCAGGGCACGGAGTCGGTTCTCATCTAGTGCTTCCAACTCAGCTAGATGGATCTCGACTACCTCATCTGATGTCTGGTGATCATAAAATACAGTGCGCAGCGACGGCAGCTGGATCTCAATGGGTAGGATGGCCTCAGCTCCATACACCATGGAATATGGGGTCACCTGGGTAGAGTTGTGAGTCGTCGTCCGGTAAGCCCAGAGGGCGTTGGGGAGCTTGTCCGGCCAACTCTTCTTGTCCTGACCAACCATCTTCTGCAGAATGTTAGAGAGGGTCTTGTTGAACGCCTCGATCTGTCCATTCGCCTGTGCGTGGTAGCGGGAGGTATGGTTTGACCGGATGTCATACTTAGCGTACAATTTCTTCAATTCAGCTGCCCAGAAGTTGGTGCCGTTATCGGTGAGGACAGCGTGAGGGACTCTAAACCGGTGGATAATGTTGGAGCTCACAAAGTCAACGATGGAACGTGCCTTTACCTCTTTGAGCGGAACTGATTCTGCCCACTTGGAGATGAAATCTGTAGCAGTCAGGATGAACCTGCACTGGCGGGCTATTTCCGGCGGATACGGTCCCACTACATCAAGTCCCCATACCGCAAATGGCCAAGAGTACTTGGTGGGGTGGAGGGGTTCTGGCGGCCGATGCAAGAAGTTGGCGTGTACTTGGCACGCGTGGCATCTCTTGGCGTATCCAATACAATCGTGGATCATGGAGGTCCAGAAGTACCCTAACCTCCGGATTTTCTGGGACAGCTTCGGCCCAGCTTGATGGGCCCCACAGGAACCGGCGTGAACCTCTTGCATAACTTGAGGTATCTCTACTCCTTGGATGAAACGGAGGAGGACACCATCGAAACTCCGTTTATAGAGGATCTGCTCAAGACTGGGGCCGCTCTGGAGGGTAAATTGCAGTGCGCGGCGTCGTATTCGCTCGCGTTCGGCCCGGTCGTCCGGGAGCTGACCATTTTGGAGATACTCGACAAAAGGTGCTCTCCATTCGGGGGTGGTTCCAACCACTGCGTCTGACGAACCCGTGACTCCCAATATGGAGGGTCCGGCGGTGAGATGACTTACCCGCAGGCTATCACGGTCCTCTTGGGTGACGGGAGCAATGACTCTCCGGTGCGCCATGTGTATGACCAAATCATCTTGCTCGGGTTCTGCGAGCGACGCGGCTAAGCCAGCCAGGGCGTCCGCTTGTCCGTTCTGCGATCGTGGGACATGGGTAACCTCTGGCCGAGGAGAGAACTGGGCCATTAGGAGGAGGGTGTACTCCAGTAACGGTGCAAGCTCTGGTTTCCTGCTGACGTAGTCGCCATTAACCTGTCTGATTACCAGCTCGGAATCTCCCTTCACATGTAGATGGGGAACATGGATCTCAAGGGCCAACTCGAGGCCGGTGATGAGAGCCTGGTACTCTGCCTCGTTGTTTGTACAACCTTCTGACAGCAGGAACGAGTACGGAGGACGGCTTGCGCCGAGGTAATAAAAACAATACCCAGACCCACTCTGTTGAGCTTGGGGTCGTTGAGCCTTCTACCGGTTGGGCTCCGGGAGGCGCCGTCGAAATGCATTTGCCAACATGGGGCAGCATGATCGACTGAGAGGATCGTCTCGTCGGGAAAATCCAGGTCCAGGGATTGATCCGCGGAGGTTGGATGAGCAGCTAAAAAGTCTTCCAATGCCTGTCCCTTAATGGCCTTCTGAGGTATAAACCTGATATCAAACTGCTGGAGAATCACCACCCACCGTGCTAGTCGGCCAGTCAGCATGGGGCGGTTCAGGATGTACTTCAGCGGATCTACCCGAGAGATCAATTGTACCTCGTGGTGTTGTAGGTAGTGCCGCAACTTCTACACGGCGAAGACGAGCACAAGGCAGCTCTTTTCGATAGGGGAGTATCTAACCTCCGTATCGAGAAGCATGCGGCTGAAATAGTAGAGACTGTTCTCAGTGCCCTCGTTATTCGTCTGGGTGAGCAGCGCACCGAGGGATCTCTCCAGGGTGGTCACATAAAGGACCATCAGCTTTCCGGAGACGGGTGGCATCAAGACCGGAGGTTGGAGCAGATACTGCTTGATTTCCTCGAAGGCGGCCCGACACTCCTCTTCCCATTCATAGGCAGCGTCTTTCTTCATGAGCCGGGAAAAGGGCTTGCACTTTCCATCCAAATTCGCAATGAATCGGCGTATATAGGCCAAGTGGCCTTGCAGGCATCGAAGCTCTCGAATGTTACTCTGTGGAGGCATTTGGCTGATGGCCTTGATCTTCTCCGGGTCGATCTCGATACCTCGGTATCTGACAACGAAGCCCAGAAACTTCCCGGAGGTGACTCCGAAGGCACACTTCAGCGGGTTCATCTTCAGGTGACGGGAACGGAGGAAACCGAACACTTTCTCAAGGTCTTTGAGATGGTCCTGGCGCTGGTGCGATTTGACTACAAGGTCATCCACATAGCATTCCACCAATGTCCTGAGGATCTGTTTGAATATGCGATGCATGGCCCTCTGATAAGTGGCACCTGCATTTTTCAAACCGAATGGAATTACCCGGTAGCAAAAGGTACCCTGGGGAGCCCTGAAGGTAGTGGACTCCTCGTCTTCGGGGGCCATCCGGATCTAGTTATACCCGGAATACCCATCCATGAAAGAGAGGGCTTGGAACCCGGCCGTGGCGTCAATAAAAAGCTCCATCAGTGGGAGTGGGAAGTCATCCTTTGGGTAGTGGCGATTGAGATCGCGGAAGTCGATTCAGACTCTGATCTGCCCATTCTTCTTCCTGACCAGCACAATGTTGGCGAGCCATTTGGGGTAGTGGACCTCCTTAATGAAGTTGGGTTTGATAAGCTTGTCAACTTCGGCCTCCACCATAGCACCATGAGAAGGGTGCATTTTCCTGGGAGGCTGCTTGAACCCACGGTGTTTTGTCGGGAGACCCAGACGGTGGACGGCCACTTGGGGATCCAGCCCTGGCATCTCATCGTAACTCCAGGCAAACACATCGCGGTGCTGTTTGAGGAAGTCTACATACTGCTGCCGCTCCTCGAGGGACATGGCCGCACTGATCAATGTGGGTCTTGGATCTGCCTCGCTACCAAGGTTCACTTGTACCAGTTCATCAACTGTGGTAGAGACGCCTTCTTCAAAGGCTGGGGGAGCATCCTCCAAGTCTTCCTCCCCAGCCGTGGGGGAACTTCCCGCGACGGAAGATACTCTTGGGCTCTCGAAACCCGAGGGGCAGCTGGTGCCGGCTCGGGCAGCAGCGGTCATCACATCAGGAGACTCACTTGTCGTTGAGACCATAGCAATGAATGCATTTGATCTGATCACATGTGGCCTTCGGCCTAAGGGGCCATGTTTGATGATATCAAAGCAGTGGTGACGCGTCGGCCTGAGTCGGTTAATTCCAACCCGGCGAAAGAGACACGTATGGCGCACCGCCGTTGTCATCAGCTTGACGTCCCGGTACCGTACAGGGGTAGGAGGTTCCGGGATTTCCCGATCCTGGTTGATGTAGGAGTATGAGGTGATTTTCCTCCGTCGCTTGGACACAGGAACATGACTTCCTTGCGTACCCGAAACAAAAAAAACTTTGTCCCATGTCGGGGGTCGTGGCCTCCAACCGGTGGATCGGGAGGATGTAGGCGTCGTCCATGCTTGCCCAGGGATCACTTGTGATCGGGGCAGGCTCATCCTCGCTTACCAGGATTTGCTTGTCCTTGCTTTTGTAATAACCCGCATCCAGATAGCGGGCCTCACAAGACGCGAAAGGGGACGCGTCTCCTTGGAGCACGCCTACTCGACCGTTGAGCGAGTACTTAAGGCACTGGTGATACGACGAGGGGACCGCTGCATGCAGATGGAGCCATGGCCTACCCATCAATGCGTTGTAGGCGGTGTCCTGAGAAACAACCATGACCTCGGTGCTGGCAATTAAGCCACCGAACCGGGTCTTCAGGCGGATCGTGCCGACTGGGGTTTGCTCTGTCCTCTTGTACCCCTGGATCCTGAGGTCAGAGGGAGTTAAATCACCTTCGGACAGACCCAGCTTTCACCGCATCCGGGTCGGAATTAGGTTGATCCCAGAACCCATGTCAACGAGGCATCGGCAGACTTCCACACCGTTGAAGTGGCCAGTGATATACAGTGGGCGAATGTGCCCCTGTATAGTGGGGTCCTCATCTTCGCCGGAGAACAAGAAAACCGCATGACATTCGGCGTTTTTAATCGTCTCGGTATGGAAGGCTTCCGCAGCTGCCACTTCCGTCTCGAACTGGAGGGGGCTCCTTAGGGCCTCGGAAAGTGCCTCGCGCATTTCAGATGACAGGCGAAGGGCCTCGAGGATGGAAAGCCTCGCCGGGATGCCGACCAAATGCTTCAGAACATCGTACTTTCATGCCAAACGCGAACCTATGCTTACAGGAGGTCGTTCGGCATTTGGATGCACAGCGGGTCCGGCTGGCTGAATCGGCGAGTAACTAGTACTGGGTACATCTTGCTTCCTACCAGTAGAAGCCTGAAGAGTAGTTGCCGGACTAAGATCGGACAGCGGAGGCTGGCCTGTCGCCGGGCAAGACTGTCTGTGATACGAACGAGGCGGCTCCCCCCGATCCAGCAGCACGAACGACGGTGGAGGTAGAGCCGAGGGTGCTGGATGGGTCTGCGCGTGCTGAGATCTGCGCTGAGCCTGCTGCCTGGTCTCGGTAGCGTGAACGGCTTGGTCCCAAGTGCCCACTGATGTACCTCGATGACCGGCGCAATTGCGATTCCGCCGACGTTGACGTCGGCTGGAAACGTTGGGGAGGTCTGCCTGGGGTTCCCCCTCGTCGGGGGTCATATAGGGCTTTACCAGCTCCACGGTGTTAACCGAAGCGTACCCTTGACTGTCGCTCTAAGAGTCATCCACCGCTAGGTGGATTCTGGGAGGAATGCCCATTTCGGGAGGCATAAAGTCACCGAGAGTGCGGGATAACGGCGGCACTGGCGGTGCACGTTGCTTATTCTTGCGTCGCCGCTGCTTGCCCTTTTGGGCAGAGGTCGACTGTGAAGACGATGTTGAGGCACCGACTACTTCTTCTGAAGGTTCCGACTGCTTCAGGCGTGCCCGGATGATACCCTGGGCACGGACGACGGTTTTTCGAGCCATCCAGTTGTCATATTTCTGGGACCCGTGACTAGGGACCTGCTGCCACTCACCTTCGCCGTCGCTGCCGATTTCTGATCCCGCAAAGATGCCTGCCACTTGCACTGGCGCTCGGCCCAACTTGACTATGTTGTTGTTGACCTGGCCCTGAAGCCAGTCTTTAAACACATAGCATCCCTTGAGGGTGTTCCCCAGGATCCGATGATAAGGGCAGTAGTTGGGGTGATCAGTGAGATGCGCCTCTGCCGGCCTTCTGCATTCAGGCAGACGCACAATCCCTTGCTCTAGAGCACTTCGGAAGTAGCCAGGGACCTGATTTTCGTTGAACGAATAGGTCTGGTACCTTCTTTCCGGATAGGGGGCCCTAGGGGCCTGGCCCTGTCAAGGGACCGGAGGGGCCTGCCGAGGAGGCGGTGCCTGGTTGTCTCGCCTAGGTGGCGGTGGCGCATTGCGCGGGGGAACCTGTCGGTTCTGAGGCGGTCGCTGCTGGGCAGGAGCCTATGCTTGAGGTGGAGGACCTCTACGGGGTTGCGGGGGTGGTGCCGCCGACAGCAATTCCAGCCGCCTCAGGGATTCTATTTGAGCCACTGTGGCGGGTTCAGCCCTGGCGGCCCTTCTGGCTGGGATCATAGGAGGCAGCAAACGTGCCTGACTAGCCTGTTGCAGGGCCTCCTCGAGGCGCTTGGCCTTATCCGAGAAATCTATGAACCCTCCAGGATAGTTCTGGGTAATCAAGGAGGGTACCAGCTCTGTCTTAACGTTCCCCACACACATCTTCAGTAATTTCTTTTGAGTCAGTGGCATATCGAGGGAATACGTAAGTCCTTTCCACCGGGCGATGAAGTCTGCAACCCGCTCATCAGGCCTCTGTTTGCACTTGAAGAGGTCCACAATGCTGGTCTTTCGCGTGGTGGAGCTGAACTGGTATAAGAACTGCCGGCGAAGATCCTCCCAACCGGTCACCAATCTGATAGGGAGCTGGCTGTACCAGACGAATGCAGACCTTCCAATGTCTGTACGAAACATCGGAGCTTGGCGGCTTCTTGCTGAGCCGGGGTCCCCAGCATGGGGCCACACCTGGAAGAGAAATGAGCCAAGTGCTGGGGTGGGTCCCCTGTCCCGTTAAAAGGCGAGAAAGTGGGGTTCCCAAAACCTGGAGGCGCGGGCATATCATCCACCCACTCGGGATAAGGCTTGTCATCCGGTGGGACCGCCACCTGCCGTGTTTCCAACGCCTCGAGGCGGGCTGTGAGTGCCGCAATAAGGTCCTCCGGGTGGGGGTCCTTGTCTTGACAGGGATCCCTAACCACAAGCACATTGCCAGGTTCTTCAACACGGTATACGGCTTCGGCTGCTCCCGGGTCGACTGGCTGGACGACCTGCTGGGCGACTGGGGGAACCCGGGTTGGATTCTTCAGATTGCCCCGTCGCTCAGGGGGGTTTGGCGAGACGTATCGCGCCCTCTTGCCGTAAGTCCCAGCTTCCGCCTTGTCTGCGACAGTAGCATGATCAGTGTTTCCCGGAGGCATCTCGCCGTGGGGAAGTTGTTCCTGCCCCTGCTGCCCCGGCCTAGGATTACCATAGTCGGGTCGTCGCTCTGCGGCGCGTTCAGCAAAGAGTTCGTTAACCAGCCTCTTCTGCTCAGCAAGATGCTGGCGCAACGTGGCCTTCTCAGGATCTTCGTCCGTTTTCTACACAGAGGCGGACGGGTCGGAGTGCTTTACTATTCCGACCTGCTCCTTACCCTTGCCAGTGCTTCGACCGAGTGCCAGCGACTCGGTGGGTACGGGGAGGCCTAGCAGGTTCCTCTGATGACGGGTAACTCTCCCTGACGGGTCAAGAAGCGGCGGTACGCCCTCGTATGGTAAGTACCCATAAAGTAACTCAAGCTCATCTTCCTTATCCACAACGTCGGCCATGTGGACTGTGACCCCTTTTGAGGGCATATCCTCAATGCCGCATAGCGAATCGGGCTGTCGTCGGATAGGGTCGAAGAGGAGAGCGACATAGCGTCCCCAACCACGGACTTGCACATGGGGGGTGGCTTCCCTGGCGATTCTGCGGAGTGCATTAAGACTCTGAACGCATTTTCGTTGAAGGGCGCTCTGGTGGCCTGACGATTGAGGGTGCTGGGCTGCAAGAAGTGCGGCTGCATCGATCAGACGGCATTGCTCGCCGATTTATTCGAAGTGCTCACGACTTCTGGGGTACACCACCCGTTCAAAACGGAGGCGGTAGTGTGTCTCCCACAGGGTTCGACAAAGGAACCCCACGTTTTCAGGGGTAAGAGACTCTGGTACGCGGAAATTTAGTGCCGCCGTCAGCCAGAACTTTTCCGGGAAGTAATCCGCTGCAAGGATACTCCAGAAGCTCCTAGGCTCGGACTCAGGGTCTGGCCCTGTGTTGCCCCACTCGTCAACCGGGGGCGGCTGAGGAACCGGAAGCGGTACTGAGGTGGACCTTTGGGATAATAAGCTCGGCGGTGGAGAATATGGCAAACGAGCTGACTGGCCCCCGAATTCCGGGCCATCCTCCGAAGAGTGAGGTGACCTGGCCACGATGTCACGATACGACGGGCTGATCACAGCTTTTGGAACAGGAGCCGTGGCTACCGACGATGGTTCGTGTCGTCGCTCTACCGTCGTGGGCCCCCAAAATAACTCTACGTGATCCCTGGTAGAGGTAGAGGGCTCTTCTGGTGACAGGGGCGATGATTGCATGGCCGAGACCTGCGGAATTCCCAGGATCTCTTCCTCCTGGATGTACCTGCGGAGAGAGACGGGAATCCGGTGGACCTCAAATTCTGGGAGAACAAGGCTGGCGCGTCTGGTTCCTGCCCCAGTCCTTGATACGGAGGAGCTGGGAGAAGGTTCCATCGCTGAATCGCATTCCGCCTCCGAATCGGAGAAGCGGGAAGGTTTGATCTCCACCTGGGCCTTCCCAGGATTCTTCTTGTGGCGGCGACGACCCGCTCTTCTGCCCCTGGGTGGCTCTTCGGGACAGGGTTGACCCCTATCAGGCAGCCTTGGGGCGGGGCTGGCGCCGTGGCGGAGAGGGCCCCCACTCGAGACAGCCGGGGTGCGAGGGGCACTAGGGAAAATGTCAAAGGGTACATGGGGAGGACCTCCATGAACAGTACCCATGTGGGCGGGGCCTCTGTTGGAACTGGCAGGAGCATGGGGAAGACCTCCATGGTCGATGCGAGTGGATCGAGGAGGACCTTCGCTGGTTGGAGAGAGGACGTAGGGAGGCCCCCCGCATTGGAGGACCGGATGGACGTTGCCTTCAGCAGGATGAACTTCATACCCTGTACAGCGGGCACGAGAAATGTTTCCGCGCTGAGCGCCACTGCCGCGGGGCAGGTCTTCCTACAGGACGGGGGCAGCACGAGGCATGCCTCCATGACGAACCTCGGAGCGGGGAAGGCCCACGCTCTGTGGAGTAGTGGTACGGGCAGGACCTCCGTACGGGGTGGCATCACCGCGGGTTAGCTCGCGGCGATCACCACTGGGGCCTGCAACCCGGAGAGTCAACCCAGCCTACCCATGGGGAGGTTGGGGTCTCAATCTTGGTTGGGCGAAGGGGTGCCCCTGCTCTATGTACGCGGGGGCTTCATAATGTACGTCTGCGGTGGCTCGGGCCACTGTAGCTGTCGACGTGGATGCTCCTGAGCGAGCGTCCTCAGCCCGGGCCCGGCGCTGACGTCGGGTCAGGCGAGCCGGTGTAGGTGGTGCAGGGACGTAGTCTACCTGCTCTTCCTGTGGGGCCGGACGGCAGCGCTGACGTGGCCGGACGGGAGCTCTCGCCTGGGGGCCCCGGGTCGGGGCCCTGAGCGGACTGAGCCGGACATCGCCTTCCTCTTCAGCGTAAGGCGAATAGTCGTCAAGGCATTCCGGATATAGGATCCTGAAACGGTTGAATGTCTGGGTGGGGAGCAGGGGCTCCCTGCGCGGCCTGTTAGGGCGGCGTTGATGGCGGGGCCTGGAGGCCTCCAGGTCCAGGCGGGCCATATCCCGGGTTGGGATTACCCCTTCTTCCTCATACCTGCGCACGAGGCTATTGATCACCCTTCGTTGGATGATCTCTGATGGGGAAAGGGGACGTGGGCGTCCCGTATTCCGTGACGTGGCAACCATCGTGGCGGTAGTGGTGCCATGTGGAGTGGTCGTCGTGGTGTTGCCCCTGCCCCTGCGCGGGCGAGGAGCGGATGGTGACCGCATCTCCGAAATAGCAACCTGGTTCCTGGCAAGCGAAGGGATCAACTCATCAGTACTGAGAGGAAAAGGATTGACAACCAGTGCCCCAGCGTTCTTCCATCCTCCATGTCTATGAGAAGGATCCACGCCAACACGCTGCAGAGTGGAGTGCCCCACGTTCTACTACCCCGAATTCCGTTGAGTTCCACCACATGCCCGCTATTTGCTTGGCGGGACCAGGCACCAGATATCTGGATCCGGTGACACGTCAATCTACTGGTGTCTCAAGCGCTACTAATCTCCATATTGAGGAGAAGACTTTCACGTCGGGTTCACCATTTCTGTTTCCGATGCTTTCGACGGGGCGCGCGCATCCGTCCGCGGAGGACGCGTGGCTTTGTTGCCCCACATTCCTGCTTTCCAAGGGCGGGTGACATTCGCTCCTTATTCAGGGACGTCTGCTCCTTGATCGAAACGGGATGATGGGATGTTGGTTCTTCGTCCTGTGGATTCCTCCTCAGAACTCGTCAACTAGTCCGGGTCTCCCTTATAGATTTAATACGTAGTTCGTGAAACTCTTCCCAGTGCCATGTTTCCATGGACACCGGTTAATTACACTGCTTCTGTCGGGACATTCCAAAGGGTCCAATCAGGGCAGCATCCTTCGGTCAGGGGAGTAGTCATTTTGAGGCAAGAGTAGTGTGTCTGGATGCTGGGGTACCTGGCATGTCTGTCTATTATCCTTGATCACAAGGCTTCTCGAGGGTGTGGAAGCCCGAGGCATCCCACATCGGGCACGGGGAATTACATCTCGTAGACACATATCTGAGGTTTTCCTCAGCTTCCCATGCTCAACACAGGGTATGCCGCGAGTTTAACGTCTTGCGGAGACGGATCAACCCAACCAGAGAATTAGCTGGGATAAATCGGATTGAGGGATCCTCCTTGAAGGGATATCGACACCGGGGCTAGCCCGTGGGCGATAGTGAATGGAGTGGAAGGAGAGTGAAGTGGAACCATCGCAGGGGGGGCGACAGTGAATTTGGGCTTGAGCCTTGACGAGGCTTCCTACGTATCCCCGTGGCAGGGAATCAAAGCCCGCGTAGTTCGGGATGGGGCCGGTAAACCGATGTGAAGCTGGACCTTGGCCCGATGAATGTCTTCAGCGTACCGACGTAAAGGTGGACCTTGGTCCGATGGGCATCGTCAGCGTACCGACGTGAAGATGGACCTTGGTCCGATGGGAGTTGGGCTTGAACCTCTGGGAAAATTCCTACGTACCATGCCTTGACATGGATCAAAGACCTCGTAGTTCAAATGGGGCTTTGTCGGTGAACCGACGGGAAAGTAGACCTTGGTCCACTATTGGTGGGCTTGAACCTCATAAAGGCTTCCTACGTACCATGCCTTGACATGGATCAAAGACCTCGTAGTTCAAATGGTGGGTCGCAATGGCTTACCACTGGACCGGAATGGGACCCGACGTGAAGGAGCGACGGTTGGGATTGAACCTCGTGGAGGCTTCCTACGTACCATGCCTTGACATGGATCAAAGGCCTCGTAGTTCAAATGGTGGGTCGCAATGGCTTACCACTAGACCAGAGTGTAGTTTAACGTCATGATGGATGTAGGTGGGAACCGACGTGAAGAAACGACGGGTGGGTGTGTCGGTGAACCGACGTGAAAGTAGTCCTTGGTCCACTATTGGTGGGCTTGAACCTCATGAAGTCTTCCTACGTACCATGCCTTGACATAGATCAAAGACCTCGTAGTTCAAATGGTGGGTCGCAATGGCTTTCCACTGGACCAGAGTGTAGTTTAACGTCATGCTGGATGTAGGTGGGACCCGACGTGAAAAAACGACGGGTGGGTGTGTCGGTGAACCGACGTGAAAGTAGACCTTGGTCCACTATTGGTGGGATTGAACCTCAAGAAGGCTTCCTACGTACCATGCCTTGACATGGATCAAAGACCTCGTAGTTCAAATGGTGGGTCGCAATAGCTTACCACTGGACCGGAATGGGACCCGACGTGAAGGAGCGACGGGTGGGCTTGAACCTCGTGGAGGCTTCCTATGTACCATGCCTTGACATGGATCAAAGACCACGTAGTTCAAATGGGATGGGTCGCAATGGCTTACCACTGGACCGGGATGCAGTTTAACGTCGTGCTGGACGGGGTGGAACCCGACGTGAAGAAATGACGGGTGGGTGTGTCGGTGAGCCGACGTGAAAGTAGACCTTGGTCCACTATTGGTGGGCTTGAACCTCGTGGAGGCTTCCTACGTACCGTGCCTTGACATGGATCAAAGACCTCGTAGTTCAAATGGTGGGTCGCAATGGCTTACCACTGGACCAGAATGGGACCCGATGTGAAGGAGTGACGGGTGGGATTGAACCTCGTGGAGGCTTCCTACGTACCATACCTTGACATGGATCAAAGACCTCGTAGTTCAAATGGTGGGTCGCAATGGCTTACCACTGGACCGGAGTGTAGTTTAACGTCATGCTGGACGTAGGTGGGACCCGACGTGAAGAAACGATGGGTGGGTGTGTCGGTGAACTGACGTGAAAGTAGACCTTGGTCCACTATTGGTGGTCTTGAACCTCATGAAGGCTTCCTACGTACCATGCCTTGACATGGATCAAAGACCTCGTAGTTCAAATTGTGGGTTGCAATGGCTTACCACTGGACCGGAGTGTAGTTTAACGTCATGCTGGACGTAGGTGGGACCCGACGTGAAGAAACGACGGGTGGGTGTGTCGGTGAACCGATGTGAAAGTAGACCTTGGTCCACTATTGGTGGGCTTGAACCTCATGAAGGTTTCCTACGTTCCATGCCTTGACATGGATCAAAGACCTCGTAGTTCAAATGGTGGGTCGCAATGGCTTACCAATGGACCGGAGTGTAGTTTAACGTCATGCTAGACGTAGGTGGGACCTGACGTGAAGAAACGACGGGTGGGTGTGTCGGTGAACCGACGTGAAAGTAGACCTTGGTCCACTATTGGTGGGCATGCCTTGACATGGATCAAAGACCTCGTAGTTCAAATGGTGGGTCGCAATGGCTTACCACTGGACCGGAATGGGACCCGACGTGAAGGAGCGACGGGTGGGCTTGAACCTCGTGGAGGCTTCCTACGTACCATGCCTTGACATGGATCAAAGACCTCGTAGTTCAAATGGTGGGTCGCAATGGCTTACCACTGGACCGGAGTGTAGTTTAACGTCTTGCTGGACGTAGGTGGGACCCGACGTGAAGAAACGACGGGTGGGTGTGTCGGTGAACCGATGTGAAAGTAGACCTTGGTCCACTATTGGTGGGCTTGAACCTCATGGAGGCTTCCTACGTACCATGCCTTGACATGGATCAAAGACCTCGTAGTTCAAATGGTGGGTCGCAATGGCTTACCACTGGATCGGAATGGGACCCGACGTGAAGGAGCGACGGGTGGGCTTGAACCTCGTGGAGGCTTCCTACGTACCATGCCTTGACATGGATCAATGACCTCGTAGTTCAAATGGTGTGGTCAGGGTCGGTGCTCACTCTAAGCCCACGTGAGTCATGCTCGGTGTGAGAAACAAGATGTTGCAAGGACCTGACGATCACGTCGCGAATGGTGCGTCCGTGAGAAGCGAAGCGGGGCTTACGCGTTGGGCGGCCCATGGTGTTGGGACTTACTCCAGGATGGAGGCCCATGGTGCGACAAAGCGCGGGAAAGATGGACCTTGGTCCGACGATGGGAGGTGCCTCATTCCCTATCACGTCCTCCACTAACCTTGGTAGTGGGGAAGTACAGAGATGCACGGGTGCAATCATCTGTACCAAAGGTTAGGTGCTTACGCTCTGAGGCAGCCCTTCCCCTGCGAACATACACCACTCCGACAAGGAGGATCTCATTCCTTGTGCGGAAGAGTTCCATTCCCGTGGAGACGAGTGGTGTAAAAAATGTTCGAGTTGGGGGGACCCTTCGTGAGGGAGACGAGGTTAGGTCACAGTTTAACGTCATGTGTTGAGGACGTGGTGCTTGGCAGTTTAACGTCCTGTAGCTCGGACGAAGTGGGTTCACTCCACACCCCTAGGGCTTACATAACCGGTACCCTCTGGTCCTTGGGGAAGGGAAGGTGCCGGTAAGGCCATGGTAAAGGGGGTCGAGGGATGAACCATCGAGGGTTCCGCGTTAGCGTGGCTATGCGAAGAATAAATAGCCGTTAGCGTGCCTATGCGAATAAGCATTAGGGGAAGCAACGCTACGGGAGGTGTTGTCCATGGGACTTTGAAATCACATCGTGCAAACCTGGAGGGTCGCACGGAAAGAGGAATCGCTAAGAAGAGGAGTGTGCTTTGCGAAGATGGGTTCCTTGGCCTTAGCATGGGGCATAGGTGGGAGTGGGAGTTTCTTCGCGAAGTGGAACAATGTTCACGGAGCACTGCCTCACGAAGAAGGAGTGGTTCGCGAAGCAGGGTCCTGCCAAGCAATGTACTTCGCGAAGTGGAGCGATCATGCCTTAGCATAGGGATTACTCGTATGGGATGGGTGTTTCGCGAATCACAAGTGCTCCGCAGCTACCCGGGTTCCCTTGGGAATCCCCTTCCTTCGCGAATGCCCTTGAGCATTGCGAAGGGCATCCCTCTCGGAAGAGGGGCTCAAAACGAAACAAATCAGAGTCATCTCGCGAAGTAGAAATACCTCTCGGAGCTCATGATTCCCGGGGCAAAGCGTGGTTCGTGATTCGGGAGAGGAGAAGCCTAAAGGTCGGGTTGTCCGTCCTCGGGACTCAGGGGGAGTCGAGTATTTATAGGGAAGGGGCGCCGCGAAGCAGGGCTCTCGCGCCGTCTCTGGGGCTTCGCGGCGGCTCGCGGACGTCAAACGGGTTCGCGGAGGATTACTGCCTTTGGAGCTTCGCGGCGGCTCACGAACGTCAAACAGGTTCGCGGAGGATTACCGCCTCTGTTGCTTCGCGGCGCCGCCATGGTAGGGGCGCTTCGCGGCTGGGCTTCGCGGTGCCGCCATGGTAGGGGCGGTTCGCGGCTGGGCTTCGCGGCTGTGCTTCGCAGCTGTGCTTCGTGAGGCAGCGCGCCAGCTGTCTTTTTCGTTCCTTCCTTTCGGGACACATTTTTGGCACCAACAACGTACACAACAATTATCACTCCTCCATCAGTATGGCACCTTTCAATGCGTTGTACGGGTGACCATGCAGATCACCATTGTGCTGGACAGACCCTGGGGAGTCATCACTTGTGGGAAAAAAGATTGTGCGAGCTACTATGAAGAAGGTAAAAATCATTGAGGAGCGGATGAGGAATGCACAGAGAAGGAAGAAGTCATATGCGGATAGGAGATAGAGTCCTCTAGAGTTCGACGATGGTGATCATGTCTTTCTACGGGTCTCACCTCGATGAGTTCTATAAAGATTTGGCCGAGGTGGAATGTTATCTCCAAGATTCATCAATCTTTTTCAGGACTTCTGTAGAGTTAGCGAGGTAGCTTACCACTTAGATCTTCTACCACAGTTTTAACAGGTTCACAATTTCTTCCACATATGTCCGCTAAGGATATACGTGAACGACTATTCACACATTATCGACCATGGGGAGCTGTACATTGACGATGGGGAAAATTTTATGGAGGTTTCAGTTGAGATTGAGGATTGATAGGAGCGAGTCCTACGTGGATGGTCGATACCTCTGGTGTGTGTTAGCTGGAAGCACGGGAACCTCCAATAGATCACTTGGGACCGATAGGCTCGGATGCGTGCTCAATTCCCCCATTTGATTCCTTAGTTCGAGTTCTATCTTATGTTGACAGAATGTCCTAATGTGGGGAGAATGTAAAGACCCAAAATGTCCATGTAATTTTTTTTTTCATACATACATGAGTGTTTTACGAGACCCCAAAAAATGACGACGCCTGATTTGGAGGCCCGGTGTGCCCGGAATAAATTTCCGAAGTTTTTTTCGGGTACGTTCAGTAAAAGTAAGAGAGAGTTTTTATAACTTTTGAACTGGTGCTCGGAATTGAAATATGAGGGCACCTTGGGACTTTAAGCATCAATATTCTCTTAAGAAGGCTTTCACCTCAACGGTAGATGGTCGAGAATGAAATTTAGTTTTGGGGAATATGTTAGAATAATAAAATAAATTAAGTGCTTGTCTTAATTTATTGTTTAGTTGGTTAAATCCTCCAAGTGAATGTTGGAAGTGGGGGCCACCACACCTTAACCTCCCATGAGAGATTATGGTGGTGGGTCCCACCTAAGGTCTAAACAACTCTTTTTATTAATTTCATGGGTACCACAAAATGTATAACCTCTTGGAATCCCCATTAAGTGGGGAGAAAACCTTTTGAACTCCCCACTTATGGTTTGAACCCTCTCAATTAATTAATTGAACACATTTAATTAATTAATTTAAACCTTTTGAATTCTATGCCAACAATTTAATAAGATTTCATAATCAATTATTTTGATAGAATTTGTCTTTTTTGGTGGAGCTTGGGAGAAAAAGACCTCTCCAATGAAGAACACTTCTTCTGCCAACGAAGAATGATCTTCAACCGGGTAAAGGTGGAAGTGTCATCCTTGAAGAACGTTGCCGCCGACATCCTTGACTCGGAGGATGCGACATCCCCCCCTAATGCGGCTAGGGCGGACCCCATAGGTGTCGCAAGCCGCTGGACACCCAGGCCACATGGGCCCCTAGCCCAGGCCATGCGGCCTGCCAATGCAAGACATGAGGGCCACTAGCTAGGCCACGCGGGCTGCGCTGCATGGGCTGGGCCGCCGCTGTGGGCCGAACTGGTTTCGGCATGCCAGGATGGTTTTGGAGGGCTGGGTCAGACCCATGGACCAAGATGGACGCCCTATCTAGACCTGGGTCAGGACGATTCGACCCGAACTAGGACAACCCTGGGCCGGTCGGGCCAGGTCGGTCCGATCGGGCCGGACCCGACCTGGACCCGTTTGACCTGATTTCACCTTTTCTCCCATAACATGGGCTACGAGTGTTCGATTGATGAACCGTATATGGAGATATAAATATTGGAGCAAGGCTGTTATTTTTGTATACCACACTTGAGGTTTGGGCACCGTTGGTGTATGGTCGGGTTGGATTGAACCTAAATCAAACCAGGCCCTCGGAACAGAAATGCCAATAACTCTCAGACCAGACGTCCGATTGAGGCACTATCTATCGTTTTGTGTTCCTTTTGAAGAGACGGAACTTCGGGTTACATCAACTTAGGACGACGTGGATATTAATGTATCAAATATTGGCTTGAGGAGAATACCCTCCTAGAATCAAGCATGCTAGTGGAAACCCTGAGGCGGGCTGTGCTCTAATGACTATTCCTGTTTCATGTGTTGGTCCGACAGTTCTGACATATGTTCCTAGATCATGTGTTGGTCTGACTGAATAGTTGGTCTTGGATCATGTGTTGGTCCGACAACTCTGATGACTGTTCCTAGATCATGTGTTTGTCCGACAGTTCTGTCTTCTGTTCCTAGATCATGTGTTGGTCCAATAGAATAGTCGTTCCTGGATCATGTGTTGTTCTGACAAATTAGATGATTTAGTGGCTACATCTGATCATCTATGTCTCTATGCAAATGTTGTGTACCTGTGTGAGCAAAGACAATGACTTTTATGTTTTTCTCACGATTGAGATGGATTAATTGATAACATAGGTATATATATGGGATTATACATTTGTTATGTCTATCCATTGATTTCATACTCTGTGGTTTATACATGATGGATTTTTTGAGACCTTGAGGGTCTCAGGGTCACTACTGAGTATCGTTATACTCACCACTACATGGGATATGCACGTGCCTCATTATGTTGGATCCAGACGATGGACGGCCCTGACTGAGGCTATGTAGTAGGACTAGATGGTACCCGGAGGGTGACCTTATAACGATTCGGTACACAGAAAAGACTGATGGACATGGAGTTCTGAGGAGGCCATCGGTACCTACCCTTCAGGTAGGAACCCCAAAGGACGACCCAGTAGCTACTATTCTTTTTCAGGTGTACTTGCACCTTCCAGTTGGGAAAGTATTTCTAGCCCCTTTAATTTTCAGCACTCTTTTGTATACATCATTACTTACTGTTTACTTTCATCTCGTACTCTGTTGTGTGTGTTTTTTAAGTTTATAAAGGCAATTCCCCCCAATTTTTATGGATTTAAGCCATTGGTGCTAGTTGCTAGCCCCTGGCCTATGGATGGCGGGCTTCGGGTAGTCACGACATGAACCCTGGGGGATGGGTCATGAAAAATTTAATATATGTTAATATTAAAATTATATAGCATTTATAGATTACCATTTTTCTTCAAATCATATTTTTATGTGTTCAGAATGTTTTACCATAGAGGAAACATGGAAGCTATGTTGGGAAAACATCAAGAGGAAGACACCAATCCAAATCTGCTACATGATATGGTCAGAATCAGAACTGAACAGTTTTTTGATCTGATGGAACAATTGACTGAATCTATAAATGGTGGTGGTATCCATGCATGAGACCAACTACATCAACCACAGAAGAACATGTTAGTAGTGGATCTTTTCATGAGGCAAAATACCTCATATATTAGATAATCATCAGACCCTGTGCAAGAAGAAGGGTGGATTAAAGCATTGGAAAAGATTTTTTTATGTCATGGGGTTTTTAAAAGATCAAAAGGTAAGTCTCACTGGATACGATTTTGAAGGTGAAGAAGATTAGTGGTGGTCGAAGGGGAAAAATATCATGGATTTTGAAGAGATTGATTCTCTTGATTGGGGTGAATTAAAAGGAATGTTTTTGGAGAAAATTTTCCTATGGTGGTTCATCTACGGATGGAAAAACATTTCCTAGAATTGAGGCAGGAAGATGACTTAGTGGATACTTTTGATACAAAATTATGTTGACTGGAAAGTTATGCTCCAAATTTCATACAAGATCATCAGAGTAAAATAAACAGTTTTTAATAAGGATTAAAGCCAAAATATCAAAGGTATTTTGCTTCTTGGGAGTTAAAAATTTTTTAAAAACATTTTCACTGTGTGGAAAAGGTGGAAATGGAGTTTTCCGATGATCAGGTGTTCTTTGAAAAACTACAGAATAAGAGGTCATGTTGGCCGATGAAAGGGACGAACTCATCAAAATTCTGATGGTAAGAAACTTATTTTTATAGTTTGTGAAAATTGTTGTAAAAATAATGCTGGGGAATGTCTTTTCAATTTTTTTAGTACTACAGATGTGGTTGAATGGGACACAAGGCTTATAATTGGAGAAAAAAAGATAAGTGTAATGGTAAGAAATAATTTGATTTACAATTATTAAAATTATTTAATTGAATTGAAATGGGTTATTATGTAAATGAGTGTCCAATAAAGAACACTAATATGGGAAAGTAACAAGACTACACGTAGAAAGGGGTGTTGATGTCCTTTGAAACAACTTCAGTAGATGTTGGGCCATCGAATGAATTAGTATCAGATACACTGTTTGTTTGTTTAGATTATTCCAATGTGTTGTTTGATTTTAGGTCTACCCATTCGTTAATTTCTAATAAGTTTTATAGTAAATTTGGAATTCCATATCAAGATATAAATCCTAAACTTATGGTAAAAACATCTAGAGGAAATGTTCAAAAAAAATAACATTCATGTCATTCTGTGTGAAAAAAAATCAATCAGAAAACAATATTGTATTGACTCGAGTAGAGTTTGATGTTATTTTGGGTATGGATTGGATTTCTATTTATCATGACAATATTGACTGTAGAGCTAAAGTGGTTTCTTTTTAGAAAGATTTTCATCTTGTCTATAAGAATGAACCCTTACTTTTTAAAACATATCGGGATGCTATGAAACTAGTAAATGATGGAAATGAATGTTACCTTTCAAATATTGTTGAATACAAATGAACTGTTCATATTAATGATGTTTCAGTGGTAAATGAGTACCTTGATGTTTTTCATGATTATTTGCCTCGTATTATACATGATCAGATGTTGAATTTACTGTTGAATTGGTTACTGATGCTATGGAAATTTAAAAAACCCCCTTATCAAATAACTAAAATTATAAATTTAGAGTTAAAGATACAATTTCTAGAGTTACTTGAAAAAGGTTTCATTCAACCTAGAACAACTCCAGGGGGTGCTGTTATCTTTTTTGTTAAAAAAATAGTTCAATGGGAAATTTCATTGATTATAGAGAATTGAATTACTTCACTAAAAAGAACATGTATCATTTGCCTCATATCAATGATTTGTTTGATAATCTCTAGGGAGCTCAGTATTTTCTGAAGATTGATTTGAGTTCAGGATACCACCAGTTGAACGTAACAAAAGAAGAGGTTATGAAAACTGTGTTTTGTACTAGATATAGCCATTTTAATTTTTAGTTATTCCTTTTGGTTTAACCAATGAAACTGCTATATTTATGGATCTTATGAACATTATATTTTCTGAGTTCTTGGATAAGTATTTGGTTGGGTACATTGATGATATTTTTATCTTATTCTAAAAGTATAGAGGACTATAAAAGCCATTTATGGGATGTATTTAAACCCATAAATCAAAAGAAAATATATGGAAAATTTAGCAAGTGGGAGTTTTGGTTATATATATATTTTTTCCTTGGTCACATTGTTTCAAAAAATAGAATAACTATTTATCGTACTAAAACAAAATTTGTTGAAAAATGGCCATGTCTCAGAAAAATATCATAGATTCGTAGTTTTCTTGGTTTTTCAGGTTATTATGAGCAGTTAGTTGATAATTTTTCATGGTTATCTAAACCAATGACTATGTTAACCCGAAAATGTGTTATGTTCATTTGGATTAAAGAATGTTCTGGTTGTTATCAGGAATTAGAAATAAGACTGCTTAATGTATCAGTTTTGGAACTACATTCCAGAAATGATGAGTTTGTTATCTACAGTGATGCTTCATTGAATTGAATTGGTTGTGTCCTTATAAATAATGATCAGTTAAATTCTTATGCATCACGTTAGTTGAAACATCAAGAGTTACATTACACCACATGTAATTTGGAATTAGCTGTAGTTGTTTCGTCTTTAAAAATTATAAGGCATTATTTGTATGGAGTAAAATGGGAAATATGTACTAACCAAAAAAGTTTAAAGTACATATTCACTCAGAAATAATTGAACATGAGACAGAGGATATGGTTAGAATTAATAAAGGATTGTGTTTACACAATCCTTTACCATCCATGAAATGAAAGTAAAGTGGAAGATGCTTTGAGTCAAAAAAGTAATGCTTCATTAACCAGGATACGTTTGGAACGAGGTCATTTGGTTTTTTACCTGATTAATTTTTTTATAAAAGTATTTGGTGTAGCAAATTCTTCAATTTATTTTCATGTGCTAGTGAAATCATATATATCATTCCCAATTATTCAAGGGAATAAGGAAGACAATGTGTTGTAGAAAAAGGTAGGGTTGGTTAAGGAGGGTATGCAGCATGAATTTATCATTGATAATGATTGTGTTTTGAGTTTTGGGAAGAGATTATGTGTGCCTTTTGATTCATAGTTTAAGAACGAGTTGTTATGTGAAGCTCATAGTTCCTCATTTTCATTTAATCTTACTACTTTTATGTTTTATAGTGATATTTGGGAGTATTACAAGTGGGATGGAATGAAAAGAGATATTGATGATTTAACAGTGAAGTGTTTGAATTGTTAGCAGGTTAAAGTCAAGTGGCAGTTACCGAAAGGGATGCATCAGACTTTACCAGTTCCATAGTGGAAATGTGAAAATATATCCCAAGTCTTTATTGTGGGATAACCAAAGACAACTCGAGGTAATAATGAAATTTGGGTTATTGTTGATTAGTTGAATAAATCTATTCATTTCTTCCCTATTGGAGATTCGTTGCCTCTAGATCATATTTCCCAGTTGTACTTTAAAGAGATAATCACATTGCATGGATTTCCCCTCTACATTGTATCTAATTGTTATCCCAGGTTTACATATTACTTTTGGAAAATCCTTCAGAAGTCATTGGGTACTGAATTAAATTTCATTACAGCTTTTCATCTGCAATCTGATGGGCAGTCAGAATGAACAATTCAGACCGTGGATGATATGCTACGAACTTGTTCACTGGATTACCAGGGATGTTGGGACCAATATATTTCTATGTTAGAATGTTCTTATAATAATATTTTTCATTCTAGTATACAAATTGCTCCATTTGAGGCAATATTTGGAAAGCGATGTCGAACTATATCTTTTTTGGATGATATAGGTGAAAGGGTGAATATGGGACCAGAATTGGTAGTAGAGATGGCAGAAAATGTTCAGTTTATTCAAAAGCACATGAAAATAGCTCAGAACTAGCAGAAAAGTTTTAAAGATAACAAGAGAAATGATATTTCTTTTAAGGTAGGTGATCATGTCTTTCTCAAAGTTTCTCAATGGAAAAGTTTGATGTGTTTTGGTATGAAGGGAAAGATGTGTCCAAGGTTCATTGAACCCTATGAAATCCAGGTGAATGATGGATCAGTTTCTTATAGAGTGTCTTTACCTACAATTATATCCCAGGTACACAATATTTTTCATGATTCAGTGTTGAGAAATTTTATGCCAGATCCATCTCATGTTTTATGTCCAGAGGTAGTTCAGTTGGAAGAGAATCTCTTTTATGAGGAATGACCAGTATGGAATCTTGACCGAAGAGAGATAATGTGGTAAGATAAGGTGATTTCACATGTATAAGTTTATTGGGAAAACCATATGGTTGAAGATGCAACGTGGTAATCATATAATGCTATGAGGGATAAATACCCCACTAATTTGATAAGTGAATAAAAATGACGAGTAAACAATTTCCAAAAGGGGAGAAGGATGTAACAACCCAAGTAAATAAAGAATAAAACATTTTCATGATTATTCATATTTTTGAATTAAATATTAATTTTACTTTAAAGGTGTTGATATGCTAGATGGCGTACCTGATACGCAACAATGGGTTTCTTTGAGATTTAAATCACACAATAATAAAATAATATTATTATTTTAAATTGTTGTTAATGCCTAGTTGTTGTATTAGAGGGAATGAACATAACTAACTACAATATGGTTATACATGTTTGAAAAATGTTATTACATTTATCAAATATAAGTTATTGGCTTAAAATTTGAATGAATATAATTTTAAGAATAATTTACTTTAAATGGTTGATTTAAAACCTTTTGATGGAGAACCCTCGTTAAATCATCTGTGGGTCACTTTTATATGTTTTTTTGACAAAATAAAATTCTTCATCAAAATAGGGCCACAAAAATTCACATTCCGTACAATTTTGGTATTTTTATGATAAAATTAACTTTTTTTATGAATAGTTGAAAACAATTTATTTTAATTTAAAACTGCCATTTGATCTAATTTCAGTATATGGATAGATTACCTTTTAAAATTATATTAAATTGAAATTATATTATATTTTTACCATTTAACCCAATGTTGGTATTTGGGAGTAGTTTCCCATTGAAATTGGACATAAACAATGGTCGATCTTTTGATAGTTATTATTTCTTAAAAAAAACTTTTTGTTTTGAGAGTAGGGAAATAATTTTAAATAAACTTATGCCACTTCTATTTTTTGAATTTTGAAAAATGGAATCCATATTTGGAATCAGTAGGTCAAAATTTGTTAAATATGTATCTTTTATTTTTATTCATTTTAAATATTTATTTCAGTAAAAATATTATTTACCATGGTAAAAGGGTAAATCTCGTAAATAAGGGTAAAACAATTTTGGTATAAAAATATAAAATTACCCTAATATGTGTCCTAATACTATTATTTGATACATATACGACCATTTCAATCCTTGGGTCTAATTTGGTATCCCATTGAGCCACTTAAGAGTGATAATGAAACTTTATTTTAATTATCTTAATGTAATGGAAAAAATGACATAAAAAATATCTTTTTGTAAATTAATTTTAACATAGGTTTATATAAGTTATAATTTCGATGATAAATAATAATTGGAAAGATAAAATGATTTAATAAATCATGGTAATATTTTTCAATTTTCATACATCAAATAAATAAAATTATTAATGACACAATAATGATGAAATGTTTTCCACAATAATAAATAATTTAAATAAATAATATTATAATTATTTAAAAATATATAAAACCTGTAAAATTCTTATTGGATGACTTCATTTCTACCATGATTCATCATATATTCTACTTTAATAATTTTTTTACCTTTTGAAACATAAATCATTATATAATAAAATAATATTTTCAACCATTCATAAAGAGCCCCTCTTCCCCCTTATAAAAATCCCTCACCTCTATCCCTTTCCTAACACATATCATGCCCTTTGGATCATCCATACCCTGTCCAAATAATCTCTGAGGATACATATTTTCCATCTAGAATACTTAACATAGGCAGAAGTAACTTCATGAAGTCCTTTTGGTTCAAACCAAAGGGAGTCAACCGAATTATAGGTAATGATTTCTCTTAATTTTTTTTATTTTACTTCTCCAACCCCTAAACAATATTTATTACATTAATTTCTAAAAAAAAAGTATCCTAAATATAATAGTTTGATTTTATGAGAATTATTCGAACTAAACATTCACACACGTCCATCTAATTGGAATAGAACATACAATATCTATGGATGGCAAACTAACGCCTCAAGAAACAATGATTGTTCAATTATCTCCTACCACATCTCATGTTGTCAATTAAGATGGAACCGTATTTATATATGATATATATTATATTTATGTTTTCTTTACACTTCTGTATTATTCATTTGTCTAATATATTAATGGTTTCCACTATGGGGAAACACTTTAATGTCATTTGAGGAAGTGCGAACTATTGTCCCCCTCAAAGTGATATGACTCGTTAATGCCATATGTGGGATGTATAATGGATGGAGTTGATGATATTTTATATTATATAAAACTATAATATAACATACCTATGTATCATTATTTTTTTATTCCATTAAAATAATAAATTTAAATGAAAGTAGCATTCATGCTTATGTACGGCTTACCGTCTCCATGAAACGTGCATTTTATTTATAGCCTCCAAATGTTATGTAAAATTATTAATACATGTATATACTGAATATATATGATATATGTGATATCTAAATAATGAATATCATTATGTATGTAATATGATTTTACCACGTGAACAAATTTTAATTATAATAAGCCCATTTTGACTCAAGTACCAAATATCGAGAAAACAACAATTATTTACTTAAAAGATTACCTAATGTTTATAACATGGTAATAAGTGATATAAAATGAATAATAATAAAGAATATTTTATAAGAAAAATAGAAATTAACATTAGTATATTATTCATGAGATTAAAGAATGAACGAGTTAAGTTGGACACGAGGTAAGTGACTTTGTCTCAATCTAATTTCATTGAGAGATATTTTATTCTAATACACAACATTCTTTTATACGGAGTATAAACACCATTGAATTTTCATTTCATTCAAATGGAATCCATTTCTAAAAAGTGTTTTAATAAACAACAAAAAAGTAATGTTTCTTTTAAACGTAAGTGGTGACAAGGACCTTTCTACCACCTAGAGTATTATTCGATCTTTGGCTTCCTTTACTAGATGTTATGTTTTTAAAAGGAAAATAAACACCATATACTCTTTTACATATTTTGGTTATGAAAATGATTTTTTAGTGTATTTTTTATGTCTATATATTTAAATGATATATTTTGATTGAAATGTGTAAATTTTAGCATTCCATTAAGAGGTTTTATGTGTTATGAATATGTTATGGTTCATGGGAATTATTATGTATACGGGAGGTTCTGTGATAAACCTAGAGATAGGGAGCCCGAGATAGCTCTCCAATGCATTGGATAACATGATTGAGGTAAACAAGAATGCTTCTCCTTATAGATTTAGGGAATACACTATTATGGCTATTCCTAATGTAACTACATACGTAGTTGTGATAGCTACAATGTATGTATGTTATGGATGCCACAAGTTTCCTTTATGATTTATGTTTTCTATGTATTATTCATAAATCTTTTGATTTCATGAGGTATGTCAAAAAGATTATGTTATGTATGAAATGATTAACTAATGTTTTATTTCATTGTTTTATAACCCATATTGAGCTTCTTATAATCATCCATGGTTTGGAAAAGTATTTCACAGGACCTCAGGTTGAGTAGGGTCAAGGATGGGATCAAGGAAAAGTCATGCGGTCTAAAACATGGGACTAGACTAGACACTTTTTTCCAAGAGTTTTTATGTTATGAAAAAATTTAAACTAAGTATAAGTGTCTACCTTGAAATTTTGAAGATTTAATGTAATATTTATGGCCAAATTATCTAAAAATATAAACCTGAAAATATACACAATGTAAATTATTCATTTAATTCAAGATAATGTAATGTTAAAGGTCGGGTCCTTATACAAAAGTTCATATTTAAAAATTATGGACATCCTTATTCTAAATAGAGCTTAATTTTTTAAAAATTAAATTTCTATATGTGTAAACCATTCACTTTTTAATAAGTGTTAAAAAATATATCAAACCATTTTTTAGAAAAATATAATTATAAGTATAAAACTATATTTATTCATATCTGATTTTTATGAAAAAAATTACATGAATTATATACTAATTTATAGAATATAAAATATATAAATTTTATTAAAATTACTCACCAATACTGATAAATTTAATATTTATTATAAAAATACATTTGACACATAAGAAGTGATTTCCAAAAAAAATCCATTATTTTAAAATTATTTATATTTCATTTATATTTCATTTATAATCAATTAATTAATTTTATAAATATATGTGCATTATACTTTTTATAGATTAGTTATTAGTTTTCATATAAGAATATAAAATTACTTGGAGATCATAGTTAGACTACATAAAAATATTTTAATTGTATGTCGTTGTTCATTTAAGCTACATGGTTCTTTTATTTCATGAAGTCTATGAAATTAAATTAATTTCCAAATAAATATATCATAATTTATGAGGGTGATAATCATAGTGAATGATGTTGATAATTGAAAATTCATCATCATATATATACTTAAAAATTGATTATTAAAATACATTTATTATAGTGAGGTAGCCATAATTCCATAATTAAATTGGAATAACCATTAATTAATCATATAATGTTTCAAAATAATAACAATATCACTATACTCAATTTATGTCTATTTTGAGTGAAATAGTATTTATAGAATGAATACTATAGATTGAATTGTAATCTATGTCACTATATTCACCCATGGATTGCTCTATATATTACATCATCCCAGTATATATGAACCTGACTTGAAAGATGTGAATAATACATTCAAAAAATTTAATGAAATATTATATATTAATTTTAAATAACGAATGATATAAATTATCAACATTCATTTATTAAAAATTTATATTTAAAAAAAATAAGAAGAGTAATACATATATTACAAAGATATGAATTAATAAATAATATAATTGGTACTCCACTAGTTGAATAAAATTAAATGGGGAATTATCATTCAATTATTTGTTCTTACAAATATTTATAAATAATGAGAACACTCATATAATGAAAAAAATGAATTTCATATCTTTTATTTTATGTTCTCTCTGATAATTATCACTTTTAAATTAAAATAAAAAAAGTACATATGATTATAAATTATTCCAGGAACTAATATTTTTCCATAGTTTTCATATTTTAAGACACATGAAATATAATTCTCCAACAAATCAAATATCAATAACAACCACTATCTAATTTATTCGGTAAATCCATTTTTTGTCTTGAAAACATTTTGGGGATGGATGTAATTGTTTCTTAATTCATATTTTCTTTTTATTATTTTTATTAACCACATAGTTTTTTCAATATAGAATTTTATCTGAAAATTTCTCTATTAAAATCATTTGGATGCCCTCTCAAATAATGTTCGAAAATATATTATGAAGAATTCAAAAAATTTATATTAACATATTCATGTAATTTAATTAAGGTTATATATTTAAATAATAATTTTTTCCCTTTCATGAATCCTTAAAATGACACATATTGTAAATTAATTTTTACATAACTCCTTTTATATTTCAAATTCAGGAATCATATGGGTTTTCTATAATAACACGGAAATTTCAACTCACCATAAAATCATATATATGCCAAAAACATCATTATTAACACCTAAAACAATTTATATATAATGTTTCACCATAAAATTATAATTAAAAATTATATGTAAATTACCGCTTGTCTATGAATAATGGGGGGATACCATCCACAAAAATAAAAAACAAAATATGAAAAGAATATGGTCTTATAATAATTAAGTTTATCAAATTCAAATAAATAATAACATGGTTTACAATATGTAAACTAGTTTTCAATGGGAATTCCACCCTTTGAAATATTTTTTAGCATCCCATCATACGAATTTTAATGTACCGTCAGTTGAAATTATTTTATAATGCCCATTTTGAAATGAGGAAATAATTTTTATTATGTAAAATGACCAAATAATCTTTGATTGGAAATAGTTTTAGATCTAGTAATATATTTTAATAAATATATAGTGATGAATAAATGATAAATAGTACACAAGATAACAGTGATTATACCGATATCTTACCATTTATTGATGTTTTTAGTATTTTTGGTCATTTTTTTATTATAAGGTACATGATTTAATATTTTAATTTTTTAAAGACTTATTGAATAAATTGTATATGGTATTTAATATTTTAATTTTTCAATTATGTTTTGATAAAAAAGAAATGTGCCAAATGATTATTTATTATTAGATGTATCATGAAATTATTTCATAACTCAGTAATTTTTTACATAATAATGGAATAATTCATTTTAAGAGAGTAATAAAACCGGTCATGACATTGTCTCATAGATAGTGATTCAACACAAGATTTGTATACCCTTTTAGAGAAATTAACATTAGAATATTGTTTATTTACAAATAATGTTTCATAATTTTTGTTGATTAGACTCCATATTTTTTCTAAAACAAATTATTTCATTGAATCTATCAGATATTTGTTGAAACATACATTGAACATTAGGTTTTAGAAAAAAACTGTCTAAAATATCAAAACTGCTTATTTTCTGGATATCCTATAGAAATAGTGTTATCTTATTTTTATAATCCATTGGTTCTGATTATTTTTCATTATTAAGTTATATATATAGAGATGTAACATATTCCACTAAGAATTAATGTCATGAAAAATGAACACTGTGAAATAAAATATGATCAATTATGAAAATATGATGTTAAAAATTTGATTATGTGGTTCTTTAGGTTTAACCAGCTCATGTACCTTGACATAAATATGGGAATTGATTGATATATTAGGTGTTTAATAGGTATCAATTTAATACAATTTTTTTAATAATTTGAATTTAAAAAATATAAACTCATCACATATAATGAGGATATAAAAAATATATTTTATTATGAAATGTATAGATTACAATAATTATTAAATTAAATATATATATAAATGGGTGTGTGTGTGTAATTAAGGTTTGTAATTAACTTGATATTCTTGATAGTTTATGATATATTGTTTTTCAGTTTTTTGAAAAAAAAACTAGCATGAATGGTAGAGTTTCAATCTATAAGGATATATTGGTAAAAAATTGTATCAAATATACTCTTTTAATTAGTTTTAAATTATTATACACTATAACATATTATTATTTTAATGTTAAATTATTCTATTAGATATTTTATTTGATAAACCAAATTGAGCATAGATGACCTACAAATTTTATTACACTTATAACCTATCAATAAAATTGGGTTTTATAGATAATATTAACATTATTGTGAAATACATAAATAATTATTTTACTCCATATAATTTATTTTACATTTTTATAAAATAATAGGTCATTTATTTGTATTTTTATTTTATTCAGCCAACATATGTATTATTAAAATAGTATTTTCTATTTTTTTAGTGAAATTATGATAAATAATTGTTTTCACCATTTAGACAATATATAAAATGAGAATAAATTCATTTTTTAAGGAATAATATCAAATTTAAATTGGGTTAATATTTTTTGGGATTATAAAAATACATTTCTCTTACTGAATAGTGAAAATATTGATTTTTGTAAAACCACCATTTATTATCCACAAATAATGTTATTTAAATCAAAATTTCTTATTTTGTTTTATTTTATTTAAATTTATTATAATTATACATTATATATATTTAATCCAATTAATAAAATTTTAACCATCATTATAACGGTTTTTGAATTAGTTTGTTTCTTGGTTTATGAGCACGTTTTCTCAAAAAACAGATTTTAAGTTCACATTGTTTGTCTATTTTAATCAATTACAACAACCAATGATAGAGAATTATTTATTTGAAATGATAATTTTATATACCAATAAATTTCAGTTGAAATTTTTATATGTATTTTTACTGGTCATATAATTATTATAAAATCATCTTTTGGTTGAAAAACACAATTCCTAATAAAATGATTTTTAGCATGTATTTGTGTTTTATTTCAAAATTAAATTAATCCACCTATTTTAGATTGATTTTGAAAATTTCATTGAATATTTAAAACCACCATATATTATATAATCCAATATTGGTAGATTATTTTTTCATTAATAAAATTGAAAACAATATAAATATTTTACCAATATTATAGTTAAAACTAGTTTACTGGGTGGTTAAACTAAAAAGAATAGGGTTTACATGACATAATAAAATTACCCAATTTATATTGTATGGAAATATTTATACCATTAATTCATTAGGATGTATATTTATTTTATTTTGGAATATTTTTCACTGAAATTGATCATTATAATAATTTATGTAATGGAAATGAAAAAATATCACCCTTTTGCATTTAAATATTAATTATAAAATCAGATATGGAAAAAAGAAATTTTTTAACTAACATTTCATTTTATATTGATACTAATGAAATTAATTTGATATGATTAATATAATTTTATCATCTATTAATTATATAATTAAATTTAATTTTTAAGGATCACAAAATTTTGTAATTGTGTAATTTATAAAAATAAATAAAAGAACCACAAATTATTTTAGGAAATATAAATTGAATTAATTATTGTATTATATAAATTATATAGATAAATATAACATTAAACAATTTGATGAAAATAATATATTGTAATATAACTAAATAAATGATTTATTTAAGGTCAAAATATATGAATAATTTCAAAATGTACATAATTGTTACTTTTTAATAAATTTCATTTTATTAATTATTTTAAAACATCATAAAATCACATAGAATTACAATATACTAGTATATGTATTAAAATATAATAAATAGTATATTCATATAGCATTGGAAATTTTTTAATAGTTATATTGATCCCAACATATTAAAAACACAGTTACCATGATAAAGGGATAAAACAGGATTGTGCTTGTTACATGCACTTGTATTAAAATTAAATTTTCACAGATATATGATTTATATATTTTAAATTTGATTTCATATTTATATATATTTTAAACAAATTATAATAATAATTATATTATATTTATTCTTAATGGGTAAATCAACTATGTAATATATAGAAAAAGCTACCTTGGTAAAAAATAATGTCTTAAAATTATGTAATGTTCAAGGTTAAGGAATAACATCATTAAAAAAAAGTATTTTTATTTTGGTAGTTTCTACATGGATTTATCATATCTTTTTTACACTCCATTAATTTTTAATTTTATATGGTCGTTGGGTGAGATTCACTACCCATTATTGAATAGTTTTGGGTATTGAAAAAAATGTCACCCTTCTATTATAAATTCCACATTCCAATCTCAATTATTCACATGTCTCGAGAAATTATTTCACGAAACCCCATCCCCCAAATATCCCTCGCTATAATATGTATATATTTTCCATAGTTAATTTTAATTAAAAATGACAAAACAAGTGTATTAAAAAGTTATTTAAATAGGGGTTTTCATTGAAATATTAATCATCTTCATGGAACTCAATGTTTATTACTTATTCAATTACCACTTTAATTCATGTATTCAAATTTACATTATTAGAGAGCCAGAATAATATATATTTATATATTTATTATTATTTAAATGTAATATATCATTTCGACCACATCTTCCCTCAATCAAGAAATAAAACAATCGTTGTTTTGTATAGTGGACTACAACTAGACAGACTGATGGAATTCATTTTCCATCATCACATTTATAGAATGATTATAAATATGGTTTTGAAGATTATATATATATATATAATATTTTTTGTCTAATTTAAATTCTATAATTATTATACCGTGATTAAATTATTAGTTTCCATTACTTTGGGGATATGATAATGCCACTTTTCTGTACCTAAGACTACTACCTCGCAAAGTGATGTGATTAATTTTTTACTAAAAAATTCATCAATGGAAAAAAGGATCCTTTTAATTAATATATGTGATATATATAATAAAAATATAAATATAATTACAAAATCATAATTTTTAAAATATAAAATACCATCTTTATAATTATTATTCAATTAAATGAAAATTGATAACATCGTTTGTGTGTACGTGTGGACTACTACCTCCAAGAAGAAATGTGATTTGTAAAGACCCTGAAATTTCAAATAATTTTTTTTGTAAATACTTTGGAATTTTAAAAGTCCGCAGTTTCTGATGGCGCCTAATTTCGAGGCTCAGTGTGCCGGAAATCTATTTTTGAAGATTTGTTCAGGTACATTCAATAATTGTACGTGCATGATTTTCTATCTTTTTAACTGGTGCTCAGAATTGAAATCTGAGGGCAGCGATGAAGTCGAAGTACTGGTATTCTCTTAAGGGGACCTTTACCGCAATTGCGTTTGCTCGGGAGGAGAAGTTAATGTTTTGGGATTTATATTAAATTAAATAAAATTGTTGTACACAAGTTTTTTGTTTAAGAGTTGGTTATTTTCCTACAAGGGGCAGTTCGAGGTGGGTCCCACACTCACAAAATCTCTCATGAGAAGATAATGTGTGGGGGGGGGGGGCAAATGAGCCCCTAACCCATCAACTCCCCATTAACTCTCCTTCTTTTAATTTGATAACTCCCCGCTTTTGAATTTTAAACTCTCCACTTCCCTCTCATTAAGTATGCCAACATAATTAATTAATGACATCATTAATTAATTCGTGGGTAAAAAATTATTTTGAATTGTTTTGAATTTCATGGAAATTATATTTTATTGGGATAATCCTTTCTAAAATATTTTCTTAGAAAATATTTGGTCGGTGGTACTTTTGGAGATTTGGAGGATAACTTCATCCCTCACCAACGAAGAACACGAGGAACGATATCCTCTCGACGACCGAGGAAAGAACGTGAGGCGATGATCATGAGGAATTCCATCAAACTTTCTTCTTCGTCTGCGTCAAGGGAGAAGACACTGATCACGAGGAATTCTGCATTCGACAACGACTTCCAACGTTGACGGGGCGACAACGTTCTCCGCGACGTCTTCTTTCGCAACGCCCGACAACTGCGATTCCTATCTACTGTAGCTCGACGACGTGCGATGTCAATTATCGAGGTATGTTGTTTGATATAATTTTATGTGAATGAAATTATATTCCAGCCATGGTGAATGCTTGTTTTATCTTCGGCCAATTGATATCACCTAACACGGAGGGCGCAGGATGAACGCACACAGCCTGACGACCCTCCGATGATTCTTGAATATTTCGGCGGAGAAGAATGGAGGCGGAGGCAGCCGCACACCATCCACGTTTGGAAGAACCGCGGCCCCCTACTATGGGCCGCTCGGACGAAGAAGAACCGGCCGACCGTAGCCCTCCAAGCTGGATGAACCACGGCGCCCCATGGCGCTGCGCTGCGGATAACTACGGCCTGTGTTCTGCGGGCCGCTTCGATAGGCGATCTGGAAAGATCATCAGTAGGTAGGGTTGGAGGAGGCCACAATACCCATATGTTCTGCATGGGAGGACATATGCCCGCCAGTGCAGGCTACTAATGTCAGGGAGACCGGTCGGCTTTGGCCGGCCGGACAGAAGGGCGGTGCAACTCGGCACCGCCGTTTCGGAAGACCAGTGGCAGCGCCCCACGATCGGCTCGGCCATCTGGCCCAGCCGCGGCCAGCCGCGGGTTGGGCCATGCCAGTCACGGGTCAGGCCACACCCCACCAGGCCAGGATGACCACTTAGCCAGGTCGGACCCGACGATCTAGGACGAGCCGACCCGCCATCCCACCAGGCATGACGGGCCATGCCCCATTCGCTTAATTGCGAATAACTTAACGACCGTGTTTTCGATCGATGCGCCGTCTATTGAATTGGGACCCTTGTGACGAGGTGGTCATTTTTCGATAATCTAAGTGAGTTTTGAACGTCTTTGGAAAATAGACGGGTCTGGAATGAGCATATTTTTCAACCGGTCCTCTAGACCAAAAATGCTAATAACTCTCAGACCGGGCGTCCGATTGATGCGCCGTCTATTGCGTTGGGTTCCTTTTGACGAGACAGAACTTTAGGATACATAAAATCTGGAATTACTGATAGTTTATGTATCGAACCCCTTGGATTGAGGAGCAAACCCTCCCAGAATCGAGCGTGTTGTGCGCGGAAACCCTCGAGATGGTAGCATCTGCTTCGACTACTGTATTGGAATCCTCCGTGGGTTCGACAGCAGTGAATACTGTACGAGAATCCTCCATGGGTTCGACGATGACAAAAATTGTACTTATATTGTAAGTTGGTCCGATAGTTAGACATCTATACTTGTATCATGAGTGGGTCTGACAGAGTAGCTGGTCTAGTATCCTACGTGGCTCTGACAGCTTAGCTGGTGTAGTATCCTATGCGGGTCTGACAACTTTGATGAATCAGTGACTATATCTGAACATCTCGATCTCTATAAGAATTATGTATACCTGTGTGAGCTGAGTTTTTACTTTCAATCTTTATCATCAATGTTATTCACTACTTTCCTGTGTGGACTAGGTCGTGCTTGGGCTCGAGAGTTGGAGCCAAACAGGGATTGATGACTTAAGTATATGTATGGGAATATACCTAAGTAGAGTTGGTTGATACTTAATGATTTTATCTTTCTTTTGTGGTTTATCCTTTGTGGATTCTATGATACCTTCGGGGGTCTTAGGGTCCCTACTGAGTATCGTATACTCACCCCTGCACTAGATATTCCCACACTACATTGTGTTGGATGTAGATGAAGAACAAGACTGATCGAGGAGGAGGCATGTGGAGTTAGACAGTACCAGGAGGTGGTCCACCTGGAAAGTCGTACATGAAGATAACAGACGGACATAGGGAGCTGAGGAGGCCATCTGTACCCACCCATCAGGTGGGCTTCTTGGAGGACGACTTAGTAGCTGCTGTTTTACTTTACTACTGTTCTACTAGCTTTTTAGTTGTACTATACTTACTGTTGGGCTTGTATTTCTGTCCCCTTTTCCTTTCAGCACTTACTTTTGTATTCAGTATTACATAGTACATACTTCTGTTGTGTACTCTATTGTGTTTGTTTACTTTTATAAAGGAAATTCCTTCCCTTTTTATCAGGATATATGCCTTTGGTGCTAGTCGTCAGCCCCTGGCCTCTGATTGGTGGGCTTGGGGTAGTCACGGCACAGGCCCTGAGGATGGGTCGTGAAAAATTTGTATCATAGGAGTTGGTTCTATCGTAGAACTCAGGACTCTATTCATTTTTTTATGTGAAGAAATAGTGTTAAGAGTATTGAGTGTGGTTTTTATTCCTGGGAGTCCTGTGTTGGTGCGGCGGCCGACGTATCCGTACACCAGGACCCTAACCTCTGATTTCTGACTTTGTGCATGAAAACACTGATTTCATGTGTGTTTCGAATGTTTCATTATGATTACTTTGTGTCAGATCACCAGTTATACTGTTTGATGATGGCGCACCTGTTTCTTTTTAGGATGGCCCCATGAAGGTAGCCAGCTAGGGTTCCAAGTAACATACGAAATGGTTTCCCACTGAGCGACGAGGCCTCGGTGCAGGGCCCCATCACAGCGGAGGAACTAGTGGTACAACTACCCGCTGGGCCACCGATACCACCAGCCCCAGCAGTAGAGAGTGGACATCATCTGAGTGATTTGCACAACTTCCAGTGATAGAGGACACCTGTGTTCTGAGGAGAGATGGAACCATAGTCAACTAAGGATTGGTTGGCATCTATCCTCATAGTTTTCAAATTGGTAGGGACACTAGTCTTCCTTATGCCGATCCTTGTCACGAGTCTCCTACATGCAGCTGCAGATAGATGGTGGAGCCTGAAGCTCCAAGTGCATGACAAGACATCTTTACTTTGGAAAGACTTCGAGAGTCTCTTCCGCTCAGAGTTTTTTCCAGCCACCCTTCGTTCGGTGCAAATTTAGGAGATACTTCATCAACAGTAGGGCATAATGACAGTAACTCAATACTCATCAAGGTTAACTGACCTATCATGCTACTCCACATATATGGTATGAGACCCGATCTTCGAGGCATGAACCTTCGAGCTGGGACTGATGCATGAGATCAAGGCATCGATGATTCCCCTCAACATCCCGACGCAGACATGGGTGCTAGAGCGAGCCCTTCCAGTGGATAGATTCCTCGTTGAGCAGTCTCTAGTAGCGGTACCCACCACAGGGTGACACATAGCGGAGTCTTCTGCAGGTTATAGTAGACTGATGTCGTAGAGGTCCAAGCAGACCATGCCATTAGGTGGGAGACCTTAGGTTACAGGTTTGGTTGTGCGGGGCACACGGAACAGAGACTGCTATACGAGGAGCGTGCAGTACTCTGCATGCGGCGGGTAGGGTCACATGGCTCGAGACTGTCCGACCTACCATGCAGATGAGCAACACATAGTAGAGGGACATACCAGCAGAGGCAGAGGTTCCACTGTGGCAGTCCTTAGGGAGCAGGGAAAAGTGGTAGAGCAGTTGGCCGAGCAGCGGGTGGTGGACGACTTTTTGAGGCTCTACCATCACCAACACCAGGGGGACCACCCCGGCCATAGGGAGCTGGAAAAGAGGGGAAGGATCAGCTCTAGGAAGTTGAGTCCTTTGACAAATGTGCACCTGATATGATTCGAGGTATTATATGTGTCTACTCCACCCTTGTTGAAGTACTTATTGACACAAGTGCGAGTCATTATTTTATTGCCACTTCCATTGTTCGGAGCTCGGAGATTCTGGCGGAGTTGTTGGCTCGATCATTATGGCTATTGAATCCTACAGGAGAAGACTCTATGATTACGCACTAGTTCCGGCAATGTGATCTTACTATTAGAGGTGAGAGCATCAGCTGTGATCTTCTTGTAGCGGCGTTGATGCCTTACGACATCATAATGGGTATGGAATGGTTATCTAGATTTCATTCTTAGATCGACTGTATTATGCACAAGGATCAGTGTATGTGCACGTATGTGAGAAGGTTCACCTTCACTGGGGTGAAGGGAGTCATTGTAATGCAGGCTGGAGTTACGCAAAGGAGACGTTAGCTGATCACACATCAGTTGGCTAGTCTCATCCTTGGAGCAGTTGAAGTGCAGAGCTTGAGTTTTCCTGTTGTGGTGGATCGGTATGCATAAGTTTTTCCTGACGACATTCCAGGAATACCTCCTTGTAGAGAGGTATACTTATACATAGTCATGTACCCTGGGACAACGCCGATATCTACTCCATCATATCGGATGGCTCCCACCGAGCTTTGTGAGCTGTGAGTATAGTTGGAGGACTTTTAGGGGAAGGGATTTATCTGACCCAGTGTTTCACCCTGGGATTCTCCGATTTAGTTTTCTAAGAAGGCGAATGAGTGCTTGGGACTACGTTTCGACTACCTTCGCCTGAATCAGGAGATCGTGAAGAACAAGTAACCACTCCCGAGGATTGACGACATGTTTTATCAGCTCAAGGGAGCTCGATGTTTCTCGAAGATAGATCTCAGGTTAGGCTATCACCAGCTTAGAGTTCAAGACGAGGATGTGCCGAAGAAAACCTTTAGGTGTCAGTGTGGACCCTACAAGTTATTGGTTATGACCTTCAGTTTTACCAACGCTTCACCAGTGTTCATGGGTCTCATGAATAGGATCTTTCAGTCGTACCTAGATCAGTTTGTCGTAGTCTTTTATTGATTTACTCAACTATTGAGGAGAAGCATGCCTACCATCTACGGGGAGTACTGGACAAACTCCGAGAGAACCAGCATTATGGTAAGCTCTCGAATTGTTAGTTCTGGATTCAAGAGGTTCACATCTTAGGACACATCATCTCGGAAGCTATAGTTGCAGTACATCCAACTATGATCGAGGAAGTACTTTCTTGGGAGCCACCCAAGAGTGTGACCGAGGTGCTGGTTTTCCTGGGTCTGGCTAGGTACTATCAGAGATTTGTGATAGACTTCTCGATAGTTGCAGCACCGCTTACAACTTTAACAAAGAAGGGGAAACCCTTCGTGTGGTCAGATAGATGTCAATAAAGATTTATGGAGCTGAGGCTGAGGTTGACCAGTCCACCCATCATGAGGATACCAGAGGAGGGAATTGGGTACATAGTTTACTGCGACACATTAGGTACAGGAGACGGGTGTGTCCTGATGCAAGAGCGAGTGGTGATCGTATATGGTTCGTGGTAGTTGAGACATGACGAGCTGAACTACGCTACCCATGACCTGGAGTTAGAAGCAGTGGTCTTCACCTTGATGATGTGGCAGCATTATCTGATAGGTGAGCACTTTACAGTCTACTCCAACCACTAGAGACTCAGCTAAATCTTCTCGTATAAGGAAATAAACATAAGATAACAGTGATGGATCGAGTTCCTCCAGGACAATGACTTTCAGATAGTCTATACTCCTGTGAAGGGTAACGTTGTTGCTGATGATCTCAGCCGAAGATCGTGCATTCAACTGCTAGGAGAGGCGATGGAGCAGCTAACTGAATTGCAGATATCCTTGGTGGATAGATATGGAGTAGCTTTTCTACAGTCTCTCACAGTCACTCCTCCACTCCTTCAGTGAGCTAGAGAGGCAAAACGTTGAGATGTTGACTATGAGACACGACGTGCTCAGATATCATCAGGAATGGCACCTGAGGGTTTTCGTGAAGGAGGTGAGAACATCATCCTCTTCAGGGGACATACCATGGTACCCATTTCACTACATGAGGAGGTTCTGAGAGAGTTCCACACTTCCACACTAGTAGTACATCCAGGAGTGGAGAAGATATATCAGGACCTCAGACGACAGCACTGGTGGCTGAGTATGATGAAGGTTGTAGCAGAGTTTGTATCAGGATGCCTCACTAGTCAGCAAGTGAAGGTAGAGCACTAGGTACCAGAAGACTTGGTACAACGCTTATAGGTCCTATTGTGGATGTGGGATGGGATATCTATGGATTTCGTGATGGGGAATTGACGTACATCCAGAGGACATGACTCTATCTGGGTGATCGTAGACCGACGCACTAAGTCGGCCCACATCCTACCGGTCAGAGAGATGGGATCAATAGAGATCTTGGGATGCCTCAACATTTAGAAGATCATACGACATCATGGTGTGACATCGACTATCGACTCTGACCGAGATACTTGTTTCACATCCCGGATGTGGAAGGGGTTACATGAGGATTTTGGGACGCATCAATGTCTGAGCACCGACTTCCATCCTCAGATGGACGGCCAGACTGAGAGGAACATTCAGACTCTTGAGGAAATGATCCATGCATGTTTCCTCGACATTGGTCACACCCTGTAGGATCAATTAACCTTGGTGGAGTTTGCGTATGAAAATAGTTAACCCTCCACCACCAGGATGACCCCTTATAAGGAACTATACGGCCGACCTTTCA
The DNA here is from genome assembly GCA_963277665.1 of Viscum album. NCBI lineage: Eukaryota > Viridiplantae > Streptophyta > Magnoliopsida > Santalales > Viscaceae > Viscum > Viscum album. Next base: position 149,924,699 of record OY728128.1, on the reverse strand, counting down.
GATCACTTATGTGATGGACTGACTCAGGGGTGTCAGCAATTTTAGGACCAGAGATGGTTCAAGCTACGATGGAGAAGGTGAAGATCATCCCGTAGTGCATGAAGAATACACATAGTATAAAAAAGACATACGATGATAGGAGACGGAGACTACTGGAGTTCGAGGATGGCGACCACATCTTTCTACGGGTCTCACCTCGATGAGGTCTACAGAGATTTGGCTGAGGCGGCAAGTTATCTCTGCATTTCATCAGACTGTTCCAGGTCCTCAGCAGAGTAGGCGAGGTGGCTTACCACCAGTGACTTCCACCTTAGTTGCATTGGGTGAATGATGTCTTCCACGTATCTCACCTGAGGAGATATGTGAACGACCCGTCCCACATCATCGACCATGGGGAGATGGACATCGATGACGGGGTGACATTCACGGTGGTTCCAGTTGTGAACAAGGATCGAAAGGAGAGAGACATACATGGACAGTCGATTCCTCGGGCATGCTTTCACTGGCACCATGAGAACCTTTAGGAGAGAACATGGGAGGAGGCTCAGATGCTTGTATAGTATCCCCATTAGTTTCCCTAAGGTTCATTGTAAGTTTTACGGGGATGTAAATCCCAGAGGTGGGGGTAATGTAAAGAACAAGAAATTTCAATCAAATTTTTTTCATAAATACTTTGGAATTTTACGATTCCAGAGTTTCTTACAGAGCCTGATTCCGAGGCCCAGTGTTCCTGGAATCAATTTCTGATGTTTTGTTCAGGTACGTTCAGTAAACGTATGTGAGGGTTTTTCTATCTTTTGAACTGATGCTAGGAATTGAAATCTGAGGGCACCGATGAACTCGTAGAATCGATATTCTCTTAAGTGTACCTTTACAAAAGTTGCTTTTTCTCAGGAGGAGAAGATAATTTTGTGGGATTTAGATTAAATTAAATGAAATTTTTGTACACAGTTTTATTGTTTATGAGTTGGTTATTTTCATACAAGGGAGAGTTATATGTGGGGACCACGCCCACATAACCTCCCATGAAAGGATAATGTGGGTGGGGCCCACATGATCCCCTAACCATTCAACTCCTCATTAACACCCCTTCTTTTACTTTGAAAACTCCTCTCTTTTGAATTTTAAACTCTCCACCTCCCTCTCATTATGTATGCCAACACAATTAATTAATGACTTCATTAATTGATTCATGGGTAAACAATTCTATTGAATTGTTTTGAATTGCATGGAAATTCTATTTTATTGGGGGAAGCCATTCTAAAATATTTTCTTGGCAAATATTTGGTGGTGGAGCTTTTTTAGATTTGGAGGAAAGCTTCATGCCTCACCAATGAAGAACAGGAGGAACGATATCCTCTCAACAACCGAGGCATGAACGAGAGCCAATGCTCCTGAGAAATGCCTTCAAACTTTATTCATCCTTCACATCATGGGAGAAGACACTGCTCGGGAGGAATGCCACCTACGACAATGACTTCCAAAGTTGACGGGACGACACCGTTCTCCGCGACGCTGTCTTCCATGATGCCCAACTACCGCGACACTCAACTTCCGCGGATCGACGACGTGTGACGTCAATTATCAAGGTAGGGGGTTTTATATACTTTTATGTGAATGAAATTATATCCAGTGCATGGTGAATTCTTATTTTATCTTCGGCCAATTGATATCACCTAACGCGGAGGGCGCGGGCCGAACGAACAGGGCCTGACGACCCTTCGATGATTCTTGAATATTTTGGCAGTTGCAACAGAAGGTGGAGGTGAGCGAAGGCGGCGGCCGCGCGGTGGCCGCGTGCGGAAGAACCGCGGCCCACAAACATGGGCTGCTCGAATGAAGAAGAACCGGCCAGCCGTCTTAGAGAAACCGTGACTCCCCATGGCGCCGCGCTCCGTGGGCCGCTTCAGCGGGTAAACCGTCCAGCTCATCACCCGGTTGGGTTGGAGGAGGCCGCGGCACCCAAAGGTGTCGTGTGGGAGCACAGCAGCCCGCCTGTGCGGGCCGCACATGCCAGGAAGATGGTCCACCTTCGGCCGACCTGACAGGAGGGCATCACTGCTGTTTTGAAAGACCGGGGGCCACTCCCCCTGATCGGCTTGTCCAACCGCAGGCTGGGCCATGCCCAGCCGGGTCGGGCCATGCCAGCCACAGGCCGGGCCGCGCCCCACCTCTCCAGGCTGCGCCCCACTAAGCCGGGCCTTACCCCATCAGGCCGAGCTGCGCATCATCGGGCCATGCCGACCCCTTAGCCGGGTCGGACCCGCCGAGCCAGGATGGGCTGACCCGCCGGCCCACAGGGCTGGACGGGTGAGGCCTGTTTCACTTAAATGTGAATAACATGACAACCATGCGTCCGATCGATGCACTGTCTACGGCACTGGGACCCTTGTGATTAGGAGGTAATTTTTTGATACTCTAAGTGAGTTTTGAATGATATTGGAAAACTTATAGGTTTGGAATGATCGTATTTCCAACCGGGACCCTCTAACAAAAATTCTAATAACACTAAGACCGGGCGTCCGATTTACGCGTTGTTTGTTGCATTGGGTTTATTATGATGAGGCAGTACTTCGGGATACATAATCTATGTACTTATTGATAGTTTTTGCATCAAACACTTGACTCGAGGAGCAGACCCTCCTAGAATCGAGCGTGTTGTGGGCGAGGACCCTAAAGCTGGCTGCGTCTACTTCGACTATTATTCTGGAATCCTCCGTGGGTTCGACAGTGGTGACTACCATTCTGGGATCCTCCATGGGTTCGACGAAAATAAAAACTGTACTTGTATCCTAGGTGGGTGCGATAATTAGACATCTGTACTTGTATACTGAGTGGGTCTAACAGAGAAGCTGGTCTAGTATCCTATGAGGGTCCGACAGCTTAGCTGGTCTACTATCATTCGTGCTTCGGACAGATTGGATGAATCAGTGACTACAACTGATCATATCTATCTCTATATGAATGATGTATACCAGTGTGAGCTGAGTCTTGATTTTCAAACCTTACGATTGCTGTGATTGACTACTTTCCTATGTGGACTGGGTTGTGCTAGTGCTCGAGAGTTGGAGCCGAACTGGGATTGATTACTTAGGTATATGTATGGGCATATACCTAAGTAGAGTTGGTCGATACTTCGTGATTGAATCTTTCATCTGTGATTTATCCGTCATGGATTCTGGGAGACCTTTGGGGGTCTTGGGGTCCCTACTGAGTATCATATACTCACCCCTGCACGGGCTATGCCCGCACTACGTTATGTTGGATGCAGACGATAGACAACACTGATATAGGAGGAGACTTGTGGAGATGGATGGTACCCAGAGGTGGAACAACTGGCGAGACTTACACGGAGTGGACGGATGAACCTGGGGTGCTGAGAAGGCCATATGTACCCAACCTTCAGGTGGGATTCCTGGAGGAAGACTCAGTAGCTGTGGTTTTACTTTACTATAGTTGTACAAGATTTTCAGTTGTACTATACTTATTGTTGGGCTTGTATTTGTGGTCCCTTTTCCTTTCAGCACATACTTTTGTAATCAGTATTACCTAGTACTTACTTCTGTCGCAAACTCTTTTGTGCTTGTTTACTTTTATAAACGCAATTACTTCCCTTTTTATCGGGATATACGTCGTTGGTGCTAGTCACCACGCCCTAGCCTATGGAAGATGGGCTTGGGGTAGTCACGGCTCGGGCCCCAAGGACGGGTCATGACATGATTATTATTTAATCACCACATAACAAGGAATATATATGTATATATTTAGTATTTTTTATCATATTTGTCATGCCCCGTCCTCGGGGCCCATGCCGTGACACCCCCATGCCCACCTTCTATAGGCCAGGGGCTAGCGAATAGAACCAAAGGCATAAATCCTGATAAAAAGGGAAGTCATTATCTTTAGTAATTTAAAAAATAAAAAAGATTATGCAATAGATAGTAAACACTATGTAAAACTGTATACAAAAGAAAGTGCTGAAAGGAAAGGGGCTGGAAATAAAAGCCCAACCGTAAAGTACAATACAACTGAAATGCTTGAACAATTGTAGTAAAGTAAAATAGAAACTAATGAGTTCTCCTCTGGGAGTCCCACATGAAGGGTGGGTACAGATGGCCTCCACATCACCCAGGTTCGTCCGTCAGCTCCATGTACGTCTCGCCAAGTGGTCCACCTCCGAGTACCGTCTAGCTCTATAACTCTCTACCTCAATCAGTGTTGTCCATCATCTGTAACCAACACGATGATGTGCGGGCATAGCCCATGAAGGTTTGAGTATAACGATACTCAGTAGGGACCCTGAGACCCCCTGAGGTCTCCCAGAATCCACGAAGGATAAACCAATAAATAAAGATACAATCACGAAGTATCAACCAACCCTACTTAGGTATATGCCAATACATATACCTAAGTTATCAATCACAGTTCGAATCCAACTCTCAAGCTCAAGCACAACCAAGTACACACATAAAGTGGAGTCATTCACCATGATGTTAATGGATGAAATACATGACTCAACTCACACAGGTATACTACTCACAAAAAGGGGTAGAGATGATTGGATGTAGCCTCTGAATCATCTCCTTTGTCGATCCCACGTAGGATCCTGGTAAAATATCAGGGCTGTCGAACCCACCTAGGATCCTAGCATAGAAGTCGTCACTATCAAACCCATATAGGATTCTAGTATAGTAGTCATCATTGTCAAACCCATGTAGGATCCTGGTATAGAAGTCACTACTGTCGAACCCACGAAGTATTCCGTCATCTCAGTCGCAGCCAGCCCTAGGGTTCCACCACACAGTAGGCTCGACTCCGGGAGGGTCTCCTCCTCAAGCCAAGTGTTGTTACATCAAATATCATTAATTCCTAAGTTTATTTATCTCGTAAGTTCCTTCTCATCATAAGAAACCTAATGCTACAGACTATGCGTCCATCAGACTCCCAATGTGAGAGTTATTGGTATTTCTGTTCCTAGGGGACGGTTGAATTTCAGGTGAAATCCAATCTGGCCATACTCCAACCTCATCTGAATTCTATTAAAAGTATGCCAAAATAACCATCTCATCAAAAGGAATCCATCTTAGTTGATGACACATCAATCAGACATTTTGTCCTTAAGTTATAAGTGCTTTTGCTCTGAGGTCCTGGTTGGTTTCGGGATCTAACCAACCCGGCTATACCCAATCATTGTCAAAACCATGACTGTGACATACCATAATGACCTTCTCGATCCACGGAATCCTATGCAACTGACAGTGTGTCGATCGGAGGTCCGTAGCTCACGTTATGGGCGAAAAACCAAAAGTGCCGAAGAGGGGGATCTGGGTGCTGTCCGACCAGGCCCAACTCGCCCGAGGTCGGCCCGGTAGGGCGTTCCCCGGCCCAGCAGGCACAGACCAATGGCTGCGGCCCAACCCACGCAGAATGTGTCCCCGCCCCGCGTGGCAAACGACTCGGCCTGGCTGCCTGATTGTGTCATGCGCAAGGGGCGCGGCTCGGGGGGGGGGGGGGGGGGGTGGCCCACCGGAGTCTCATAATGGTGTCACCAGCTAGTGTCACCCGACCATCCTGGAACCCACAGATGCAGGTTATGCTCCAACACTACGGCCAATGCCGCGGTGGCCTTCGGCCGGCAGTGCACGAGGGGCACTGCACCCCTCGGCGGATGACCGGAGTCGGCCGCCGCCTCCATCCGTCGGCGCCGCCGCACCTGCGACCCGTGCCGCTGAGCTCTTCTCTGGGCCCCCAGAGTCGTTCCGGTGATCTGTTTTGCCTCTCATTTGCACCTACAGCCTCCTCAGTTCCTGCTCTTCACGAAGACGACCTCAAATCCGGGTTTTCATTTCGTTCACCCCTCGCCCATCAAAACGCGCATCATGAACGAATTGGCGGAGGGTCCAGACTTGTTCGTCATCCCATTCCCTCCACGATAGAGGCCTAAATAGTAATCCATCTTATAGTAGAACCATAAAATAACCCCAGTATAATTTCTAACCTATCCCACAAATGGAAACAACCGAGTTCTTGAAGATACGAACATGGTAATATAATCATAATTAAAATCCATCCCCTACCTCATATTTGACTTTGCACATTGATGAGGCGTGGAAGATGGTCGTCCGAAAGTCAGGTGTCGCAGAAGAAAGACATCATTCCATCAACGTCGGAGAAAATAACGTTTTCATTAGTGGCACCCCTTACGAGCGACTTCCTCTCCCTTGACACGGTGGAAGATGTTGAAGACGTCCTTCGTGTTCTTCATGGGAAGAACACTTTCATTCTAATCCTCCAAAACCTCCCAAGGTAATATGTCCAACCAAAATAAGAGAATATCACCCCTCCTTTTAATGTTGGAAAAATGAATTCCACAGAATACAAACACTCCAAATAAATTTATTATGTTTATTCTCATAATTAATTACATGCAGTTGGAAAAAACATCAAAGGTCTCAAAAATTATTTACATTGGTGTGTTGGAACATTAATGGGAAGTCCAAACATTTAAGGGAGGTAAAGGGTTGTGTTCGTGTGGGTCCCACCTTTAGTTATATCCTAACAATAGAGGATAGGGTGTGGTGGGCCCAACCCCCAACCCCCACCTAGAGAATTTAACCACCATCCAAAAAAAAAATTTCACACACATATTTATTTAATTTGTTATTTTTAAATAGTAACCCCAAAAAATAACTTCCATTCATGTTGAAACAAAACAATAGTAATGGTCCCCTTAGGCGAATACCGACACTATTAGTTCATTAGTGTCCTTGGATTTAAATTCCGAGCATCGGTTCAAAAGATAGAAAATCCCGCTCGTATGTCTACTGAATGTACTAGAACAAAATTACAGAAAATTATTCCGGGCACACCGGGTCGCGGAATCAGGTGCCATCAGAAACTACGAACTCGTAATATTCCAATTTATTTAAGAAAAAAATTTCAACAGGATTTACGAGTCTTTAAATTCTCCCCACCAGAGGGATTTACATCCCCATAATCTAGAACACACACTATGGAGAGAAACGGGGATACTTATCACGCATCTGAGCCTCCCACTCCCATGTGCTCTCCAAGAGGTTCTCGTGCTGCAAGAGAATGAACACTAGAGGAATCGAACATCCACATAGGACCCACTCCTGTCGATCCTCAATCTCTGCTAGAACCACCGTGAATGTCACCCCATCATCGATATCCAGCTCCCCATGGTCGATAATGTGAGAGGGATTGTGCACGTATACACTCAGCTGAACAACGTGGCAGATGTCTTGCACCCAGTGCAACTGAGGTGAAACGGCCAAGGAATAAGCCACCTCGCCTATACTATTGAGGACTTGAATAGGTTTAAATAATCACGGACATAACATGCTGCCTAGGGCAAATATCCATAGAATGCATCTAGATGAGACATGTAGAACGATGTGGTCCTTATCCTAGAATTATAGAGGTCTTCGTCTCCTGTCAGAATATGACTTTGGTCAGCTCTGTACCATCTGTATCTGCTCCTAGATGACCTGCACCTCCTCTATGGTAGCTCGTACAATCTCTGGTTAGTAGGAAGTTGTCCAACATGGTAAGTTGGTTGTCGATCACCCAAATCGATTCGTGTCCCTTGGATGTATGTGGAAGACCTATCACGAAGTCCATGGATATATCATCCCTCCACCACTTCGGGACCTCCAAAGGCTGAACCAAGCCTGCTGGTAGTTGATGCTCTGCCTTCACTTGCTGAAAAGTGAGGCATTGAGAGGCAAATTCTGCTACTTCCATCTTCATACCTGGCCTCGAATGCAGTCATCGCATTTCCAAGTACATCTTTACCACTCCTAGATGTACCGTAAAAGGGGATGTGTGGAACTCACGCAACACTTCCTCCTAAAGTGCATCTTGTTCCATGGTATGTCCCCTGAAAAGAATGATGTGATCCCCACCTTCAAGAAAATCCTTCGGATGCCTGCCCCGAGGATATCTGAGCACGTCGTGTCTCGTAGTCAGCATCCCCATGTTGTGCCTCCCTGACTTGCTGATGAAGTGGGGAAGTGAATCGAGAGAATTTAGAAAGGCTACTCCATCTCTATCCACAAAGGATATCTGAAACGTGTCCAGTTGCACTGTCACCTCTCCTAGAAGCTAAATTCTTGTTCTCTTAATGAGTGCATCAGCTACAACGTTCCACTTTCTAGGAGTATATATTATCTTAAGGTAATAGTCCAGGAGGAATTACAGTCATCGCCGTTGTCTCATGTTCATGTACTTCTGAAAGAAGATATACCTGGGACTCTGGTGGTCATATTAGACTGCAAAGCTTTCTCCCAATGAACTATGGTTGAGACAAGCCAATTAAAAAGAACTCGTCTACACCCATCTTCTCCTACATCCTACAAGAGCTGCTAAGATTTCTCATTTTCTGAAAAGAGAAATCCAGTCTCATTCCTGGGATAAACCACATACTTTTCCTAATACAGTCAATCCTGACATGAATGATTCTATTTCATGCCATGGACGACATCGTAAGTCCTCGAAGCCACTACTAAGATATCCAACCGTTACTCTCGCCTCTAAGGGTCGAGTCACACTGTCAGTAGCAGTGTGTGGTCACTGGGTCATGATTAGTCACTGAAAGTGGCTAATATTAATTTTTAATATCTTTATATTCATTGTTCTAAAGTCCATTAACTTTGTTTTTAGTGCATTACATAAATAGAACTTCATTTGTCATAAAAATGCAATTCATGTTTAGAATGAAAAATTGGGTCCAATCATTCATTTGTTTGTGGACAACATTATATTCATTTTATGAATTTTAAATTTTGGGATATGATTTACCACTTTTTTTGAAACATATTATCTTTTAGGTATGATGGATTAATCCTAAAGGAAGATGGAGAATATTGCTCCTGAATACAGAAACTAGCTGGAAAAAGCATAATGGGCCTAAGGCCCATCAAAAAAAATGTGGGGACCAGAAACCAAGCCCAATGAAGCTCAAATTTATATAGTACAAAGATAAAAATATGAGGATAATTTTATTAAACTGTGTCCAGAGATAATTCTAATGTTTTCCTGATGATAAAGTGATCTAAATTTGAGATTTAAATGGTGGACCCGACATTAATGCACAGAAATCTGTCCCACAATTTCGACCATAACATCCAAACGGCTGAGCCAAATATCCTGAAAATTTTACAGCTCATTTAGGAATTATTGAAGAAGATATTTCTCTTATACAACCCCTCTGTATTTGGCCTTCTTCATTTTCGAATTTACACGTCAATATGGTGGATGAATCTGGACAGTTTTCAGGGTCAAATTCGAAACATCAATTTCCTTTTGATTATTCTCCCTCCATTTGACTCTATTAATTTTTGGGGGTGAATTAATTATTGGGGGATGGACCTAAGTCTCCTAATATGCCTATATAAGGAGCTAGTGGTGAAGGTAATAGGGGGTGGATATTTTTCTTATCATCTATTGTTTCTTGTTTCATTGTAAGATTATGCTTCCAAATTTCCTTTGTAATGTTTTCAATTTCCATGTAAGTTTATTTTTTGTATCATTATGTTTTTATCAAATTATTTCTCTTCTATATTTTCCATTTCATTTATTAAAAATTTATTATCACAAAGAACATGGATATATCTGTGTTGTTGTGAATTAGTTCACACATAGGTGTGAATTTCATTCACACACACAGAGGAGTGCTCATTATTTCTGCGGTTTTAATTTCTTCAATCCAATTCTTGTTAGAAATCTTCCACACACCATTGATATTATACCATAAATGGAGGTCTATCCCTTTAATGGGATGATCCTAGGAGGATGCAAAGGCTGGATTGAATGTTATTTTATGAATGAATTGTTGTTAATTGGATAGTTAATTTAAGACATCCATTCTTCAGTTATTTATACTCATCATATTAACTATGTTTGAGAAAACTAAATTCAATTACTAAATGACCATATACCTCAGAGACATCATGAATTTGGTTCCCTATGTTTAGAAGGGATTAATAATTGTGTTAAAGAAGCACCAAACTAGAAAATGATGAAGGTAGTGTTATTTTTGAAAAATGGATTCATCAAGAATTAATAAAACCAAAATTGTTTAAAGAAGTAAAATTAATTCAATCTAACCCAAGAATAATCCTAAGATCATCCCATTATCTTTTAATTTAATTCACTTAGGTTTATTAGTGTTCTTTATAAACCGTCCAAAATCAAACCCAAAGTCGGCTACTTCATAGCCCATCCTTCACCAAATCATAGCGTCTCAAGGTTACTTCTTCGGTCCCTATGGATTCGACCCCTACATGTACTACATCAACCGCTTTTACCAGTAGGGTAAATTTGGGCGCAACCAAATTTTGGTGCCATTGTCGGGGACCCAAGTAATTACCTTAGAACCAAATCTTCTTTTCTCACCCCAAATTCTCTATTCTCATCCTAATTTCTCTTCTCTTTTCCCCTTTCTATTTCTGTGTGTCCAAAAAACCCCAAAATTAATTTTCAATCAATTCCAATGGATTATCCTCCAAAATACCCCTTCATAAATCAATGTTTTAGTCAATTCGGAAATCAATATTGGGAAAAACCTCACATAGGGAATTTCATTGACCAATCCTTAATTGAATACACCACACCAGATGAGATGTACAATCAATGGGATGCTGAATGTTTACAAGATCAATTTCCATACCTATCAAGAATGATTGAAAAGATAAATAATGAGGAATTCCATGATGTACAAACATATATCAACCCTAATCCTGAAAACATTCTTGAACAATTGTGTGAACAAACGGATAAAATGTATTTAGAAGTTTCATCTTTCAGATTAGAATTACAAAGCTTTCAGACTTTTGAGGAACCCGTTCCCACTCAAGATGTTCTTCCCTCATCATTGATAGATGAATTGTTTATCCCAAAAACCTCCCATGAATTGAAAAAAGAACTAACCTTTGGATATGGGATAACTTAACAAGATCAAAGAAATGTTGAAGGGTATTTAAATCAGGATGAAATTAATTTTTTGGATTCACAAGGGGAAAATTTGTCTTCATGGATTGAGTGTTCGGAATATTTCTCCAATAACAATTTTTTAGAATCACCGATCATTGAACCATTGGGAGATATAACGAATATTGTGTTTATACCCAGTCATGAAATTCAAATGGAAACTTTTGTGGATGAATCATCTTTTCAAAAGGAACCAATTATTTCAAATGTTTTTAAAGAAGAAAAAATTTTTGATTCAAATTCTCATTCTTCTTTAGGAAAATTCAATCAAACTGAACTCAATGTTTTAATACTTCCTTCCCTACTCAATAATACCTATATTTATGATAACCAAGGCCATTCAATTATCATCAATTTTCATCAAGAATCTCACCAAGTAGGAATGAACCTTGAAATCATAGGAAATAATCCAGATAAAACACGATCAACCATTTTATATATTCCTTGGATTTTACCAATCATTGTAGAAAATAGGATTTCATATGAAACAAATTTCAAAAAAACAATCAATCTCAATCTTGTTGAAGTGGAGAAATATGGGTTAATTAAAATTTTGATGGTTGGAATTGGATAAGTTGGGGGGTTCAAGTCGAGCTAACGACGTTAAACAAAAGTGCTGCATGGGAGGAAACCCATGGTTTTCATGTTTTCTAATCATTATGAATCATTTTCATTTTCATATAATAAATTACCATAGACTGTTGACCTGTTCTACTTTTATGAGTATGGATGGGTATGAAAGGGGAGTTCCATATTAATCCGTGTCACGTGGCGTGATCTCTGAGTAATACCTTACCTAGAAATCTAAAATGAAGACAATGTATCATCAGTTTATTTTGTTTTGTTTATTATTATATTTTTATAGGTTAAAAAATAAAAGGACATGTCGTAAGTCAATAGGAAAATCCATTCACCGCCATCCAAGCTTCTAAGAATCAAATCCAGGATTGAAGGGAGACTGTGGTATGCGCTATCATCAACAACCACAGGTGACTTCATTCCATGATTATCATTTTAAATTTCCACTTTGAACAACACCCCCATCCCCCCTTATAATTTTTCTTTAAACACTGGGGACAATGTTATTCTATATTGGGGGGAGATGAAATAAAAAATGATTTTTTTTGAATAAAAACATGCATGAAAAGATAAATTTCATTAACCTTGAACATGATAACACACATTGAAAACTCTAAAATTTGATATGAAATAAATTTTTCATGCCTTGATTCTGATTTTAATGAAAGTTTAAGTTCATGAGCATAGTTTTTGGAAAGTGCGGTTGTCTGATGTGATTTTTCAATGATTACATTTTCATCCTCTTAATAAAAATGCCACAATGCATGTCTACTGGATCATGGGTGTAAATTTGAGTTCTTGGGTCCCTTTCATTATGGCATAGGGTTCTAGGGTCACTTTTAGTTTAATTTGAGTATCAAAAAAAACAAAAAAAATGACCACATAGAGCAATGTTTGTCCAAATGCGCGGGTTCCGTCACTTGGGGATCGTGACTCCATAGTTGTCTTGACCAGAGTTAGGCTTTATATCTCTATTGTAGAGCATGAAATTGACAATATGTGAGGCGTCCGACACCTGGGGATCGTGACTCCGTAGTTGTCTTTCCCAGAGTTAGTCTTTTCATATCTATTTTTGTTAAAAAAATAAAATCAAAAAATAAAAATAAAAAAAATGGATACTCATCTTAAGGTTTAATGTGATTCCCACCTAGTGCTTCCATTTTTTCCCCTTGAACAATAAAATGGGCCCCATATCTTTTATGATGCACAACACTTTATCATGCCTAATTGGAATTGGATGAAATGTGGTGATGAATTTGAATAAAGGAATGGGCTTGGGCTTGGGATATGCTAATGGACCTAGATTTGTTTTAATGATTTGGATGTGTTTTCATAATTTTTTTGGTATTAGATATTTGGGTGAGCAATGTGTATTAAAATGTTTTTGGAAAAGGGGATTTAAATTTCATATTTGTAATTTATTTTGCTTGGGACTAGAAAAACTCAAGTTGGGGTGTGTGATTAGTCATTGAAAGTTGCTAATATTAATTTTTAATGTCTTTATATTCATTTTTCCAAAGTCCATAAACATTTTTATAGTGCATTACATAAATAGAACTTCATTTCTCATAAAAAATGCAATTCATGTTTAAAATGCAAATTTGGGCCCAATAATTAATTTGTTTGTGGAAAACATTATATTCATTTTATTCATTTGATATTTTGGGATATTATTTACCACTTTGTTTGGAACATTTTATATTTTAGGTCTAATGGATGAATCCCAAAGGAAGATGGATAATTTTGTGCCTGAAGGCAGAAATTTTCTCGATAAAGCATAACGGGCCTAAGGCCCATCAAACAAATGTGGGGCCCAGAAACCAAGCCCAATGAAGCTCAAATTTATACAGTAGAAAGATAAAAATATTAGGATCATTTTATTCAACTTTTTCCGGAGGTAATTCAGATGTTTTCATTATGATAAAGGGATCTGATGTTGATATTTAAATTGTGGACCCGACATTAATGCATAGAAATACGTCCCACCATTTCGACCATAACATCCACACGGCTAAGCAAAATGTCCTGAAATATTTAATGCTCATTTAGGACAGATGGACAAAGGTATTTCTCTTATAAATCCCCACCAGATTCGGCCTTTTTCATTTCCTAATTCACACGTCAATATGGTGTACGAATCTGGACAGTTTTCTGGGTCAAATTCAAAACATCAATTTCCTTTTGATTATTCACCCTCCATTTGACTCTATTAATTGTTGGGGGTGAATTAATTGTTTGGGTATGGACCTAAGGATTATAATATGTCTATATAATGAGCTAGTGGTGAAGGGAATATGGGGTGGATATTTTTCTTATCATATTTTGTTGCTTGTTTCATTGTAAGGTTATGCTTACAAATTTCCTTTGTAATGTTTTCCATTTCCATGTAAGTTTCTTTTTTGTATCTTTATGTTCTTAATCAACTTATTTCTCTTATATATTTTCCATTTCATTTATTAAAACTTTATTATCACAAAGCACATTGATATCTATGTGTTGTTGTGAATTAGTTCACACATAGGTGTGAATTTCATTCACACACACGGAGGAGTGCTCGTTATTTCCGCAGTTTTAATTTCTTCAATCCAATTCTTGTTAGACATCATCCACCCACCATTAAGAGTATACCATCAATGGAGGGATAAACCTTTAATGCGATGATCTTAGGAGGATGCAATGGCTGGATTGAATGTTATTTATGAACGAATTGTTGTTAATTGGATAATTAATTTATGACATCCATTCTTCAGTTATTTCTACTCTTCATCTTTACTGTGTTTGAGAAAAATAAATTCAATTACTAAATGACCATATACCTCGGAGAGATCATGAAATTGGTTATCTAAGTGTATAGGGGATTAATAATTGTGTTAAGTAAGCACCAAACCAGAAAATGATGAAGGTAGTGTTATTTTTGAAAAATTTATTCATCAAGAATTAATAAAACCAAAATTGTCTAAAGAAGTAAAATTCATTCAATCCAACATGAGCATAATCCTAAGATCAAACCATTTTATTTTAATTGAATTCAATTTGGTTTATTAGTGTTCTTTAAAACCCATCCAAAATCAAACCCAAAGTCGGCTACTTCATAGCCCATCCTTCACCAAATCATAGAATCTCATGGTTACTTCTTCGGTTCCAGTGGATTCGACCCCTACATGTACTACATCGACCACTTTTACTAGTAGGGTAAATTTGGGAGCAACCAGGTCTCCTCCAGTAGGAATCTCAAATGTGAGGGTCAAGTCAACAATTTTTACCAGAACCTCTCACTATAAACCACACCTAAAAGTTTAGGAATGAAAATGTAACATAGAAAAGTGTCTTTTATTACTGCAACTCAAAGTAGAAAGAAACCAAGAAATCACACAGAACGTCATCAATGAAGCTATATGCATCATGAAAAAAGGTCTCAATGCATGGATCTAGTCCCGCTTTTGTCCACTTGCTCTGGGAGAACAATGGTCCTTGGCCTCAACAGCCTAAAGATGAGATCTTCCTTATCCACTTGTTCCCTACAGTCGTGGTTGACCTCTTGGTAGGGGTGGTGGTAGGGTATCAAATCATTGTCCACCAGCTACTACTTGGCTAGCTCCCCTGTCACGTCTGCCTGATCCTAGCACACCACCACAGTCAAACCACTTCCTTTGCCTAGGAGGTCCCTATATTGTATGCTGCTCATCTGCAGGGCAGGTCGGGCAGTCTTGAGCAATGTGACCCTGCCCGCCACTTGCATAGCACTGCCTACTCCTCATATGGCTATCTTTGTCTCGTGTGCCCTGCACAACTGAACCTGAGTCGTGCAGTTGAACACCTATGGGTATGGTCCTCTTGGACCCCTACATCACTTGTCTACTACTAGATACAGTAGAATCTAGTGTTTGTCAACTAGTGGTGTGTCTCGCTGCTGGAGAAGGATCATAAAGGAAACTCTCCACCAGGAGGGATCACTGCAATACCACTGTCTTTGTCGGGATGTTAAAGGAGATCATCGAAGCCATGATCACATGCTTAAGTCCCTTCTCATTGGTCTGGGCCATAGAGAATGGGTCTCGTACCATATCCATGGAGTAGCAAAAGAGGTCGGTGAACCTCACTAAGTACTAAGCTACGGTCATGCTACCCTACTGTAGATGTAGGAACTCCTGAATCCGCACCACATGATGGGTGGCTGGTATAAACTCTTCACAGAACAGGGTCTCGATATCCATCCAGAGTAGTGATTCCTCATCATGCACCTGGAGAATCAGGCTCCACCATCTGCCTACTACTATCTGTAGTAGAATCGCAGAAAGGACCACCATGAGGTCGACTAGTGTCCCTACCAATATAAAAACACTCACTACAGCCTCCATCCAATCCTCAACTACTTGTGCGTCCCTCTCCCCCCAAAACCCAGGAGACCTCTATCGCTGGAACTCATGAAAAGCACTCAGGTAGCGTGAAATCTCTACTGCTAGGGCTGGATGCATCAGTGGCCTACTGGGATGTGGTACCGCTGTTACCTCCGCAGTTATGGGGCCCTCCACTGAAGCCTCATCGCTTGGTGGGATACCAACTCATACGAAACTCAAAACCCTAGCTGGATTCCTTCATGAAGCTATCCTGAAATGAAACATGTGCACCACAGTTAGAACAGTATACCTGGTGTGTTGACATATAGAAATCAGGAAGAAAACTTTTTCAAAGGAAACACACACGCTATCAGTGTTTTTGTGCTCTGAGTCTGAGATTAGAAGTTAGTGTCCTAGTGTATGGATACGTCGGCTGCAGCACCAACACCGGTTTCCCTAAACTAATAACCACGCCCAAAACACTTAACAATATTGCTTTTAAAAGAATCAGAGTCTAATTTCTACGGTAGAACCGACTCCATTGATACCAATTTCTCACGACCCGTCCTCAGGGCCCGTGCGATGACTACCCCAAGCCCACCTTCCGTAGGCCTGGGGATGGAGACTAGAACCAAAGGAATAAATCCATATAAAAAGTGAAGGGAATTCCTTTATTAAGTAAAAAAATACAACAGAGTACCAACTGAATGTAAACACTATGTAAAACAGTATACAAAAGAAAGTGATGAAAAGAAAGGGGCCGAATATACAAGCCCAACCATAAAGTACAATACAACTACATTAAAGTAAAACAACAACTACTGAGTGATCCTCTAGGAATCCCACCTGAAGGGTGGGTACAGATGGCCCCCTCAACACCCAGGTCCATCTGTCAGCTCCGTGTACTTCTCGCCATGTGGTCCACCTCCGGGTACCGTCCAGCTCTACAACTCTCTAACTCGATCACTGTTGTCCGTCGTCTACAACCAACATGATGAAGTGCCGGCATAGCCCAAGAAAGGGTGAGTATAAAGATACTTAGTAGGGACCCCGAGACCCCCGATGGTCTCCCAGAATCCAAGAAGGATAAACAATAAAATAAAGATACAATCACGAAGTATAAACCAACCCTACTTAGGTATATGACCAAACATATACCTAAGTTAGCAATCACAGTGCAACTCCAACTCTCGAGATCACGCACAACCCATTCCACAAAGGAAGTAAAGTCATTCATCATGATATTAATAGTTGAAAGAAATTACTCAGCTCACACAGGTATACAACTCACGAATAAGGGTAGAGATGATAAGATGTATCATCTGAATGATCTCCTCTATCAAACCCACGTAGGATCCTGGAACAATATCATTGTTGTAGAACCCATGTAGGATCTTAGAACAGAAGTAGTCACTATCAGTCCCATGTAGGAATTCGATACAACAGTCATCACTATCGAACCCTTGCAGGATCCTAGTACAGAAGTCACTGCTATCGATCCCACGGAGGATTCCGTCATCTTAGTCGCAACAAGCCAGAGGGTTCTTGAACACAACACGCTCAATTCTGGGAGGGTCCTCTCCTAGATCCAAGTTTCATTACATAAACTATCAAGAATTCCTGATTTTATGTGTCTCATAGTTCCGTCTCATCATAATAAACAGAACGTGACAGACAGTGCGTCAATCAGAAGACCGGTCTGAGAGTTATTGGCATTTCCCTTCCAAGAGGCTAGTAGGATTTTGGGTACAATC
This sequence comes from Viscum album, assembly GCA_963277665.1. NCBI lineage: Eukaryota > Viridiplantae > Streptophyta > Magnoliopsida > Santalales > Viscaceae > Viscum > Viscum album. Next base: position 149,907,016 of record OY728128.1, on the reverse strand, counting down.
CAACCCGAACATACTCCAACCAAATATTAATCCTTTTATTAGTATATAAAAAAGTAAAGACTCATCAAAAGGAATCCATCTTAGTTGACGATATGTCAATCTGACATCTGGTCCATATGTCATAAGCATTTCTGCTCCGAGGGCCCGGTTGGTTTCTGGTTTAAACCTACCCGGCCATACCAAATCATCACCAAAAACATGAGTATGATATACCTAAACAATTTTTTCGATCCAAGGAATCCTATGCAACTGACGGTAAATCGATCAGAAGTCCATAGCTCATGTTATGTGTGAATAATCAAAAGTGGTACGAAGAGGGGGATCTAGGTCCAGTCCGACCCATCCCAACCTGCCCTGGTTTGGCCCGACCCGTGTCGACCTAGACCTGATCTAGGTCCGTCCCGGCGGGCATGGCATAACCTGGTGGTTACGGCCCGTCCTGCGTAAGGGTGACCCGTCCCAGGTGGCAGGCTACCCGGCCACGGCTCGGCCTGGCTGGCCAAGCGTGTCACACGCAATTGGCGTGGCGCGGGGGGGCACGACCCCCAGGTGTCTCATAACGGCGGTGCCAGTGGGCGCGGTCCGGGATTCCTGGAACTCGTGGATGCGGGCCGCAGCCTCTGATCACTGGTTCTGCAATGCTGGTGACCCGCACCGACGTGCTCTTCCGCGGGCCACCGGAGTCATCCTGGTGGTCCGTTTTGCATCCTGTATGCACCTACGGCCTCCTACGGTCCTTCTCTTCACTGTGATGGCCTCAAATCAGGGTTTTCATTCCGTTCACCCATTTCCCATCAAACCGCGCACCAAGAATGAATTGGCAGAGGGTTCAGACTTGTTCGTTAGTCCATGCCCTCCATGTTAGAGGCTTAAATAGTAATCTAGCATATAGTAGAACTGGAAACTAAACCCAGAATAATCTCTAACCCATCCCTCAATAGAAAACAACAGTGTTCTTAAAAATAATAACTTGGGAATAAAATCATACTTAAAATCTAACCCCTACTTCATATTTGATGTTGCACGTTGACAAGCCGTGGATGATGGGCGTTACGGAGGTCAGACATCGCGGAAGACGGATGTCGTTTTGTCAATGTAGGAGAAAATAACATTGTCATGGGCATAGTCCTTTGCGGGATGCATCCTCTCCCTTGATATGGAGGAAGATGTTGAAGATGTCCTTCATGTTTTTCGTGGGAAGAACACTTTCTTTCTAATCCTCCAAAACCTCCGAAGATAATATGTGCAACCACAATAAGATAATATCACCCCTCCTTTTAATGTTGGAAAAATTGAATTCAAAATAATTCAAAAACTCCAAATTAATTAATTAAGTTGATTCACTTAATTAATTACATGGAGTTGGCATGAACATCAATGGTCTCAAAAATTAATTACATTGGTGTGTTGGCACTTTAATGGGAAGTCCAAAAGTTTATGGGAGTTCAATGGTTTGTTGTTTGTGTGGGAGACACCTTTAGTTATATCCTATAAAGAGTGGTTAAGGTGTGGTGGGAACCGCCCCTATCCTACACCTAGAGACTTTAACCACCATCCAAATAAAAATGTGGTACACACACATTTTTATTTAATTTGTTAATTTTTAATAGTAACCCCAAATAATCACTTCCATTTACGTTGAAATGCAACTGCAGTAAATGTCCCCTTACGCGAATACTGGTGATGCGAGTTCATCGGTGTCCTCAAATTTCAATTTTGAGCATTGGTTCAAAATATAGAAAATCCTTCTCACACGTCTACTGAACATACCTGAACAAAATTGATAGAAAATTATTCCGGGCACACTGGGCCTCAGAATCAGGTGCCGTCAGAAACTGCGGACTCTTAAAATTCCTGTGTATTTATGAAAAAAATTTCCACATGATTTCCGGGTCTTTTCAGTATTATATTTCAAAAAAATATAATTTAATACAGATATTCATTACGAAATGGTCTTAGAAAAATGGAAACATTATAGACCAAAAAAATCAAACTATAACATTTATGATTGTTACTTATTTCATTTTATATAATCATGATTTGTGGATGGTTTTAATTCATAAATGAGGTATAAATATTATAATTATTTCATGATTTTTATTCAAGATATTATGAAAAAATTACCTCTTATACCACGATCAATACATAAAATATGTTTATAAATTGAGAAACAAATACATTTGAAACACATGTTGTCAACTTAATTGATCAATTATTTAAATAATTAATCAAAATAAATAAATTCAAATATTTAATTATATGGTATTAAATAAAGAATTAAATTTAAGGGAATTAATTAATATATATAATTTTATTATATATGATTCAAACCAAATACATGGACTTTCTCGACTCAAGGTAACGAAATCTCTTCTCCCTTTTAATTATTTGAGATATGTTCTATATTAATCACTTATTCAAATTTTATGATATAAATACTAAAAATAATAGAAGTTATATCAATAATATATTATTCATCATAGTAAATTATGTTCCAATTTTAATTAAACATTCTATGTGGATTCTACATGAAGCTTACTAAGTGGAAAATTGTATAGAAACTCAATTTCGTTACATTGAGTTATATTATATCTTCATTCAAATTATTATGAAAAAATAATGTCTAAATTGATGTTTAAATTTATTTAATAATATTTTACACTTTTATGTACCTTTATTCTTAGAACATAATATATATATTTATTAATTATCAATTAAATGATATGATCGTTGTTCGTATTATTTTTTAGAAAATATATTTTTTAAAAAATATAATGATGTCATCAAACAATCTTCATTCTTGATGTGTATATTTTTCCCATTCTATATGTAATATCATGAATCTCTTTTTGTTAATAATATTTAATGATTTATTTTATATTATTCTTTTATATGGAAGAGTATTTAGCTATTACTCATAGAGAAATTGATTTATGTTACAATCTCCACTTTTTATGGATTGATTATGTTGAAGGTTCACTTGTAAAAAATAATTTGACTTAATTTTCATGAACCAAATATATTTTACACTCCATTAGTTATTAATATCTCTAGGATGTTAGAAATCTATTTACTCCTTTATTTATTAAGTAATCATCAAGGAATTTTTAAGAGATGTTGATCATGTATCATTATTTAAATCAGTAATCATTCTTTTCTATATCATTGTTTTACAAAATGTATTGATTTTTCTAAAAAATAAAATATTTAATAAATATATTTTAAAAGATATTTAATAGTATTTTAATCAATATTACAATATTTATTTATTAATAATATCCGAATATGTTTATTTTGAGTCTATTTATCAAATGTTTGAAAATAATGCTTCTTTATTTTTTATTTACATTGTGAACATACTTTACCACCATCATGACTATTATTTACATTGGGGATATTATTTATTTCATATATTATTATTTTAAATGAAATTTTCTTTCATAATATTTTTTATTTTAAAAAATTTATTTTCACAATAAAAATATTATATTCCTCATGATTTTTAATGATATCACAATGGTTTTTTAATTTATCAACATCTAATAACCCTGATGTCAATAATTATACATTGAAGATTATTTTTAATGAAACCATCCTCATTTATTATATTGGGGGATTGTGATTACTTTAAATATATATTTTTGGGAATGCATTGAAATTTCATTTGTTCATCAAATTATGAAATAAATAATGGTGGATTTTTTAGTTTTAGAATCAACCTAATATTACAAGACTTATGATTATGTTATGATACTTGGAAATTGATTATGTTGATGGGTGGTTATTTTATTTTAACAAAAAAGGTTCTTAAAAAATAATTTTTATTTTATTCTAGAATAATACTGCTAAATTTACTGTTGATGCATATTCATATAAGATGTATTTTCCTGAATTTGGGAGACTATACTAATTTTATAGTAATCTCACCTAATAAATGACAAATAAAATTTATGTATGTTATAGTTGAAATTATTATATATTTATATCATAGAGTAAGTAAATAAATTTTTATGAAAATGATAAAACAAGTGTTCGTATTTTTGTAAAACAAAAATTTATATTTTTAATTTTATAAATATTTTAATTATTTGAAGTAAAATTAATCTTCATAAAATACGTTCATGAATTAATATTTTATTGTATTTTGATTATAATATAATATAATTATACCTTATTTAATTTTTCAAATAGCTACAAAATGACTTACTATTTTAATATTGATATTTTTTTGAAAAATTTATGATTTTAATGAAAAATTTAAAATTTCATATGTATAATATTATATTCATAAAGAGAGTTCATTTTATAATTATACCCATCAAAAAATGGTATGGGTGATTTTTTTTTATTTTTACGAGATACATGAAATTTTGGTGAATTGTGAAACACAATAATTTAATATATTAGCTTTATAAATGAAATACATTGTAATAGATGCTTTATGGATGGTGTAATCCCATAATCGAGAAATCACAATCGTTAGTTTAAAAAATTTAGAGAAAATGTTTTATCTATTTATTTTCATGAGTGAAAATAAAAATATAATGAATAAAATAATGATAAAACAACCCTCACATCCACTTTAAACATCACCCCTCACCACCACTTCTTCTCACACATCAAATCATTTTATAATATTAAATTTCTACTCAATTACCCTTACAACTGACATACCCATGATAGAGAACTATTGGTATTAGAAAAAGGCCAAAGCAATGTTCTTTTGAGAGGTTCTCCAGGAGAATATTTCAATATGTTAAATCATCATTTATTTTTTTATTTTTATTTTAATTAATTTTCATTACATTTTATATCATATCACCCCCTAATCCAAGTGGCATGAAAACTCATGTAACATATATATACTATAATTTTATCATTTTTGTGGAAAAATACATCATCAATGTACTTCTCCAATAAATTTTATTATAAAAATGAGAACATCTTATATGATATGTCAATTTTCCTCCATCATGGACAATACAATGTCATTTTTTATTTCGACCATCAAGTATGGTCATAAAACCATTATAATGATTAAATAAAGATTTATTATACATATTATAAGTTATATTATTTTGTGTAACCAAAATATTAACATGATAATAAATAAAATTATAAAATTTCATAACGGTCATAAAAATATCCAAATAAATTAAATAATTTTCATTTATTTATATATAATGATTCATTATAATATAAAAATATGGAATATGGTATCATTAAAAATTCTGGAATAATAATTATTCCATTAGTTTCTACTTTTAGGGTATTTTATTCATTCGATAAGAAAACTCATAATGAAGCAACTGTGGAAACCAAGAAATAAACTCACTGATAACAATAAAAATAACCATATATTATTAACAAATGGATGGAATATTGTTATAATAAGATAAAATAAATAATTTCAACTGGGAATATAGTTATTTATTTTATTAATAACACTATTTAATCAATTATAATATTTTTTTTAACATTATTTATGTAGGTCGAACTAGAGATAGGGGAATTTTTGTTAAAAATTCTCATTTAAATTCCAATTTTTTCAAAATCCAAATGTATTGTTATTGAGATTGTAGTATTTATTTTTTATCTTTATTTTCTGGTTCTTGTGAATTTTTTATGACTAATGGTGGGACATAAATCTACCTATAATGTCTCAGTTATGTTTATTTTATACATTGAAAAAATTGATTATTCCTAGTGGAAATGTGATGGTTATACCATAAGGTGGTAATGTGGGTTATATAATAGGCTTACCATGAGGGTTTTATTGAATGGTAGCTATGAAACGTACAAATAATATCTTATTTATATGGCTTATAATCTTATATAAATAATTATTTAATATTCATTTATGCTATTATTTATGTTTTCTATGTTATATGGTATTATCTAGTTTTAATGGGTTATGTGTATGATACATTATGGGTGAGAAGTATTTCAAATTTTTAAAAAATTAATATGATTATAAATATTTGAAGAATAAATAGTTTTGTTTTCTTATTCCCCTTGTTAAGGTTTTTGTTTTCATTCTATTTTTTTAAATCATAGGGGTTATATATGGCTAGGAGTAAAGAGTAATCCACGATGATGGTTGCCATTATTTTTCATGAGAATTTTTCAAATTTTATTAAAAAATTTAGTATTACAGAAGAAATGGGTAGTGTTTTTGTAGTAACGACATTGTTTGTCTGTTCGGGGATAAGTATGAATTGTTTTTAAATTAATTAAAATTATTATATTAAAAGATATATAGGAATATATGAATTTTAATTCAAAATGAATTTTCTATTTTATGAAATTTTTAAGTCCAAGTATTCATAGTTTGAATTAGAGAATGGTTTAGATTATATTAGTGGTTATGATGATCCTAATAGAATGTAATAAATAATTTATAAATTATGATATAATAATTAATGATTACCATATTTCTTCATCTATGATTTGTTTTTTCAGAATTATTTGTTTTAGAAGAACAAATGAAGATGTTATATGAAGGCCCTAATAAGATGATATCAATATGAATACCCATATTTGAATGGTGGCAATTGGAACCGAGCATTTTTTGTATTATAATGGATTAATTTAAATATGTTATAAATTTCGGTCAAAATTATGAAAGATAATAGACAAAGCTACCACAAATAACTTTAATATAGTGGAGTATTTTTTGAGAAAACACCCTCTTTCATTAAATGGATCTTGTAACTCTGTTGTGGTTGAAGGGTGAATTAAATCCCTGATAAATATATTCAATGTTATAGAGTGCTCTAATATTCAAATGTATAGTCTTTATATTCACCATTTTAAAGGAGAAGTGAACCAGTGGGGGTCTATGGTAAATAATTTCTTGGATAGAGTGAAGATATATGCAATTTAATGGGAAGAATATTAGAATGTTTTCCTTGGAAAACATTTTCAAATGGTGGTTCGACATTGGATCAGAATGAAATTACAACAATTGAATCAACATGAAGAAGATTCCATGGACCTGTATGAATAAAAATTCACCATATTTGAATGGTATGCTCCAAATTTTATTCAGGATCATGAAAGTAAAATAAATCATTTTTACTCATTATTAAATCAATGATATTAAATTTCATTGGATTCTCATTAATTAAAAATTTATACTAAATATTTTCAATTATTACATATGGTATAAATGGAGTTTTTTGATGATCACATGTAATTTGAAGACAAGATGAATAAAAATTCAAGATGGCATGAAATGGCCCTGAATCAATTAAATAAACCTGTATGTAAGAAAATAATGTTTCCTATTATTTATTTTTTTAGTAAAAAGAACCCATGGAAATTCCTTAAAAATAAGAATCTTTTTTGATGTGGTACGTTAGGATATATAGACAGAGATTTCAATGAAAAGATATTATTGTGGGTCTTATTAATTATGATAATAAAAACGTAAAGTGTCTCCAATTTAGTGATATTGGGATTTATAAAAATACATTCCTATAGAGAGATATGAATGATTGAAAGTAGGAAAATTATAAGCAAATGGTGTAGTGAAATCCATTTTCACTACATTAGTAGTTTTTGGGATTTCAAATGATGTGGTATCAAGTGCATTCTTTTTACACATATTTTTATAATATATTTTTTTTGATATGGAATATTTATGTTCTTTTATTTATGAGTTGTTTTGGAAAAATTGAAAAATTCACCTCAAAAAATGGAATAAAAACAAATTGTAAAAAATGTGGAAATATTTTGTAAAAACATTATAAGAATAATAATATTATTTCCTTTTGAATGAAAATATAAGAAAAAATTATTTTTCTTTAAATATTAATATTTTATTTAATTACATGTATAGAATGGATTTTTTCTATATCATGATAAGATATTTTGTAGAGCTAAAGAACACATTTTTTTCAAAAAGGATTTATTTTTGTATTCAAGAGAGAACCAAAACCATTGTTAATATATCAGGAAGATAAGAAATTGTTAAAATTTGGATTTAAATGTTATCATGCACAAATTATTTAATACAAGGGAACTATAAATATTAGTTATGTGCTAGTGGTAAAGGAATTCATTAATGTTTTTTTGTAATGTGATTCTCGGTGTTATATCTGATCCAAAATTCGAATTTATGGTTGAATTAGTTCAAAATACTAAGACAATATAAAATCACCCTTTTTGAATGGATCAAGTGGAGCATAACAAATTAATAAAGAAATTATAAGAGTTTCTTGAGGAAGTTTTCCCAAATCCAAGAACTACACCATGTGGTGATCTTATTTTGGTATTTAAAAAGAATAATGGTTCGATGAGAAATTCTGTTAATTATAGTGCTCTGGATAACATTAATATTATAAATAAATATCCATTTCCTTATATCACTGAACTTTTTGAACATCTCCAGGTAGAAAACTAGTTTTGTAATATTGAATTGAGATTCTGGAATAATCAGATGGTGAGGAGGATGGAATTAAATTAAAAGTGTTATGAGAAACATATAAAAATAATTAGTTCATTGTTATTCTTATTTATTTGAAAAATTCCATTGTTTTATTTATGGGACGGATGAGTTGAGTCTTACATTAATATTTTGATATGTTTTAAAAACATTATAAAGTTGACAGAAAACAACTATGTAATTTTCTACAAAAACAAAATTAATTTAATTTTTTGTATAATTTTACAAATATGATTTTTGGTTGAATATATTTCTAATCATGGGATCATTGTAAATAAGGATCACATAATAGTTTATCCCATTAATAAAAAGTGATTGATGAATGGACAAGAACTATAATTGTAACATTTATTTATATTTATTGGTATTAATTAGATATTTATGATGATCTGTTAAAAACAATGCAACATTATCTAGCACCCTAAATAATTTTAATTTGAAAATACAGTTTCAATTTATTTTCATAGATGACTGTGATGTTTTATTTCAATAACATTATATTAAATTGTTTATTGCTTCATTTTTCGCCAAACCATATAAAAAGGTGAGTTTTCCAACAATATAGATTCTTCATTGAATAGACATGGTGTTTTCTGATGAATATTGATCAATTAATTAAGTATTCTTCAATAAAACTGAATCTTCATGATGTGAATTATCAAACACGTGATCTTGAATTATAAGCTTTTGTTTTCACATTAAAAATCCCATGAAATAAATTATATGGAGACAAATGGGAAACATATACCAACAAAAAATATTTGAATTATATATTCACCCAGAATGAACTAAACATGAGGTTGGAAGGATTGTTTAAATTTATAAAGTATTATAATTTGATAATCAATTTCTATCCTGGAAAAGAAAACATGATGGGGATGCCTTATTTCCAAAAGGATAATCTATATTAACAGTGTTATTTTTGGAACATGGATACTTGATTAATAATTTGATGAATTTTTTCATGGATTTATTTGGTATAAGATATTCCTCTATTTTATATCATGTGATAATGAAATCATCTTTGTGAGACACAATTTTACAAGAGTAAATATAGGCTGTGAGTTAAATAAAATAGTAGAATTTGTGAAAAGGGTAAGGTACTAGAATTTAACATTGATAAATATTTTATATTATGATTTGGTAAGATATTTTGTGTTCCTTATGATTCAAAATATATGAAAGATTTATTACGTGAAGCTTGTAATTCTAAAATTTCATATCATCCTGAACTAACTATGATATACCAACACCTTCTAGTTTCATACATGTGGGATATAATGAATGGAGATGTTTATATATTTAACTGTTAAATGATTTATATTTCAAAAGGTTAAACAATAGAGAAAACTACCAATGGGAATGCATCATCTATCTCTAGTATTAGAGTGTATGTGGGAAAATATATCCATGGAAATCATGTTGGTAATTTCAATGACTTATCGAGGATCACATCAATATTTGGAAAGTCCTTGAGAAATCATTGGGAATATAATTAAATTTAAAAACATAAATTCATCCTCAAAGTGATTGATATTTAGAGAAAACTATTTATAAATTTGGGGATATGATTCTATCATGTTCAATGGATTATCATGGAAGGTTATATCAACATATTTCCGTAGTTGAGTTATCTTATAATAAAATTTCTCATTATTGTATTAATATGATAAATTTTGATTCCATATATGATATTAGGATTAAAAATCCATCAATTTGGGATAATTTCGAGTAAATTATGTTTTTGGGGCCCTAATTAGTAGTGTATATGGATGAGAAAGTGAATATGATCCAATAACTTATGAGGACATCCCAAAAAAGGTTTAAAATTGTTGTAGATAATAAGAGTAAATACTTATCTTATGAGTTAAGATATCAGGTTTTCATTAAAATATATAATGAGAAACCATTTATGTGTTTTGGTTTGAATGGAAAGCTAAGTCCATTGATCATTATACATTATTATATCCTGTAACAAATGAGATCATTTTCCTACTAAGTAGATTTTTATCTATGTATATATTAGGTACATAATTTTTCATGTTTCTATTTTAATAATGTGTATTATAGATTCATCTAATGAATTGTGACGAAATGTTGTTAATTTGAATGATAACCTTTCTTATGAGGAAAATCCAATTCAGTTTCATTATTATAGATAGAAGGTATTATAGAATAATGTAATTTCTATAGTAAGATATTTGTGAAAAAACGACATGGTTGGGGAAGAGACATAAGAATATTAAAATTCTATGAGGGAATGTTTCCTCACTTGTTTAAAAAGTAAAAAAAAATCACAAGAATGCAATTTTTTGAGGTTGGGTTAATGTAACAACCCAAATAATTATAAAATATGTTTCATCCATTCTAGAATTAAATTTTAAAATTCAATATAAATGTATAATGAAAAAAAGTATAAAATATAATAGTTACCACACATGTAAAATTTGAAATAATGTTTTAGTATCTTTTATTTGAAAATATTATATATTAAAAGCATGGAATACATAAATATTATTTTGTAAATGATAAATTAATTGTTAGTATTTTGGGACACATAAATTTCAAATAATTTTTTTTTCTGTTGAATTAGTTATTTAAATTAATATATTTATTTTTATAAAGCAGATTAATAAAATAATCTTTTATTCTCTTATGAATATAATATAATTTTAGGAGTCCATTATTAATTTTTCAATGTGTTATAATGTTAGTGATAGTTTTTAAATTGGTATTTAAAAAAAATTATTTTATTTAAAATTATATTTCTTATATATATATATATTCATAAAATGGAGTACATTTTTTAATTATACATTGAAAAAAAACAAGGAATTTTTTTACAATTTTTTCTAAAATACATGATTTTTTTGGAATAATTAATGTTGATTATTTTTTATATAAACAAAAAACAATAATTATTGAATCATTGTTGATGTATGGATGATGTAAAAAAATAATCTAGAAATAAAATAAATTATTTTATAATATTTAGTGAAAATTAACAAAGTATTCATTTATTTTATCAAAAATAGTGAAATAATGAATAAAATAATGAGAAAACACCCCTCTCCTAAAATATAAATAGAAAACTAACCACCTATTCTCCTCACACATTATATTCATATATATCATCTAATTTATACCCAATTCCCATATTAAGTCTCATCCCAATGTCCAAGGACTTATTTTCTAAGAAAAAGTCCCAAACCATGTGACAAAATCCTCTTTCATTATATTTTATATAACTTTTATCTTTTTTCATTTTTTATTCTCTCTTCACATAATAATAACCAAGTTGAAATAAAACACCATTATCATATATATAAATATATATATGAATTTTATCATATTAATGGAAAATTCATAATCAAATCCTTTCTTCTCTCCCAATTCGTATAAAAATTAAAACCTCATATTTGATGTGTCGATTTACCATAATCATTGAAGATGCACATTCATTTTTCACAAACACATTAAAATTTGGTCATAAAACCGTAATTATTGATAACATATATTTTACAATACTAAAAATCTATTATATAATTTTTTGGATCGAATTTAATAACACGATATTAAATAAAATGATACAAATTCATGATGATTATAAAAACTACCAAAATAAATTAAGGAAATTTCATTAATGTTTTATATAATGTTTCATACTCAGATTTGAAAAGAAGAGTTATATAGAATCATTTAAAATTTTGTATACATAAAAATTCAATTTCATTCCACATAGAGAGTTTTTTTCCATTCAATATTAAAATATTCAATAAACCAACCAAGGAAACTGTGAAATAAACTCACTCAATGAAATGAAAATTAAATCATAATAATAATAAATTAGAGGAAATATATTATAATAATAAAAAATAAAAAATAAAAAATATTAATAATGTTTTTATTATATTGATAATACAATATATACCATTATACCTAAGGATTTATCATTGATTATTTAATATAAACCCGATAAAATATGATTTTCATTAAAAAACCACATTTACATTTCTAATTTTAAAAAATTCAAAAGGAATGATTTTATGATGAAACTATTCATGTTTTATGATTATGTTCTAGTAATTTATATATATTTATGTTTAATGGTGGGTCTTATATCTATATCAAATTCATTGGGTGTGTTAATGATGGATGTTGATCGTCTTGGTTATTTAATGTGTAACTACGATTGTTACAGTATAAGGTTTTCATTTGGATTAAATAATATGGTTTTCTTGAGTGTAACATTGTAAGGTAGAAGTGAGGGTTACCAAAAATATTGTAACATAAATAGTTTGTATCTTAATTATGTAATTCCATGTGATATAAAAACTGTAATATTAATGTTCTCTATGTTTTATGGAAGTCTCTTATTTTCACAAGATAATTATATTATAATTTATGTGTGAGAAGTATGTTTGTGTGAAAATTATTTAATATGATTAAAATTATTCATATAATAACACTTTAATTTCTATTATTTCCCTTACTAAAATTTTTATTCTGATCCCAATTTTTTAAAATTCATTTAATAGGGTTTATGGATGATTATTAAAAAGATATGATACTTTATGTGTGATAATAATATATTTGTGAAAATGATTTCGTAAGATTTTATGTATTTATAGATTAATACATTCATTTCAGTTACATCTATTATTGAAAATTTTTCCCCTATACAATTTTTTAAATTTTTTTCATATTGTTTGTGGATATTAAAAAGAAAAAAATATGTGGAGATGGTTGTTGGGAATATTGTTTGTTGATTTTTTTCATGTTTCATTCAAATCGATTTTTATAATATAAAAAGGGATAATATTTTAGATGTACTCTATTTTTAGTCTTGCGGGTTTATATTTATGAATTATATCATAATTCTCTAAAACTATAAATTGAAATGGTCATTGGGAATGTAAAAAGTGATTTATAATAGAATATACATATTTTGGTTGTGTTTAGGGTTGGGTCCTTATAGTTATACACCAAGGAAAAGTGGTAAAATTATTATCCAATGATAGAATATTCAATTATAAAACATATAAGAGTGGTTCCATTTTAAAACCTCAATTTTTTAAAAGAATAAATTTTTTTTGATAGTACCTTTGACATGAATCACCATTATTAAACAACCAATGAAGTTATTTAATTACATAAAATATCTTCCACAACTTGTGAAAGACACCACCCAAAGTGTTATTAAACATAAAATGTTTAGAATTTTATCCTTTAAATTATATTTGAGTTTATCTGTAACACCCTCAGCTTCCACGGTACGCTTCTCTTTGAATAATACAGTAGCGTGTGTTGTACGCAACATCGATTTCTAACACACACCTCACCCAATCAAAATAGCCATTATGAATAGTAATACCGACTTTTTGAAATTATATATATTTTATATTTCAAAATGGACCTCATTTTTGGATTCGGAATATTGAAATTAGCCTATGTTGAATTTTTTGTATTTTTCTGAGAACTTCCAATTTCTTATGAATAGTGAAAAATAATTAAAAAAATATTTTTTAATTAAAACAATTTATAGTGATAAATTATACAGTTGAGTGGTTTTAAAGTATAATTAGAATATATTTTCACGATTTTATTGAATGGTGGTCATTAGAATTAATTTCACATTGAAATTGGACATAAACAATTGTCAATATTTTGATATATATTGTTTCTTAAAAACACGCTATTTGTTGTGACAGCGAGAATTAATTATAAAATTAATTAATGAAACATATATGTTTGGAATTTTTTAAAATCGACATCATTTTTGAATTCAGAATATCAATTATAGCTTAGGGGGAAATTTTGGCATTGTTCTGAAAAACATCAATTTTTGATGAAAAGTGAAACCACTAACTTGTAGTTAAAAAACTGATTTTTTCTATAAATGAAACATTAAAAATTCTGTGATTTGAATTTAAAAAATCATACATACATGGTTTTCATTAGGAAGTAAAATTCGGTTCAATGGGATTAAAATTATTTTTGTTGAATAGTAACTTTTAAGTTTAATTAATCACGATTAATGGTAATTAGTGAAATTTAAGGTAAAAATGATATTATAAAAAATATGAAAATACCTTTACACTTGTCGTAACCATATTGGATGAGTCATGGACGGCCAAGAAAATCCATGGGTAAACTTGGAGACCCCATGGAGTCCCCTTGGTAGGAAAATGACATTAAAAACATTTTATTTAATGTTAAAATAAAAATATCACAAACATGAGTTGTTTTACTAAACAAAATTTTAAATGGGATTATACTAGTCATATTTTTGATTATAAATATTTATTAGAAAGATAAAAATATTTCCTACATCATGATTTTTTTTTTAATTTTTAGACATTAAATTAATTAAATTATTTATGACACCATGATGATGCAGCGATTACCTCATTAATTAACGATTTAAATAAAATGAAAATAAAATGTAAAATATAAGTCTTATACTTGTCAAAAACCTATTTTATGAGTATATTTCGAACCCTTATCACCTTATCCTCGAAATATATCATTGTGGTACCTTTAGAATCCTAAAATAATTTCATAATAAAGTAACATTTCAATCATTCCAAGAGTGCCCCTTCTCTCCTCTTATAAAAGGCCCCCACCTCTACCACCTTATTCACACCTTCATTCCATTTGTCTTGGACAAACTCTTCCCAAAAACCCTGTAAACATACCACTCTTACTCTTAAAAGCATCACTTTGGTCAGAATACTTCCCAAGGAAGCCTTGATCTCAAATAAAAAAAGAGTTACCTGATTTTAAGGTAATGTCTTCTCTTATGTTATTTTGTATAATTTTGCTTCTCCAACCCCTTCAACTCTTTTTATTCATTTATTTTGTAACAATACCATTATCCTCAATATACTATGATGTTTTTATAACAAGGATTTGAGCTACACTAACACACACCTACATCTAATGGTTAAAGAACATACTGTTTCTATGGATGGCGAATTTCTGCCTCATGAAACGATGATTGTTAAACACTCATATAACAACTTCAATGGTGGACATTATGATGTCACTATATTTATATATGATATATAATTTTTTTATGTTTTACTTAAGCTTCATTATTTTTCATTTATGGCATACCTTTATGGTTTCCATTATGGGTAAACGCGATATATTGATTCTAGGAAGTGCGGACTACCGCCCCCTCAAAGTGATTTGAATCGTTAATGACATATGTGGGATGTATAAAGGATGGAGTAAATGATATTATATATGATATTATACTGGAATTATAATATAAATTTATATAATTATGATTTCATTCAATTAAATATGAAATAGAAATGAAAGTAGCGTTCATGTGTACGTACAGCTTACCGTGTCCATGAACGGTGCATTTCATTTCTTACCTCTAAATGATACGTGATATTATGAATGAATGTATATACTAGATATATATGAAATATATGATATCTAAATAATGAATATAATTCTGGATATAATGGATATTTCACCACATGAACAACTGGTAGTTATAAGATGTTTATTTTTGGACTCAAGTACCAAATATCGACAAAATGACTGTTATTAACTTAAATAATTACATAATTTTCATAACATGGTAATAAGTGATATAAAAGGAATAATGAACATGTAAAAGGTCCTTAAGAAAATATAAATTAAATCTAGTTTATTATTCATGAGTTTAAAGAACGATCAAGTCATGTCGGACATGAGGTAAGGGTTAATTCTACAACCTCTTCATTATCCATGGTTGTTTATATGTAGTTATCTACTGGGACCTCTTTATCAGCCACACCCATGTTTCATAAAAATTTCTTTCAAAAAAACTTTACTATATATTAGACAATGGTTTAAAGACATTTATACCCTTATTTTACCTTATACGTTTTTGAAAGGAATCTTTCTGTCATTTTCAAAACAAATCAAAATAGATGAGTGGTAAGGGAACTTGTTAACCCAATTTCTATTCTTTGGGTTAATATCATACTTTCAAATTATTTCCTGATATTATTATGTACATTCTTGTATTTTTACTTTATTTATGTGTACTTATTTTGAATACACATAATAGATATATTTTATTCAAAAAAAAGTTCTTTGTAAGGGATTTCGTCTCAATCTCCATTCATTGAGGCATATTTTGTTTTATACACAATTTTCCTTTATACGGTGTATAAAACCCTTTGAATATTACTTTTATTCAAAAATGAATCTATTTATACGAAGCATTTTTACTTACTGAAAAAAGGAATGTTTTGACTTACGTTTGCAGCGACAATTAATTCTCCGCCGCTGTGACCATTATTTGAGTTTCGACTTCCTATATAAGCCATAACTTTTTTTTAAATGAAAAATAAATAAAAAGTTTTAATTTTATTTTATTTTGGTATTGAAAATTGTTTTGAGAGTGTTTTATTATATCAATGTTTTGTATTGATATCTTGTGATTGAAATGTGGAAATGTTATGTTTCCTTTATGCATGTTTTATGTGATACGATTATGTTATGGTTTATGATTTGTTTAATCCTATTCATATGAGGAATGCATTGGACTTAATAAGTGATTGGTGGTGCCCGCTATATCTCCTTGATGCATCGGTTGGTCTCATGAGACAAAATAGTGTCTTGGCATGAGGCCTTGACAAAATATTATTTGTGGTCTTGGTACGAGACCTTGGGTACGTGGTTATGATAGTCTTGCATTATGCATTCCATCATTATGCATGTAGTTATTGATATTTCATGTGATTATTCGACTAGTAGAATATCCATGTGAGTAAGTAAATGGTATTATTTAATTTTACCTTTTCCATATTATGTTGAATTTCATGTTTAAAAGGCTTTTGTTTTAGTCATATATTGCCTAAAATGTTTATGTTTATTTATGAAAGTTTCCGCTATATTGTTATCCTTAATGAGCACTTGATCTCACCCCTTTCAATGTTTTATTTTTCCCAGGATGTGATGAAATATAATATGACTGACCTACATGGATAGTCTAAATGGTATAGAAGTGTGGACTATGGAGACTATGTTATTGTGATTTTTCACTTTATGATGTAATGTAAAATTTATGAATGTATCTAGTGTTTCAAAGGCTACTAAACTAATAGGCCTTTCAACACTTGATCTTTATGATAATACCAATGCTACGCAATAATGCACCGACTCTGGGTAACTGGGGTCGGGGCGTTACAGTTTCTATCAGAGGCAGTTTAGTACTATCCTTAGAAGCTAGACTTAGATAAACTCTGATTAGAGCACATATCCCGAAGATAGACTTTGAGGATTAGTATAGAATAACTTCCTAGAATTTTGGTATTATAAAGATTTTGTGAGTTTTTCGAGCAATACACCCCTGTCTGGATACGAGCAGGTAGAGGCGGCTCTGGCACAGATGTACCTAGGGGTAAAAACTTAAAACACCTCTTTGATCTAGACTCGAATGGGAACTGGTGCACGACAATGGGCCTTGCTGCACTCTTGGTTACGACACTCCCGGGGGATATTCTTAGGATAATTCTCATTTTATTTACAAACCACTATGAAGGGTTATGAGTATATACTTCCACAAAGAAATCATTTTTATGATTATGGATTATATCCAAAAATAGTTCAATTAATGTTAATTGTTTTACAAGTATGGAATTATGTATTTTTATTCATAAACTAATCTAGTTTATTCCATTGTTTAGAAATGGCGCTTAACAGAAGGAATGGAAACCATATCAATGCATGCACTCCGTGTCGGGATTTCCCTCCTGCTCAAGATAATTATTGTGGAGCAGGAGACACAACTTGTGTTGATCAACTTATTACCATACTGGGACAACTCACTCAGGTTATGTATAATAACCTTACTTGTATGGAGCACCCTGATACACAACGTGGAAGATCAATGTTAGACTGCTTCATCAGGCAACAACCGCCAACATTTAATGGTGGTACAAATCCATTAGTAGTTGAGCAATGGATAAACTCATTAGAGAAAATATTCCACGCCTTGGGGAGTAGCGAATGGGAGAAGGTTGTCATGGCTTTCTACCGCCTCACTAGAGATGTCGATCCATGGTGGTCGCAGATTCAAAAAAAAAAGGAAGATGAAGAAGTATCAAGTATGGAATGGAGGGAGTTTAAAAAAAATTCTTAGAAAAATACTTTCTACATGACCATCGACCAGATATGGAAAGGAAATTTCTAAGTCTGAGGCAGAAGGAGGACGAGAATGTCGCAAAGTATGAAGCTAACTTTACAAGGATAGCGAGGAATGCTGGAAATTATATACGTAACCCAAGAAGTAAAATGGGTCATTTCTTTGATGTGTTAAAAACATTTCTCCGTCAAGAATTAGTATCACAAGCCTTCTCGTCGTACGAAGATATTGACTCATGTGATATCAAGATAGAAAAGGAATTCTCTAAATCATATGACAATAAAGTAAAGCAAGAGAAGAAGAGAACGGTGGAACACGAGACAGATAAAGGGAAAACAAGAATGAAGGATTTTCCATTATGTGATAATTGTGTGAAGAATCACCCTGGTACATGCCTAAAAGGAATGGGAGTTTGTTATAAATGTGGTGAAAAGGGTCACCAGGCTCGTGATTGCAAGGGAAAGAAAGAGGCTATCAATGTTGAATTCTACAATTGTAGGGAAATGGGGCATTATGCTAATGAATGTCCTAAGCGTCAGGAAAACTTTCCTCAGAAAAGGCCAACGGATCAAGGACAATCTTATGATGTTACTAAAGTTGAAGTGGAATAATTAATGTATTGGTGCTTTTGGACTCAAGGATTATATTCTGGTTATAAGAATAATGTCATATATATAAGGATTGTACTTCAGTACTTGCTGTTTTCAATAAGGTTTTAATATGATGAAGGTAATCATATTTTTAGTATGTGACAATAAGAGAAACATTACTTTTTTTGGGAAATCTAATGTTAGAATTGATTTTGGAATTTAAGGACCTTTTAGACAAAGTATGGACGGAGGTATTTTGGATAACTATAAAGGTTGGAATGGATTAAGTTGAACATTGGATAGTATTGTTGAAAGGTAAAACATTTATGAAGATTATTTTCGAATATTATAATACTATAGTTTTTGTAAAAGGACAACCTGAAGGTTGGGGGATAACCCATCGTGTCGGACAAAGCGGTAGGAATCAAACCCACATCCATAGTGCGACATGCCTTTATTACCTACCACTAGCCTACAGGAAGTCATTGGTTGTTATAAAATAGTTTTCCTAATCTAAATTGTATGTGTTAATATTTGGAACCTTATACAATTAGGATAAATAGAATATTTTTGAGTTCTATTACCTTTTGGAGTGAAAGATGGGTTTGTGGTAAAAATTTATTAATGAATGAAAGTCTACATGACAAGTAAGTATATTTCCTTACGTTCTTATTAAATCTCTTAAATAAATTCCTTAACATTATGAAAGGTAACTTAAACAAAAACGTTGCTGGTTAACTTTTCTAACTGGGGATTCAATGACCGTTTAACCAATCCCAAGTTTGTGGTTTTCTCGTAGTTAACATTCTCATAATCCTGTTTTATACAAATCTCCATCAGATCTTGATGGTTTGTTTTTCTTACATATCCTTATTTTCATATAATCCTATTATGGGCTATCTCGGGTGACCTTTGTACTTCTATTTATTTCTTTGAAAGTTATATTTTTATTAAGCCTATTTCCGATGTGGGTTTTCCACAGAGGTATTTTCTATTTTCAACTTTTTATTTTCAAAGAAAAATTTCAAATTGCGAGGATTCAATTTATTGAAGGAGGGGAGAATGTAACACCCCGAGCTTCCACGGTGCGCTTCTCTTTGAATAATACAGTAAAGTGTGTTGTACAAAACATCGAGTTCTAACACACACCGCGACCAATCAAAATAGCCATTATGAATAGTAATACCAACTTTTTAAAATTATATATATTTTATATTTTAAAATGGACTTCATTTTTGGATTCGTAATATCGAAATTATCCTATGTTGAATTTTTGGTATTTTTCTGAGAACATCCAATTTTTATGAATAGTAAAAAATACTAAACCACAACTTTTTTAATTAAAAAACTTTATAGTGATAAATTATACTATTGAGTGGTTTTAAAGTATACTTAGAATATATTTTTACCATTTTATCCAATGGTGGTCATTATAATTAATTCGACATTGAAATTGGACATAAACAATTGTCCATCTTTTGATATATATTGTTTCTTAAAAACACGCTATTTGTTGTGACAACGGAAATTAATTATAAAATTAATTAATGAAACTTATATGATTGTAATTTTATAAAATATAAATCATTTTTGAATTGGGAATATCAATTATAGCTTAGGGGGAAATTTTGGCATTGTTCTGAAAAACTTCAATTTTTGATGAATAGTGAAACCACTAAGTGGTAGTTAAAAAACTGATTTTTCATTTAAATGAAACATTACCACTTATGGGTTTTGATTTTCAAAAATTAAACATACATTTTTTTCACTAGGAAGTAAAATGTGGTTCAATGGGATTAAAATAATTTTTGGTGAATAGTAACTTTTAAGTTTAATTAATCACTATTAAAGGTAAATAGTGAAATTTAAGGTAAAAATGATATTATTAAAATATGAGAATAACATTAAACATGTCCTACCACTATTGGATGATTCATTTCCTACCATGAAAATCCATGGGTCATCTTGGGGACCCCATGGAGTCACTTTGGTAGGAAAATGACATTAATTTTTTTTATTTAATGTTAAAATAAAAATGTCACAAACATGAGTTGATTTACTAAAAAAATTTCAAATGGGGTTATACAAGTCATATTTTTTACTATAAAAATTCATTAGAAAGATAAATATATTTCCTACATCATGATAGTTTTTTTATAATTTTTAGAAATTAAATAAATTAAATTATTTATGACACCATGATGATGCAGCGATTAACTCATTAATTAACGATTTAAATAAAATGAAATGATAATGTAAAATATAAGTCTTAAACTTGTCAAAAAACTATTGGATGAGTATATTTCTAGCCCTTATCACCTTATCCTTGAAATATATCATTTTGGGACCTTTAGAATCCGAAAACCATTTCATAATAAAGTAACATTTCAATCATTCCAAGAGTTCCCCTTCTCTTCTCTTATAAAAGGCCCCCACCTCTACCACCTTATTCACACCGTCAAGACATTTGGCTTGGCCAAAATCTTCAAAAACACTCTCTCAAATTCCCTATATTACTCATAGAAGCCTCAATTTGGGAATAATTTTTCCCAAGGAAGCCTTGAGCTCAAATAAAAAAAGAGTTACCCGATTTTAAGGTAATGTCTTCTCTTATGTTATTTTGATTTATTTTGCTTCTCCAACCCCTTAAACTCTTTTTATTCATTTCTTTTTTAAAAACACCAGTATCCTCAATATACTATGATGTTTTTATAAGAATTATTCGAGATACACTTACACACACCTACTCTAATGGTTAAAGAACATATTGTTTCTGTGGATGGAGAATTTCTGCCTCACGAAATGATGATTGTTCAACACTCATATAACAACTTCATAGGTGGCCATTAAGATGTAACTATATTTATATATGATATATAATATGTTTATGTTTTATTTAAGCTTCTTTATTTTTCATTTATGGCATACCTTTATGGTTTCCATTATTGGTAAACATGATATTTTCATTTTAGGAAGTCGGGACTACCTCCCCCTCAAAGTGATTTGAATCATTAATGCCATATGTGGGATGAATAAAGGATGGAGTAAATGATATTATATATGATATTAGACTGGAATTATAATATACCTTTTTATCATTATTATTTCATTCCATTAAATACGAAATAGAAATGAAAGCAGCGTTCATGCGTACGTACGACTTACCGTCTCCATGAACGGTGCATTTCATTTCATACCACTAAATGTTACATAATATTATGAATGCATGTATATACATGATATATATGATATATATGATATCTAAATCATGAATATAATTATGGATATAATGGATATTTCACCACATGAACAACTTGTAATTATAAGAAGTTTATTTTTGGACTCAAGTACCAAAGATCGATAAAACGACCGTTATTAACTTAAACAATTACATAATGTTCATAACATTGTAATAAGTGATATAAAAAAATAATGAACATGTAAGAGGTTATCAAGAAAATATAAATTAACTCTAGTTTATTATTCAGGAGGTTAAAGAACGATCAAGTCAGGTTAGACATATGGTAAGGGTTAATTCTACAACCTCTTCATTATCCATGGTTGTTTATATGTAGTTATCTACTGGGACCTCTTTATCAGCCACATCCATGTTTCTTAAAAATGTCTTTCAAAACATTTTTACTATATATTAGAAAATGGTTTAAAGAAAATTATACCCTTATTTTACCTTATACATTTTTGAAATGAATCTTTCTGTCATTTTCAAAACAAATCAGAATAGATGAGTGGTAAGGGAACTTCTTAACCCAATTTCTATTCATTGGGTTAATCTCCTACATTAAAATTATGTCATGAAATTATTATGTCCAATCTTGTATTTTTACTTTATTTATGTGTACTTATAGTTAATACACATAATAGATCTATTTTATTCAAAAAATGATATTTGAAAGGGACTTCGTATCAATCACCTTTCATTGAGGCATATTTTGTTTTATACACAATTTTCCTTTATACAATGTATATAAACCTTTGAATTTTAATTTTATTCAAAAAGGAATCTTTTTATACAAATAATTTTTACTAAATTACAAAAGGAATGTTTTGTCTTACGTATGCGGCGACAATGACTTCTCTGCCACCATGACCATTATTTGAGTTTCGGCTTCCTCAACAAGCCATAACTATTTTTAAATGAAAAATAAAAACAATGTTTTAATTTTCATTTATTTTGGTACTGAAAATGGTTTTTATAGTGTTTTATTATATCAATGTGTTGTATTGATATCTTGTGATTGAAATGTGGAAATGTTATGTTTCCTTTATGCATGTTTTATGTGATACGATTATGTTATGGTTTATGATATGTTTAAACCTATTCATATGAGCAATGAGTTGGACATAATAAGTGACGGGTGGAGCCCACTTTAGCTCCTAGATGCATCGGTAGGTCTCATGAGACAAACTAGTGTCTTGGCACGAGGCCTTGACAAAATCTTATTTGTGGTCTTGGCATGAGGCCTTGGCTATGTGGTTATGATAGTCTGGCATTATGCATTCCATCATTATGAAAGTGGTTATTGATATTTCATTTGATTATTCGACTAGTAGAATATCCATGTGAGTAATTAAAT
Organism: Viscum album; assembly: GCA_963277665.1. Taxonomy (NCBI): domain Eukaryota; kingdom Viridiplantae; phylum Streptophyta; class Magnoliopsida; order Santalales; family Viscaceae; genus Viscum; species Viscum album. The sequence goes on along the minus strand of OY728128.1, from coordinate 149,883,226 downwards.
GGAATTATTTCATTTTACTTTTTCCATATTATGTTTATGTTCAAGTTTAAAAGGCTTTTGTTTTAGTCATACATTGCCTTAAATGTTTATGTTTATTTATGAAAGCTTCCGCTATATTGTTATATTTACTGAGCATCTGAGATCACCCCTTTCAATGTTTAATTTTTCCCTGGATGTGAAGAAATATTATATTACTGACCTACAGGGATAGTCTGAAGGGGATAGAAGTGTGGACTATGGAGACTATGTTATTGTGATTTTTCACTTTATGATGTAATGTAACATTTATGAATGTATCTAGTGTTTCAAAGGCAACTAAACTAATCGGTCTATCGAGACTTGATCTTTGTGATCATGCCAATGTTACACAATAATGCACCGACTCTGGGTAACTGGGTTCTGGGCGTTACATTATCAATATTTATATATAAATTTTGAATGATATGGTAATCTAATTATTATAAATAAAATAAGAGTCATTTAATTGAACTTTTGTTTCTTGAAAACATTATTTGTTTCTAAAGGCGGGTTTAGCGGCTCATTCTAGACATAATTAAAAATTAAATTTTAAAACCAATAAAAAATTAGTTGATTTATAAACATAATTTCATAAATAATTATATCAATACTATCATTGGTATATGTTTTATGAATTTCCTGAAATATTTTGTTTTTTGATGAATAGTAAAGAATACTATATTTTAACAGAAAATTTCATTTTTGTTTATCTTATTTTCAATTTTTAATTAAACATCGAATATGTTTTAATGTGAAATTATTTTTAATAAATATTTATTAATAAAATTTATTTCATTTAAATATTTTACATATTTAATTTTGATATAAAAACATTGAATGCATTTAAAAATTTTCTCTTTAAAAACTTTATATCTCATCACATATGTGGGATTATTTTAATATTCAAATTTCACAGTCATGTGAATTGAATTTAGAAAATAAGATTGAATAGTCATAATTTCTAATATACATTAATTTATTCTTAATTGTTTTCAATAATGAAAAATAAGAAAAGAAAAAAATTATTTACTGCAGTCAAGGAAAAAATGGATTTAACGCGAGATAAAATAAGAGGATAAATGCAAATAATAAACAAAATAAATCAAAAAAATCTAAAAATTATATTTTATGAACATATTTCAACATTTTATTTTCTATTTTTATATAATTTTTTATTTTATACACTTTTTAAATGTGAAAACTGTGGTTAATCCTTATTATCTCAAAAAATTACAAGTGTTCCCAAGACATCATATATAATTGGTCACCCTATAACCTCTATTCTTCAAACATTAAAATCATTTTTGGTAAGAAAATACCAATAAAATTACCAAAAATTATCATACCTTATTTTTGGGATAAAAATTGTGTCAAGAAATCTAAAATATGATGGTTTATTTGCAATCCAATAAGGATTACTGAAGGGAGATCTATTGTTCATTAAAAAGAATGTTTTTTTAATTCATCCAACTCTATAAAATAAAAATAAAACATTAATATATAATAAATTCATTGGCATAAATATAATAATAATTTGATTATTTTTACATAATGATCACTATCTAACCCCACTTATATAAATGGTTCATGATATAATCATTCATATATACAACAATCTACAACTTGAAGTACGGATGCTATTGGTTTTTCAATTACCACACCCCATGGGTGGGTATGAAGAGGGATATAAAAAATGACTTTTATATTTAAAATTTTTTATACATAGATTTTTTATTTTATATATACAATTTTTTTAATTTCCATTCCATTAGAGATTTTATAATGTTGCACATGTTTACGATGATCTACTCGCTCATGATGCGATTTTATTTGTTTTTCGCTATCATATTACATAGAGGGTAATTACAATAAACTAATTCAACATATGATATAAATATATATGTTATTATTATAATATTTCGTAAATACTTATCATTTTTAAAATTCAATATATAATTTTCATTCCTAAATTTTCCAAAGGATATCATTGTTTGTGTACATAGGGACTACCTCATTAACAAATGGATGTGACTCATTTTAAAAAAAACACATGGATGATATATAATAATATATATTAAAAAAATTAATTAATTTATTATTGTATAATGATATTATAATTTAAAATATCACATTCATCCTTTACGTAATGTTAATAGAAAAATAGAAATGTTACCCATGCGTACATATGAGCTTTCATCTCCAGGATCATAACATTCTTCATTACTCAAAAACATATTTCATGATCAGTCATAAAAATATAATTTTTGTATAAATGTGATAGTTATGTCATGAATATTATTTTTTATATAATGTAGATATATTATATAATAAATAATCAGAACACACATGATTAATCATGAGTGATAAAACATGGAAATTAATACATGAAACATTGAAAGTAATGATGATTTATTAAACAGATGGTGATAATTTGATATAACAAAGTGATATATGATATTATAAATAGTAATATGGTTTTGGTATAAGTTAATAACATGTTTAAAACTATTATGCAAGTTTTTAAATCATCCTCAACCCAATGGAATGGTAATGTAAGGGACTTTGACTCAATTTCCCATCATTATAGTATATTGTAATTTGAAGAACCTAATTTAACATATATGGTGTATATAATACCTATATGAATTTTAATATCATGAATCATTAATAATTCGTAGTATTTTATGTTTATATTTTAATTTTTTCATGCATGTAGATTTGAAATAAGAGTTACCATGTTGTAATGAATTTCATAACTCAATTTATTTTCATTGAGAAATGTTATTTCTTCATCATCTATGATATTTTATAATTATGTGTGAAATAGATTTTATTTATATTATATTGTATTTTTAAATATTTATTTGGATTTTATGTTTATACAAATAATTTATTCAATTATTAATTCTCAATAAATATTTATCCTCACATTAAGGGTTATTTAAATGTCTCATCGAAATCGTGATTATTTGTTCTAAAATTTCAGCATTTGGAAAATATTATATCAGTTCCAAATAAACTAATTTCATTTTATTATATTCTATTTATTAATTTAATTTTATTATTTATAAAATTAATTTATTATATTTTACTAAAAAATATTGATTAATTTTTTTAAGAAAATTTAACACTATTTATCTCGTTGGTCAAAAATTAATTTCCATCCAAAAAATGTTTTATATCATTTTGTTCGATATTGTTTCTAATAATTTAAAAATAAATTTATAAATAAATTTTTAACAATATTTTATTTTCATAATCTTTAATGAATGGAATCTTTAGCGTTTCCTTAAAATAATTTTCAATTGGATATTATATAAAATGTGAAAGGAATATTTTTCACAATGTAACGAATGAATGGAAATTGAATCCATAATGACCACTTATATTTATTAATGATTCAATAATAATAATAATAAAATTCAATGAAAGTTTGTTTCAAAATTATTTTGTGACCATTTTGATATTGAAGATTATTTTCAAGATGAAATGGGTATTTTCTTTAATAAGGTTTTTAAAATATCTATTTATGGAATTTATAATATTCATGAACTAAAATACTTAATTTTTAGTATAAAGGGTATTTGATAGATTGATACTATCACACCCCATTCTAGGGGGGCTTCTATGGTGACTATTCTAAGCCCACTTCCATTTGGGCATGGGTTGGCGACATGCACCGAGTAGGTATATCCCACCATTTTAAGGAATTATCCTAAAGTTCCTATACACACATTCACATCTCCAAGACACACAATTATGAAATGTATAACGAATGATAGACTTCATGCAACCAACTAAGAATTCACAAATATAGTATGATAGGATATAAAGAAACAGTAAAATTGGATAATGCAATACCATCAAAAATAGTCTATAACAAAGCTAAAAATAAAAATGTAGAATACCAACATGATCCAATGGAGAAGAATACATCAATAGAACTCTACTAGTAAACACCTCATTCTCCCCAGATCCAGCAATTCTCCACCAACACCCTATCATCCACGGACACCGTCAAAAGGTATCCATCTGCCTAAAACATGTCACGTGTGGGAGAATACCCTGCAGGGATGAGTATAAATATACTCAGTAGGATACCCCAAAAAAACCAAACATGAATCACCATGTATAACCATCTCTGCAGCAATGGTCACAATGTATACCAGATACAAGAAGAACATAGATAAACATAGAAGATACGCTATCCCATCAGGCAGACATAACCAACATCCGACCACATGATTCTACTTTATGAAATGATTAATCTCATATAGATCACTCCTCAGGCCATGATATCATTGTTGAAACTTGAAAAATAGGTATATCTCATTTGTTCCCCACCCAAATAGAACCGATTGGTCTAATAATACTATAATACATATTGAAGAGGTTGTTCTCAGAACTGTGGTGGAACACCACAAACCTAATCTAGATCAAGCAGCCAAATAATAGACTATATTCCAAAAAATTACATAAAACCCCACTAATATAGACCTCAATATACGAAATCAACATCTTACTCTGGGAGGTAAAAGTGATTCCACCTAATCCACTGGGGATGATAAAGGATCACAAACCACTCTCACAGAAGGACACAATAACTCTATCTGATACATGACCTCTAGAGGGGATTAAAATCAAATTATGTGCATGCAATTCCTCACTATACTGCCGAGGAATAGGAGCAATGAAACTCACTCAAAATATAATTTTCCAAACAAATAAAAACAAGGGCTTCCAACACTCTTGATGAGATTAAATGTCTTCTCCAGGTTGGTACATGGCATGTTCAGATATTTCAATTGTTTTTATTGTGGAAAACATAATAAATTATGTATTTTAAAAATACATGGTGTGTACGATGAGTACATGGCTTGTAGATACATATGGTTTCCTACCCTTTTCTCTTGGCTCTATTTGTGTACTGATGTTGTGTCCAGGTACCAGTCCATATATGCCATGCCATGTCTTTGTTGGAGTACATGGTGTATCTATGCCCATGTAATCCAACCCATATCTGTTTACATCCAAAGTACACACTAAGTATCCTAGGGGGAACACATCATTTTATATGGGTCACATGCCATGTGATCATCATATCAATCCCAAAACCCTAGTCATGATTAAGGGAACCCAAACAATATGTAGTATGGAGTGAAATTTTGTGTTTCCGGGGATTTCCTAATATTGATTATTTCTCTGTTTCTCCTCATGAGCCTTTTCAACATTGATTTCCACTAGAAATCACTCTGTAGATTCAAAATTTACATCTATGATGCCTCACCACAGATAAATTCCTGGAATATGGCCTTAAAACACACAAAAAACAGGGTTCTGATTTTCATCTACCACACAAAACCCATGATTGGTATAGAACAAAATATCCATTCCTTTGAACCCACAATCTACCTATATCCACTATCAAATCTTTGATCTATATCCATCTTATTGTTTCGTACCCGTAGTTTGGATCTGTTGCACCGATGAATAGTTACACAAGTATCTATCGAAAATTTTTCCAAGGGATTACCAATGATGAATATGTAAAATAATTGAGGATAAATATGGAAAACATGAATGTGAGGAACAATAATTTTATGTTGTACATTTTTCATCAATTACTTATTGTAGAAGGACAACCAAATAGGGAAAATATGTGAACTAAATATTATCATTTCTCCCTAGTTAAATCTTTAGACAATGTGTAGATATGTTATTCACAATTTTGTTAACCCTCATTCATACTAGATTAAGATAATTATTAAATTAATACAAAAAACACCCTACCTATTGTTTGTATCAATCATTGATGATTAACGGTAATGTCATCGTCATTTGACGAGATCTTCCAACTATACTGGCGTGATGATCCATGATCGGATCTGGATATATTGTTTTCCACCATGAACACTCTCCCAAAGTTGTTCCTAGGTATCTAGGGATTAGTTGTCAAAACTAAGATAATTACATTATCCGTAATGTTATATAGGAAGTAGGTCATGCATTAAACAAAATAAAATAAGACATTCAATTATTTTATTTTTTTTATCCCACACTCTCACCAAATTTTTCTAAATCTATCCTAAATGAACAATTTTATGTCATAGCTATGGTAAATCATCATTTTTAGAATCAATTGTGCTCTCAAATTTATGACTCAGGAACTCATTTGGGATTTCTTCCACTTTTTTTGGAAAACAATGCTTACATGGTATTTAATATAATAATATTCTTCAGTGAATTCAAGGTAAAATGGGACTAATAATAAAAAATAGGATTAGTTCCTTTTCTTAAATATTATAAATAAAAAAATAAAAAAAATAAACAAAAAACATTATATGACATATTCTTTCTACATTGTGTCTTTTCATCCCTATAATGAAAAATGGGCTTCTAAAATATATAAGGTTATTGGTCATGAATCAGAGCCTCTTTCCTCCTTGTACACTCCTATATATTATAATGATTCCACTAGACATGAACTAATGAAATCCATAACCCAGAAAGGGTCCAATTCTACCGATTGTCTATATCCACTAGGTAATGAGTAGAATTATCTCCATCCACAATGTATATCTCCACCACGTAGATGAAGTTTTATGGTTCATGCATGTATATCCCGAGTTGAGGCATGTGAAATATCTCATATAACCAATATAACTATGGAGTTAGTGCAATGAATTATTCCACCTCTCTAATTCTACATTGTATCTAGAATGGGAGGATGCAACTCATAGATAGCTAGTTTCCTCAGAAAATATATTTAATCCCAGTCATAGAGAATACTGAACAAACACATTGTCTCATTCATTAAACTCTAATGGCCTACATCACTTTTCAATAAAAGAATTATAAAAGATCTATGATATCTTTATCCACTCATGGATAATCAATAGATTCTCTGCAGTTGAACACATCAATTCGTGTCGCATGTGTGCTAACTCTCTTAGGTCATTCCAGCAAATTGGTAACCTATAGGGTTTCCCATAGAAGTTCTCAAATTGTGATATACCAATGGGGTAATTGTAGATGTTTTTGTACTCAACTACAGTAGTTGGAGGTTATCCTCCCATCTATCGACAAAGTCTAACATTCAATCTCGCAACGTGTCATTGATATCTTAAATGGTCCACCCAGTCTGACCGTTCATTTTTTGGTGAAATAGTATAATCAATTGTAACTGGTTCCGAAATGAAAAATGTAATCCCTTCAAAAATAGGGTTGTAACATGAGATTCATGATCTGAAACCATCATTAATATAACTCCATGGATCCAAACAGTCTCTTATATGTAAAGGTATCCCATTATCTCACCTGAATTATTCTCTCAGATATCTTAGATGTGGGCCGACATGGTGGCTCATTTATAGATTAACCGGAAGGAATCATGTCCCATATAATTATATGGAAATCCTACCATTATATCTATCAATATCCCATCCCAGTTCCATTCTGACACATAATGTTGTTGATATAAACTCGTTGAAACCTATTTCCAAACCTTTACTTGTGGAAAAGTAGGGGATCAGAAACCAATATTTGAAACTCCGTTATTTATCCCTGGCCACCAAAAATAGAATCAAAGGTATTGATACATATTTTCCACACATTGGTGTACCACCAATGGGTAAATATTAAACTATCATAAAATCTCTTCCCATAACATCACTGGTACTAAAATACATCCTCTAAAAAGAATGCCATTCTCCCCACCATTTGAATATCTATCAGAAGAATTCCCTATGAATATCTAAGCATATTGGGTGTCATAGTTCCAATCCCCGTGTTTTCCCTCCATGAGTCACAGTAAGAGGGGATGGGTGACAACCATTGACATGAGGTAAGATGCCCCATCTCCATCCATAATGAATAACTTAAATGAGTCCAACTACTCTGACGCCTCAATTTCTTATGTTTTCCATTGGGGCACTCCACCCAAGCTTTTTTTACATTCTCTTGGTTGTGCATTGTACCATGCATTGCCTCATTCCAATGTATGGATACATTCATCACCTCTACAACAATGTACTCTCCATGATCGAAATAGGATTATGGGATATCAACTCCTCCATTAGTTTATTCATCCTTAGAACTCATCACCTAGTATGATTTTCCCTAAATGATTATGATGTTGTTCGTGAAACCCTTCATGGTGTTATCTCTTTTTGGATTCTAGTTAATTTTACTACATTTATCCGGACATTCTAAATTCCCATGTTAGGGATGTTTCAGTCAGTCATGAGGAATAGTTAACATGTATGAATGATGGAATCTTGGTAAACCTTAATTCTCCGTTATTTAATGGAATATAGAGGGTGTAGATGACCAAGGAAGCCCATTACTAATTCAGGGAATATTATTCTAGATTGATTTTTCTGAGTATTTCCTCAACTTTCCATGTTTAACATGGTGTTTAACACGAGATTATCATGTTGAAAAGTAAAATATAAATAATAATAACATATATTGGAGTGGATTGGATGGATAAATCCATTGGAGGGAGCACCTGAATTGTGTAACAAGTGGATGGGTCAAAACATCCATAAAGATGGACCCTAGATAGAATGTCCCAAAAAGGAAGGTTTCACTCCATGATGGATGATAAGAACAATGTAAAGTGGTGGATCCGAGAAGGGGGGTCCCAATAATGTGGACACCAAGGTTTACCATTTGCTGGTATTTAACCCCAAGAAGGCTTCCTACAAATTATTTGTGGAATACGGGGAAGAAATCCGACGTAGTTCAGGGGTGATTTGATAATTATACATGGTTAGTAGCCCATGCAGTCAAAAAAGCAGTGAATATTCACCTGTTTCATGATAAGGGTAATTTAATAGAGAAAACTGATAGGTCTTATGCATGGTTAGTTTACCATTTGAAGGAAATGAGTTCACAAAGATGCGGCAGCTTGGTTAAAATCAGGATGGATGTCGAGGTAGTGTCTAATGATGTAGATGATTGAGGTGGAACTAAACTGAAAATGATGGTGATGATATTGATCCATATAATGTTTTCCAATGCACCAAAAATTTATGGAATTGATAATCTCTACATACTTCTAGAGGGGGTGACAGTTCACCTAAGGAGGTGACTCATGAAAATGGAGTGCATAGATTGGGATCTTGATGAGGTATAACCTCTATGTAGGGGGATGATCATCCTAATATACAAATTCTGAATATTAAGAAAAAGTGGATACATGGATGAAGGGTTGAAATATTAAAAAACGCTGCCTCTGTATCCAAGTGGATGGGAATAAAATTCCACATTGTTCTAGAATGGGGCCTAGATTCAAGGTGTATACAATAGACAACAACCCAAATAAATGGTGGGCGATTACATATTGTTAGAATCCCATATCCTGAGGGGAACTCTTGGTTGTTGTATTATGGATTTTGTGGTGGATAATGCATGGTTGGGTAACCATGGGGATCAGAACACCGATGAGAGGTGGATCCAAGAGATTCATCCCAAAAGGGCAATGTATCACATCTGGAGGGTATATCCCTATGATGGGTCACCATAGATTACCATTGGTTTTGTTTGGAACTCAGAGAGACATCCTATATATCCCAACGATAGGTAATCAAATACCTCATATTAGAAAATGATAAAACATTTAATCTCATTGTGAAAAAATTTGAAACGACATGAAATACATGGAATAGTAGGATTTTGGGGATTGATTGGATTGAACCTCAGAGGGGATTCCTACATACCTAGTATAGGAGTTAAAGATCAAAGTCCCCAAAGTTAGGTAGGATGGAGTTTGATAGTATACAAGATGAGGGGTATGATAATTATAAATGTTTAGCATCCCATAGAAGTGTTATGTTCTCTGTGAAACCCTAATCTAATGCGACTAATTCAAGGTTTGAGATAAAAGTTATTGTAGTAGAAAAAATCGCCATTTCATTAAGGGTGTTTCCACGATGGATAGTGTGGGGCTTACATGTCGATATATGCCTATTTGAATGCAGATTGGGACATACTCAATGAGGGATGATTGTGGAGGGGGCCATGAATTAGGAGGATGATATGATCGTCCTATTGGAAATAACCTATTAGAGTGCATCATAGATTACATGGAGACATATAAAGGAATACATGGAGAAAAAATTCAATGGTATGGAGGATAGAGAGAGTGAGGATTATCATTCTCCTTTGAGTCAACCCATGATTTCCACACATGTAGAAATCCAATGTTTAATGTCATGTGTTGGGGATATGGTTTCTTGGAATGTAAATGTATTAATGCTTGGAAGAAGATGAATCACTCCTCATCCCATGTAATAACATAAATTTTACCAACACACACTCTGGTGTGGGATGTCATAGGAAATCCTAGAGGGCCACAAGGGAGAGGGTTTGACACTCATGAAGGCCTCACTAAGAAGGGATTCGTTGAGCTCTTTTGATTCATTATGGATGCAGCTTCATGAAGGAGGGTGCTTCATGAAACATGTTAAAAAGGGTCTCCATGACGAGTGAATCATTACAAAGCATGGAGATAGAACTGAGGTGTGGAATTTAAAATTAGTTTGGAGGGTGTTTTGTGATGGATGAATGATATGAAACGAAACATGTTCCCATAAGGGACACCTACCATTCCGATGAATTTGGGGATTCACTAAGGGGATACTCACGTAAATCGAAGGTAAGACGAATCAATGGGAACGATGGATCATAATGTTAAAATGAAATGGGTGATTTATTTTCTCACTAGTTCATAGAGAAAGGTTTAAATCTGAAATAGGAGATAATAAGGTTAATGTTTAGGGTAGTGATCCTTGGATATGGGGGTAAAACACCTATTTATAGTAATAGGAGATCGCGATGCTTGAAGGAATTCCATGAATGAGATGGAACCTCATATTTTGAGGTATCTTCATCATACTCGTAGAGGATTTTTTCACTACTCCACAGGGGTCATGGTGCCTTTCAATCTCATGGAGGTGACTGTCATTGCTTCACGGCGGTTTTGGAGGGATCGCTCTATCATTTTTTTCATATACGGTGATAATGTGATTCATTATGGGGCATCTCAAAGTAGGATTTTTGGGGATTTTTTGTGCGTTGTGAGTTTCAAACAGAATCACAATTACTTTTCACCATTTTTCATCAATATTCATAATGTATTTTAGAAAAAACTAATTCCCCCCTCAGAATGGGTGATGATGAAAAAAAAGGAATTTAAGATTCTATGTGTAGACTGTTAATAACATGTGGATCACAACACAATTTCATGATTAGGGAGAATGGAGCAGGTGGTGAGATCACCTCAATGATCGGGGTAGCTAAGGGTTTTGGTAATCTCATGAGGCCTCCAGCAATATATTCAGCACAATGGACCTCTTTTTCCTAATGCTATATATGAAAAAAATGTTCTCGATAACTTGAATTGAGAATCTTTTGCAACCCCACAAATTCTATTTTCATAATGGGTTCCTCATATATGTGATCTATAAATGATTATTATCGAACTATTGCATCATTATCCCATGTTTATCGGCATAGCACCCCGACTCCCTTGGGGCTCTGCCAACGTGATACCCAAATGCGCTCAATGAATTCTCTCCGCAAGCATAATATTTATTGAATAGGGATAATGTCTCAGACAAATGGCCTATTACGAGGGTACTCGGGAGGTCCTTGTAGATGTTTCATAAAGGTGAGCATGATGAACAATATCTTTCTTGAAGAATTTTTGCAGAATCATTCTGACTATGATCCCTTGATGGAGTTTCTCACGGAATGAAAAAACCATTAGCCTCTTTGAAATAGATAGATATTGAATGGACTTGGACTGAGGGGAAACGTTTATAACCCCCAAAAATGTTATGATGTGATGGATTATTTGTTGTGGGGAACAACATGTCAACAACATTGGTTCAAATCCACTAATTTCCATACATGGAATGATCATACGTATGTCTCTAACGTCTGCCTTTACATCAATGTCAATGATGTTGGTGGGATGGATGTGGAACCTGAGGTATCTCCACCATTATAAAACACTATTATCAATGTAGTCATAGTAAAACTGGAGAATGTGTGGACCGGAAATTTTTATTTTTATCAGGGTATAAATTTCATGGATGAGTGGGAATGGTCCTACTGGGTATGCATATTTGGTGATGAATTAAGAGTGGAGAATAAGTGGGTAGGCCTATTTGAGGTTGTGTGGGTCTCTCAATTCATCATCTTGCAACTAAAAACATAGTTCCATAACTGATGAGTAGGTGGTCATCAGGGAACAACACATTCCATCATCATCACTGGGATTTCGACTTCATCCACTAGGATCTCCGTCATATTTCATGTATTCCAATTATAGGTGATATTTATGAGTAGTTCCTCCGTATATAAAATTAATTGTAGGAACTAGAGAAGATGTCAAAAATGGTAAAGGCACTGATGGAACTAGTGTTAGGTGATGGTATGTAGTCAGTGAGGGACATCAACTTCATCTGTTGGTTCAGATGATTCCAACATTTCTTTCCAATGTATCTTATTGAATGAGAGGTTGAACCGTGGGTATTGTATGTGAGGCTTCTTAACATACAAAGAGATGATCAATGCACCAAGGAAAATATTTACTAGAAAATCCAAGAGGCCTTCCAATATAATATCTGGGGGTATAATGTCAACACCAATAGGGATCTGGGGGTTAGGTTTGTTGCGTTCATTTCCACACTCATTTGAAAATAGATTTTTCTAGTTTGTGAGGGAAACATGGGTGCTCGATAATGAAAATTCATTATGGAATCCATAATGGTGATGGGGTACACATTAATATTTGGGTCCCGGGATTGAAAATGTTGTGAAAAGTGCATTGGAAAATTAGTGATGGGAAAAAGACACAACATGTATCTAGACCATTTCACTTTATGTATGGTTGTATAATAGCACAGACAAGGGTGTACAAATATCTGAACCCCATTTCCTATCATGAGTCAGATAGTCGACCAGCAATTCTAAATTAAGGAAGGAGTTTACCAATCAAAATGACCTCACCAATGATGCAATGAAAAGTCTTGAGAGTGGATAAATTCAATTTCCATCTATTCCCACTGCAGATTGGAGTATTCACTGATGATGAGAGGGAGACTAAGGAGATTTGATCATATCTCATGTCCATTTAAGGTGTTTTTCTTGTATTTTGGATAGATTTCAAGCATATATTTGAGCCATAGACACCACCTCTCTTTCCAATGCAATTCTTTTGTCTATAACGGATATATTTGAGAGTATACATGGGGGTATTCATTGAGGATCACACATATGTGATGATGAAATTATATATAATGATCACACTAGATGACAAGAAGATACAAAATGATAATTCTCTTCCTAACACTATATATGGGATTATTGAGGTGTATGAAAAAAGCTGTGAAGTAGACTACTCAAGAGTGATGTTTAAGAAAAGGACCACTCGAGTTAATGTTGGGGTGCCCCCTTCAACCCTGAGGATAGAGATGATCAATGGTTATACCACTATATGGTGGAAAGGCATTAGCGGTAGTAGGGACAATAATTCCAAGCCACGCTCAATATATAAATAAAATTGGAGCTATAGAAGCAGACATAGTAGCGCCAACTAGGTAGAATAGGGAGGAAGGCAGGACACCAAGAGGATTCCATATAATACCTACCCATGATCCCGTAATGATGTTGTTCTATGTGGACATTCAGGATGATTATTTTCACCAAAAGGTGTAGTAATCTTTGGATGTATAAAATAAATTCCCCAATAAATTAAATTTTTTGACCATCTCAACTATTTTGGGATGTATCTTCTGGAGATTTGTGTGACCATGGTTAACTTCACAATATCTTAGTTAAAGGGGAGTGGTATGTGGCTGACCTAGAGGACATTGTGCACTCCTAGGCCACCCTGTATCCAATGATGGAATATGTGAAGGTATTTATTGATAGTATGTCTCCAATAAAACTGACCCCCACAAATCTAGATGAACTATTTCTTCTACCAGAAGATTCCAAAGAATCATGTGGGGGAGATGTAGATATAGGGATCCCCTTAGGGGAAGGTGAACATACATCCTCGAAGACAGGATAATTAAAAAACAAATTAATGTATACTCTAAGAAATTATATTATTATATGATCCAACTCATGTAATATATGTTTCTCAACTGAAATTGGTTCTGTGAAGGAGATATTCACACAAAATACCCCTTCTGATGGAACCACTAATTTCAAGGGGTATGTTTGAGGACATATGATTGGGATGATGGAAGGCGCAAGATCAATCAAGTTTATTTCTACCAAGGTGGATCCTTTGTAATCCATATATCTCCCATCAATATTGGGGGGGGGGTTCAAGTCCTAGGGGACCAATTTTATTAACCTAAGTTTGCAAAAAACTGTTGGATCATTCTAAGGCTTCTTCCTTATAGAGATATAACAATGGTCTAACCAACTAGTTCATTTGAAGACATCCTTGTATGAATTTTATATCATGTAGTGGTCATATTATAAGTGTTGATAGATGGGGGTACCATAGATCCTTCCCTATGGAGAATTCCAATTGGCATGGAATCAGACACTCGAGCTGACAAGACCATGACGATCATGAATATGGGTAAACCCACTTACTGGGAGAAACCTAAATTCATCGAGGTGGAATCATGTGATGAAGATTAATTAATAGATATGTAACCCACATCCTTTGATAACATACTAAATTATTATCTGTCTACCAAGCCCATAGATGCATTCCCAGTGTATGAACATGTTGACCTAGAGGATTTTGAAAAATATGCCTCCGATGTGGAGGACATGTGAGTTATCCATCACCATCCATGGAAATTGATCAAGTGATTCATCAAGAATACCACACAATCAGAATTGATAATACCAATGGTATCAAATTTAATTTGTCTATTCAATAAATATGATAGAGGGGTAGATTCATGAGGCCCAAATTAAGTAATCAGGGACAACCTTGTTGAGCAGGCACAAGAGAGAGACTACAACTTCAGTGTTTCCTAGTAGTGGAAGAAGTATTTAAATAGTAAGAAGCATCATGAGGCGGATGTGGAGATTCCTCTTTTTGAAACCTTGATGAACTAGTGATCCTCCTTCAAAAACCCAATTATAACTATTATTATGACCGTAGTTCTAGTTAGAGGAAGCTGAATAACATCTGATGTGACCTTCTTGAAAATTTGCTGACATCATTCCTAAGCAGGATCGAGTATGGACTAGAGCTAATGAAAATCACACCATGTCCAATGAGGAAGGAATGAAGCCTATGATATTGTTAAAAATAATGGAATCCACATGATGATGAGTGGTTGATATGAGATGCACCATCTTAGGGGATAATACACAGAGAATATGTTTTTTCAAAATCCCAAATATATTTCATTCATTTCTTGTTTATTTTGTCCAATTTAATTGAAATATTATTACATTTATTGATTATGTCACCTCAATTATATTCATGAATCAACTAATAAGCATCCCATAAGACCATGTGTGTCTTGTTTGGTGATAGAAACAATGGACTACCACCTAATCGTGCTCATTTTAATATGAGAGTGTAGTTCAATAATTGAATAATCGGGGTCTTCAATTTTTTGAGTGACCACCTGATGTATTGGGTCTGATAAATGTGGATCATGACTAGATTATATGGTTCCTCATGCAGGAAAAATCCTTTTCCCAAGGGGTTTTTTGTATATGAGTAGGATAACACATGGGTAAATAGAACGATTCCAAACAAATGAGAATGAGAAGTGTGAATCATGACATCAAAACATTAGAACACAGTGATGGTTGCCTCAAAATAGATGTAAAATTTTGATAATTTTACAAACATAGTATCAATAAATCAATATCCTAAAAAGGGTATAATCAAACTGGGGCCAACAGATTATTGAGATCCAAACCATGGTCCCTAACTCGAAATGTCGTCTGATGTCTTCTAGATCATTGGCTAAAGACTGTATATGGGCCAAAATTACATTGGATCAAGGCATTAGTGGGTTCCACTAGACATGAAATGGTATGATGATCCGTACAACGGGCACAAAATTTGTTCTTATGGAGTGATAAACTATTTAAATGGATTCCAACACTCTTGAAATTACAGCACTTCGTCGAAGGCACAATGGGTGGGCATATTGGTATGAATCAAGATCAAACCTACTTATAAGAAGAACCTCTTATGTGAGGACCTAGGATTCCTTGTAGTATTACATCATGTAGATGAAGAGGGTATGTACATTTTTTAACATCTTATAATATGAATGAAGATGCAATGGATAGTTTAAAATCATTTAAACTGGACAGTAAGCATTCTTTAGGGTAGTATTTCTTGGACACTGGTTAATGGTTTAAATTCATGATAGATGGTCAAGGGGATCCTAGTTTATGTACATATATTTTGAACAATTATTAGGGAAAACGAGCCAGGGATGCCAATAGACATAGAGATGGACCAGAAGGAAAAGTTTCCATGTGTCACTATGTATCCCATATGGATGGGAATCAAGACACATATATATGTTGAAGAACACCATTGTTAGAGTTTGACACTGTTAGGGGAAATACTCTATATAATGGTAGATGAAGAATCCCATAATTATCATGGGGAATCCTAAATATTTTTGATATTAGGTCACAGTTTAATTTAATGCACCAAGAACATAAGTTCATATTTTATGGTCATAGAGTTAAGAACATAGAGTGTGTGGTCGTGATCTTAGGAAATGAATCTTAGTTTAACTATGTTTCATTTGAAGGCATGAATCAAGACATACATACTTATCGAATTCCAGGAAGATTAATTTCAGGTATTAATGATGTGTGTTATGACATAGTTTATTGTCATATGGATTGGAAATCTACACCACAAAGGGAACATGTGTGGTAATGAACATAAACCAACATTAATTAGGATAATAGGAGTCCAAACCACATAACACATTCTAAAAGGTGATACCAAGACAAAATTAGAAGAGTCTATAGTAATGGTTAGTCTAGGCCTGATATCAATGATCTGGGAATCACTAAATTTCACATAAGGATGTGAATCAATCCAAAAATTGTCCTTAAGGGGTGGGAAGGACTAAACCACACACAGATAAATGAGGTATTATATATACTGTTTGTTATTTTTTCGATGTATTTATTTTTAACGACCATCACAGTAAGAAAAGTTATGGTGTTGCTGTAGGAATCAGGTAGTATGTTGTCCATCAAAAACAACATTGTGGGGAAAAAGTGCCTATGGGGATTCCCTCTCATGTGAGAGAATCACAATGCGATGCCATTTTTCTTTTTGAAGCTAGGGAGATAGTGTAACAGTTCAAGGAAACATGAAAGGACCAGTCTATGATTTTTAACATCATACGGCAAGGATTATCTAGTTTCAATTCATGTTGGATAAGTCAAAATAGTTAAACAACATATGGATTTCACATAAGGGATCAGAGTTTGAGGTCAAAATAGAGGACCATATAGTGTGAAACTCATAGATGAATGTATAACCCTTATCCATAACCACTAAGACCACATGATCCATGATCGGTCTTGTAAATATGGGGTTCTGTTAGGATTTATCCATCACATGAGAGTTCATAACAATGAAAGTGAAATGTTGGGTGGGAAAATCCCAACCCATAAAACAATCCTAATCTGTGTATGTTGTTGTATAGAAGGATAACACATGGGGTGTTGTAGAACAGTGGGGCAAGAAAATAAGAATCACAACCCCAAATATTTGGGACATAATGGCACAATCATAATAATTGAAGATAACTGTTGATCATATTCAAAACACAGTAACCATATCATGTGACCTAGGATGGGAACAAACAATTGAGGGATGGTCGCACACCCTATTATAAATGCGAGATTAACCTATCACATGATTTTGTTCAAGAACCGCATGAACATAGTCCTAGAATGGTAGGAGAGCCTTAAGGCGAACCATCAATAGCGTTTTGGGATCCTTTCATATCATGATGTTGGTGGATTCCCAAATAAAGGGGGTGTTTGAAACATTGAAGGTACACATGTAATTTTACATCATGCATTATAGACATATGTCAAGAGGAGTACTCTTATGGGACGTACCATGTGAGGCTATTGTAAAAAAAATGTGAATTTTTTACTAAAAGGCTCTATCAAAACCATGTACTCCTTAAAGAACCAAGACTAAGAATTCGGAATGATCGAAGGGATGGATGTTGAACTACAGATGAAAAGTTCATGCCCTATAATGCATCTCATAATAATGAGAATGAATCCATTCATAGTTCGTGATTTAATGTGTGAAAAATAAACACATCCAAAGGTGGAGATATCCTCCAAAATGATAAAAAATTTGGTTTTCACTTATTTTATTTTCATGTGAACTAGGATGGTACAGATATATGTTTATAGTCATAGAGTTCATACCATCAGAATTAGCCTTTCAAAGAAGATAATTTTAATGCAGTTCCAGGAAGAACATAGACAAGAATTAGAACAAAAAAGTTCTTCACCAAATGAAAAACACTCAGGAGAACATATAAATATATTAATTTCATTATTATATGACTTCGAGATCTTATCTCTAAATTTATGGTCATATTGTTTGGAATATAGTGTGTGTCATTCATCGGTGAAAGAATAATCCTAATAAAGGACCCATAATCCCATGTGATCCATTCCTGATATGGAAAAGAAGGGTTGATAAGGTATTTTAAATATATGGATGAAAAAATAGGGGTATGGAGCTGTGTAGTGAAGGACAACCCCACAAGGCTGGTCTTCCCACTCCATGTGTAATGGTGCATGGATGGATGAAACCATGTGTATTGTGATTATATCTGGAGAGAAAGACGTGACCTGGAATTTGAATCATGAGAACCACATTTGTGATGAAATATGATTGGAATTAAGATGGGGGATACCTGTTGACCATATATAAAAAATAGAATTTTTACTATGTGACCTAGGATGGGAAAAAAAACTGAGGGTCAGTTTCTGACCATATTCGAAACACAGGTGAAACCTATATAAAGACTCCATTAATGATCCTTAGGGATGTGTGCTTAGAATGGTATCCAATGCATAAATTGAAAATCCATACGTTTTTTGGGTCCTTTTGAATGGAAATGGTGACGGAGGCCAAACAAATGGGAACAGAAAGTGTGGTGGTAGAATGATATAATGTCTATGAAGAATCCCACACCATATGTCCCATAACATGACATGTCTATGAAAATTAATAAGGATATACAAAGGTATGTGTTCCCAAAGGAGGAACAT
Organism: Viscum album; assembly: GCA_963277665.1. Lineage (NCBI taxonomy): Eukaryota > Viridiplantae > Streptophyta > Magnoliopsida > Santalales > Viscaceae > Viscum > Viscum album. The sequence goes on along the minus strand of OY728128.1, from coordinate 149,863,915 downwards.
GGTGTGGATTCTATGCACTGATCATGAATGAGGGAAAAATCCCACACCACACAATATTCTCATAAAGGGTACCATAGCTTGATGTGGTGAAAGGGAGAAACTAGGGGATGGACCAGAATATAAAATGTACTCTAATTCTTATGTATCCCATAAGGATATGAATAAATACACACATAGTTCTTTAATGTCGTGTAGTTTAACGTCACACGGTAATGGAAAAGAATATGTTTAACATCATGTTGGAAAAAGGTGTAGTTTCCATTTAACATCACATATATGGGACCATACATGCTTTCAAGTTTCACATTTTTCAGGTAGGACACATAAGTTTAAATTAATGTGTGATGTAAGGGGTCTTTGTATAATGTTATATTAATTGTAACGTGTAAGTCCACAAAGGGTCCGAAAGGTCGATGATCCTGAGACTGGTCCTGATGGAAAAATATATAGGAATTCATAAATATCACATTAGCATGGGAATCACGACACACATATTCTTGAATTCTGTTTAGTTTTACATCATACGATAATTACATGTGTAATGGGGAGGACCCTAAAGGAGATTCATGATGTGGTAATTGAAAACACTATGTGAATGAGGACCAAAAAATTCCACAACACACAACATGATACATAGATACTATACATAGGCCATGAGGTTAGGGTGTGAATAATATTTACAGTACATGGGGCACGACCTATGGATGAAATTTTTGGGCATTTCGATGTATCCTAAAAAATATCAATCATCCCATACATAGTTCTTGAATGAAATGAAGTTTAATTTCATGTGGTAAGGACATAGTAGTAGTTTAATGTCATGAAGGGCAAGGGTAAGATGGACATATAGTTTTGTGTTAGAAATGATTGAACAAAAGGAAAATGGGGATTTTTGAATGTCAAAATGCACAAAGGCGATGTAAAAACCCCTTGTGAATGAGGACCAAGGATGTCTCATAACAAAACATGTGTCCGCTTAAAGAAATTGGGTTATTGAAACTATGATGGTCCCAAAGGCAAAATTTATGGACATTTATGCATATCCCATAAGGATGGGAATCAATATATACATTGTTCTTGAAATTTTGTTAGTTTAACATAATGAGAAAAGGACAAGGGTACATTTTAACATCATGTGGAATGGTGATGTTGTGATGTTTTACATATTTTAGACTTGACTTGTAAAAGGAAAGATCAATGGATATATGGCTGGAACCAAAAAAGGACTATGTGTCTCTACATATCCTACTATGGAAGGAATAAATACACACATTAATCATTAATTTCATGTAGTTTACAATTGTTTAGTAAGGGTTATGGTATTGTTTAACATCATTTGTAACAGTGATGCAACAATGTTTTAGGACATTATTCCCAGATGAAGAAAATGGTAGGTCAATTGTCCTGGGGCTAGAACTAATGGAGAAATTTTAGGGTGTAACTACGTATCCTAGTAGGGCAAGAATCAAGCCATAAATAGTTCTTAATTTCATGTAGTTAAATGTTATATGATAAATATTATGGTACAATTTAATTGCATATGGGATAGTGATGTTGGGTATTATTACCTATTACATCCCGGATGATGAAAAAGGATGTCCTCTTGTGATGTACTACTCAAGGAATTTGGAATTGGTGGGAGAAGTAACATTTCTACCTTCCATAGTGACTATAGAGTATGCATCATTGGGGTAGATGTTTTGAATGATATAAGATCCATCCATTTTTGGGTTCCATATATTTTTTCTTCCAACCATGTATCATTCGCGTCATTGGATCCAATACCATGACACCTTGGAAGATGGAATGTAGGAGAATATTTTTGTTTTTCTATAGATTGTGCATGGTCTGTAGCCTTTTCCCATCAAGGGATCCATGCTTAGTGAGATAGACCTCCACAATTTTTTCTAACACATACTGATCATAATCATCTTTGTGGAGTGATGATAACTAAATCCTAATGGGTAGGTCTTCTTTTGTCCCATACACCAGGTGATACAAGGTTATCTAGGTTGTATTACAATTCATTTTCCAGAAATCCTAGAGGGAGTTGGTGAGCTTATATGGATAACTCATCTTTTTCTGACTATCCATATTTTGAAAAATGTTATAGAGGTTCTTGTTGAATGTGTTTATATTCCCAATTTCTTACTCATGATAGTGGGAATTATGGTTAGTATAACAACCCTGCTCTTTATTTCACACATAAAAAAATTTGTTACATAAAACCTTCACATGATTCTACATAGAATATGAATAGGTATAGTGTATTTGGGGATTAATAACATTAAATAAAAACATAAAACATGAAATATATATATTTATTTAAATCTTCTTTTACACACCCTCACACATGCCTTCGTACTTAGCATTTCATGGGATAACCTGAGGACATGCAAAAAGAAATGGTGGTCCATAAAGACCAGTAAGGGAGTAAACAAGGCATAAAATGAAGAATATAGGGCATGTTAGAATATAGTAATATCAATGGATAGTACGAGATATATGAACAAAAATTCATGATAAAACATGATTATCATAACATAAAAATGTGCCGTCAACATTTATGATGATATTAGAATGATCCAAGGCTCAATGCGCAAGAAGCATGAGTAAACATTCATTGAATTTGAATTAGCATGAGTAAACCATCATTTCACTGGATGTATCATGATACTAATCTTTACCTCTTGATTTGGAGCACTATCAGGTCACACCATTCTTTAACATTTCATTTCATGCCTATGTGTGCCACATGGATCATACAACAAGGACTTGTTCAACAATATCATTTATTCATTGGTAAAGGAATGTGGAATACATACATGAATCTCTATAATCAATAATTAAATGCTTGTAAAGTGAATACCCTTGATAGGGAAAGGGGCATGGTATTCACTAGAAAATTACTTTGGCTCATAAAATTGTAGTGCAATTTCGATAGCATAACGACACGACATAATAATTACATCACAATTGGGTCATTCTGATGTCATAGACATTATATATTTAAACAATATTTAATTTTTACCATAAATTTAGACTTTCTTAGAAAATTATGTAAAATTCACCGTTGGATAATTTTGATGACCTTATTACAAATAAAATATTCATTCAATGTAAATAATTTTCAAAATATGTGAATAAAAAATTACATTTATTTAAAATTCAGGGGGTTGGACAACAACGACAATAAAACCTTAATAAAAATACCAATTTTATTCATTAAAATTAAACAATCCATTATATTTTATAAAAATTAATTTAGTAATATTGTTTTTTTAAAATATTATTTAATTCCAAAATCCATTATTTCATAAATATAGATTTCTAAAAATACTATTTTTTCTTTAATAACACTTTACCAAGTATAAATGAATGTATATTATTTAATAAATAAAAAAATAATGTACAAAACCAAAATACTAGGATCTTGTTACATACCCTTTTATAAAACTTATATATGAAACAATGGTAAGGTGTGTAAGGAGGAAAGGAAGTAGGGGTGGCTCGGATGGCCTCACTCAGGTGGTAATCTCTATAAACATCCACATCACCCATAGGTGGTTCCATTTTAGCATAACGTGATGAAGCTCGGCTTGGGATTGGTCAAGAGAAATTCCCATTGGTCCCACCTCCTTTCCAAGCTCTATCAAATGGTCTTCGTACAGAGAAATTCTACATGATAAGGCCATTTCATACTTTTTTATTAGAAAATTGGAATTTGTTAAAACCCTTTATTTGTACTAATAATGTGATCACTATTCAACAAATATATAAGAAACAATAATAATTCATTCTGCTATTTTGAAATCCAAAATCATAAAACCAAATAACTGCATATGTTATATTAGAATTTTACATAATATGACATTTAATTAGATCAATAGTAATTTTAATTAATGAAAGTTGGGGTCGTTACAATATTCCCCCTTAAGAAATTTTACCCTCAAAATTTCCTTTTCCCATACTAAAATAGATGATGGTAACTCTGATTCACCACATCCTACAATTCCCATTCCACTTCTTCAATCTTGTGGTTTCTCCACAACACCTTTATGAGGGGCATTGTCTTATTATGTAGAATGTTTTTCCTACAATCTAATATCATTACTAGCTTCTCTTCATAGGAGAGATAATTCTCCAATGGTACCAAATATGGATTGAGACCATGAAATGTGAAAGATATGTTCTTCCCCAAGAGTGATACATGGAATACATATTTTATTTGAGATAGGTATTGTGGGAGTTCTATTAAATAAGCCACAACTCTAATGTGATCAAATATCTCAAATGGGTTTATGTGAAATGGAATAAGATTTTCATTCATCCCAAATCATATAACTCTCTTCCACGGTTATATGCAGAGTAAAACCATGTCTCTGACATCACACTGTAGTTGTTGTTGTTGATTATCAACATCACTCTTTTTTCAACTCCGAGCCACATAAATGTGATACTGGATGGTTTTTTCTTCTCCACCGTATTATTTACAATTTATTGAACAAGTAGTTTTAACTCCCCAACATCATCCTAACATTATTTTGTTATCAACCTCTTAACATATAGGGCTATATAAGGAGGTATTCAGATGCTTTGTAATTCCCCGACCCCAATTACCAAGAGTCAGTGCTTTATTACATAACATTGGCATGATATAAGGAAATCATGTCCCGAATGACCAATCAATTTAGAAATCTTGGATATATATAACATAAATCAACATCAAATTACAATTTCAAACATAAAATAAAGAATAGATATTTCAATGAGAATTCCATTATTTATTTTAGGCATAACTGTTCATATCAATCAAAATACACTTCATGGAAATCCTGGGAAAATAAAACAAAAGAAAGTGGTGATCTCAGATTCATAGTAAGGGTAAAGAATTTAGCGGAAGATAACATAAATAATAGGCCTGGTGAATAATTTAAAACACACGCCTTTACAAATAATAAACATGAACACATTATGGTAGAAAGATGAGTTGAGTAAATAATGGAAAAATAAAACATAGTCATCGTTATTCTACTAGTTGAACAACCACATGAACCGTCAGGGTTATTTTCATAATGAGGGAATGTAAAATTCCACACTTTCTAAAAAATTTTGTCATGGCCACGAACAAGGCGTCTAAAAAAGTTTAAGGCCTCGACCAAATCCATATATCAAATTGGTAAATCCATAGAATAATTCCATGTCTAATTGTCTCATGAGACATACTGATGCATCAAGGATCTATATCAGGCTCCACCCATCACAAACAATGTCCAATACATTCCTCATATGAAAATGTTGAAATAAAACATAAAAATTTGTATTAATACTAGTATATGAAATATCAAAAATTTATCTATAAACCATGAATGGTATAAAAACAACACATCTGTAATACAATATATCTCAAAACCATCAATAAAATATGGAATATTTTTATTATAATAAATCAACTTCAATCAAGTTAAAAATCTATCAATAGATATTGATGTTGATGAAAATTATTTATAAAAATCTTTGAGGGAAACATTCCTTTTTCATGAAAAAATTTATAAGTCACACAATTTAAAAAGGAATAATTTTTTTTAAAAATTAAATAAATGTGTCCCATTCAACTTTGAAACTTTTTAATGGAATTAAAAATTTAAAAACATTCATGTATATATAAATAATTTCTTAAAAATCCATTTTGAAAACATGGACATTAATGAGCCTGATTAAGATGAAGAAATATTCAAATCATTTAAAATTTTGTTTTAATAAAATTGTTCCTTAAAAAAATCACTTTTAAAACTCTGTTATAAAACATGAACATTGATAATAAATATTTCCTAATAAAAATATACCCATAAACAATCTCGAATAATAATGAGATTGAGGAATTTACCCTTACCTTGCACTTTAATTTGGTCAAGGGTATGTTTATCCTCTTGTATAATAACCATAGTATATTATTAAATTATACTAGAACCATTTTAATAATTATTATACCATACATGATTTATATATGACTTTATACTTCCCATTTAATAATTATTTCCATGTTAGATAAACATTTTGGGTAATAATTGCTTTCGTTACCATATATGTTTTAACTTTTTATTATTGATAGTATCATTAATATCATGATTTAAATACTTCCTGAATATAAAAAATGATTTATATATTAAATATATTTAAAATATAAATATTTATAATATTTATATATATATATATGAAATGTAAGTCACCTTTTAGGGAGACGGTAGACTGAATGTATGCATAAATTTTGTGGCTGTTTTCATATCATATTGAAAAAAATAAGGGAATAAGCTATATATAAGTACATATATACAAATATATATATATATATATATATATATTTATTTATATATCCCTCCCCATTAGAATTAATGTTTCATATATCACATACTTATTAATATATATTTTTATAATCATGGTTGAATGGTGAAAGTGGGAATGAATCTCATCGTGTCGTGGAGACGGTAATCCGTACTTATGCACGAGTGACAATTTCATTATATTCATGGTGAAATCGTATGTAATTGGATGATATATAATATTTAAAAAATCAAAAACATGTTATATTTATTATTTATATTAGTTATTCTCATTATTATATCTATCAAAATAATGAAGTGTTCGAATAACAAACTAAACCACGACATAAAGATAGTAGGTCGTACGTAAGCACGTATGGTGACATTATCATTTATAGGATGGATAGAATTAAGAATATGGTTGTACTATATTTATAATAATATCATAGAATATATTAGGTATTGTATTTATTTTTTTGTTATGGAAACAACAATTATAGAAGAAGTGGAAGATAAAATAAACATTAAAGAGGGTGGTGAAATTATAACCTCTTCTTTGGGTGTTTCCTTTTGATATGATCAAAAGGGATCCATAGGATGGATTTGTGATCAAAGTAATGACTCATAGTTGATTTGAGGGATGTAGGGAGGATATTTGGTCAGGTCATGGCCTAGAAAAATGTATTTGGAGGTGTGATTTTGAGAGAAGTGGAAGTTTCCTTTTATAAGAGGGATAAGGGTCACTTTAGTAAAAGATTAAAATATTAAATTTTTATACAATCATATTATATTAATAATTTTTCCAAATAAATTTATTTGGATCGTTTGGTTGTTATGGTTCGAAATCATCCCAAACAATAGTTTTTAGACATGTTTATGACACCGTTTTAACCTTATCTTTTAGATTTAACTCTTAGTTAAATAGTTTATCTTTTACCATGTCTTTTGGAATTATTACACTATATGGTTAATAAACATACACTAAATAGCCAAAATAACCTCAATAGGTTCATTAGTGACATATATAATATTTCTTAAGCCCTATGTGTGAACCATTTATTTTTAGGATTAACATATCATCAAATAATATAGTATTTGTTTTAAAAACTAATTTGAGTCAATTTTGAAACTACTTGGTATTTTTTTGTGAATGTCATAAAAACCTTATCACATAAAAAAAATAAACTAATAAAAAAACCATATAATATTAACATATAAATTTAGTGTAATTATCAGAGGTGTCAAATTACATTTATTTGATATTTATAATATCAATTATTTTAATATTTCATTAATAAGGTAATTACTACATCATCATTGTTTCATAAATAAATTAATTTATTTAATGTCTAAATTTTATAAATATAATACCATTATGTTGGAAAACTTTTTAAATTTCTAATAAATATTTATATTCTAATTTATATTTTGTGTAAACCTATATAAAATTGGTTTAGTTATTAAGATTTTAATTTAACACATTTAACTATTCTTTAAATAAAATAATAATAAATGTCCTAATGTAATCCAAGTGGACCAAATATTATCATATTTTATTCTTATGGTTGTTTTTAGTAGAATTACTCTTCTCCAATAGAATTAGGATAAAAGTTTGAGTAATTATAATTTTATTTTTATGCTTAATTACCCTATTTATTTTTAACCACGGTAAAAAAAAGTCAAATGTTTCTGTTCACCAAATAATATTTTAATCTTATTGAACAAAATTTTATATACTAATGTTAACCATGGCTCTCGGATTTTTGAAATTCAACTCACACAAGAGGTAAAATAATGTTTTATGAAAATTTTTAAATGTTTTTAGAAGGTGGGAAAAACAAGGTAAAAAGTTTAATAAAATTGTATATATCTAAACATATTATAAAATGACACCAATGAATTATTTTAAAATTATATATTTATTATATATCTATTTTGACATAAAATAATTTGACATAAAATGAATAATTATTTAAATAAAAAGTCAGATTTAAATAATAACACAGTGTTTTAAATTATTTATAAAAATTTTAATGTTTCCAAAAACAAATACCAAAAATTCACCATAATATAATTTTGATATTCCAAATTAAAAAATTAATTCCATTTTTACAATTTTAAAACATAGAAGTTTCATCTATTAATTTAAAATTTATTCTCATTGTCGAAACCAACAAAGAGGTTTTTTTAAAAAGTAAAAATTATCAAAAGATTCACATGTGTTTATGTAAAATTCTAATGTGAAATTAATTATAATGACCTAAATATTATAAAATGATAATAATATAATCTAATTATACATAAAAACCCATTAAAATTCATAATTTAACCCTATAAATTATTCTGATTAAAAACATTGTTTTCAATTAAAAAAATTTTATTTTCACCATTCATCCAACTATTAAATTTATAAATAAAGTACAAAAAATTTATACAAACTTGATTTTTATGTCCCTGTTCTAAAGAAGAATTTAATTTCACTAAATGGAAGATATAAATGTGTCAACTATTGGATTCAAAAAGTGTTCTCCATTAAAAGGTGGAAAACTGCATTTTTTAAAAAATATATATTTTATCTTAAAATTTGAAATTTTCTTATATTATTTATTAGAAACAAAAAATATTAATGTTAAAATTATATAGGATATATAAAATTTTATATCTGGTTAATACTATTCATAGCCTCTTTTTTGAACGCTTATTTTGGTAAGTTATGTTGGGCGCGAACTCGATGTTGTGTGAAGCGCATGTTATTGAAATACATTGAAGAGATAACATACTTGGAAATCATGGAGTGATACGTTCTCTCCTCCTTCAAAAAATTATGTCCTCGAAATTTGAAATTGTTTTTTTAAAATAAAATGATAAAATAGATAAATACCGTTGCCGAAAACCCACATTAGAAAATGGGTTAATAAAATTTATTATTAATTAGAGGGAATTTAAAATGAAAAACTCACCACAAAATTATGATCTAGATTAAAATAACATTGATGGAAATTAGAGACAAATAATTGGAGGAAAACATAAATATTTATAGGTTGTTATTAAGGTAATCAATCACAAACAAGTGTAAAATTGAGGGCCTCAAAGCCCTGAATCTAAGATGATATAAACTATCATTGGTTCAGCAAAAAATATGGTATTAGGGTAACACATTTTTTGGTTTTATGATTTCTTCCCCAATGTTTAGGAATTAATTTATTCATATAATATGAAAATATATATATATATATATATATATACATGACAATTAGAGTTACACCCTTCAACTAATTCCTACCACAAACTAATCTTTCACTCCAAAAGATAATATTATTCAAAAATATTATATTAGTCCTAATCAAATAAGATTGTAACTATAATTAATTTATTACCCCTTTGTCATATTGTTTAAATAAAACTACATTATACAAACTAGGACCTCAGGAAATCCATTGGTAGGGGTTGCAACCTTGTCACCCTTTGGTTACGGGTTCAAGTCTCATGACCTTGCCAGATGTGATGGGTGGTCGCCCAACCTCTGAGTTGTCCTATTTATAACAATCCCTATATAATCATAAGAAATATTTTATCCATAACAATAGTATCCAATGACAAACATAATATATTCCACCATTTATACATACCCAAAATAATTCATTCTAATCTCACACTCCAAAATTGATATGGATAGAAAACACAATTAATTTCCATTTTTCCACGTAATAACATGTGAATACCTTCATCGTGTATTATTTTGAAACATGGTAACAATCAGAATTACCATAAACCCTTATCGATTACATTCATTCTCCCATATTCCTTATAAAATAGCAGATATTATCAGAACCATATTATTGTTTATCTTTATCTTAACAATATATTTTCCAAAAACATTAACACACTATTGAGTTACTTTTCATGGACCCACAAAATCTAAAGTCATTAATGAAATAGTACTGCATTAAAATCCTTATATAATATATAATTCTTATAACATATACATCATTAATACAATACTCAAATGACACGATACTGTAAAATTAACATATGAACTCAAATTGTTCCTATTCATCTTCTGTAGTATCATAACATGCTTATTATCCAATAACAACATATGGGGTATCTGCGGATGATTTTTAAATTTATTCTCATAGTGTCCCAACTCCTTGTAGAAGAAGAATTGTACATTTTAAACCCTTTTCTTACCCTTGAAATCAAAAACATGGTGTCCTTTTTTTCCACACTAATAACAAATTTCCATTCCATCATCCATTTTCCAAAGTGTTTCTTTATACAGTTATCACATATGGGAAAATCCTTCTTTCCCATCTTCTTATTATCCATATTTCTCACTTACATCCCTTCCATCTATTTATTCCCTTCAAATCCATAGGACTCATAAAATATTTTTCTTATCTTATTAACATGTTATATTATTTCTTCACATTATGAAAATACGTGGTATAATATTTCCCTTTTAAATATTGAATTTATACCATGAAATATATGATACTTATGAATCATTCAATCATTCTTATTTCTTGAATTATCATTCCTTCTACTAGCCACCATTTCTAAAAAATAAAATACACTAGGTTAGTTTATGAATCACAATGCATACTTCCAAAATTGTAAAATACTTATCATAAATTGAAAAGATTATGCATATAATCTATAATAATAATTTTTTTTCTTTGTGGATGTTTTTACACTTAAATCCATCAAATGGATTGTAATGAAAATGTGAATTATTCTATGAATATCCACCCGGAGTGTTGTAACCAATAGTACAACAAGGAATGTTGTCATATACCTGGATACCCTAGGTTATGCTTGAAACTCTATGTCATAATTTTCACTCCTAGGTACATCTGTTCCAGAGTCGTCTCTACCAGCTCCTATCCAGATAGAGATGTATTACATATGAAATACACAAAATATATACATTACCAAAATTTTAGGATGTTCTTCTATAATAATCCTCAATATATATCTTAGGGTAATGTTCTCTAATCTGGGTTTTTCTAAATCTATTATCCAAGGTTATTGTTAATCTTCCTCTGATACCAACTATAATTCCACGACCCTAGTTACCCATAGTCGGTAGTTTATTACATATCATTGGCATGATAAAATGAAATCATGTCATGAAATATCGATCATTTTCATAGTCTTGGAAATTGATTACGGACATCAACGTCACTGTATAATTTCAAAAATGAAATACAACACAAGTAGTTCTTTGAGAATTACATTATTACCTTTTAGCTTAACTCTTAATATCAATCATAATATACTTCTTGGAAATCATATGAATATAAATCATAAGAATGTGGTGAGCTCAGATGCTCAGTAAGGGTAAAAAATATAATGGAAGGTGACATAAACAATATCCATGGAGAATAATTGATCACATATGCCTTTAAAAATATTAAACATGAACACATTATGGAAGAAGTAAGATTTGAGTAAATAATTTCATAATAATAAATAGTCATGGTTATTCAACTTGTTGAATAAGAATATGAACCATCAATATTATTTTTATAATGAGGGAATGTATAATCATAGACATTCAAAAAAAACTTATCAAGGCCACGACCAAAATGTCATAAAATGATTAGGCCTTGGCCAAAACCATATTTCAATTTCAGAAAGGCCTCAGTCAATTCTATATATAATTTTCCCATGAGACCTACTAGTGCACCGAGGAGCTCTAGTGGGCTCTATCCATCACTTACTATGTCTAATACATTTTTCATATGAAAAAGGAGAAATATAACCCAAACATTTGTATTGAAACTAGCATACGAAATGTCAATTCATTATCAACAAACCATGAATGGTATAAAAATAACACATCCATAGTCAAACATATCACAAAACCTTCAATAAAATATGGAAAATTTGTATCATAAAAAATCAACATCAAACAATTTTGAAATCTATCAAATATGTTGACATCGATGAAAATGATTTGTAAAACTCTTTTAGAGAAATATACATTTTTCATGAAATTTTTTAAAATTCACTGAATTTAGTAAGGATTAAATTTAAAAAACATTTTTGAATCAAAGTTTCCCATAACTCTTTAAAACTTTTGAATGTAATTAATATTTTAAGAACATTCATGTCAATATAAATAAATCATTAAAAATCCATTTTGAAAACTTGGACATTAATGAAAATGATTTAGAAGTATAAATATTTAAAACATTTAAAATGATGTTTAAATATAAATTCCTTTTAAATTGAATCCCTTTGAAAACTCTGTTATGAAACATGGACATGGATAAAAAATATGTCCTAGTAAAAACATCCCCATAAACAATCTTGAATAATAATGAGATTGAGGAATTAACCCTTACCATGCACTTCCAATTGCCTGAGGGTATGATTAACCTCTTATATAATAACCATAGTATGTTATTAAATTATACCAGAACCATATTCATATTTATTATATCATACACGATTCATTTATGAATTTATACTACGCATTTATTAATGATTTCCATTTTAAATTAACATTTTGGGTAATGATCGCTTTCTTTATCGTATGTATTTTAACTTGTTATTAGTGAACGTATCATTTAGATAATGATTTAAATATATCAAGAATTAAAAAAATTATTTATATATAAATAATATTTATAATTTAAATATTTATAATATATATATATATAATGTTGAAGGCACCATTTATGGAGACAGTATGGCTTATGTTTGCTTAAATGATATTTCTGTTTTCATATCGTATCGAATGGTAGTAAGTGAATAAGATATATTTATGTACACAAATTTATATATATATATCTCCAATAGTGTTATTATGTCATATATTACAAAATTATTAATAATGTATATTTTTATAATCATCTTTCAATAGATAAAGTGGGAATGAATCTCATCGCGTCGTGGAGACTATAATCTGTACGTACGCACGTGTGACAATAACATTACATTTATTGTGATATCACATGTAATTGTATGGTATATCATATATACAGAATAATTAACATGTTATATTTATTATTTATATCATTTATGCTCAATATTTTTCAAATCTAAATAATGAAGTTTTTGAATAACAATCTACACCACGACATTGAGACTGTAGGCCGTTCATAAACACGTATGGTGACTTTTTCATTTATAAGATTGATAGAAAAATGAATATGGTTGAACCATATTTATAAAAACATCGCAGTATGAAGGAGTTATTGGAGTTATTATTTTGGTATGGAAACAACAAAGAAAGAGGAAGTGGAAGATAAAAAGAACATCGAAGAGGGTGGTGAAATTATTAACTCCTCTTCGGGTGTTTCCTTTTAAGTTGATCAAATGGGATACTTTGGATGGATTTATGATCAAATTAAGGACTCATGGTTTAGGGGAGGGATTTTGGGAGGATATTTGTTCAGGGTTTTTCTGATCCAAATGGCTTTGGAGGTTTGATTTTGAGAGAAGCGGATGTGCCCTTTTGTAAGAGGGGGGAGGGTCTGTAACATAAATGACTTACATTGAAGGTAAATTTGATTTATTTTTCCTTTAATTCTCTGTTTTGGATGGTTTCCAAATGTTTTATGGATAAATAGATGAGTTTTCATGAATTGGGCCAAACCATGAGCCCAATTCCAGATTTAAAAATAAATTTTGTTTCCTTTATAACATTTTAATTTCTTAATTTTTTCCCTCATTCCAATTCCTAAATGGTCTCCTCTGACCTATTAACAACAAAGTATAAATTTGGAGCCTTTATAAATCCATAATCATGGTGGATATGGGTTTTCATTTTAAGATATTGGGCCTGCTAGATGGCCCATTTCCTGATTTAAATTTTTTTTATGTTTTTTATATCTCCATAACGATTTGCGTTTTTTTGGTGATTCCACCTCCCCCTAGACCCTAAGAAACCCAGGCGCACTCCCATTGCCGTTCCCCCCTCCTTGGAGCTCTTTGAAATCTAGAATTAGGTCTAATCTTCATATGGTGTCTCAAATCAGACAGAATTGAAGAGGTAACTTCATCCATTCTTAACTCTCTCAATTATTACTCTTTTCCCTCCATTCCAGTTCCTAAATTACCTCCTATATCTTGTTCGAATAGCCCCTGAATTTTTGTTGTTTTCAATTTCAGAAACTATTGTTTTTGGAGTGATTAATTCATGATACTTCAAGTAAGTTAGTCTATTTCTATCATGTTTCAAATTTCTTAGGGTTTCTTCCCTAATTCATGAATTATTAAAATTACAGATGTTAGGGTTCATGCATAGGTTCTAAATTACTATATTTCGGGTGAAATATTGAGGTTTTGGGTTTCTTTTATCTTCCTTGAGGTGCGGCGGTCGTGCGGTTGATGTTTCGCCCCAATATTTGAGGGTTTCGACACATTCTGTAGGTGATTCTGTGGGTAACCATTTAATGATGAGTTAGTTTGCTTGATTAAATAATTTTACATGTTACTTCTGTGTTGTGCATTATGAGAAAACCATTTTTGGTAGCAATAGTAAAGCATTTGTTTTTAAAGTTACATTTTTTCTTGAAATGTGAATTTTTTAAATTTATTTCATGTGTTATATCTTGTGGTAGTTTTGTAAAATGTGGAAGTGATTTATTAGTTGTTGAAAGGGGCTACCAATTATGGTTGGGTAATGATATAGTTCCAAGTGGGCCTAAAAATGGGGTGTATTTGAATGGTTTTATTTGTATAACCTTGTTATAATCCTTAAAAGTGTTTTATGCATTTGTGTGTTCTCATGGGCATCTTTTGTGATATTATTCAACATGATTATATAACATTTGAAAGTGGATTGTTTCATGCTGATTGGGTTGCCAATTATGTTTTTGTAGGGTCTTGGTGTGCTTTTGGCTTAAAAAGAGATTTTTTAAATGGATTTTATGTGCAATGTTTGGGTATACTCTTTATAATCGTTTTATGAAAGTTTTGAATGCTTTATTGGGTTGTGTAATAGGTGAAACTATATCAGCAAACTGTTTTCGTAGGAGTATATTTTTAAAAGGTCCATTTCATTTGTGAAAAGGCTGTTATGTGATATGTATCATCTTGTAAATATTTTATTAAATTGTTTGAAGGAGATATTTTGGAGTGAAAGTGATGTGAAAGTGATGTGGAGTGTTTTGTGTGAGTGTGATGTGAAAAATTGAATTTTTGATTATGAAAGAAGTGTTATATTCCATGTGTGTGGGCAGTTATATAAGTTTAAATAACTTATAATTGTTTTATAAAATTTTTTAATGGGTTTTTGGAAGTGTTGATGAAATGTGAAATTTGTTGTGGGCTATTTTGGTGTGATTTGGATTTCAAAATCATTTTGAATGAAAAATAGATTTTTGTGTCTTGTGTGGTATACATATGGGATTTTTTGGTGAATTTGTGATGTGGAAATGAAATTTTCATGTTTAATGTATATTTCTTGACTTGTTGAACTAGTTTGAGCACAAGGGGAAAACCTGGGTATCTAGGTGGGTGGACATGTACTAGTATGCTAGTGAATCAGTGGGGTATGGCCTCAGTTTCACTTAGGAAGATTAACACTTACAAATCTAACAAAAATATAATGATGATGATTGGTGACCACTAGGTTATGGGTATGTTCTCTACTAGTGGCTCGTGCACGATAATAGATATTTGTGATGGTTACTCTCACCGAGATATGAGGTACCTGGGACCCACAGCTAGCTAGTGCCTAGGGGTTATTTCCAATTCCATGTGATCATTATTTACTTTGTACTTACCGTCGGCATATGGTATAGTTGGCTGGAAAATTCACTAGTGTTGACATTTTTTTTAAAAGTGTTTATTCTTAATGATAGCCCACTTGAAAATTGTTTTTATTTAAAGTTGTATCTTTTAGAAATTGTAACTAGATTTTCATGTATATTGCAAACATGCATGCTTTTCGTCTTTAAATGTTTATCACATGGAATCTATTAGTGGTGGTATCCTACTGGGCATTGGCTCATACCCTGCTTACACCCTTGGGTGTAAGTAGACTTGGTTATTTTTGTTGTCACTGGTTGGGTACATTTTTTTGTTCCAGTGGTTCGGGTTTCTAGCAGGTCCTTGGTGGTGAAGTCTTGTGGAGGTGGCTTGAGGGCGGTACCCCTAGCCATGAGGGTTCTTGGGATGTCCTTATTTTGTTTTGTACCTTTGGTATAGACCTTTTGAGTTGTTTAAAGCTATGTAATTCAGTTCTGAATTTTTGTAAAAGATTGTTTGGTTTGAAAAATCCAGATTTGTTTCATTGGATTCGTTTGTTGTTTTATGTTTATAAACTTGGGTAAATCGTTCCCAATTTTCATTTTATGATACCCGAGCACTTGTGCCAGCCCGTGGGGATTGGGAACGCCCTTTGGGTCTTGACATGGACCGGGTCGGGTGCCTATTTTGAAGGTGACCAGATTTGGTTCGTGACAAAATGGTATCAGAGGAGGTTCACTCCTTGGGTCATGTTATTTGGGGAAGAGTCAGGATAGTCTGGAGTTAGGATTTTTGGGACATGGAATTTAAGTTATGGGTAGTGTGCCTGATCTCCACACCTCATAATGGGATTCATGTTTCCAAGAGAAGTCAGGATTTATCTAAGTCCTTCGGGTTTCTTGGTTCGATGATGATTAAGGGAAATGAAAATAGGGTTGGGTTAATGGTCCTAGTGAGCTCGCAGGGCCTGTCAAGCCATGTGGAGCCAAGGATATTCCCTAGAACACTCTTTGTGATAGTGAAGTGATTTTAATATGGCCTCCAACCATATTTCAATTCACCCACTGAAACTAGTTTCCTCTCGCACTGTTTTGTGCATAGGTTTTGAAATCATGGAACTTTGGTTTTAAGAAGTGTATAGTTTTTTTGAAATGATTTTCAAATAATGAGGGAATGGTTTGTTTTATGAAATGGCAGAACTGAATTTTCAGAATTGTTTTTAAATGTAAAATGGTGCTCTTACACATCTTTGAAAGCAGAAACTATATTGAAGTTGGTTTTGAAAAGTGTTTCCAAAAGAGTTTTCTAAACAATCAGAGTGTGTTTTAATGGGATGAGGTGTTCTGAAATTGATGTGAATATCATGAAAGTGAGTTATTTTCAAAATGTTTGTGGCTTTCTGAAAATTTTTGTAAGATGTGATTTGGGATTTTGATCTCGTGGTTAGCGGTTATGAGAAAAAAGGATGTGTTGGTTGACCGTTTTGGTTTTGAAAAGTGGAAAGAAAATTTGTTTTAACAATTGGTATTTCCATTAGCGACCACATGAATGGGGTTATATGGGATGATGGATGGTTGATGGCACGACTGGATGAGTGCTGGGACAAATATGAGGTGGGTGTCTGGTGTGGCACAATAACCTGTATGTGTGAGGTGCATGGGGCACCATTGGTGGATATGCTTACTACTAAATCATTTGTTTTCAAAGAATTGGTTTTAAAGAAAAACATGATATCTTGATGAATATTTTGGTATGGTTTGTATTATGGGTTTTTGAAATTGTTGATGTTGTGGGATTTCTTGAGTTCAAGAACCCCTTATATTTGAACTGTGTTTTGGGTTTGTGTTTGGTCGGTAAGCTGTGTTGTAGGGACAGTTAGTGGTCTCTTTTGAAAAAAATTTGGGATGCCTTTATGGTGCTTCCCTTCATGTGTTTTGATCTGGTTTGTGGAATTTTTTGACCAATGTACCAGCTTGGTTGGGTCCTTGGGATCTCTCATTGGATATGGTATGCCCCCATTAAGGGTTAATACACAGCTGAAGTGAAACCCAAATTGTTTCTCCATTGGGAAATCCTCTAGTTGATCAATATAAGGAATCTATTTCTTGAGCTTTTTAGATTGAGTATACACCCTTTCCTTTATTGTTTTTGTGTATCCTCTTGTAGTGGGAGATTGATTATGGATGGTTGAAAGTGACCTTAGCCTCTTATGATTCCTAATTTTTAAAAGGTGGAAGTGTTCTGGGGTTGTTAGCATAGATGAGAATTTGGATAGTGTCTAAGAGGAACTCTCGGTCCTTCATAGTCTCTTCAAAGAAGGAGTTCATGTTAAACTACTAGTGTGGGAAATCTGGTCATGAGAGGATATTATGGCCACTTTCTAGAATTGTGTGTTGTTTGGGGATGTTTTACAAGTTCCCTCTCTATTCATTGTTTATATCAGTCGCAATGGTCATGTTCGGTGATTCCTTGTGATGTCATGTGCTCTATTGACTGTAAAGGTGAAAGTTGGACAATCATCTAAGAGTCTCTATTATGTTGGGAGAATGTCTCCCATGAAAAAAAAACATAAAAAAATATTGCATTTTAGAGGAAGGTGTGTATTAGTGTTCCTTACTTCTATTGCTTCTCACCCGAACAAACAAGGTGTGATGTGTGTACATCTTCTATTCCCTTGTTTCAATGAAATATTGAGTTAGGGTAAAGTGAGTTTGGAATGTGTTATGTTTTGGAAAAACATATCGGGGATTGCAGTGTAGTTTTTGTTTTCATCGAAAGAAGAATTCTCATTTAGGTGGTTTCCAAATCCTAACTGTGAGGCCGAAGATACTTCAATATTTTGAGCTCTAGCCATAGGTCCTGGAGAGAAGCTGGTGCGTAGTCAGGGGAAACCCTAGTGTCATTTAAACCCTTGTGCAAAGTTATCGTCAATATGAAAGACAAGAATATTTTAATTCTATGGTGTCATCATATTTATTCTACTGTTCATGTTCGGTGGAAATAGGTGGAGGGCCTTGTACTCATTTCATCGCCCAATGTTATTCCCTCCCCCTTTGGTTTCCATTGAGTCTTTAGAGAAAGGTATGAAGTTTAGCTAGACAGGTTGACCACACGGTTTGTACTTGGTTAGTAGTGACCATACCCCAAAAAAACTATGTAGATAGAAGAGTCTCCACTGTTGGTTCATGGTTTCCCAAACCGTGCAGACTCACCATGTGGTCGTCCCAACACATTATATTTTGGGGTCTTTCTGTACCGGCCCATGCTGGTCGATTAAGAATGTTGGTTCTTATGGTGGGGAGCCTATTTTTTTCCCCATACCAATAACTTAGTCTTATCAATGGTCAAGGATTGTTTCTATGTAGTCTCATTAGGATCTATCAAGCTACCTAAATCTTCTTTGGGTAACCATTGATATTGGAGATTTCCCAGTGGTTTAGTTATAGAAAGTTATGTGTAACCTTATTTGAAGTTGTTGTTTGTTTGAGTGAATTGCTTGAGTCTTGTTCGTATAGTGTTTGAGGTATTTTCCTTTGTGATAAAGCCTGAATGGGATTGATTGTTTCGGGAAAGTGGTGTATGATTTTTTTTGAAGTATTCCTTCCTTAATTGATCAATGGAGGTGTTTTGGCCTTTGGGGGCGAAACCTGGAAAGGGAGTACATCTTGGTTTATCAGTTGGGTTTGGCTTTCGTATCTGGTTTTTTTTGTAGCTTTCCAGGGACTGAAAGTTTTCATGGTGTGGAGAATTGTCACATAAATGACTTAATTTGAAGTTAAATTTGATTTATTTTTCCATTCATTCTTTGTTTTGGATCGTTTCCAAATGTTTTATGGAGAAATAGATGAGTTTTCATGAATTGGGCCAAACCGTGAGCCCAATTCCAGAGTTAAAAATAAATTTTGTTTCCTTTATAACATTTTCATTTATTAATATTTTTCCCTCATTCCAATTCCTAAATGGTCTCCTCTGACCTATTAACACCAAAATATAAATTTGTAGCCTTTATAAATCCATAATCATGGTGGATATGGGTTTTCATTTAAGATATTGGGCCTGCCCAAAGGCCCATTTCCTGCATTAAAAATAATATTTAATTTTTTATATCTCCTTCACTATTTGCGTGTTTTCAGTGATTCCACCTCCCCCTCGACCCTAAGAAACCCAGACGCGCTCCAATTGCCTTTCCCCCTTCCTTGGAGCTCTTTTAAATCCCGAATTAGGGTTGATCTTCATAGGGTGTCTCAAATCGGATAGAATTGAAGAGATAACTTCATCCATTCTTAACTCTCTCAATTCTTACTCTATTCCCTCCATTCCAGTTCCTAAATTACCTCCAATATCTTTTTCGGACAGCCCCTGAATTTGGTATGTTTTCAATTTCAGAAACTATTGTTTTTGAGTGATTAATTCAAGATACTTCAAGTAAGTGAGTCTATTTCTATCCTCTTTCAAATTGCTTAGGGTTTCTTCCCTAATTCTTGAATTATAAAAATTACAGAAGTTAGGGTTCATGCCTAGGTTCTAAATTAATGTATTGTGGGTGAAATATTGAGGTTTTAGGTTTCTTTTAACTTCCTTGGGATGCGGCGGTCGTGCGGTTGATGATTCGCCCCAATATTTGAGGGTTTCGACACATTTGGTAGGTAATTCCGTGGGTAACCATTTAATGATGAGTTAGTTTGCTTGATTAAATAATTTTACATGTTCCTTATGTGCTGTGCATTATGAGAAAACCATTTTTGGTAGCAATAGTAAAGCATTTGTTTTTAATGTTACATTTTTGCTTGAAGTGTGTATTTTTCAAATGTATTTCATGTGTTATATCTTGTGGTAGTTTTGTAAAATGTGGAAGTGATTTATTAGTTGTTGAAAGGGGCAGCCAATTATGGTTGGGTAATGATATAGTTCCATGTGGGCCTAAAAATGGGGTGTATTTGAATGGTTTTATTTGTATAACCTTGTTATACTCCTTGAAAGTGTTTTATGGATTTGTGTGTTCCCATGGGTATCTTTTGTGATATAATTCAACGTGATTATATAACATTTGAAATTGGATTATTTCATGTTGATTGTGCTGAAAATTATGTTTTGGTAGGGTCTTGGTGTGATTTTGGCTTAAAAAGAGATTTTTGAAATGGATTTTATGTGAAAAGTTTGGGTATACTCTTTATAATTGTTTTATGAAAGTTTTGAATGCTTTATTGGGTTGTGTAATAGGTGAAACTATATCAGAAAACTGTTTTAGTAGGAGTATATTTTTAAAAGGTCCATTTAATTTTTGAAAAGGTTGTTATGTGATATGTATCATCTTGGAAATATTTTATTATATTGTTTGAAGGAGATATTTTGGAGTGAAAGTGATGTGAAAGTGATGTGGTGTGTTTTGTGTGAGTGTGATGTGAAAAATTGAATTTTTGATTATGAAATAATTGTTATATTCTATGTGTGTGGGATGTTATATGAGTTTAAATATCTGATAATTGTTTTATAAAATTGTTTAATGGTTTTGTGGAAGTGTTGATGAAATGTGAAATTTGTTGTGGGCTATTTTGTTGTGATTCGGATTTCAAAATCATTTTGAATGAAAAATGGATTTTTCTGACTTGTGTGGTATGCATATGGGCTGTTTGGTGAATTTGTGATGTGGAAATGATATTTTCATGTTCAATGTATATTTCTTGACTTGTTGAACTTGTTTGAGCACAAGGGGAAAACCTGGGTATCTAGGTGGGTGGACGTGTACTAGTATGCTAGTAAATCCGTGGGGTTTGGCCCCTGTTTCACTTAGCAAGATTAATGCTTACAACTCTAACTAAACTATGATGATGATGATTGGGGACCACTAGTTCATGGGTATGTTCCCTACTAGTGGGTCGTGTACGAGAATGGATATTTGTGATGGTTACTCTCACCGAGATACGAGGTACCTGGGACCCACAGCTAGCTAGTGCCTATGGGTTATTTCATATTTCTTGTGCTCATTATTTACTTTGTACTTACCGTCGGCATACGGTATAGTTGGCTGGAAAATTCACTAGTGTTGACATTATTTTTAAAAGTGTTTATACTTAATGATAGCCCACTTGAAAACTGTTTTTATTTAAAGATGAATCTTTTAGAAATTGTAACTATCTTTTCATGTTTTTCAAAACATGCATGATTTTCGTCTTTAAATGTTTATCACATGGAATATATTAGTGGTGGTATCCTACTGGGCATTGGCTCACACCCTACTTACACCCTTGGGTGTAAGTAGACTTGGTTATTTTTTTTTGTCACAGGTTGGGTATAGTATTTTTGTTCCAGTGGTTTGGGTTTCTAGCAGGTCCATGGTGGTGAAGTCTTGTGGAGGTGGCTTGAGGGCGGCGCCCCTTGCCATCAGGGTTCTTGGTCTGTCTTTATTTGGCTTTTTACCTTTGGTATAGACCTTTTGAGTTGTTTAAATCTATGTAATTCAGCTCTGAATTTTTGTAAAAGATTGTTTGGTTTGAAAAATCCAGATTTGTTTCATTGGATTCTTTTGTTGTTTTATGTTTATAAACTCAGGTAAATCGTTCCCAATTATCATTTTATGATACTCGGGCACTTGTGCCAGCCCATGGGGATCGGGAATGCCCTTTGGGTCTCGCCATGGACTGGGTTGTGTGCCTATATTGAAGGTGACCAGATTCGGTTCGTGACATGGTCACTTTAGGAAAAGATTAAAATATTAATTTATTATACAATCATATTTGGTCTATAATGGCTCCAAATGAATTAAAACTGAGCCATTGGTGGTTATCGGTAGAAATAATCTCAACAAACTAGTTTTAGATAACATTAGGAAACCATTTTAACATTATCATTTAGATTTAACTATTAGTTAAATTGTTTATCTTTTACTCTGTCTTCTGGTATTCATACAATATATGGTAAATCAAAATACTCTAAACATACAAGATAACCGCAAGTGGTTAATTAATGACATATATGATTTTATTTAAGCCCTTCTCCAAACCAATTATTTTTAGGAAAGTTATATCACCAAATAGTATAGTACTTGTTATAAAAACTAATTTATGACATTTTTGACACAATTTGGTATTTTGTTTTTTGTGAAAGTCATAAGAAACATATCACTTCAAAAAACATTAAATAATCAACCCTTAAATTTCATATTAATGAAGAAAATTATTTTCATTCATTAGAGGTCTCTATTTACTTTTATTTTTATATTTATAATATCAATAATTTTAATATTTAATTAAAATTGTTAATACTACATCATCATTTTGTCTTAATGATATTAAATTATTTAATAAATAAAAATTATAAATAATATACCATTATATAGAAAATATTTTTAGCTTTCTAATGAATCTTTATAGTCGAATTTATATTTTGTGTAACCTTATATATAAAATGGTTTAATTATTAAACATTGAATTTAACACTTTTAAATCTTCATAAAATAAAATAATAATAAATGTCCTAATCTAATCCATGTGGACCAAAGAGGATAATATTTTATTCCTATGGTTTTTTTAGTCAAATTAATCCTATCCAATAGAAATAGGACATGTTTTAGTGTAATTATAATATCATTTTTACCTTTACTTACCCTATTATCTTTTAGCCGTGGTAGAAAAACTCAAAAGTTTCTATTCACAAAAAATTATTTTCATCTTATTGAACACCATTTTACATACTGATGTTAACTGTGTCACTTGTATTTTTTAAATTCAACTCATAGAAGCGGTAAAATTATGTTTTCTGCAAATATTCAAATGCTCCTAGACGGTGGGAAAAATTTGGTAAAAGGTTTAATAAACATTTATATATAAAACATATTATAAAATGACACCAATGAATTAAATTGAACTTATATAGTTATTATATGTATATTTTTACATAATATAAATTTAAATAATATAACAAATTATTTAAACAAAAATCTGTTCTAAATAATAACACAGAGTTTTTCAATATTCATCAAAAATTGAATGTTTTCAGAAAAAAATACCAAAAATTTTACTTTTTAATAATTTGGAAATTATAATTATTAAAATGATGTCCAATTTACCAAATTAATAACCGAGAAGTTGAATTTATTAATTTAATATTAATTTCCATTGTCGAAACAAAAAAGTGGGTTTTTAAATAAAAACAATCAAAATGTTGACATGTATTTATTTCAAATTTAAATGTGAAATTACTTATAATTACCTAAATTTTATAAAATGATAGAAATATAATATAATTATACTTTAAAACCATTCAAATTCATAATTTAACACTATAAATATTTTTTTCTAAAAAAGATGTTTTCAATTAAATTTTTTTCACTATTCATCAAAATAAGAATGTTATCATAAATGTACCAAAAATTTATCCAAACTAAATTTTTTTGTCCCTCTTCTATAGAAGAATTTAATTTCACAAACATTAATATATAAAAGTATCAAATATTGGATTTAAAAAGTGTTCGATGTTAAAAGACGTAAAAACTGCATTTTTTGAAAAATACAACTTTTATCTTAAAATTTGAATTTTTCTTATATTATGTCTATGAAACCCAAATTATGAATGTCAAAATTATATAGGATATATAAAACATTAAATGTGGATAATAAAATTCATAAAATCTTTTTTTAACGGCTAGTTTGGTGAGTTGTGGTGCGCTCGAACTCGGTGTTGCGTGTAGCACAAGTTATTGAAATAAATTGAAGAGATAACATACTATAAATCTTCGGGAGTCACATTCTCTCTTCCTTCAATAAATTGCATCCTCACAATTTGAAGCTGTATTTTGAAAATAAAATGATAAAATAAAAAAATATCCTTTTGGAAAAACCACATTAGGAATTTGGTTAATAAAATTTAGTCTTAATAAGAGGGAAAGTGATATGAAAAATTCACCAACAAATTATGATATCAATTTGGAGAACATTTGTGGAAATTAGAGACACAAAATTGGAAAAAAAAATTTAAATATTTAAAGGGAGTGATTGAGGTCAGCAATCACATACAATTGTAAAATTTAGGGCCTCAAAGCCATCAATCTAAGTTGATGTAAAATATCACCGGTTCGGAAAAACATATGATAATAGGGTAACGTATTTTTGGTTTTAATATCCCTTTCCTAAATATTAGAAACTAATTTAATCATAGAATATGAAGAATATATATATATATATATATACTTGAGAAGAAGAGTTTCATCCTTCAACTAATTCCAACCACAAAATCATCTTTCACCCCGAAAGATAAAATAATTCAAATATATTTTATTTGTCCAAATTGCATAGTGTTAGAAAAATAATTAATATATAATTACACTGTAAGAATATTATATAAAACTAAATTATACAAACTAGGACATAATGTTGGCTTGTGGTGGGTGATGCACCATTGTCGCCCATCAGTTACTGGTTCAAGTGTTGCGGCCTTTCCGGACGTGATGGGTTGCCGCCCGACCTCCGTGATGTCCTATTTTTAAAAATCCAAAAATAATCATAAGAAATTATTTAACCTTAACAATGTTATCCAATGTCAATCATAATTTATTCCACCATTTAGTCGTACTCAAAATACTTCTGTCCAAACTCACAATAAAATATTTATAATGAATGTAAACACAATGAATATCCATTTTTCCATGTAATAACATGTGAATACCTTCATCATGAATTATTTTAAAACATGGTAACACACTGAATTACCATAAAAACATATTGATTACATTCATGCTCCCATATTCAATATATAATATTTCATATACTCAGAATCATATTATTGTTAATCTTTCTCTCAACCATATATTTTATAAAACATTTAACCTCTATTAAGTCACTTTTCTTGGATCCACAAAATCTCATGTCCTTAATGAAATAGTACTGCAATACAATTATTATATACTATATAATTATTATAACATGTACATCATTAATACAATAATAAAATGACACAATACTTTAATAACAACATAAAAACTCTAATCGTTCCAATTCCTCTTCTGTGGTATCATAACATGATTATTATTCAATAGAAGCATTTGGGGTATCCTTGGATGATTAAGAAATTGATTCATGAAGTGTCACATCTCCTTGGAGATGAGGCATTGTACATTTGTAATATTTCTATTACTCGTTTTATCACTTACTTGGTTTCCTTCTTGTCCACACTTATAACAAATTCCCATTCCTTTAAGAATTTACGAAATGGATTCGTTCCCCTGTTATCACATATGGGAAAATCGTTCATTCCCCTATTCCTTTTACCCATATTTCATTCTTCCATCTATTTCTTCCGTTGCATTCCTTCAAATCCATAGGACTGAGAAAATTCTTTACTTATATTACTAACAAGTTATAAAATTTCTTCATATGATGAGAATATGTGGGAGACTATTTCTCTTTTATATGTTGGCTTAATACCATGAACTATACAATCGTTCTTAGTCATTCGATCATGCGTATTCCTGGAATCCTCATTCCTCCTACTAGGAGCCATTTATAAACAATTCCATACACTAGGTTAGATTATGAATCACAATGAATAGTTACAAACATGTAAAATACCTAACATAAATTTAAATGATTATGTATATAATCAATAGTCTTAAAAAATTTTCTATGTGGAATTATTTACAATTAAATCCTTCATAATGCCATGTAATGAAAATGTAAATTATTCTAAGAATATCCTGTTGGAATGTCATAACCAAGAGTGTAACATCCCAGGTAAATAAAGAATAAAACATTTTCATATTTTTTAATATTTACGAATTAAATATTAATTTTACTTTACAGGGGTTTCTATGTGCGATAGCATACCTGATACGCAATAAAGAGTTTCTCTGTAATCTTACGCTGCATACTAGTAATAAAATAATATCATTTTAAATACTTGTTAAAACGTAGCCATTTTATTGGAGGGAATGAATAGAAATAACTAATTTATGATTATATATGTTTGTTAAATGTTTTTACATTTATCCAATAAAGGATAATGGCTTAAAATACGAAAAGAATTCAATTTTAGGCATAGATACACTAATATTCACTAAAAGGTCGAACTATCGCCTTTTGATGGCGAACCCTCTTTACATATAGTTTTGGTCACTCTTATACATTCTATTGGACCAAATAAAACTCTTCTTTAGAATTGAGACATCAAAATTTACTTTGTGTAAATTTTTTGTATTTTTCTGATAATGTTCATTTTTAATGAATAGTGAAAAATGTTGTATTTTAATTCAAAACCTCTTTATAATATAATTTACTTATATGATTAGATTATATTTTTAATTGGTTTTAAAGTTAAATTAGAATATATTTTAACCATTTAATCCATCATTGGTCGTTGGAATTAATTTCACTTCGAAATTGGACTTAAACTAGTTTCAATCTTTTGATACATATTGTTTCATAAAAATGCGCTTTTTGTTTTGGCAGTGGTAATTAATTATTAAATTAATTAATGCAACTTATAAGTTTTGATTTTTTTAAAATAGACAACATTTTTGAATTCGGAATATCAAATATATCTTAGGGTGAATTTTTGGTATTTTTCTGAAAAAAGCTTAATTTTTTATGAATAGTGAAACCACAAAGTGGAAGTTACAAAAACTGAATTTTTGATTAAATGGAACCTTACCACTTCTTTGATTTGAATTTAAAAAATCTAATATAAATTATTTTCATTTTTAAGTAAAATGTGTTTCAATGGGATGAAAATAATTTTTGATGAAAAGTAACTTTTATGTTTTATTAATCGCGATTAAAGGTATTATTGTGATTTAAGTTAAATATGATATTATAATAAAATGAAAATAACTTGACACTTTTCCTAACCCTATTGGATGAGTCAAGGCCGACCCAGACAACCCATGGGTCGATTTTGGGGACCCCATGGAGCCACTTGAGTAAGATAATGACATTAATGCCTTTTATTTAAAGTAAAGGTAAAAATGGCACAAACTTGTATTGTTTTACTAAAAAAATTACATGGGGTTATACAAGTCATATTTTTGACTATAAATATTCATTATAAATATAAAAATATTTCATACATCATGATTTTTTTTTATTTTTTTAGACTTTAAATAAATTAAATTATTTATGACACCATGATGATGCAGCGATTACCTCATTATTTAACGATTTAAATAAAATGGAAACATAATGTAAAATATAAGACCTAAAAATGTCCAAAACCTTTTGTATGGGTGTATTTAAAACCCTTATCACCTTATCTTCAAAACAAATCAATGTGGGACCATTAAAATCTGAAACTCATTTGAAAATAAAGTAACATTTTATAGCTTTCCAAGAGTGCCCCTCCTCTCCTCTTACAAAAGGCCCCCACCTCTACCTCCTTACCCAAACTTCTCAAGCCATTGGATCAGCCAATATCTGATAATTTTGTCTCTACACATCCCTCCCCTCATCTTAGAATCCTTACCTTAGGCAGGAAGCCTTTCAAGAAAACCTTTTGGTTCAAACCAAAGGGAGTTACCCGATTTTATGGTAATGTCTTCACTTGTGTTCTTTTGTTTTATTTTTCTTCTCCAGCCCACTAAACTATTTTTATTACATTATTTTGTAACAAAACCAGTATCTTATATATAATAGGATGTTTTTATGAGAGGTATTCGAGCTACACTTACACACACCTACATCTAATGGTTAAAAAACATACAGTTTCTCTGGATGGTGAATTTCTGCCACACGAAACGATGATTGTTCAATATTCTTTTAACAACATCAAAGGTGGGAATTAAGATTTACATATATTTATATATGATATATGATATGTTTATTTTTTCCTTAAGCTTCTTTATTTTTCATTTATGGCATACCTTTATGGTTTCCATTTTGGGTAAACATGATATCTTCATTTTAGGATGTTCGGACTACGGCCCTCTCAAAGTGATTTGATTCATTAATACCATATGAGGTACATATAAAGGATAGTTTTAATGATATTATATATGATACGATACTGTAATTATAAAAATATTATGTATGATTATGTTTTAATTCCATTAAATATGAAATAGAAATGGAAGTAGCGTTCATGCGTACGTACGACTTACCCTCTCCATGAACGGTGCATTTTATTTCTTACCTCTAAATGTTTTTTACTATTATAAATTCATGTATATGATGGATATATATGATATATATGATATCCAAATTATGAATATCATTTTGGATATAATGAACCTTTGACCACACAAACAGCATGTAATTGTAAGAAGTCCACTTTCGACTTAAAAACCAAATATCGACAAAACTAACATTATTAACATAAATGATTTAATAATGTTTATAACATGGAAATAAGTGATATAGAAGGACTATTAAGTTTCAAAATGTATCTTAGGAAAGTAGAAATTAACTTCAGTTTATTATTCAAGAGATTAAAAAGCAATCGAGTAACGTTGGACACGAGGTAAGGAACTTCTTCTCAATCTCCTTTCATTGAGGCATATTTCGTTTTATACACAACCTTCATTTATATGGTGTATAAATCCCATTGAAAATTACTTTTATACAAAAGGAATATTTTTCTATGAAGCGTTTTACTAATCGAAAAAAGGAAGGTTTCTTTTGACGTACGCGGTGACAACGACCTTTTCCGCCGCCGTGAGTATTATATTTTCTTTGGCTTCCTCAACAAGCCGTAATGTTTTTAAATTGAAATAAATACCTTATAGTATTTTATGTATTTTGGTATTGAAAATGGTTTGTATAATGGATTTGTTATTTCAATATATTTAAGTGATATATTGTGATCAAAGTGTTGAAATTTAATCTTTCAATTATATTTGTTTTATGTCTTATTATTTTATAATGGTACATGGACATTTGAGGGGTGGTTACATGATAAACCATATGACAGGTGGTGCCATGAATACCAGGATGGGTGGTTACGTTATAACCTCCAATGCATTGGGTATGGAATTCGGCCGTATGGCTATTCAATTAAGTATGTGTGGATGTCGACCGTATGATTATTCCATTTAAGTATGTTTATGTCCCAAGTTACCTTTATATGATATGTGTTCTTTATATGGGTTTTATGGTAATATTTGGGTTACAAAAGTGTATGTAATGATATTTTATTCAGTGAAGAGTTTTTACTACTTCATAATGGTGAAAAGTATTACTTTGATAAAGTATACATTGTTACTTGTGGTTTTGAAAAAACTAATAGCTTTCATTCCTTGTGTATCCCTTACTAATCTTTTTACGCTCACCCTATGTTTTTTAAAGGTTTTTCACAGGACTTAATGTGGAATAAGGGCAAGGATGGGAACAAGAAAAAGTCATGCTATCTAAAACATGGAAATAGATATGTTTCTTTTTAAGTGTTTTTATTTTATGGAAACTTAGTAGAAGTGTCTACTTTGTAATATTTTGAGATGTAATAGCTATGTACTAATTCTCTAAAACTCTAAACATGAAAAGATCCTCAATGTGAATTATTCATTTCATTCAAAATTAAATAAGGTTTAAGGTTTGGACCTTATAGTTGGTATCAAAGGTCGGTTTAGAAAACTTTAGGAGTTAGAAATTTGTTAAATTATAAATTAATTTATGGCAGGAAAGAAATGATATAGCATTTAAATATTACCATGTTGCTTCACCTAAGATATTTCTATGTTCAGAATGGTTTTCCACAGAGGAAACACGGAAGCTATGTTGGGATGACATCAGGAGGAAGACAACCTTTCAAATCAGCAACCTGAGATTGTCGGAATTGGAACTGAATAGTTTATTGCAGTGATGGCTCAGTTGACTCAGGTGAAAAATGTTGGTTGTTTTTATTGATGATATTTTTGTGTTATATAAAAGTAAAGAGGAACATGAAAGTCATTTAAGGGTTATTGTGCAATCCTTAAACGAAACGAAACTGTATGGAAAATTCAACATGTGTGAGTTTTGGTTGTAAAAAATTTCTTTCCTTGGTCACATTGTTTCAAAAAAATGGCATAACTATTGATCCTGCTAAAACAAAAGTTGTTGAAGAATGTCCAAGTCCCAAAAATGTTACTGAGATCTGTAGTTTTCATGGTTTGGTAGGTTACTACTGATGGATTGTTTAAAATTTTTCATAGTTATCTAGTCCAATGACTAAGCTAACACGGAACGGTGTTAAGTTTATCTGGAAAAAAGAATGTGATGATTTTTTTTAGGAGTTGAAAAGAATATTGATGAATGCTCTAGTTTTGGAACTTCCTTCCAGGAATGGTGAGTTTGTTATCTACTTTAATTCTTCATTGAAAGGACTTGGTTTCATCATAATGATGAATGATCAGGTAATTTCTTATGCTTCACGTCAGTTGAAAATTCATTAGGTAAACTTCCCTACACATGATTTGGAATTAGCTACTGTTGTTTTCACTTTAAAAATATGGAGGCATCATTTGTATGGTGTAAATTGTGAAATATATACTGATCACACAAGTTTAATGTATATATTCACTCAGAAATAATTGAACATGAGACAGAGGAGATGGCTAGAATTAATCAGGGAATATGATTGTACAATTCATTACCATCCGGGAAAAGCAAATAAAGTGGCTGATGATTTCAGTAGAAAAAGTAATGCTTCATTAACAATGATATGTTTGGAACGAGATCCTTTGGTTTTTGATTTGATGAAATTTGGAATATATTTTTTTGGTGAAGGAAGTTATTCTGTTTTGTTTCAGGTATCAGTGAGATCATCTCTATCAGACAGAATTAAGAAAGCGCAGAAGAAAGACAGTGGGTTGCAGAAAAAGGTAGAGCTGGTTCAAAAGGGTAAGTGTCCTGAATTTAATATTGATAATGATTGTGTTCTGAGGTTTAGGAATAGATTATGTGTGCCTGGTGATAGAAAGATGAAGGGAGAGTTGTTATGTGAAGCTCATAGTTCTCCGTTTTCAGTTCATCTTGGCAGTATTAAGATGTATACAGACCTTCAGGATTATTACTAGTGGGACCGAATGAAAAGGGATATTGCTGATTTTACTGTGAAGTGGTTGACTTGTCAACAGGTAAAAGAAGAGTGGCCATCAGCGAAAGGTATACTGCAGCTTTTACCAGTACCAGAGTGGAAATGGTGGAATATATCCATGGACTTCGTTGTGGGATTTCCAAAGACACCTCGAGGTAATAATGCAATCTGGGTTATTATTGATCACTTGACTAAATCTGCTCATTTCCTTACTATTCCAGATACTTTTTCTCTAGATCTAATTTCTCGGTTGTATCTTAATGATATAGTCAGGTTGCATGGAGTTCCACTCTCCATTGTATCTGATCGTGATCCCACGTTTACTTCTAAATTTTGGAAAAGCCTTCAGAAGACGTTGGGTACTGAATTCAATTTTAGTACAGCTTTTCATCTGCAATCAGATGGGTAGTTAGAACAAATAATTAAGACATTGGAGGATATGCTACGTGCTTGTTAAATGGATTATAAGGGAATTTGGGAGAAACGTCATTCTTTGGTTGACTTTTCTTATAATAACTGTTTTCATTCCAGTAGACAGATGGCACCATTTGAGGCATTATATGGGAAGAGGTGTCGAACTCTAGCTTTTTGGGATGAAGTGGGGGAGAGGAAGCTGATGGGACCAGAATTGGTAGAAAATATGGCAGAAAAAATTCAGTTGAATCAGAAACACATGAGAACAGCTCAGAGTAGGTAGAAGAGTTATGCGGATAATCGGAGGAAGGATCTATCTTTCGAGGTAGGTGATCATGTTTTTCGCACTGTTTCACCATGGAAAAGTGTGATGCGATTTGGTAAGAAAGGAAAGATGAGTCTAAGGTTCATTGGAACATGTGAAATTAGGGAGAGAGTTGGATCAGTTTCTTACCGAGTGGCTTTACCTCTGAGTTTATCTCAGGTACACAATGTTTTTCATGTTTCGATGTTGAGGAAGTATATGTCAGATCCATCTCATGTTTTGAGCCCAGAGCTAGTTCAGTTGGAGGAGAATCTCTCTTATGAAGAACAACCAGTCCAGATTTCTGACCAAAGAGATCAAGTGTTGTGAAATAAGGTAATTCACCAGGTAAAGGTTTTGTGGAAAAACAATATGGTTGAATAGGAAACATGGGCATCTGAAAATGCTATGAGGGATAAATACCCCCACTTATTTTGACAAGTGAATAAAATTGCGAGGACGCAATTCCCAAAAGGGGGGAAGGATGTAACATCCCAGGTAAATAAAGAATAAAACATTTCATATTAATTAATATTTACGAATTAAATATTAATTTTACATTAAAGGGTTTTCTATGTTCGATAGCATAACCGATACGCAACAAAGAGTTTCTTTGAAATCTTACGTTGCACACTAGTAATAAAATAATATCCTTCTAAATTGTAGTTAACACGTTGTCGTTGTATTGGCAGTAATGAATAGAAATAACTAAAATATGATTATTTATGTTTGTTAAATGTTTTTACATTTATCCAATAAATTATGAAGGCTTAAAATATGAAAAGAATTCAATTTTAGGCATAGATACTCTAATATTCACTAAAACATAGAACTATCCACTTTTGATGGAGAAACCACGTTAAATATAGTTTTGGTCACTCTTATACATTCTATTTGACCAAATAAAACTCTACTTTAGAATTGGGACATCAAAATTTACTTTGTGTAAATTTTTGGTATTTTTCTGATAAAGTTCATTTTTTAATGAATAATGAAAAATGTTGTATTTTAATTCAAAACATCTTTATAATATAATTTACTTATATGATTTGATTATATTTTTAATTGGTTTTAAAGTTCAATTAGAATATATTTTTACCATTTAATCCAATAGTGGACGTTGGAATTAATTTCACTTTGAAATTGGACTTAAACCAGGGTTAATCTTTTGATACATATTGTTTCATAAAAACACGCTTTTTGTTTTGGCTGTGGGAATTAATTATTAAATTAATTAATGCAACTTATATGTTTTTAATCTTGTAAAATAGAAATCATTTTTGAATTCGGAATATCAAATATATCTTAGGGTAAATTTTTGGTATTTTTCTGAAAAACGTTAATTTTTGATGAATAGTGAAACCACAAAGTGGTAGTTACAAAAACCGATTTTTCGTTTAAATGGAACTTTACCACTTCTGTGAATTTAATTTAAAAAATCCATTAAAAATGATTTTCATTATTATGTAAAATGTGGTTTAATGTGATGAAAATTAATTTTTAAGTTTTATTAATCGCGATTAGAGGTAATTAGTGTGATATAAGGTAAAAATGATATTATAATAAAATTAAAATATCTTGAAACTTGTCCAAACCCTATTGGATGAGTCATGGCCGAAAAAGACAAACCATGGGTCTATTTTTGGGACCCCATGGATCCACTTGGATAAGATAATGACATTAATGCCTTTTATTTAAAGTAAAAGTAAAAATGGCCCAAACATGTATTGTTTTACTAAAACAATTTTTACATGGGGTTATACAAGTCATATTTTTGACTATAAATATTCATTATAAATATAAAAAGATTTCCTACATCATGATATTTTTTTTATAATTTTTAGACATTATATAAAATAAATTATTTATGACACCCTGATGATGCAGCGATTACCTCATTATTTAACGATTTAAAAAAATTGGAAAGATAATGTAAAATATAAGACCAACACATGTCAAAAACCTTTGGGATGGGTGGATTTAGAAACCTTATATCCTTATCCTCTTAAAAAATCAATTTGGGACCATTAAAATCAGAAACTCATTTGAAAATAAAGTAACATTTCATACCATTCCAAGGGTGCACCTCCTCTCCTCTTATAAAAGGCCCCCACCTATACCTCCTTACCCACACTTATCAAGCCTGTGGCTCGGCCAAGCTCTGATCATTTTGTCTCTCCACATCCCTACCCTCATCCTAGAAGCCTTACCATAGGATGTAAGCTCTTCAAAAAACCCTTTTGGTTCAAACCAAAGGGAGTTACCCAATTTTAAGGTAATGTCTTCACTTGTGTTCTTTTGTTTTATTTTTCTTCTCCACCCCCTAAACTCTTTTTATTACATTGTATTGTAACAACACCAGTATCTTAAATATACTAGAATGTTTTTATGATAAGTATTCGTGCTTCACTTACACACACATACATCTAATGGTTAAATAACATACTGTTTCCGTGGATGGTGAATTTATTCCTCACGAAACGATGATTGTTCAATTTTCTTTTAACACCATCAAAGCTGGCCATTAAGATGTCACTATATTTAAATATGATATATAATATGTTTATTTTTTTACTTAAGCTTCTGTATTTTTCATTTATGGCATACCTTTATGGTTTCCATAATGGGTAAAAGCGATATCTTCATTTTAGGAAGTGCAGACTACCCCCCATCAAAGTGATTTGATTCGTTAGTACCATACACTACTGGAAAATAGGTCTATACCCACGATTTTGCAAAAAACCCGTGGGTATAGAGTACCCCTATGCCCACGGTTTTCTAAACCGTGTGTATAATGATAATATGTGAACCTATACCTACGGTTGTGCCAAAAATCGTGGGTATTGTTTTCTTTTAAGACATATACCCACGATTTTGGAGAAAACAGTGGTTATAGGGTATTTTCTGAAGACTTATACCGACAGTTCTTAAAATCCATAGGTATTGCAGTTTTTTTGAAGACCTATACCCACAGTTCTCTAGAACCATGGGTATAGATTTCCCACTTTATGGCGGGGAAAAAAAATTAGGCGGGACACAAAAACAATTTGGCAGGGAGAAATTTTTTCATGGATCATATTAATATATATAAGCAGATGAATTTGTATATAACAAGTAACAATGTCAGCTCGGTTGGTGCTTTACTGAAATGCGGTGTTGAGTCCCATTGTGAGACGTTAGTTCGAGTCTCCATACCTGCATTTTTTGAATTTAATTAATTTTTATATTAATATATATTCACCGATATATGAATAAATAAATGATTAAATTAACAGCTTGTTTGGTCCGACGTGGGGAGTTGGCGGGACAGTTTCCTGGAGGCGCGGGTTCGAATTCCCGAGGCCGCATTTTTTGAATATGCAATGTGGAGCGAATTAAAATATATTAGCTTATATATGTATATGTAACATATAAAATTCCTAGCTCAGTTGGTTCAGGGTCTCTCTCTCAGGTATTCGGTGCAGCGTTCAAACCTTGCTGGATGCATTTTTTTAAAATGAATATATTCCCCACGATTTGAAAACCATGGGGAAAGTGCCTGCCACACTGTACATCGTGGTTTTACTATGTGACAAACCTATAACCACAGTTCTACCAAACCGTGGGTATAGGTCAAGACCTGTATACCGATGTCGTTCCAGCCCACGGTTCTCAAAACCGTGGGTATAGCCTATACCCACGGTTTTGGGGGCTATACCCACGGGTTTGAACCCTGGGTATATGCCCTTTTTCCAGTACTGATATGTGGTACATATAAAGGATAGAATTAATGATATTATATATGATACAATACTGGAATTATAATACTGTTATGTATCATTATGTTTAAATTTAATTAAATATGAAATAGAAATGGATGTAGAGTTCATGCGTACGTACTGCTTACCGTCTCCATGAACGGTGCATTTTATTTCTTAACTCTAAATGTTATGTACTATTATAAATACATGTATATTCTGGATATATATGATATATATGATATCCAAATCATGAATATCATTTTGGATATAATGAACCTTTGACCACATAAACATCATCTAATTGTCAGAAGTCCACTTTCGACTTAAAAACCAAATATCGACAAAACAAACATTATTAAATTAAATTATTACATAATGATTATAACATGGAAATAAGTGATATAAAAGGACTATTAAGATTGAAAAAGGTTCTTAAGCATGTGTAAATTAACTTTAGTTTATTATTTAGGAGATTAAAGAGCAATCGAGTCACGTTACACACGAGGTAAGGGAATTCGTCTCAATCTCCATTCATTGAGGCATATTTCGTTTTATACACAACATTCCTTTATCCGGTGTATAAACCCATTTGAATTTTACTTTTATACAAAATGAATCTTTTCTACGAAGTTTTTTACTAAACAAGAAAATGGAATGTTTCTTTTAACGTACGCGGTGACTACGAACTTTTCCACCGACGCGAGTATTATTTTGTCTTTGTCTTCCTCAACAAGCCGTAATGGTTTTAAATTTAAATAAATACCATATACTCATTTATGTATTTTGGTATTGAAAATGGTTTTTATAATTGATTTGTTATGTCAATATATATAAGTGATATATTGTGATCAAAGTGTAGAAATGTTTTATTTCTTTCCATTATATTTGTTTTATTTCTTATGATTTTATAATGGTACATTGACATTTGATGGGTGGTTACGTGATAAACCATATGACGGGTGGTACCGTGAATACCAGGATGGGAGGTTACGTTATAACCTCCAATGCATTGGGTATGGAAGTCGGCCGTATGGCTATTCCATTAAGTATGTGTGGAAGTCGACCGTATGGTTATTCCATTTCAGTATGTTTATGTCCCATATTACCTTTATATGTTATGTGTTCTTAATATGGGTTTTATAGTAATATTTTGGTTAAAAAAGGTTATGTAATGATCTTTTATTCAGTGAAGAGTTTTTACTACTTCGTAAAGGTAAAAAGTATTACTTTGATAAAGTAAACATGGTTTACTTGTGGTTTTGAAAAAACTAACAGTTTTCATTCCTTGTGTATCCTTTTCTGTGCTTTTTATGCCCACCGCATGTTTTTGAAATGTTTTTCTCAGGACTTAATGTGGAATAGGGTCAAGGATGGGATCAAGGAATAGTCATTCTATCTAAAACATGGAAATAGTCATGTTTCTTTATAAGAATTTTTATTTTATGGAAATTTAGTAGAAGTGTCTACTTTGTAATCTTATAAGATGTAATAGTTATGTCCTAATTCTATAAAACTGTAAAACTGAAAATATCCTCAATGTGAATTATTCATTTAATTCAATATTAAGTAAGGTTTAAGGTCGAGGCCTTATAGTTGGTATCAAAGGTCGGTTAGACAACTTTAGAAGATACAAAATTGTTAAGTATAATATAATCTAATTTATGGTATGACTGAAATGATATAGCATTTAAAGATTACCATGATGCTTCGCCTAAGATATTTCTGTGTTCAGAATGGTTTTCCGCAGAGGAAACAAGGTAGATATGTTGGGACGACATCAGGAGGAAGACAACCTTCCAAATCAGGAACCTGAGATGGTTGGAATTAGAACTAAACAGTTTGTTGCAGTGATGGCTCAGTTTACTCAGGTGCAAAATGTTGGTTGTTTTTATTGATGATATTTTGGTGTTTTATAAAAGTAAAGTGGAGCATGATAGTCGTTTAAGGGTTATCGTGCAATCCTTAAAAGAAATGAAACTGTATGGAAAATTCAGAAAGTGTGAGTTTTGGTTGCAACAAATTTCTTTCCTTGGTCACATTGTTTCAAAAAATGGAATAACTATTGATCCTGCTAAATTGGCAGTTGTTAAAGAATGGCCAAGACCCACAAATGTAACTGAGATCTGTAGTTTTCTTTGTTTGGCAGTTTACTACAAAAGGATTGTTGAAATTTTTTCACAGTTATCTAGTCCAATGACTAAGCTAACTCGGAAGGGTGTACGTTTGTCTGGACAAAAGAATGTGATGATTGTTTTTAGGAGTTGAAAAAAAGATTGGTGAATGCTCCTGTTTTGGCACTTCCTTCTAGGAATGGTGAGTTTCTTATCTACAGTTATGCTTCATTGAAAGGACTTGGTTGCATCCTAATGCAGAATGATTAGGTAATTGCTTATGATTCACGTCAGTTGAAAATTCATGAGGTAAATTACCCTACACATGATTTGGAATTAGCTGCTATTGTTCTCGAATGAAAAATTTGGAGGCATCATTCGTATGGAGTAAAGTGTGAAATATATACTGATCACAAATGTTTAAAGTATATATTCACTCATAAATAATTTAACATGAGATAGAGGATATGGATATAATTAATCAAGGATTATGATTGTATAATTCATTACCATCCGGGAAAAGCAAATAAAGTGGTTGATGCTTTGATTCGAAAAAGTAATGCTTCCTTAACAGTGATACTTTTGGAACGAGATCCTTTGGTTTTTGATTTGATGAAATTTGGCATAGAAGTTGTTGGTGCAGGATGTTCTTCTGTTTTGTTTCAGGTATCAATGAGATCATCTATATCAGACAGAATTAAGAAAGTGCAGAAGAAAGACAGTGGGTTGCAGAAAAAGGTAGAGCTGGTTCAGAAGGGTAAGTTGCATGAATTTAATATTGATAATGATTATGTTATGAGGTTTAGGAAGAGATTATGTGTGCTTGGTGATTCACAGTTGAAGAGAGAGTTGTTATGTGAAGCTCATAGTTCTCCGTTTTCAGTTCATCCTGACAATACTAAGATGTATAGAGATATTCAGGAGTATTACTGGTGGGACTGAATGAAAAGGGATATTGCTAATTTTACTGTGAAGTGTTTAACTTGTCAACAGGTAAAAGCAGAGCAGCAGTTACCAAAGGGATGCTCCAGCCTTTACGAGTACCTGAGTGGAAACAGGAGAATATATCAATAGACTTCGTTGTGGGACTGCCGAAGACACCTCGAGGTAATAATGAAATCTGGGTTATTGTTGATCGTTTGACTAAATCTACTCATTTCCATCCTATTCAAGATAAATTGTCTCTAGATCAACTTTCTTGGTTGTATCTTAAAGAGATAGTTAGGTTGCATGGAGTTACCCTCTCCATTGTATCTGATCATGATCCCATGTTTACTTCTATCTTTTGGAAAGGCCTTCAGAAGTCGTTGGGTACTAAATTAAAATTTAGTATAGATTTTCATACACAATCATATGGGAAGTCAGAATGAACAATTCAGACATTGGAGGATATTCTACGTGGTTGTTTGATGGATTATTAGGGAAGTTGGGATCATCATCTTTCTTTGGTTGAGTTTTCTTATAATAACAGTTTTAATTCCAGTATACAGATGGCACCATTTGAGGAATTATATAGGAAGCGGTGTGGAACACCAGCTTTTTGGGTTGAAGTGGGTGAAAGGAAGCTGATGGGACTAGAATTGGTAGAAGAGATGGTAGAAAATGTTCAGTTGATTCAGAAACACATGAGAACAGCTCAGAGTAGGCAGAAGAGTTATGCGGATAATCGGAGGAAGGATCTATCTTTCGAGGTTGGTGATCATGTTTTTCTCAAAGTTTAACCCTGGAAAAGTGTGATGCGATTTGGTAAGAAATAAAAGCTGAGTCCAAGGTTCATTGGACCATATGAAATTCTGGAGAATGTTGAATCAGTTGCTTACCGAGTGGCTTTACCTAAGAGTTTATCTCAGGTACACATTGTTTTTCATGTTTCGATGTTGAGAAAGTATATGTCAGATCCATCTCATGTTTTGAGCCCAGAGGTAGTTCAGTTGGAGGAGAATATCTCTTATGAAGAACAACCAGTCCAGATTCTTTACCTAAGAGATCAAGTGTTGCAAAATAAGGTAATTCACCAGGTAAAGGTTTTGTGTAAAAACCATATGGTTGAAGAGGCAAAGTGGGAATCTGAAAATGCTATGAGGGATAAATACCTCCACATATTTTGATAAGTGAATAAAATTGCGAGGACACAATTCCCAAAAAGGGGGAAGGATGTAATATCCCAGCTAAATAATGAATAAAACATTTTCAAATTAATTAATATTTAAAAATTAAATATTAATTTTACTTTAAAGGGGTTTCTATGTTCGATAGAATAACCGATACACAAAAAAGATTTTCTTTGAAATCTTACGTTGCACACTAGTAATAAAATAATATCATTTTAAATGGTAGTTAACACGTAGTCGTTGTATTGCCGGGAATGAATAGAAATAACTAAAATATGATTATATATGTTTGTTAAATGTTTTTACATTTATCCAATAAAGGATAAAGGCTTAAAATAAGAAAATAATTCAATTTTAGACAAAGATACTCTAATATTCACTAAAAGGTCGAACTATCCCCTTTTAATGGAGAAACCTCTTTAAATATAGTTTTGGTCACTCTTATTCATTCTATTGGACCAAATAAAATTCTTCTTTAGAATCAGTACAACAAAATTTACATTGTGTAAATTTTTGGAATTTTTCCGATAAAGTTCATTTTTTAATAAATAGTGAAAAATGTTGTATTTTAATTCAAAACCACTTTATAATCTAATTTTCTTATATGATTAGATTATATTTTTAATTGGTTGTAAAGTTCAATTAGAATATATTTTTACCATTTAATCCAATAGTGGTCATTGGAATTAATTTCACTTTGAAATTGGACTTAAACTAGTGTTAATCTTTTGAGACATATTGTTTCATAGAAACTTGCTTTTTGTTTTGGCAGAGGGAATTATTTATTAAATTAATTAATGAAACTTATATGTTTTTAATTTTTTAAAACAGATATCATTTTTGAATTCAGAATATCAAATATATCTTAGGGTGAATTTTTGGTATTTTTCTGAAAAACCTTAATTTTTGACGAATAGTGAAACCACAAAGTGGTAGTTACAAAAACTGATTTTTCGTTTAAATGGAACTTTACCACTTCTGTGATTTGAATTTAAAAAATCCAATATAAATGATTTCAATTATTAAGTAAAATTGGGTTCAATGGGATGATAATGAATTTTGATGAAAAGTAACTTTTATGTTTTATTAATCGTGATTAAAGGAAATTAGTGTGATTTATTGTAAACATGATATTATAAAAAAAATTAAAATATCTTGAAACTTTTCCTAACCCAATTGGATGTCTCATGGACGACCGAGACAACGCATGGGTCAATTTTTGGGACTCCATTGATCCAATTGGGTAAGATAATGACATTAATGCCTTTTATTTAATGTAAAAGTAAAAATGGCACAAACATATATTGTTGTACTAAAACAATTTTTACATGGTGTTATAAAAGTCATATTTTTGACTATAAATACTCATTAGAAAGATAAAAAGATTTACTAAATCATGATATTTGTTTTATAATTTTTAAACATTACATAAATTAAATTATTTAGGACACCATGATGATGCAGCGATTACCTGATTATTTAACAATTTAAATAAAATGGAAAGATAATGTAAAATCTAAGACCTAGACATGTCAAAAACCCTTTTTATGGGTTTATTTCGAACCCATATCACCTTATCCTCGAAACAAATCAATTTGGGATCATTGAAATCCAAAATGCATTTTAAAATAAAGTATCATTTTATACCTTTCCAAGAGTGCCCCTCCTCTCCTCTTATAAAAGGCCCTCAGCTCTACCTCCTTACCCACACTTCTCAAGCCTTTTTCTCGGCCAAGATATGATCATTTTTTCTCTCAGCATCCCTCCTATCATCCTAGAATCCTTACCTTAGTATGGATGCTCTTCAAGAAAAACATTTGGTTCAAACCAAACGGAGTTACACGATTTTAAGGTAATGTCTTCAATTGTGTTCTTTTGTTTTATTTTGCTTCTCCAACCCCCTAAACTCTTTTTATTCCTTTCTTTTGTAATAACACCAGTATCTTCAATATACGAGGATGTTTTTATGAGAAGGATTCGAGCTACACTTACACACACCTACATCTAATGGGTAAAGAACATACTGTTTTCCTGGATGGTGAATTT
The DNA here is from genome assembly GCA_963277665.1 of Viscum album. Lineage (NCBI taxonomy): Eukaryota > Viridiplantae > Streptophyta > Magnoliopsida > Santalales > Viscaceae > Viscum > Viscum album. Next base: position 149,821,168 of record OY728128.1, on the reverse strand, counting down.
CTGCCACAAAAAATGATGATTGTTCAATATTCTTTTAACACTTTAACAGGTGGCCATTAAGATGTAAATATATTTATATATGATATATAATATGTTTATCTTTTCCATAAAATTTTTTATTTTTCATTTATGGCATACCTTTATGTATCCATTATGGGTAAACACGATATATTCATTTTAGGAAGTGTTGACTACCGCCACCTCAAAGAGATTTGATTTGTTAATACCATATGTGGTACTTATAAAGGATAGTTTTAATGATATTATATAATATACCATACTGGAATTATAATTCTATTATGTATCATTATGTTTTAATTTCATTAAATATGAAATAGAAATGGAAGTAGCATTCATACGTACGTACGGCTTACTGTCTCCATGAACGGTGCATTTTATTTCTTTCCTCTAAATGTTATATACTATTATAAATACAAGTATAAGTTGGATATATTTTATATATATGATATCAAAATCATGAATATCATTTTGGATATAATGAACCTTTGACCACATAAACAAAATGTAATTGTAAGATGTCCACTTTCGACTTAAAAACCAAATATCAACAAAACAAACATTATTAACGTAAATGATTACATAATGTTTATAACATGGAAATAAGTGATATAAAATGACTATTAATCTTGAAAAAGTTTCTTAAGAAAGTGTAAATTAACTTCAGTTTATTATTCAAGAGATTAAAGAGCAATCGAGTCACGTCGGACACGTGGTAAGGGACTTCGTCTCAATCTCCTTTCATTGAGGCATGTTTCGTTATTTACACAACTTTCTTTTATACAGTGTATAAAAACCTTTAAATTTTAATTTTATACAAAAGGAATCTTTTTCTACGAAGTGTTTTACTAAACGAAAAAAGGAACGTTTCTTTTAACATATGCTGTGACAATGACCTTTTTCACCGCCGTGAGTATTATTTTGTCTTTGGCTTCCTCAACAAGCCGTAATGTTTTTAAATTGAAATGAATACCATATACTCTTTAATGTATTTTGGTATTGAGAATGGTTTTTATAATGGATTTTTTATGTCAATATATTTAAGTGATATATTGTGATCAAAGTGTGGAAATGTTTTCTTTCCATTATATTTGTTTTATATCTTATGATTTTATAATGGTACTTGAACATTTGATGGGTGGTTACATGATAAAACATATGACGGGTGGTGCCGTGAATACCAGGACAAGTGGTTACATTATAACCTCCAATGCATTGGGTATGGAAGTCATCCGTATGGAAATTTCATTAAGTTTGTGTGGAAGTTGACCGTATGGTTATTCCATTTAAGTATGTTTATGTCCCAAGTTACCTTTATATGTTATATGTTCTTTGTATGGGTTTTATTGTAATATTTTGGTTACAAAAGGGTAAGTAATGATCTTTTATTCAGTGAAGAGTTTTTTCTACTTCATAAAGGTGAAATGTATTACTTTGATAAAGTATACATGGTTTACTTGTGGTTTTGGAAGAACTTACAATTTTCATTCCTTGTGTATCCCTTACTGAGCTTTTTATGCTCACCCCAAGTTTTTGAAATGTTATTCAAAGGACATAATGTGGAATAGGGTCAAGGATAAAATAAAGGAAATGACATGCTATCTAAAACATGGAACTAGACATGTTTATTTTTAAGAGTTTTTATTTTGTGGAAACTTAGTAGAAGTGTCTACTTTGTAATCTTTTTAGATGTAATAGTTATGTCCTAATTCTCTAAAACACTAAACCTGAAAATATCCTTATTGTGAATTATTCATTTAATTCAATATTAGGTAAGGTTTAAGGTCGGGGCATTATAAAGAGTGCAGCAAGGCCTGTTGTCATGTACCAGGATACCCTAGGTCAAGCCTGAAACTCCATGTCGGAGTTTTCACTCTTAGGTACATCTGTGCTATAGATAACTCTACCTACTCATATCCAGAAAGTGATGTATTTTATAAAAGGACAAAAAATCCATACATTACCAAAATTCTAGGATGATCTTCTATACTAATCCTCAAATTCTATCTTAGGGTAATGTTCTCAAATAATAATTTTTCTAAATCTAGTTTCCAAGGATATTGCTAAATTCTTCTGATACAAACTGCAATACTAAGACCCCAGTTACCCAGAGATAGGGTTTTATTAAATAGCATTGGCAGGATAAAAAAAGCATGTCTTAAAAGAATGATCAGTTTAGCAGTCATGGAAATAGATTATATACATTAAAATCACGTTATAATTTCAAACATAAAATACAACATTTATAGTTCATTGAGAACTCCGTTATTCTATTTTAGATTAACCATGTAGATCGATCATAAAACATCTATTGGAAATATTGATAAAATTAAACATAAGAAAGGGGTGATCTCATTTTCTCTATAATTGTAAATAATTTAGCAGAAGATAACATAAACAATAGGTGTGGTGAATAATTGAAAACACAAGACTTTATAAATAATAAACATGAACACTTTATGAAAAAAATACGAGTTGGGTCAATAATGTCATAATAAAACATAGTCATGGGTATTATACAATTTGAATAACAACATGATCCATACTTATTATTTTCATAATGAGGGAATGTATAATTCCAAACCTTTTGAAACATTTTGTCAAGGCATCGGCCAAGACATCTAAAAATGATTAAGGCCTCAGCCAAAACCATATATCCAATTGGGAAAGGCCTTTGCCAATTCCATGTATAATTTCCTCATGAGACCTACTGATGCATCGAGGAGTTATATCAGGCTCCACCCATCACTTACTATGTCTAATACATTCCTAATATGAAAAGGTTGAATTATATAAAAAACATATTTTTTAAAACTAGCATACGAAATGTAAATACATTATCTATAAACAGTGAATGGTGTAAAAATAACACATCCACAGTCAGACATATCACATAACCATCAATATAATATGGGAGATTTGTATCCTTATAAGTCAACTTCAAACATGTTAAAAATCTATCAAAATATGTTTACAGAGATGAAATTTTTTTGTAAAAGTATTTAAGAGAAATATCCTTTTTTCATGAAAACATATAGAAGTCACACAATTTATAAATGAAGAAATTTAATATCATTTTTTAATAAAATTTTCCCAAGATATTTTAATTTTTTTTAATTAAAATAACATTTAAAAAACATTGATGTTCATATAAATAAATCCTTAAAATCCGTTTTGAAAACATGGGAATTAATGATAATGATTTACAATAATAAATATTTAAATCATTTAAAATGACATTTCAATATAATTTTCCCCTAAAAAGAATTCCTTTGAAAACTCTATTATAAAACATGGACTTGGCTAATAAATATTTCCCATTAAACACATACCCCTAAACAATCTCGAATAATAATGATTTTGATGAATTAACCCTTACCTTGAACATTACTTTTGTCGAGGGTACGTTTAATGTCCGGTATAATAACCATATTATGTTATTAAATTATAACAAAACTATATCCATATTTTTTATATTATAAAATATTTATTTATGACCTTATACTACCCATTTAATAATTATTTCCATGTTAAATTAACATTTTGGGTAATAATCACTTTCTTTATCAATAGTGTCTTAACATGTTATTCTTGATCATATAATTTTGATCATGATTTAAATACAGTAAGAATATAAAATATTATTTAAATATCAAATATATTTAGAATATAAATATTTATTATAGATAGACATATGAAATGGAAGGCACCATTTATGGAGACAGTAGGCTGTATGTACGCAAAAAACGTTGTTTCTGGTTTCATATCTTATTGAACGGATGTAAGTGAATAAGACATATAAGAGTACAAATATTAATATATATATCCTTCCAATAGAATTATTATTTCATATATTACATAATTATTAATAATATATATTTTTATAATCAACATTTCATCGAGAACGTGTAAAACAATCTCATCTTGTCATGGAGATGGTAATCTGTACGTACGCACGAGTGAAAATATCAATATATTGATGGTGAAATCGTATTTAATTGGATGGTATATAAAATATAAATAATAATTAACATGTTAGATTTATTATTGAAATTAGTTGTACAAATTGTTATATGCATCCAAATCGTGTAGTGTTTGAATACTAAACTGCACCATAACTTGGAGACGGTAAGCCGTACGTACGCACGTATGGTGACTTTGTCATTTAAAGGATGGATATAATAATGAATACAGTTGTACCAAATTTTTAATAACATCACAATATGAAGGAGGTTCTGGAGTTATTAGTTTGTTATGGAAAAATAAAATAAAGAGAAATTAGAAGATAAAAAGAACTTGAAAGAGGATGGTGGAATTAATACCTCTTCTTCGGGTGTATCCTTATGAGTTGATTAAAATGGATCCTTGGGATAGATTTATGATAAAATTTAGGACTCTTGGTTGATGTGAGGGAAGTTGGTAGGATATTTGGGCAGGGATTTGCAGAGCTAAATGGTAATGGAGGTGTGATTTTGAGTGAAGGGAAAGTGCTATTTTTAAAGAGGTGTGAGGGTAACATTATGAATAAAATAAAATAATAATTTATTATACAATTATATTCTGTTTATTATGGGTATAAATGAATTTAATTCATATATTAGGTGGTTATGGGTATAACTCCTCTCAAAAAATAGGTTTTATACAAGTTTAGGTTATCATTTTAACCATATCATTTAGATTTAATTCTTTGTTAAATTGTTCAACTTTTACTATGTTTTCTTGTATTCTTACACTATGTGGTTAATAAATTTACATTAAACATACAATATACCCTCATGTTTTTAACTATGAACATATATAATATTATTTAATCCCTTTGTAAAAACCTTATATTTTTATAAATATTATATCAACCAATAATATAATATTAAAAAAATCAAATGTATGTCATTTTTAAACTATTTGGTATTTTGTTTTTTTGAAAGTCATAAAAACATTATCACATAAAAAAATATATAATCATCCCTAAAATATAATATTAACCTTTAAAATTAGTGTAATTCATCATAGGACTTAATTTAAATATATTTGGATATTTATAATATCAAATTTTTTTATATTCCATTAATAAGGTAATTACTACAACATCATTGTGTCATAAATATATTTAATATATTAATTTAAAAAAATTAAAAATACAATACTATTATGATGGAAATATTTTTATCTTTCTTATTAATATTTATACTCTAATTTATATTTCACTATTCTCAATATAAAGAATCGTCTAGTTATTAATATTTGAATTAGACACTTTTTACACTTCTTTAAATAAAAAATTAAAAAATGTCATAATCTAATATAAGTGAACCAAAAGGGATCATATTTTATTCTTAACTATTTTTTAGAAAAATTAAAAATATCCAATCGTATTAGGACATGTGTTAGGGTAATTATAATATCATTATTACCCTTAATTACACTATTTACTTTTAACGGCAGTAAAAAAATTCAAAAGATAATATTCACCAAAAATTATTTTTATCTTCTTGGACCACATTTTATAAATTGATATTAAACGTGTCTCTCAATTTTTTGAAATTCATCTAACAGAAGAGGTAAAATTTTGTTTTCTAAAAAAATTCAAATGCTCCTTGAAGGTGGGTAAAAGACGGTAAAAAGTTCAATAAAATATTATATATCTAAACTTATTATAAAATGAATCGAATTAATTACATTGAACATATATTTTTATTATATTTCTATTTTTACTAAAAATAAATTTATATAAAATAATTATTTATTTAAATATAAGGTTGATTTTAAATAATAACACAATGTTTATATCTATTCATCAAAAATTGAATGTTTTTATAAAAATACTAAAAAATAACCCTAAGTTAATATTGATATTCTGAATTAAAAAATAATATAAATTTTAACAAATTGAATATATAAAAGTTTCATTTAATAATTTGAATTTAATTCCCGTTGTCAAAACCAAAAAGCGGGTTTTTACAAAAGGAAAAAATATAAAAAAATTGACACGTGTTTATGGAAAATTTAAATGTTAAATTAATTATAATGACATACATTTTATTAAATTATAACAATATATTCTTATTATTATTCAATATCATTCAAATGAATAATTTATCAATATAAATTATTTCAATTAAAAAATTATTTTTCAATTAAAAAAAGTGTTATTCAATATTCATCAAAATATGAAAGTTATAAGAGTAGTACAAAAAATTAATCTAAACTATATTTTTAGGCTCCTCTTATAAAGAATAGTCTTATTTCACTAAATTGAATATATTAAAGTGTCAAATATTGGATTTAAAAAATGTTCTCCATTAAAATGTGGAAAAACATCATTTTATGAAAAATAAATCATTTATCAAAAAATAGAATTTTTCTTATATTATGTCTAAGAAACACAAATGATTAATTTTAAAACATGATAGGATATATAAAATTTAAAATGTTGTAAATACTATTCATAAAATTTTTTTAATGGCTAGTTTGGTAGTCGTAGTGCGCTCGAACACGGGGTTACGTATAGCACAAGTTATTGAAATACTTTGAAGAGATAAATTACTATGAGATCATGTGGGGTTACATTCTTGAGTGGGAAATATTATTGTAATAGAACTCAACTAGAGGAATATGTTGATACCATCCTCTATTAAAGTCCATTTACCATGCTCCTAACATGTCCTCATGTGTTTTTATAGTCCGCTCAGATTCACAATCAGTTTGAGGATGATAAGATGTACTGAATTTCATGTCAGTATTTAGATCATATTGAAGACTCTTCCTAAAAATATTGGTGAATCTTGGATCTCGATCGAATAAAATTGAATGTGGTAATCAATACAGACTTACCACTTCTATGATATATATCAGTTCTATGTTATCCAATGAGAAATTCTCTTGAATTTCAATGAAGTGTGCATTATTTTTATGATGATCCACAATAACCCAGATGGCATTGAATCCTTTGGATGATTTTGGAAGATCGGTGATGATGTCCATGGGTATTTTCTCCCATTTAGATACTGGTATAGGTAATGGTTGCATCATCCCCTTAGACATATATCTCTCATCCTTCTCTTGTTGCCATACCGAGCACTATGATGTATACTCAGTGCTTTAATTATTCATGTCATCCCATCAATAATTCTCTTACAGATCTCGATACATCTTTTTGTTTCCTGGGTGAATGGAGAAATTCAAACATTATACATCATCCAATCGTTCTTTCCTTAAATCTGGACATGATATAACTCATAGTCTTGTCCCAAATCCCACAATTTTCAATTCATTAACTTTGAACTCCGTGGATTTACCATTTTGGATAGTTTACACTTTATTTGGAATTGCCACATCATTCTTTTGAGCATCCTTTATCCTTTCAAAATATATGGTTGAGAAATTATGTGAAAGGATTATGATATTCACTTATTTATGATTACGAATTCCATCTTCATTAAATCTAAGAGGATTGGATCCTTTTAAATTCTTATCAGTGATAGAATTGTTGGGTCCCTTCTACATAGAGCATCTACCACCTTGTTCACTTTCCCAAGGTTTTAATGGATTGAGAAGTCATAATATTTCATTGTCTCTAACCATATTCGTTAGTTAATGTTCAACTCTTTATGTGTGAATATATATTTGAGGATTTTCTCATTTGTTTATATTTTAAAATTCCCCCCAAATATGTAATTTCAGTCAAATTTTCAAATCTAATATTATTTCATCCAACTCTAGATCATGTTTTGGATAGTTTTTATCAATAACATTAAATTTCCTTGAATCATTGTCAACTAATTCATCATTTTTCATCAACAGACAAACCATTCCCTTCTTTGAAGCATCACTAAATACCAAAAAAATCACCACTTGGGGGTAGTGTGTATACGGGCACTGTGATAAATCTCCATTTTTACTACGTAAAAATATATTCCCTATCATCACTCCAAAAAAACATTATTCCATTATGAGTTATCTTCGTAACAGTGTTTTACAATGATGAGAAAGTTCTCAGAAATTAGTGATAATATAAAGATAACCCTAGGAAGCTACAGATATCTGTTATCGATGTTGGCCTAATCCATCCCACAATTGTAGCTGTCATTGATAGATCCATAGATATTCCATTGCTTGTGATGATATGAAAAAATATTGTGACTTCGTTTAACCATAACTCAATAATTCTTTAATTTTTATATAGCTTCTCCTTTTGCTTGTTCTCAAGTAAAGTGCGTAGATTCTCCCCGTTCTCTTCCTTGTTTTTAGAGTATATTATAATATCATCTATAAATACTACCAACTAGTTTTATAGGTAATACTTAAATAATCAATTCATCAATTACAGAAATATTTGTGGACCATTATTGTGTTTTAAACGAATTACTATTAATTCATATTGCATGTATATTGTATGAAAAGAAGTCTTGGGTATATCCTCCTTCATCACCATTAAATAATAATATCCTGACCGCTAATCCACCTAGGTAACGTATTGTTCTCCATGTATCTGATCAAATATATCCTGAATTCATGGCATTTGATACTTGTTATTTATCTTTATTTTTTTGATCCCACTATAATCAATAAAATGGTGCATTGACCCATCATTCTTCTTGAAGATTAGGACTGGTGCACCACAGGGTGATGCACTTGGGCATAAAAACCCTTTATCAAGATTTTCATGTAGTTTTTTCATTAGTTCTTCATACTCCACAACATCCATTATATATAGAGTCCTGGATATTGGCAACACCCGAGGAATAAGATCAATTTATAATTCAACATTTCTACTAAAAGGAAGACTATGAAATTCCTTGGGAAACACTTAAGCGAATTCCCACAAAATAGGATTGTATTCATGGATGGATTCTTCTTTAGAATCAATCATTTTAGACATATATGAATGCTTATAGGGAAGTAATATTCACGCTTGAGAGGATGGAGATAAAGAAAATTCATCCTCTTCCTTTCAGTTGTATAAAATTAGGGGCTGATTCGCCCTATGCAGTGAGATTTACCTCTCATGGAAATTTATGTTGGCTCTATATAAGGAAAGAAAATCCATGCTGAAAATTGCATCAAATTCCACCATAGAGAGTATTATAAGGTTTTAAGGGATGTTAAATCCTCAAATTATGATAGGGGTAGTCATATTCATGGGATGCAATTATTTCCGAATTTTCCATTCTTACTGACATCTTTACATTCATGGTTTGTGGTGGGGTTGGGATTATTCTAATAAACATTCTGGATATAAATGACTACATAGAACCGGAATAAAAAATATGGTTTCTATTCGGGCAATAATAAATTTCTTTCCTTTCACCACTTCAATTTTGTGGTTTACTTCGGTGGTAGTGAAGGAAAAATCTCACCCTTTCTTCCTTGGAGTTTTTTAGTTGCCTACAATAACCCTTATCATAGGGAAATAGTTTTCAATGATCACTTGTTATATTTATTAGATGAAATGAACAATGCATCGAGGGTTGAATGGGGAGTTCCTATCCTATTTCACTTTGATAGATTTTTCTTGTATGAATATAATTTCTATTTTCTATTCGCTTCCACACCAAATGGATTTCCTCGTCCCCTTCAAGAAATTTATCTGGTGCTTTTTTCCACACCATTGGAAAATGGGGTGATGGATTTTCTTAGAACCATTTGATATATCCATCAGACCACCAGAATTGATGTCCACCATACGATTATCATCTCCATTATACCCCTGAGATTTTCTGATCTACATTTCAACTGAGAGACCACATTATACAATTTCCTCATATCTCTTGAAGTCACGTATCGCTATGGGTTTTCGCAGTCCTGGTATTATCCCAACAATGATGTGGTCAAACTTTAATTAATGGTTAATGATGAATCCCGAGGAATATCCTTCAAGCCTTGTGATGTTTTCCTTATATGCTCTGATGAATTCATCATCATTTCTTTGAGAGCTCGGAAGTATTTTTCCATCTAATGTTGGTGGGTTCTTGGAAAATATTTATCGAAAAATATCTTCCAGAAATCCATTTATTCCAACACCATGATCAATTCCTCATGATTCATATTTTTAATCAACGTCCACCATTGACTAGCATCACCCTTCATATGATAAACTACCAGAAGAACCATATCTTGATCGGATCCTTGATGGATGGACAAGATATTTTCAATGGAGTTGATTTACTATTCGACAATTGAGTGATCACATGATCCATTAAAAGCAGGAGTCCTTCGTCTCATGAATCACGTGATTACATCGTGTTTATTCTTGGGGGGGGGGGGTAATGTTCCTCCTCACTCATGATTCTATTCAAAACATGAGATAACCGAGAGAGTATCATGATAATTATTTTGATTCCCCCTCCCATCGAAATGATCATCTCATTAGAAAATTTGTCACATTGGTCATAAAATTGATTTTCACCCTATGTCCTCATATTAATGGCCATTTCCTGGAATAAATTTAAACACAGGGTTATCATAGAAAGGGTTATACAAAGACAGAAATTGAGGATTTATAAATTAATTTTTTTCCATAACTTATGGACTTATAGAATTCCATTTGTTTTATACATGATCTACGTCCCTATATATATTATTTGGTGCAATTTTCCATTATTAATGATTCATACTAAGAACATGAAATTTAAAAATCATATTCCCTGAGATTGTTATAACCAAGAGTACATAAAGGCCCATTTTTGTGGACCAGTTTTCATTTGAGTCTAGCTAAAAGCGGTGTTTTGGGGTTTACCCCAAGATAAATTTGTACCAGAGCCTCCTCTAACTACACATATCCATATATGGATTTATATTCATGTAAAACCACTTAATCAATACTCAAAAATATTTAGGGATGTTTTTATTGTACTTTGTCTTATACCTATGGCTTTAACTAGTGTTTTCTAATCCTAATCCCAAAAATAAAAAAACTTGTCCATGGATTCCAACTATATCAACCCTCCCATTTATTTTAAACATAAACTTAATATATTACATAAAAACATCACATTAATATAAATTTAAAATAGATATGTATAGTTTATTCTTAGATTATGAACCTTAAATAACAACTTAAAACATGAAATACACATCTTTATTGAAAATATTTTTTAGATGACAACAGACATTCAGTTGTACTTAGTATTACCTGGGATATCCTGAGGACAATAATAAGAAATGGGTGAGCTATAAATCCCAGTAAGGAAGTAAAAAGGCGTTACAAGAAGAATAATGTACATGTTAGGAAATATAAATATAAATGGATCATAAGAGACACATGAACATAATGGCTATATAAGAATGATTGACATAACATGGAAATGTGGAATCACCATATTACAAGACATTAGAATGATCCAAGGATAATTGATCATGGATCATGGGTAAACTGTAATTTTATTTAAATTAGAATGTTAAAATAATAACTCCACTTGATATATCATGATACTGATCTTTACCCAATTAATTAGAGTGCTATCAGGGACCTACATTCTTAATTATTTCCTTTCTTACATAAGTGTGTCACATGGATCATACACCATGGAATAATTCAACAACATCATTTATTCCATGATAAGTGAAAATGGAATAAATACATGAAACTCTATAAGAAATAATTTAATGATTTTAATGGCGATTACCCTTGATAGGGAACTGGGCATGGTATTAACTACACAATGAGTTTGGCATGTAAAATCGCAGAGCTATTTCGGCAACATAACAGTTTGACATTGTATTTCATAAAAATTGTTGATGAGATTGAAATGATTATCTCATCATATTTAAATGAAATGGACAGTAATGGGGTCATATATATACAATTACCAAAATTTTTAATGTAATTTGTATTCATAATATAAAAGAAGCTTTTGAATGTAAATAATGGGAGAGAGATCCCTTATGGAATTGCAGCATTGTAATGAGTGTACATGAGAGGAATTATTGAGAGATAAAGGGGTCTATAATCATTCAAAAATATGGAAGTATGTATATGGGAGGTTATTAATAATTCCCCAACATTTTTATTTGAATTTAAAATGGTTTAACAACATAAAAAATATTTGAAAAATATATAAAGGAATAAATCCCTTACCTAGAAGTGTGATACCAATGGCACGGGAGAGGCTTGGGAGAGGCTTGTTGGGAGATTGGGCCACCTTGGGTGGATTATAGAGAGAGGAGGTCATTATTTGGTTGATCTCAAATGTATTTGAGTGAATAGGAAGTTTTATCTTGGGTTTGTTTATATAGGAAAAGTGAAGGAATTCTTAATTATATTGGTCTTGGACACCACACATTAAACTAATCAAAACCACAAACCATCCCACAATTTTTTCCCACATTTATTTCCAAAGGGATAGGAAAGAATTATTTTATAATTCCATTTTATGATATTTTTTATATATTTTTTATTCTTTTTTATAGGTGAGTCAAACTCTCAAGGAAATCAATTTATAAAGTCAAAATGATTTCTAATTCTTAATGGGTCCACTAAGGCACCATACAATTAATAAAACTAATATAATATCAAATTATATTATATTTAAAAGATATATTGGCTAAACCACTCATTTATATTAATATATCACATAACTATTGTGTCATTATGATATCATAAAAACATTATATATTTAAATGATTTTTCATTTTTACCCAATAATTCGATTATCTCAAAAAATTTGGAAAAATTCACCACTGGATAATTTTGAAGTCCTGATTCCAAAAATAAAATTAATTTTTTCTAAATAATAATGTAAATAAGTGTATAATGTCCAACATTTATTGAAAATTCATGGGTTTTGAAAAAAATGTCTTTTAAACCCCAATAAAAATAACAATTGTTTTCCTAAAAATTATACGATCATTTATATTTAATAAAAAGTAATTTGGAAATAATAATTTATTAAAATATTATATAATAAAAAAATCCATTAATACAACATAATAAATTTTATAAAATAATATTTTTTTCTATAAAAACTATTTACCAAGTAACAATGAATTTATATTCATGATTCTACTAAAAAATAACATACATAACGGTAGTGCTTGGGTCTTGTTGAATGACCACTTATAACACATGAATAAGAAATAATGGAAAGATATTCAAGGGTGAAAGACTCTTGGTGCGGTTCAGATAACATCTCTTGAGTTTTAAACTCTATCAACATCCACTTCTCCCATAGGCGGTTTCGTTCATGCTTAATGTGTTGAAGCTTGACTTGGGCTTGTCCATGTGCAAAGCTCAATTACACCACCTCCTTTCCGAGCACTGAAAATAGGGATTCATAGGGATAAATTCTACTAGATGAGGCCATTACATCTTTTTTCTGTGTAAATTTGATAAGTTAAAGCACTATATTTATACTAATAATGTGATAACTATTCAAGATCTATATTAGAAACAATAATAATTTCTAATGGTATCTTGAAATCCAAAATCATAAAACCAAAGATTTTCACATGTTACATAAATATTTTAAATAATAATACATTTAATTAGATCAAGATTTATTTTCATTAAAAATAATTTTGGTCGTTATAGTTAGACCAAATGATGTAATTAGCATACCGTTTATTCATCTCAGCTGCTCGAAATATGGGGTCGTTTGTAGTGAGAATGGCATGAGGGAATTAAAATTGTTGGATGATTTTGGAGCTCACAAAGGTAATGATATAGTGGGACTTAACATCCATGATAGGTATCACTTCTACCCATTTGGAAAATAAATCACTGGGGTCGAGGATAAAACTTCACTGGAATAACTTGTTGCGAGATATGGTCCCTTGACATTGAGTCACTAGAATACAATGCGATAGGAGTACTCAATAGTATATAGTGGTTATTGTAGGTGAAAAACAAATTTGGCATGGATATGTCATGCCTGAAACCTATCAGAGATCATGATACAGTCACAGACCATGGTGGTCCATAAGTAGCACAATCTTAGAATCTGGTGGTATAATTTCATCCCTTCATGATGAGATCTGCCAAAACCAGCATTGAATTCCTAATTAATAAGTGGAATCTCGTCTCCGTGAATTGATATAATGATAAAATCCATCAAACCCAAACTTAGTGAGGATCTTCTCAAGGATGGGACCACTCTGGAGGGTAAAATGCATTGCATGTCGATAGATTCACCCATTCAAGGATCTTTCAACTAGGGGATTTATGTGTCAAAGATACTCAAAAAAAGGATTCATCGAAGCAGAGGTCTTTTCACTAGTGGTAGGGGAACATGGATTTCCCATTATGGTGGAATCCACATTAAGGTGACTTACCTATTGGCAATAATCATTACATAAAATTACTTTAAGCGATAACCCTTCGATATGCCACAAACATAATCAAATTGTCTTGGTACATAACTGTGATAGACTATGAATGGATGGACAAGGCATAGAATTTAGCATTCTCTAAATGATAATCATTATCATCCTATGATAGTGATGGTAACCAGGGTATCACCCGGTGAGTGTAATCTATAAGGGGCATTACCTCTGGATTTCTGACGACATAGTAACCATTGATATACATTATAACCATATTAGATTCCCCATTCACAAGTAGGTGGGAAAAATTAATCTCAAGGTCTATCACTGGACCTATGTTGAGGGCCTGATACTCCATCTTCTTGCTGGAATTGCCTTATGCAACAAGAATGAGTATGGTAAAATATCCAATGTAGGTGCGATGAAGAGAATTCCAAGGACTACCCTATTGAGTCTGGTATCATTGATCCTTCTACCAGTGGAACTTTGAGAAGATCCATTGATGTTAATCATCAAGAAAGGAATGGTCTAGTTTACTAATAGAATGTCCTCATCTGATATTTTATGATCCAAAGACTGCTCTATGGGATATGGATGGAGGGAAATGAAATACACCAATGTCTGGCCATTGACATCTACCTTTGGGACAAACCTAGTGTCGAACTACTAAATGGTCAGTACCCACCAAGACAAATGGAATTTCCAAAAAGGTTGATTTAGTATATAATTTATAATATCAACATGGGAAAAAATTTATATCTCATAAAGTTGGATATGTTGATGTAGCTTCTGTACTACAAAAATCGGCATGATATAACTATTCTCAAAAGATTAATATATGGTATTTATGTTGAGAATAATGCAACTGAGGAATTTGGAATTTTTATCTACAAATTTTTTAGTCTTATGAGAGTTAAGGGTACTGATGGATAATTCAATGGTGTCCACATAGATGACTAGTAGCTTTCTAGAGATGGGTGTCCCAAGAAACTGATGCTGTAGAAAATAATACATGATCTCTATAGAAGATGTTTTAAATTCATCATCTCTTTGGTAGATGAAAGCCTCCATCATGAGTTAGGATAATAGATTACACATTCAAACTATATTTTAATTGAATAAACAAATATATGTAATATATCCATTAATTCCTCAGAGCATTTGAAAATTTCTTGGAGGAGGCATCTGATTGATGGCGTTGATCTTATCTCAATCAATATCATTGCCTATGTATCTAATGGAAATGCTGAGGAACTTTCTCGAGGTATCATTAACAGTTCATCTTGGCAGGAGCACCTTTATAGGGTGAAAGAAGATGAATTTGAACAATTTTTCAATATCAATGATATTATCCGAATAGTGGCGATATTTGACCACCAAGTCATCCACATATAATTCAACCAATTATGCAAGGATTGGTTTGAATATGCAGTGCGTGAAATGTTGACTGGATTCCCCTGCATTTTTTAGACAAAAAAGAAATACCAAGTAACAAAAGGCGTCTTTTGGTGATCTAAAGCAGATCGATTATTCATACACAGGGGCCATTTGGATATGATTATATCTGGAATACCCATCCAAGATTGATAGAGATTGGTGTCTTGCAGTGGAATCAGACAAAATATTTGTCCCTGGATGGGAAAAATTGTCCTTCTAATATTGGAAGTTGAGAACACAGAAGTCGATGCAGACATTGATATATCTATTCTTCTTCTTGGAAAGACAAATTTTATCAAACCATGTACGATACTGAACTTTCATGATGATGTCGTTATTGGTGATCTTATCTACTTCTACCTCGACCATGGAACAATGAGAGGGGTGAATCATTATGAGAGGATATTTGAAATTGTGATTACTTTCTTGAGATAATGATACAATGGATGATGAATTAAGGATCCAGATATATAATTTATTCATAGATCCTAGAAAATAAATCTTGATGTTGCTTCAAAAAAAAATACTATTTTTTCTCTTCTTAAGGCTCAATTGCGCTGGTCAGGGATGGTCTTGGGTATTCCTCAATACTGAGATTTACCTATACCAACTGATAGACTTTGGAAGAGAAACCTTCTTCAAATGCGGGAGGAGTGTCTTACAAATCCTCTTCATCATCCATGGTGAGAGGACTTTTGGAAAGATGAAACTTTTATGAATCAGCTAATCCTTACAAAATACTGGTTTCGACCTGAGTGGTAGAAAAATCATCATCAGGAGAATCCTACAATGTGGAAACCATATCGAAAAATGTTGTCAATAAAATTATAGTAGGCCTTTTATTGAGGGGGACATGCATGATGATATAAAATTAGTAGTATCATGGTGTATTGAGATTGTTTTTCCCATCACAAAAAAACAAGAAATTGTGGTATATTTTTGTTTTCATGAAGAGAATGTCCCTATACATTATAGTTGTAAGGGGCTATGGTATGACATGATACTTATATCTATATTAGTATGAAGTGATCATCCCACATTCCATATCCATATAAACTTACTTCTCAATCATTCCTAAGACAACAATGTAGTGTCCCATGTCTAGGGTAGTAGTCTCCAAATGGTGAACTAGAAGGATAAAGGCATTGTCAAGATATGGACATGGGTTTTTGATACCAACAGTGTTATCAACCACTTTGGACTGAACCTGCATTTACTTTCCCCAAGAATAGTCGGTATCCTAGTTATGGGAGTCACAAGAGGAAACCAGAGATGAATCATCTTTGAGAATTCAAACATTACCATTGAGGGAGTACTTATGGAATTGGTGCTATGATTAAGGATCTAATTAATGAATATAGGGCCAAATTAAATCCATAATTGTGTTTTATGTGATGTCCTATGAGATGAAGAATAATTCAGTGTTGTAAATATGCGCACCTAATTGGTAATTCATACAAATCCTTCCACATGTCTTGTACTCAATTTGGTAAAAACCATGAATCTTTAGGATAGTGGGATCCAGATGTGCTTCATACAACCCCAATTTTAAAAGCATGTAGGATGGGATGAGATTGATCCCAAAACCTATGTCGACAAGACAATGGTTCACTTCGAAACCATTAAATTGGATAGTTATGTATAATGTAAAATGTTCCCCTATATGGGAGAACATTCTTCTTCTAGATAGAATGATATAATGACCTAACATAATGCAGGCTCGAATTCCACCGCATAGAAATCATCTAGGTCCTATACATATGTTTCAAACTATAGGGATATTTTCAAAGCCTTCGTGAGGGCATTAGAATATCATCCGAACAACAGAGAGCCTCAAGGATCAAGATATTCTCAGAAATTTCAGAATGGTTCTTAAGAACCTCATACTTTTGTACTATACACATATTTCATCAAATGGGGATTTCTCTCTGGAAGGATGTATGAAAAATACTACTGGTCAAACTGGTGATTTCATGATTTTATTGGAAATATCATATTAATCAATAGATAAACCAAAAAAAATGAAAGGGGATGATTACCAGATGGCTGAGTTGCTACATGAACTGAACACAACAGATCATAATGTGCTCATAGTGTCTCTTCCCAATAAAGGAGTATAGATGGTGGTCATTTTAATTAGATTAGATAGAATGAGGGGACATTTCATGTTGTCCACTACACTAAACATACTATCTAATCTCATTAGCATATATTTCTTGGATGAAATGTCTGGACTGCGCCTTCTTATGAAACATTTACACATGGATTTAATGATTATGGCTTTTAATGGGTATATTATGAGGATATTCATGGTTCTCCTCATTGATGAATGCCATGTAAGGGTCCACTATCTAAATGGTAGTCATTGAGGAATACAACTAATCATCACATGAAAAATCCTCCAATGTTGGGAATATCCATGTTTTATTACTATATATGGGGGAATGAAGTCACAAAATATAATAGATAGATTTTCCACAGGTTGGGTATTTTATTTCCCTTATGAAATTAGTGTCTACAATTCTGTGAGGTATATGAAGGATATGTGGATGTATTAGCTGCTGCAAGAGGAGGTGCCAAAGATTCATAAGGATAAGGTGGATTCTGACAGAGATTGATGATACATTGAGTGTGAGTGACCACCTTGTAATCCATCCAGTAATTATATTTTGATGAATCATGCATGGATCCCTTTAGTTACCCCCCATACTTGTCGGTATCAATACTTTCATAATCACACATCCCAATCACCTAGGTGGAGCCCAAACTAAATATATTTTTGTTAAAATGATCCTAGATCTTACCCATGAACTCATATCACTGCATGAGAGTATATCCATGGAAATAGTTGTAGGTATTGTATTTGGGGTGATCTGTGAGATCAAAATCTTGAGGTCTCTTGCATTCTTGAAATTACATGATTCCCTAATCCATGGAACTATAGATATAAGATGGTACTTGAACATCATCAAATGAGTAGAACTATTTTCTCATGTATGAAAAGGTACTCTAAGAGCCTATCCATGATGAGGGGATGGATCCTGATGAGTAGGTGGAACATGATTATCTCTTCTCAGTGGTGGTGGTGGCACCTGCTGATTCTGAGTTAGGTGATGCTATGCCTGAGGCTAGGAATGAGGCTGGGTCCATCATCAAGGTAATGGAGGAGGTTCTACATCAATCTAATCTAGTTTCCATGGGTCCTCTACATGTTCTACAAAGTTGGACACATTTATGGATTCTCTTTAGGATGGAGTTGTTGGAGGAAATGATATTTACTTCATAGCATGTTGTAAGGATTCCAAAAGCCATTGAGACTTGTCAAAAAAATCAAGGAATCCACTTGGGATGTTCTGAGTTGTAATATAGTTTTTCAGTTCATTTTTTATGTTCCCCACACACATTTTCAATGGATTCTCTTGAATCGATTTCATTCCAAGTGAATTATTATGGCCCTTACACAAGGGGAATTATTCTAGAACAAAATATTCTAGAATTTTCATTCACATGAAAAGGACAGTGATACTATTATTTCACTAGTTGGAGGTAAACTAATACAGAAAATGCAGGAAAATTTCCTACCCACCACCTATTGACATAATGGGTAGATGGATGTACCTGACGAATGCATGATCCTATGGTGTATGTACGTATCACTGGAGCATTGTTACCTTTTACTATGATGGAGTTCCCAACATGGGTCCACACCATGAGATAATGCAGTCCCGATAATGTAGGGGGGAACCCATCCCCTAGAAGTGGGACAATGTTGGATTCCGGAGGCGTGGCTGTGACGTCAGATCGTCCACCCAGACCTGATATGGCCCAACATCACGTGTGATAACCATATATCTGGTATAAGTGGTTTTGAGGTGAGTGATGATACGGGCCATCAAATTATCATAGTAAGGGTTCCTATCTTAAACAGGATCATGAATGAAAAGTTTGTGATAGGTTCACAATATGGTAATCATTCCCAATGGCCTATGGAGTGACCTGTTGAATGACCCAAGGAACTGGTGGAGGGATGACCTGAGGAGAATCATTAGGGGCCAACAGAGAAACGAACGATAGAGATGTGTCTCAAATAATATTCTCACACAGATCATGGTATTTTTTGAGTCATACCATTCCTTCTTTCCATAATCTCCAACCATTATCAGATCTAGATATACAAGTTTTTTCGAGATCATCATGGTGAAACTTGTAGGGGGGAACCTGTAACTACCACTTCTACCACGGTGGATGATGGTTGGGATCATACCTGGGATCAACATAGTCTTGATAGTGTTCCTCTACCTACATATCATGTATCTCATTAATGAAAATTTTCTATTTTGTGATCCATTGGGGAATCATGGAATTTTTATGATCATATTCAATATATTTAACTAAAATAGATGGGTCAGAGGCTTTAATAGTACCAATGTGTCA
Organism: Viscum album; assembly: GCA_963277665.1. NCBI lineage: Eukaryota > Viridiplantae > Streptophyta > Magnoliopsida > Santalales > Viscaceae > Viscum > Viscum album. Next base: position 149,801,020 of record OY728128.1, on the reverse strand, counting down.
TTTACTCTTATTATCATGCCTTCTAATTGTAAATGACTCATTAGGGTCCAAAAATCTATGAATTTGTCTTTGATGGAATGCGATGATTCATGGGGATCCAACAGATACAACACTACCCTAGTGGGTAGGTTTTCCTCAATGAAACCTAAAATGGTTTTATTCTCTATGAGGACATCCATGACTACTATTATTGTTCCTGGGGGAATATCATAAATATCACCATGTAGTTTAGGTTGACGTAGGATGTGAAATATGTGATGAGCATCATACTACCCTCAACAATAGATCTGCATGTGTGGAGCATCCACTTCAATACTATATTGGTGAATTGTAATGCTCTGAATTCATCATTTATAATGAGTCCAGTGATAATCGAGTTATTCATGGTGCAAATTTATAAGAATTATGGTTAAATTGATCTGGGGGAATTGCTGGACAATGTCATCGTAATATTTCTAGATTTTTGGATGATCAAATAGACAATGATGTAGAAAAATTTTATTATCTAGTTGGGTTTTGGGAAAACACAAGACTTCAACCTAGGAGAGTGGATCTATAATACCTAGGTCATAAGTACTAGTTGGCCAAAAAATCTCGATAAGATGGTATGATGTGATAATTTCCCCAAAGCTCTATCATTTGGAATCGAGATCCATCTCTTTGTTTCCGAATTCATTAAGTTGGGGAAATCTAAAAAACTAATAATGGTACGGATATGGACCATTATGGTGGAGGAGTGTCTGAGGGATAGAACACTGCGATGGTTGAAATTATGAGGTATAATGGATCATATCCCAAGGAAGGTATTGTCCACTTCATCATGTCCTGACAGGACAGAGTGCTGAACATAATTTCATGTGCTAAGGTGGTGAATGTAGGTGAAAAATATGGGTCCATCACATCATCTATAGAATCCCATAAAAATACTCTATAATCTCATGTCAGGGTAGAGAATGATCGTGGTGATGATATAGAGGACTAAATTTTTAGAACCTGAAATAGTGTAAAATCTTTTTCTTCCTATATGTACGTATTCAGGGACATAGGTATCCTGTACAATTTCACATTCTAGAAATTAAAATATTATAATCCTAGTTTATGCCCTATTATCTAAGGTAGGGGATTAGGGTGGAGGATCTATCGAGGAATCACACTATGCATTAGAGTCAAAAAATCTGACCGGATGGACAATGATCTGGCACTTTTCAGGATTATTCTTTCATTGAGGACAATGAACCCTTATTATTCAATACAGTTCCTTAGGGTATGGTAAATATTCTACATGGTGATTATCTCCATTAAGGATGTTGCTGGAGTGGGATGGTCCTCCGCTAGAGAAGGTAGGAACATGGGACGAACCTCCAGGTTGGGATAGATAGTTGGGAGGACCTCCTATTTTGGTGCACTAGGGTGTGAGGATCACCCAGGTTTATTGCAATCAGAAAATGGGTGAGACCTGCTTGTGGGTGATCATGGGTATGAGGAGGACCCCCATGTTGGTTACATGATGCATCGGGGGAAACTCCTTGGTTAGTAGTGCTGGAAAAGATATGGGGAGGGAATCCATGTTGACCACATGTGACAGGCGAAATAATTACACACTGTTTGGTAGTGGAAGTTCAAGAATGGTATTTTTATTAATCAAAATGGAAATTCATAGGAACTTCATATTGATGGGTGATGGTTGAGGAGGAAATTAGCATTTATAACCAAGATTATGGATAAAATATCCATAACTGGGATAGGAATCAATAGCCCCTACCACCCAAGGGGTGGTTGAGGTCTCAATATTGATAAAAAATAGTGGTTAACTAGATCTGTAATGATATATAGATAATAGAATGTGTAGGTGGTGTAATGGGCCACAGATTATGCAGAAGATGTCACACCCAAACAAGCATCTTCCAAGGCTTGCACCAATTAATGACATCAGGTCAAACAAACTGGGTCTAGAAATGTAGGGTTAGATATAAACTATTACCGATATTATGAGACATTCAAACACTATTATAATGGCCTGGTGGAGCCCTCATTGGAATCTATTTGCTGAAAACTAAGTTCAAGATGACTAAAACTTCCCTTACCTCATCGATGTAGGTGAGTGAACCATGTATGGATTATTGGGAGAGCCTCCAGAAATAGTACAATTTCAGATTTCTGAGAAGTAGCTCCCAATGTAGCCCCAGGGGGAAGCAATGATGGAGATTCAATAAATCATCATGATCTTGGAGAGAAATATCCGAAATTGTGATGACCCATTCCTCTTCATATCATTGAATAAGTGTATCAATATTCTTCCAATGGGTAATGTATTAGGGTTATAGGGGGTGTTGGTGACTGGTAACCTTAGTTGTGGACAACATTAGTGAATTTGTAGATGTATAGGATTGTCACATTAGAACTACCGCAACCCCTACATCTATGTTCTGTAGGCTTCTAGGTTCCTCTAGCATGGGTCCTATAATGGTGAATGATTTATTTATTTTCATATATAGTAGAATATGATGTTCCCATTTCCCCAATTTCTTTCAGTCTTCCATGGATGGATAGAAATATCCACAACGATGATGTCACATATCATAATTTCCAATGGTTAACTTCCCCAAATTATGAATAGTTCTATGATAGAACAACTATTTTAATAGAGATACCAATTGCTAGATGGATTGATCTAGTGGAACAATTATCTGCTGCACTCTCAAACATTATTAATACCAATGTATGAGGTAGAAAATGGTTATTTTGGTATACCATATTTATTTCAAATGATTTCTTATGGGGTAACCCACCCATATTAGTTGGAATATAACTTTGATATACATTGTACCCCACATTCCAATTTTAAAAGTCATATAGAATTCATTACCTCTTCATTGATGTCTACACCTTCCTCGAAAAAAGATGATGAGATGTCAGTTCCTCCTACCGTGGATTCATCCTCTGAACTGATTTCCATGTCTGTGACTCCCTAATAGATTATGAAATTATCCATGAAACCTTTCCTGGTTCATTATATTTTTGGATATCGATTAATTTAACATCTTCTATTAGGATGTTTGAAAAGTTAATGTTAGGGAAGCAACATTCTATTAGTGATGTAGTCACGTTTGGAATAGATGGCATGTCAACATGATGGAACCTTGGTAAAAATAAATTATATGTTATTCTAGGACTTCTATAGGGTGTGGAATCCAAACGAATCCCACATAAAATTCAAGGAATATCATGTTGGAGTAATATTTTCGTGTTTTTCTTCAGCTTCCCTTGATTACCATGAGGTTTTCAAGAATTTTAACATTATGAAAAAATGGATCTGAATTGTTAGAAATCAGATAGTAGTGGATTAGATGGATAAATCATTAAGAGGGAGCACTTTTTAGGATTATTGGGTGGATGGGTAGAAACATATGTGGGGAAAGACCCAGGTTGGAGTGTCCCAAAAGGAATGGTTGCACACAGTGAAGGTTGATTGGAACACCGCAAAGGTGTGGATAAGAGATTGGTGGTCCTAGGAATGGTTGAACCAATTATTTCCATTGGCTAGGATTGATCCGTATGTACTCTTCCTTTATACCCTATGGGGAAGATAGGGATTAAAAAACACATAGTTTAATGGTCGATACTGGGCATACAGATGGCTAGTGACCCATGCACTGTAAAAAGTAGTGAAAATAATGCATTATCATGATAATGGTAATGCTGAAGGGAAAATAGATGTGGATTATCCATGGTTAGTTTCCCTTATGAATAGAATGAGTTTACCAGGATGTGTCATCTAGTGAAAAAATAAAATTGATATGGTGGAAGTGTCGAATAATGAGGATGAATGAGGTGGAACCGATGTGAAAATAATGGTGTTGGGAATGTTCATTGAAGAGGTTTCCTACATAACCTGAATTGAAGGTGGGGATCAAAGTTTACATAGTTCTATTGGTGGAAATGAGACACCTGAGAATAATATTGTGATAAGGGAGCACATGGATAGGGGACAAGAGGAGGAAGAAGAACTAGATTGGGAAATGATCATACCAATAAACAAAATCTCTAAAAAAACATTATGATGTGAAATAAATGGTGGGGAAAAAAATTGAGAGAGGATTCAAATGAATACCAGTTATTAAGAGTCAATGTCCACATAATTCAGTATCGAATATTATAATTAGTGTGTACATAAAGGGAAATGACCCAAAGACAAGATAAAGGAATATAAATGGTTAGTATCCCATCGTATTAGGGGAACACATGGTTTGAGGAATATGGGTTTTATGAGGGCTTATGAATCTTTAGATGCCAATGCAGATTAGATGAACTGAGAGTCGCAGCTCTGGGAGACGCATCAGAAAAAGAAAAAGTATCACATGATGTTGGAACATACCTATAAAAGGTACCATATATTACAATAGATTGATATTGGACATAAAAAAGGCATCACACTTATCCTAGTGGCAGGGAATCAAAACCCATATTGTTCTTAAGGTAATATTGTTTAATATCATGTGGGATAATATTGAACTATTGTGAAATGCACAAAATAGTTGTATTGTAGGGATTGTGGATCTCGAACATCATAGAGGCTCACCAAAAACCCTAGTTATTAGACAAGGATCATAGTAAACATTGTAACGTAAGATGAAATTTAACATCTTACGAGATGAGGGGCTTGGGAATTATGCATGGTCAGCATCCTAGAGATGATTCATGGTAAATGTCAGTCTCTAAGACAACGTGTGTCATGCTTGGTGTGAAAAGAAAGAGATAATAGTAGTCCCTAAGGACGTATCATGAAGGGTGCATTCATGAATGATGGTATAGGGAATATGCATGTTGAGATACCCAAATAAATAGTGATTGGGACTTATTAGAGGAGGGAATAATGAGGAGGGTATCCAGATGTTCATTAAGGATATGGTATTCATATAGGGAACACCCTATCAGAGTGTATCCCAGCTTACTCGGAGACTTTTCATGGTGAACACGGTGACAATGGAAAAGGGAGATAGGAGAAGGAGAGTGTTGATGACCATTCTCATTTAATTCCACCTATTCATACCACGCATGCGTCAAATCACATTTTATGATTGTGTTCTACGGATGATGGTAGTAGGTAGTTTAACATTCTCTATCTAGGATGATGAGAAATAACTCTGTATCAATCATACATACATAACATGTACCAACACACACTCGAGGGATAGAAGGAACAAGCAATTCCTGATGAGAGATTGGTGGATGAGTGTTAATTCATGGGGCTCATGTTTATATGGCTATAAAAATAAGAAATATCCATTTGTGTGCCTTTACGAGGAATTATAAGGCATGTATATGAAATATGGTACACCACTTTAGAGGAAATGAAATCACTTCAAATGATCCTTGAGTGACACATGAAAGTAGCTTTTACAATGTTAGAGGCCTTTCTAACAAGGGATTTGTAATCCATTGTTTTTTCCATTGATATTGAAATTTTTGAAGGAGGGATCGTCATGAAGCATTGCTAAAGGGGTATCCTAGAAAAGGAGGAGCTACGCAAAGCACGTAGATTTATCCTGGTCATGTGGTCTACTTGTACATGGAGGGTTATTCGAGAATGATAAATTCTATGAATATCCATAAGGGCCTAGGAGGGACTCCTATCATCATGATTCTCGTGGGGCTCCGCAGAGGGAATCCCCAAACACTGAAGAGGTAAATCAGATCAAAGGGTATGCTTATTTTTTAAGCTTAAATTCTATGTGTGATGCATTTTTTCATTAGTTCGTGGAGAAAGAGGTTATTTCTGAAATCAGAGATAGGAAGGTGAAGTTCATTGTAGCTATACATTGGTAGTGGGTGTCACTTACCTATTCATTGGAATAGGGGATCATGATTCATGATGGTGTGCCATAAAGGACATGGTGATTCATGATCTATAGTGGATCCATTGCACTCACCAAGGCTTATTTGACTACTCTATGGTAGTCAGAGTGCTCATTGGACTTATGAAGGTGACATTCACTACATAGTGGTGGATCTTATAGTGATATCTATGTCGACTTCACAACATTCACGGTGATGAAGGGCTTCATGATGGGGGTTTTAAAGGTAGGTCCTTTGGTGAATTTTTATCCTCGTATGGGTCAAAAATTATCCCAAATGTTTTAGCACATACTTCATTCATCTTCAGAATATATTCTCGTGGAATCATCTTATTCAGCAACTGTGAACTGGATCTCCTTCTAAGAGAATCATCTACCATGATAACCTTCCTAGGAGTATATACAATCTCAATGTAGTATTTTGGTAGGATCTCTGGCCACCACATCTATGTCAGGTTCTGATCCATCTGAGAGAAGATATACATGATACTCTTGTTGTCCAAGAAGATGACAAACCACTTACCCACCAGATAATGTCTCCACATCTTCAAAGTGATGTCAACCCCTACTATCACCATGTAATGGGGTGCGTAATTAGTCCCATGAGGTCTCAACTAGAATGAAACATAGGTAATCATTTCTTTTCTCAACATAAGGATACAACCAAGCCCAATTCCTAGTGCATCATAGAAAACTATGTACTTGAAACCTTCTTCAGGTAACATAAATATGGACGTCCTCTTCAACCTCTTCCTCATATCCAGAACGAACTAATGCAACTTTTACATCAATATTAAAGAAATCCATTTTCATTTCTATTCAATCATGGGTGCAACGACTGTTGAGATGTTTTGTAATAACTTATAATAGTACCTTCCAATACAAAAAAACTTGTCACCTAGATAAAATTTTTGGGTGGCTCCAAAACAAGCACTACCTAAAAATTATATAGATAAACTACAACTCCATCCTTTGAGATGACGTGTCCTATAATATTGACATACCTAATAAAAAAACTGAACATTTAATGCTTCATGTAATGCTGGTTCTCTCAGACTGTGTCCAAGACTATCTTAAAGTTTCTTATGTTCTCTTCCACAAAGGAATAATAAACTAGGATGTTATCATTGATGACTACCCAAAACCTTTCAAATAAATGATGAATTATGTAGTCAATGAGTCTCATGAACACTACTGGGGCATTCTTCAGGCCAAAAAACTTCACCATGTACTCATAGTGACCATAATGAAATATTAAGGTCATCTACATTATATCCTCACCTCGTACTCACATATTGTGATATCCTAACTTGAGGTCCATATTTGAGAACCATCACACCCCTTTCAAATGATCAATGTGGTCATAGATCCTCTATAGTGGACACAGATTATTCATTCTCACTGGGTTCAAGTACTATAAATCGACATATAACATCAATATCCCATCCCCCTTCATGGAAAACCAAAATATGGTATCCCATGGTGAAACAATGGGCTTCATGATGTCCTTCCACTAAAAGTCGTCCAACCACACCCTCATCTCACAAAAAGTCGTCCAACCATACCCTCATCTCACGAAGATCTATAATAGCCATATGATATATCGGTAGAGATATTGGTGTCACAGTAGGGTTTAGATCAATCCAAAATTCAATTTCCTGATGGAGAGGTCATCTTGATGAGTCTTTAGTAAATACATCATCAGACTATGAAACCAGTATAAGAAACAGTGGAATCGTAACATCCAATTTGACAAGGGTCAGGTTTATCAACTGATGAATAATCAGCAAACCCTCTAATGCATGAGTCCTTCTAAATATTCCTAGATTTCCATTTCAACAATATAAAAAAACCTTGTCCCATTACTAAAAACACAGAAACCTCATAACCTAAAATAGTCAATTTCTACATTAACTATAGATAACCATCAAATACCAGGAATGGTGTCGTAATGAGTTTATGTTACATCCAATTATCGCGACCAAAATTATCACCACAAAGAGTTATGTCACATTATCTGCAACTATGTGTGATCATCAGGTCTCCACATGTAGTTGTCTCTGTGTGTATGGATTTAGTCCATAGTGCATCTAGAATCTCATCATGTAGAACAATATTTGTGGAATGAAAGCATGAATATCACCCGTGTCTATAAAAATAGTTTATAAGGTTGAAAATATATATATGATACCTCATATATTCCATATAACCTCAGTATCATAGGCCTCCATATATCGCAGCTTGCCTCGTCCCAGCCCACCAGTTCCCTGAGCCTACACTGGAGCAACTTAGGGTGGTGAAGGTAATAGATCAAGCCTCTAACCACCTCCCCCTCCCCTTCCGTACCCAATCCATATCTAATTCCCTATATACCACCCTAAATAGTTCCTTTTCATTGCATCAGTGGACTTCCAGTTTTTTCACAATCAACAGTGTAATTGGTCGATCAATCTAATGATTTATGCACCTAACCATTGCAAAAGAAACACCACTTTTCCATTGGATTATTTTACCCATCTTAAGAGTCTGTCACTGGTGACCTTATTACTTGAGATCCCCTCTTAAAGATCATCAACCGCATTAATCCTATTTAATATTTTCAAATACCTTTTATCAACATGTCATGGATCAGGTGGCCCGTAATAGCTCTAATGACTTGTGACTTTTCAAAAAGAAAAATTTCTACCAACACGTCTCACTAATGTATCCCATAATACACAATAATTATAAAGGATACCTATTATTACTTGATTTCCTGATGTAAGACATGCACGAAGGTCTGAGCATTTAAGAATAGGTCATGTACCATATCCAAAGAGTAATGTGCGATATCTTCAATAGTTTTTCAATACTCATCCACAACATTACTAACCTAATATAGATGTAGATACATCTATGTTATATAGATATCATCATGGAGGTATATCACCCCACTCAAAGGAGGATCTAAAAGTATTTATATGATATAGATGACTTTCCTTATGAATGAGTAACCAAACACCACCAACGCCCTGCAGATTCGAAAATAATACTTGTAGAACAAACATCCATCAAGATAGAATATGTACTCTTCATGATGAAGACATTAGTGAATACCACTATCAAATCATCATTCATCTATGGTTTGGATTCAACCCCAAAAACTAAAAAGGTTTCAGCCTCAGAAACTCAGGAAACACACTTAGCCTTCATGCATCCACATATGGTAGTGTGAATACTATTTTCTACTCAATGGGATGTTGTATAACTATTAAACCACTAGTAGCTACTATCTATAGTACATAAACTTGTATTGATTCCTCTTCCGTAGGTAGAACACCCACAAGATCATGTGGTTGAATATTGGTCAACAATATATGTGGAGGAATCCTGAAATAATACTAGATGCAACATGTACAGAAGAGTATATCTAGAGAAATGATTCAAGCTAGAATGGAAAAAACATTTCCATATAATACAGGAAACGTTGTTTATTCATAAAACTATCATTCTTGTTTAACTATTCAAAAATATTATGATTAGAGTGTTGGTTTGTGGATACATCGTCCATTGCACTAACACTTGAGTCCCTAGCATAAAATATATACTAGAAACACATAAATTTTTTTCCACACACCAAACCCACACACTCCTTGTCCTAATGTATAACTAACCGCCTTTGATTCCAATATATCAAAACCCCTACTAGAGGGGCCCATGCCCTGAATACCCCCTTTCCTCCATCCAATAGTCTTGGGAATGGTGACTATCACTGAGTAGAAATACCCATATTTGGAAGGCTGTAGCCAAATGTACTTGTACACATGAACACATATCAAATCCACACAATGATGAAATGTAAAATAAATAATAGATTTCTTTTATGCAACTATGATATCAAAACCATGAAATGGAAGGAAGTAATGGGATTTTAAACTGGAAAAAATACAATCCACCAAAAAGAGTTTGTAATACAAGTCCAATTGACAAGGTAGAATTCCATCATGCTCCATGGGAAGAGAAAATGTTAATGGTAACATCCTAGTAAAATCCTTAGTCTTCATAGCTAAAAAAATGTTCCTCTCACTCCATGTCCAACTAGGACACCATCAAAAGGTTTTCTGTATGCATAAGACATGACATGTGTGGAAAAGGCCCATGCTGGTGTGAATATAAAAATACACAATAGGAAAACCCAAAGACAGAAAACTCAAAACACTATGTATATTCAACTCTAGAACAGAAGTAATAGTGTATAAAAAATACATAATGTACCCAGATATACATAGAAGAGACACCATGGTATCAGGTGACGATAACCAACTGACAACCACACGATTCTACTCAAATGAAAGCTTGTTCACGGAGAAATCACTTATCATGAAATCATATCATCAAATACAACTAAAGAAGAATAATTTCTCATTTTTACCCAATCCAAAACTAATTAATTAGTAAAACAAGACTATGACCCACTGATAGGGGCTCTCACCAAGAACTGTTAGGGGACACCATGAACCCAATCTAGATTACTAGCTACATAGGGGACCATATTACAATGATTCCATAAACCATAACTATGTATAACGTTTTATATAGATATATATCATACTTATAATGGTCATTATGATTCCAAAAACTCTAGTAGGAATGTTATAGGATCATGCTATAATATCATAGAGGGACACCACAACTCTGTCTGAGAATCATCCTCTAATGGGGATTATATTCTAGTGATGTGGATTTAATTAAAAAATTTACTCTCATGGAAAATAAAAAAAAGAACACACTCAATCTATACTATTATAGATTAGGAAAATGAAGAGCCTCATGACCTCTTAATGGGAGTACATGGTGTTCCCTAGGGGGTGTGTGGCATGTTCAGATGTCCCAACATTTTCCCATTTGAATAACCTCAAATGTCATTTAGTCACAAAAATCATGGTGTGTAGGATGTGTACATGACATTTAGAGAAACATGGTTTCCACACATTTTGCCTGGACATGTTATTGTAAAGAAGCTTTGTACGTGTACTGGTCCTCTTACACCAATCTAAGTTCTTGTTAAAGTACATGTCGTCTCAATTTACATTTAATCCAAGACGTGGCCTTAATTTTTTGAATTACAAGATGAGTCATTTAGGGATGGTCACATGAGTTTTGATCATCATCTCTTTCTTGCAACTAAATTTTATATTGAAGGGTCCCCACAATTTGTGTAGAACCGTGTTAAAATTTGTTTTTCATTATATTTTTCTGATCCATATTTATTCTCCATTATTCCTCCTGAACCACATCCACCCCTATTTCAACTTGAAATCGATCTGTAGATCCCAGATCAATATCTTTTGCAATTCACTTCCGATAACTCGATATTTTCCAGCCTCAAAACACACTAAAAAAATCACTATCAATATTTTTCAACCATTAATCACTAGTATGGATATAAAACACTAGATCATATCTGATTCATCACTAATATTCTCATCACCACTGAGGAACCCTCGAATTTCAACCATATTCAGATTCCCTACCTATAGTTTCAATCTATTTGTATTGAAGAATGGTTTCATAACAATTTGGAACCGGGTATCTATCAAAATTTTGACCATGTGATTGGAAAAGATGAATGCATGATGAAAATTTTGGAGAAAATATTTAACTATTAAATTAAGGAATGATCATCTACCTTTTTTCATTTAGCCATGATTTGTTATCATGGAAGGAAAATCGAGGAGGGAAAATCAAAGAAACAATGTTTTTCAATTCAATCCAACTAAATCTTTAGAAAATTTTTGGATCAATTGTTGTTCATTAAATTGACCCCAGATCACCTAGAAATAATTAAAGGATAAAATTCAAATAAAAACCTACATGGATTTTTATTCAATTTTTTATGAAGACAAATTATTTCATTTTCCTTGAGGATATCCCCCAATGACATGGGTGTATTGACCCAACGTCTGATATGGATCTATTTTCTTCCATAAAGAATAATATCCCCAAAGGGAATCTATGTCTCCAGTGTTAAGCATCCAAATGTGAGAAAATTACTTTAGCCATTAACTTATAGAGGAATTAGGGAGTTGCACTAAAGAAAATAATATAAATATTTCAATTAATTTATTTTATAAATTTCACACCCTGTCATCATTTTTAAAAATAACCCACACCAACCAATTTTAGGTTATTCCAAATGTGTGATCAATATTATATAATTAGTTATACCTATAGATTTCTAATCTAGGAACTCTTTTAAGAATTATTACACATTTTCAGGTAAACCACATGTGCATGCTATTTAATATTTTAATATTTTTCAATCAATTATTCATGGCACACCACCCACTGAATCACACGCCATCTCAGAACATGGTCTAAAAAATAAGAGATATAATATTTAAAAATAAAAAAATACGAGATGATAAATATAATATTATTTTTATTTATATGGATGTTTTCTTACCATAATTGGTAGATAATGCATTTAAAAATATATTCTCATTACATTCTTATCTTCATTAAATTTATATTGAAACCCTCAAATTCATAATATCATTATTCTATTCATTTATATTATAGGTCCAAATTTCATTTATCATGGATATGATTAATTAATAAACCATATATGATTTTTAAATAGCAGTTTTCCCATAAATAATTGTATTTTAAAGACCAGGAAATTTCATGTAATATTTTTTCATAAATACTTTCAAATTTTATGAGTCTGTGGCTTCTGACGTCACTTGATTCTGAGAACTAGTGTGCCTGGAATCAATATTTGAATTTTAGATTGGGTACGTTTAGTGAACGAATGAACCTATTTTTTATCTTTTGAACCAGTGCTCGGAATAGAAATACGAGGGAACCAATGAGCTCGCATCATCGGTAATTGCTTAAGGGGACCTTTTCCGCAGTTGTGTTTTACGCGGGTTGAGAATTAATATTTGGGGAATTAGATTAAAATAAATAAAATTGCTGTAGCACAATTTTATTTTTAAAGGATGGTGGTTATATCCTCTGAAAGGGAGTTAGATGTGGGGCCCACACCCACATAACCTCCCATTAGAGGATATTTATGGGGTGGGGCCCACATGTGACGTAAACCCTTGAACTTCCCATAACACTCATAGACCCCCATTAAACTCCATTGTTTAATGTTGAAAACCCTTCTTATTTATGAAATCTCTTCACCTTCCCCTCTCTATTAATTAAGTGTTTTGAACATTGAATTTTGAATGCTTGGAAAGTTTAATTAAAATAAGGGGAAGCCTTATTTTAATTGGGTTGGACTTGTTGTGTTGGGGGAAATATTTGGGAGAGAGCTCTTGTGAAAGAAGTGGAGAGTTTACACTTTGTTGAGGAACACCAATCCTCCGATGAAGAATGAAACACCTTCTTTTCTTTTCTCCACAACAAGAGAGTGGACACAAATTCTTCTTCAGGTGCACTCCGACGACGATAGAAATGACATCGTCATCCACGACGCTTGTCAACCGCGATCCTTATTCGAGGTAGGGGGTTTGCTTAATTTATTTTAAATAAATTACTCCTCCATTATTGTTGTATTCAAGTGAACATCATTAGATTATTGTTACCGCCTAACATTGAGGGCGCATGCTAGACAAACACAGCCCGATGACCCTCTGTCATTACTTGTGTTTTTTGGAATCGGGAAGCAGCGACGATCGAAGGCAGCGGTCATGCGCTGGCTGCATGGGGAGGAACCCTTGCCCGCAACCGTTGGATGCGTGCAGGCCGAAGGGAGAAACTGTGGCGCCCCACAACACCATGCTACGGAAGACCGTGGCCTTCCCAACCGGGCCACTTCGGCAGAAGAACCGGCCGGCCCGTAGGCCAACCAGGCAGAGGGGAACTGCGACGCTAGGAGGGCGCCGCGCTGGACAACCGGCGGCCTACCCGAGTGGGCTGCTTGCGCCAGAAGGCCGACAGACCTAGCCTGCCTGTTTGTGAGGGAGACACCACTGGGCACTACCGGTTTGGGCAGCCATGGGGCCACCCCTTCCCCCTTGGAAAAATTGGCCTTCGAGCCGAGCCACTCGGCCAGCTGGTCGAGCCAGCCGGGTCGCGCCCTGCCGGGCCAGGTCGGAACGCGCCCTACTGGGCCAGGCCGTGCCCCTTCAGGCCATGCCGGGCCACACCCCTCAGGCCGACCCGTGAATTTTCTTTGGTCTAGTCTGACACCCCTACTGGGTCGGACCTATCAAAGCTGGGTTAACCCGACCTGCAAGCCCACTGGTCTTAACGGGTCGTGCCAGTTTTCACTTAAAAGTGAATATCATGAAGACCACACGTCAGAACGATGTGCTATCTACCGAACAGGGACCCTATCAATGAGACGGTCCTTTTTGGATACTCTAAGTGAGTTTGTGTCCACTTTGTTAAACAGAGAGGTTTGGGACGAGCATATTTACAACCAGGCCCCTAGAAAGGAAAAGCCAATATCTCTCAGACCAGACATCCGTATGACGTTCCATTTGTCGTGTTGGGTTACTTTTTAAGAGATGGATCTTCGTGATACGTCATCTTAGGAATTCATGATATTTTTTGTATCTACCCCTTTACTCGAAGAGCGGACCCCCCCGGAATCGAGTAGGCTGTGTGCGGGAACCCTAGAGATGGCTACGACTGTGATGACTATTGTGATGGGAACCTCCATGGGTTCTACAATGATGAAGACTATACGTAGATCCTACATGGGTTCTATAGAGAGGAAAACTGTACTTGGATCCTTCGTGGGTTTGGCAGTGATGACAACTGCACTTGGATCCTATGTGGGTTCAACAGCGATGGTTACTATACTTGGATCCTACGTGGGTTCGGCAGTGACGACTTCTGTACTTGGATAATACGTGAGTTTGGTAGAGGAGATGATTCAGAGGCTACATCTAATCATATCCACCCCACTTCGTGGGTACTATAACTGTGTGAGCTGAGTATTGTCTTTCAATCATTATCATTGATTTTATTGACTTCTTTCTTGTGTGGACCAGATTGTGAATGGGATCGGATGTTGGATTCTAACTGAGATTGATGACTTAGGTATATGTATGGGAATATACGTAAGTAGAGTTGGTTGATACTTCGTTTTTGTATCTTTACTTTTTGGTTTATCCTTCGTGGATTCTGGGAGACCTTCAGGGGTCTCGGTGTCCCTACTGAGTATCGTTATACTCACCTTTTCATGGGAAATTCCCGCACTACGTTGTGTTGGTTGTAGACGATAGACATCACTGATCGTGGTTGAGGCTTGTGGAGTTGGATGATATCCGGATGTGGACCACCTGGCGGGACGTACACGGAGCAGAGAGATGGATCGAGGTACCGACGAGACTATATGTACCCACCCTTTAGGTGGGATTCCCGGAGGACAACATGGTGGTTGCTACTTTACTTTACATCTGCTGTACTTTCTTTATTAGTTGTATTGTACATTCAGTTGGGTTTGTATACTGGCCTGTTCACTTTCAAGCACCTACTTTTGTACTCATTTTTACTTAGTTCTTACATCACTTGCATACTCAGTTTTGTATTTTTACATTAATAAAGGAGATTACTTACCTTTTCACCGAGATTTCCTTCTTTCATGCTAGTCGCCATCCCCTGGCCTATGGAAGGAGGGATTGGGGTAGTCACGGCACGGGCCCCGAGGACGCGTTGTGAAAAATTGGTATCAGATGAGTCTGTTATACCGCAGAACTCAGGACTTTGATAATTTATTCTCTGTGAAGAAATAGTGTAAAGAGTACTGAGTGTGGTTTTCTGTCTAGGGAGTCCAGTGTTGGCGTGGTGGCCGAAGTATCCATACATCAGGACCCAGAATTCTGATTTCCGACTCAGTGCATGAAAAAATTGATTGCATGTGCGTTTCTAAAGATTTCTGTGTGATTACTTTGTGTCCGCCCACCAGGTATACTGTATAAACTGTGGCACACCTATTTCTTTTAAGGATGGCCCCATTAAGGCAGATAGTTAGGGTTCTGCGCTACGTGCGAGATAGAAACCCACCGAGCGACGATGCCTCGGTGCAGGGCCCCATTACAGTGGAGGCACCAGCGGTACCACTACCCACTGAGCCACTGATGCCACCAGCCCTAGAATTATAGAGTGCATGCCGCATGAGTGTGTTGCACGTGTTTTGGTGACAGAGGCCACCCAGGTTCCATGGAGGGACATAACCTCAGGCAGCCGAGGATTGGCTGGAGGCTATCGTCAGAGTCTTCAGATTGGTAGGGACACCAGGAGACATTATGGTGATCCTTACTGTGAGTCTCCTGTAAGCAGCCACATGTAGATGGTGGATCCTGATTCTCCAAGTTCATGACGTGGTAGCCTTACTTTTGAAAAACTTTGAGAGCCTCTTCTGATCGGAGATTGTTCCATTCACCCTCAATGTGGTGCGCATCCAGGAGTTACTTCATCTGCAATAGGGAAGTATGACGGTAGCCCAGTACTCGGAAAGATTTACCGACCACTCGTGTTACTCCACAGACATGGTACGAGACCCATTCTTCCGGGCCCAGACCTTCGAGTAGGTACTGAAGCATGATATAAGGGATTCAATGATCTCCCTCAGCATTCCGACATAGGCATGTGTTTTGGAGCGAGGCCTTCTTGTGAAGAGCTTTCTTAATGAGCTTACACCTGAAGTGAGACCAGCCGTCGGGCAACATGTAGAGGAGTCTTCAGCAGCCAGTAGTAGACATATGTCATAGAGGTTCAAGCGGACCAGGCCATCAAGTGGGTGACCCCAGGATTCTGGTGCGGATGTCTGGGTCACATGAAGCAGATCCATCCATACTAGGGGCAAGTAGTGCTATGCATGCGGCGGGCAAGGCCACATGGCTCGTGACTACCCGACCTGCCATGCAGATGAGTAGCAGACAGTGGAGGGACCTCCCAGGCAGAGGCAGTGGTTCGACCGTGGTAGTCTATTGGGACAAGGCGGATGAGGCATAGGAGGTGGCTGAGCAGCGAGTGGTGAATGATGTTTCGAGGCTATACCACCCCCACCACCACTAGGAGGACCACACTAACCACAGTGAGCTAGCAGACAGGGGCAGGCTCAGCTCCAGGCAGTCAAGGCCTACGACCATGGTGCACCTGAGATGATTTGAAGTACTGACTTTGTCTACTCCATCCTTTCTACAGTTATAATAGACACATGAGCGAGTCATTCTTTTATTGTCGCTTCCCTTTTTGGAGATCGGATATTCCAACATAGTCGTTGGCTCAATTCTTACGGCTAGAGACTCCTACGAGAGAAGACTTGATGATTACGCACTGGTGCTGGCAGTGTCAGCTTACTCGAGGTGGTTATATCATCGGTTGGGATCTTCTTGTAGCGGCGTCGAGGCCTTACGTCATCATCTTCGGTATGGTCTGGTTATCTACAGTCCATGCCTAGATCGACTGTATTAGACGCAAAGTGTGGTGTTTCCACATAGATGGAAGTAGGTTCACCATCACCGGAGAGAAGGGATCCTTTTTTGGGTAGGATGGACTTACACAGAAGAGAGGGAAACCGATCACAAATCAGTTGGCAAGTCTCATCCTAGGAGCAGTTGATGTGCGGAGTTTGAGTTTTCCTGTTGGGGTGGATCAGTATGTGGATGTTTTTCCTAACAACGTTCCAGGACTAACTCCTAAGAGAGAGGTATATTTCTACATTGACCTGTACCCCAGGACAACACAGATATCTACTCCAGCATATCGGATGCCACTCGTAGAGCTTCGTGAGTTGTGGGTACAGTTGTAGGACTACCATACTGATTTACTTGACTAATAAGGAAGAACACGCCTACCACTTGAAGGTTGTACTAGACACACTCCGAGAGAACCAGCTTTGTGGTAAGCTCTCTATGTGCCAGTTCTGTATTCTATAGATTCACTTCTTGGGGTACATCATCTGGGAGGTGTGATTTGCGGTGGATCCTGTGAATATCAAGGAAGCACTTTCTTGGGATCCACCCATTAGCGTGATAGAGGTGCAGAGTTCCATAGGTCTGGCTGGGTACTATAGAATATTTGTGCTAGAATTATCTAGAGATGCAGAAAAACATTCATCTTTGATGAAGGGGATACCGTTCGTGTGGTCGGATAGATTCCAGCAGGGCTTCCCAGAGCTAAGACATAGATTGACCAGTGCACCCACCTCAAGGCTACTGGAGGAGGGTGTTGGGTACGTGGTTTACTGTGATGCATCAGGGACCAGACTTGGGTGTGTCCTGATGTAGGAGGAGGCAATGATCACTACTGGTTCATGGAAGTTGAGGAAACATGAGCAGAACTACGCTACCCATGACCGGAAGTTAGAATCATTGGTGTTCGCCTTGAATATGTGGCAGCACTATCAGATGGGCGAGCGCTTTACAGTCTATTCTGAACACCAGAGTCTCTGGTACATTTTCTCGGAGAAGGACCTGAACTTGAGACTACAGTGATGGCTCGAGTTCCTCTAGGACTATGACTTTGAGATAGTCTATACTCCTGGGAATGGGAATATAGTAGCTGATGATCATAGAAAGTGATCAGGAATTTAGCTACTTTGGGAGGCGATAGAGCAGTTTTCCGCTTTGCAGATTTCCTTAGTGGATAGAGATGAGACAAATTTTCTATAGGACCTCATAGTTACTCCTCCACTATATCAGCGGGCCAGAGAGTCATAGAGTTGGAATGTTGACTGTGAGACGCGACTTGATCAGATTTCCATAGGGCAGGCACCTGATGGATTTTATGATTGAGGAGAACACATCATCCTCTTCAAGGGATGTACCATGGTACCCGTTGCACTAAAGGAGGTATTACTGAGGGATTTTAACACTTCTCCTCTAGCGGTACATCTTGGGGTGGAGAGATGTACCAGGACCTCAGACGACAACACTAGTGGTCGAGTATGAAGAAGGATGTATCATAGTTTGTTTCACAATGCCTCACTTTCCATCAAGTGAAGGCGGTGCACCAGGTACTAGCAGGCTTGGTACAACCCATAGAGGTTCCGCAGTGGAAGTGCGACGAGATATCCATGGATTTCATCATGGGGCTTCCACGTACTTACAGAGGAAACCACTCCATCTAGGTGATCATAGACTGAATCACCAAGTCAGGCCACTTCATTACCCTCAGATAGAAGGTATCAGTAGAGTGCTTTGGACGCCTCTACATTCTATAGATCGTATGGATTCATGGTGTGACATCATCTATCGTCTCTGATAGAGATGATAACTTTAAATCCAGGCTTTGGAAGGGGTTGCAGGAGGCATTTGGGACACAACTACGCCTGACCACCGCCTTTCATCCTCAGACTGATGGGCAGATGGATAGGACCATTCAAACTATCGAGTACAAGCTCCGTGCATGTGTCCTTAACATCGGTCATAGCTGGGAGGATCTTCTACCCTTGGTGGAGTTTGCGTACAACAAAAACTACCACTACACCATCGGGATAGAACCTTAAGAGGAACTATATGGATGACCATGAAGATCACCTCTATGGTGGACTGAACATGGGGAGTCCGCACTAATAAGATCCGAGATGGTTCAGGATACGACAGAGAAGGTGCAGATCATCTTGGAGTGGATGAGAACTTCACAGAGCAGACAGAATTCCTATGCTGATAGGAGACGAAGACCATATGAGTTCGAGGATGGTTACCACATTTTCTTATGGGTATCACCTCGACATGGATTATAGAGATTTGGCCGCGGTGACAAGTTATCTCGGTGCTTTATTGGACCTTTCTAGTTCCTCAGTAGAGTAGGCGAGGTGGCTTACCGCCCGGCCCTTCCACTCTAGTTGCACCGGGTGCACGACGTTTTTCACTTATCTCATCTATGGAGATACGTGCATGACCCATAACACATCACTAATATTGGGGACATGGACAATGATGATAGGGTGAAATTTTCAATGGACCTGGTGGAGATCGAGGATCGACAGGAGCGGGTTCTACGTGGATGATCGATTCCTCTGGAGTGCATTCGTTGGCAGCACGGGAACCTCCAGGAGAGCAGATGGGAGCGGGAGTCTTAGATGCGTGATCAGTACCCTCATTTGTTTCCCTAGTTCTTTATGTAGCATTACGGTGACGTAAATCCCTAAGGTGGATGTACTGTAAAGTCCCAGAAATTTCAAGGAAATTTTTTTCTTAAATACTTTGGAAATTTAAGAGTATGTGGCTTCTAAAGGCACTTTATTCTGAGGTCTGGTGTGCCTGGAATCAATTATTGAATTTTAGCTCGGGTACGTTCAGTGAACAAATTAGTGGGTTTTTCTATATTTTGAGCTGGTGCTCAGAATTGAAATCCGAGAGCACCGATGAGCTCGCTGCCCCGGTAATTGCTTAAGGGGACCTTTATCGCAGTTGCGTTTTAATCAGGTTGAAAATTAATATTTGGGGAATTGGATTAAAAAAAATCGGTGTAGCAAAATATTAATTTTAAAGGATGGCGGTTATATCCTCACAAAAGGAGTTAGAGGTGGGTCCCACACCCACATAACCTCCCATGAAAGTATATTTGTGGGGTGGATCCCACACATGACTGAAACCATTGAACATACCATAACTTGCATAAACCCCCATTAAACTCCATTGTTTAATGTTGACAACCCTCTTTATTTATGAAATCTCTTCACCATCCCTTCTCCATTATTTAAGTGTTTTGAATTTTGAATGCTTGGAAACTGTAATTAAAATAAGGGGAAGCCTTATTTCAATTAGGTTGGACATGTTGTGTTTGGGGAAATATTTGGGAGAGAGCTCTTGTGAAAGAATAATAGTGTTTATCCATTGTTGAAGAACACCAATCCTCCGATGAAGAATGACACGCCTTTTTTTCACTTCTCCACGACAAGAGAGGAGACACCAATTCTTCTTCGTGTGCTCTCCGATGACGAAGAAAATGACACAGTAATCCACGACGCATTTCAACCGCCAACCTTATTCGAGGTAGGCAGTTTTCTTAATTCATTTCAAATAAATTACTCGTCCATTCTTGTTGTATTCAAGTGAACATCTTTGGCCGATTTTTACCACCTAACGCGGAGGGTGCGGGATGAAAAAACATGGTCCGACGAACCTTCACCATTCATTGTATTGTTTGGAATCGGGAAGCAGTGAAGATCGAAGGTGGCGGCCGCACGCCGGCCACTTGTGGAGGAATAGCGGCCCATAACCACGGGCTGCTCGACCGACGAAGAACCGGTGGGCTGTAACCGGCCTGGCTGAAGGGAGAAACCGCAGTGCCCCACGACGCCATGCTGTGGTAGACTGCATCCCACCCAAGTGGCCTGCTTCGGTGGAAGAATCGGCCGGCCCATCAGCCGGCTCGACGGAGGGGAGCCGCGACGCCAGGAGGGTGCCACACTGGAGAACAGTCCGGCCCGTCGGACGACCGGTCGAAGCATAACGGCGGAACCAGGAGGGCACTGCGCTGGAGAACAAGAAGCACGCCCGAGCGGGCCATGTGCACCAGAAGGCCAGATGGCCTAGCCATTCTGTTTGGTTGGGAGGCGCTTCTTGGCGCCTCCGGTTTGGGCTGCCGGGGGGCCGCACCCCCTGGCCACTCGGCCTTCGGGCCGAGCCAGTTGGGCCGCACCGGGCCACGACCCCTCGGGATGGGCCACGCCCATCGAGCCAAGCTATGAATTTTATTCGAGCTAGTCTGACACCCCTGCCGGGTCGGACCCATCAAAGCTATGTTCAACCAACCTGCCAGCCCATGGGGCTTAACAGGCTGAGCCCGTTTTCACTTAAATGTGAATATCTTGAAGACCACACGTCTGAACGACACGCCGTCTGCGGTACTAGGACCTTATTGATGAGGCGGCCCTTTTTAAATACTCTAAGTGAGTTTTGGACAACTTCGGTAAACGGCGGGATTTTGAATGAGAATATTTTCAATCGGGCCCCTGGAATGGAAAAGTAAATATCTCTCAGACCGGGCATCTGTTTGATGTGCCGTATGTCACTTTGGGTTCCTTTTGATGAGACAAAACTTTGGGATACATCGAATAAGGACTTCATGATAGTTGATGTTTCTACCCCTTTACTCGAGGAGCATACCCTCCCAGAATCAAGTATGCGGTGTGTGGGAACCCTAGAGCTAGCTGTGACTGCGACAACTACTGTGCTGGGATCCTCTGTGATTTCAACAACGATGACGAATGTACATAGATACTATGTGGGTTCGGAAGTGAGGACAACTGTACTTGGATCCTCCATGGGTTCGGCAGTGATGACAACTGTACAATGATCCTACGTGGGTTTGAAAACGATGGTTACTGTAATTGGATCCTACGTGGGATCGGCAGTGACGACACTTGTAATTGGATCCTACATGGGTTTGGTAGAGGAAATGATTCCGAGGCTACATCTAATTATCTCCGCCACACTTCATGAGTAGTATACCTGTGTGAGCTGAGTCATGTCTTTCAATTATTATTATTGATGTGATTGACTTCTTTCATATGTGGACCGGATTGTTCATGGGCTTGGATGTTGGAGTCTAACTGAGATTTAAGACTTTTCTATATGTATGGGCATATACCTAATTATAGTTGGTTGATACTTCGTGTTTATATCTTTCCTTTGTGGTTTATCCGTCATGGATTATTGGAGACCTTTGGGGGTCTCGGGGTCCCTACTGAGTATCATTATACTCCCCCCTGCACGGGAAATTCCCGCACTACATTGTTTTGGTTGCAGACGATAGACATCATTGATCGTGGTTGAGTCTTGTGGAGCTGGACAGTATCTGGAGGTGGAAAACCTAGCAGGACGTACATGGAGTGGACGGACGGACCGAGGTAACGACGAGACTAGATATACCCACCCTTTAGGTGGGATTCTCGGAGGACGACTTGGTGGTTGCTGCTTTACTTTACAGCTGTTGTACGTTATTTTTCAGTTGTAATGTACTTTCAGTTGGGTTTGTATAGTTTCCCATTTACTTTCCATCACTTACTTTTGTACACAGTTTTACTTAGTGCTTACTTCACTTGCGTACTCTGTTGTGTTTGTTTACTTTTATAAAGGAAATGACTTCCGTTTTTACCAGTATTTATGCCTTTGGTGCTAGTCGCCAGCCCCTGGCCTATGGAAGGCGGGTTTGGGGTATTCACGACATGGGCCCCGAGGATGGGTCGTGACATGTATCAATTTCTTGATGCATATAATTTATACCTATGGCATATATAAATTTTACATTGAGTGTTTTCATTGAATTTTTCTTAATTAACAAGAAAATATTGAAAAACATTATTCATTATTTAATGAAGATATTTTATAATGTGGAAATTTTTTCATGAATTAAATAAATTATTCATATATATGTTGAATGATTTTGACGTGGAGTGATGTGTGGCTCCTGGAATTATATTAACCCTCAATGCATCAATAGTTTAATGTAGTGAATCAATAATATATAATTTAAATTTGTTTCTATATAGTTTTAAATAATGTCATGAATGTTCTTGATAGTAGAGGTATCATGTTGCTTGAGACCATGATATCCAAAAAAAATAAGCATTTCCTTCATTGAAAAATCATTTATTATTACGCATTACATTTTAATAATAATATTATTTATTGACACAGTTCATTCTAAATATATTGTTTAAATGGAAGGTGTGTTCAATTATTTATCATTCTATATTTATTATTCATTTTCGATTCATGATAGGTATGTTATTAATTGATAGGAATTTTTTATAATTATTTGTCATTCCAATTTGACAATTCTTTATTTATTTATGATATCTCCCATTATACGTAATACAATGATAATTTGATCTGTCTGTTATTTTTTACCTTTTCCATGAATCCATGAAAAGTACTCTGATAGATATGAAACGATATTATAGCGGGAATATATTTATTCTAAAATAATTATATATATACCTTGGTATTCAAATATAATTTAGGAATCATGAATTTATCTCCATTTCAAACACTATTAAACTATTTGTTCTTTTAGGATGTGATTCATTTGGACTTTTTATTGTATAATACAGTAGTAACTAGTTACGAGGAACTTGGCTTATGGTCACTACAGTTAGTCTCAATGTACGTCTAATAGAATACATTTGATCTATAATTAGTACAGAAATAATTTATTTATTATAACAATATGATAGACATTGAAGATAACTACAGTAGAAAAAACTAATGGTTTTAGAAGGAATATATTTTTTTAATTATCCTAAAAATACATCTATTTTTAGATAATATAGGTTGATGTGGATCTTGAAAATACATACTTAAGAGTAATAAATATGAAATGGATGCATTAGTCTTGACTTGATATTCAACTGGGGAAGAAAATTTGCTTACTGTGGACCTTGTTTAACAATCCCATTGGAATTTTTTATAATTCCAATTTACATTATAATACATAATGGATTATTTGGAAGTATTATCACAGTGAATGCACTAGGTTGAAAATAATGTGTCTAATATATAAAATAAGGTTTTAGAAAAATGGGAAAGAGTATGATGTGTGAAAAATAAGAGTATAATAAAATGATTTTCTAATTATAAATGACGACATTGATGGATGAGAAAGACTCATAATGGGTATCGTTTTATATTTTGATGTATTAAATGTGGGAAACCAAGAAATTATCTATGTCAATACCCTCTAGAAATGTTAACCCCTATAAAAATGTTACACCTATTTTGAAATAATGTATATGTAGGGTTTGTGTATTATTATTCATGAAGTATATTTTATATATATTCTACCGATGGAATTTTTCATATAAAAATTTTGAAACATCAAAGTATTATTTTAAATTTTATAAGATTATGTTTTCTCACTGACTTAAGAGTTTTGGACACTATCAATGGTTGATGAGTTTGTGATTGATAATTATTTTAAAATCTCAGAAACCCATTATGTAATTTTTTTTGATGAATATAACATTCCTAAAGATCATATTGGAAATCATTTATGGTAATACATCCCATTTTTTTAGAAAATAAAAATCTATTTAATAAATAACTCCATTAAATTTTATGCAAAAAATATTAAAGGTATTTTTATCATTTAATGTTTATATTAACATCAATTTTGTATTAATTAGTTGTCAAAAAAAATATTGAAACATTATGAATAATATTAATTTATTTTTAATAAAATTATAATATGAGTGATCAATTATAACATTTTCTATCTTGAATATCCCCATGGCTTGAAATAATGATTGAATGATAATATGGGCTTAGAACCTTCCATTGGACTACCTGATTTCATTGTTAATATCTGAAGTTTTATAGTTAAAAATTTTATGAAACAAATGTAAATAATGATCTAGTGTAGTTTCTTTTGGGTTTTATGGTAAAACCTATTATATTGAATAACTTTGGATAACCACATTTTTCAATGGAAAAATTTAACGGACAAATAGTATTAATTCTCAATAATATATGTATATTACATTATGTTAAAAGTAAATTTTAGTGCACTATATATAAAAAATACATTTTTGGATATTATTTCCTTAGAGTAACGAAATAATTGGATAATGGTCAACTAAAATCCAAAGGACATAATTGTTATTTAAAAATAGAAACGTATGACATATGAATATTTATTTATATTGATTGAAAGTAAAATAATAACTAGACATTATGAAATTGATATTGAATTAAATAAATTATCCTATTACCATCAATCCCTGTAAATCAAATATAAATTTAAATCAACAAAGATATATGGTTTTGAGGTCCTTAACTATCCACTGATCATTTAATTTATTATAAACAATTATCTTTACCACTCCATATATTTGTTTATATTTTTCATGAATGTCAATATCATCTCATTCCAATGATTTTCAAATGTGTAGAAACCATGTAATGTGTTTTACTAATGTAATTCATATTTACCTTTCTTTATAATTAATAGAAGGTTTTGTTAAATACATTCACAATGTGGTGTTTGAAAAAATATTATTTTAAAATATCAATCACTTGATTACCTAGATCAATATTAAATTATGACAAATTAAATTATTTATGGTGTTGGAATGTAACAACACAATATTTTAAATGAAATAAATTGTTTTTATAGAGCATGTTAAACTTAATACTATTTTTAAATAACCCAATATATATATATATATAATGGCTTCAAGATCATTGGGAACATAAAACACCAAATATAAATAAACGATATTATTTCATAACATTCAAAAATAGACAATAAATTGGGGGATTGGGATATTAATTACTAAATTGAAAATATTATGCTTTTATTTAGAAGAGAAATGTAATGATAAAAATTTAAAAGAAAAAAATGAATTTTTTATGAATAATTGAATTTCATTATACAAGTTATTTTAGTCCAAATTTGATGAAATAATTTAAAATTAAATTATAAAACCTTAGAAAATTTATTTAAATAATTATACATCATTCATAAATCATATTTTAAAAAATTATCATATGTTAATTTTTTTTATTTTTATAACACATTTCATTTTTTATGATCATGTTTAAATATTAAAATTTAATAGAAGACAAATTATTTCTAAATTATTTATAAAGATAAATTATAATTCAAATTGTTATTATAGTAAAATTAGTCAATTATATATCGATTAATCCAATTTAGTTCTGTGAAATAGTTTTTATATGGAATTTTGATATAAAGACAATGTAATCCATTGAAAATATTCACATAAAAACAAGATATATCATCACTTCTATGGGATTAATTATATATAAAGTTTTACAATTTATTGTATTAATCATGGAAAAATTTGTTCCATATTTGGAATCCTTAAAATTTATATTATCTAATATGATGATTCAATTGTCTAAACATAATAAACAATAAGAACATGAAAAAATATTTACTATGAATAAGGTTAAAATGAATTTATTGGGTGGGTAAACTAAAAATATATGTGATAAAATAAAATAAAAACATTTATAAAATATATTATCTATAATTATTTATAACATATCATGTTTAATACCCAATAATACATAATATTGGACCATTTTTCATTGTGAAATGCATTGATAAATGGTTTTATTTTTAAAAATTTCAAGTGTGCCAATCCAGTCACATATAAAAATCCACAAACACTCCAATATTTTTCATATTATATAACCTATTTGTTTCAGTTAAAAAGTAATAAAATCATATCCATACATCCATTACCTCATCCTAAAATACTTATATATTGATTATATCCATGCTTGGAAGTCTTTTGGTTAAAACCATAGGAGGTTTCCCAAAGAATAATTAACATTCATAAACATGATTTTTTATATATCCTCCTAAAACACATTAAATTATGAATAAAAAACCATAATGTTATATAATAAATATCATCCATAAACTAAAATATTTTTATTTTATTTTATTGACATAAAATTACACCCACATCCATCAAATGGGTTATGTAGTGTCTAAATTTTTTTGTATTATTTTTTAATATTATATGAATTGATTTCTATAGAAGGTGCTGAGACGATGTGTAATTATGATTACCATTGATCCTATAATAAATGTTTGAAAATATTAAAATATTTAATAGCACACACATTAGGATCTCATGAAAATATTTAATAACTCTTAAACGATTGCTCATATATGATTTAACATGGTGTGAAAAAACATTAATCAATGTTTATATTTTGGGGAAAAATTTCCAAAGGATGTAAGATGAATAAAAAAATTTATAAAAAGATTATTTATTGATTCAGAAAATTTTCCTATTATTTAAATTAATCATCATGTAATAATTTTAGGGTTTTCTCCGAAACCCTAGAACATCAGGAGGATAATTGGAGGGAGATCTTAGAATCCATTATGATGAATTACAATGGATCAATGATTTATGTTGATGATGATGTGATCATTATTCGTGTGAAATATAACCAAATCAAAGTAGGAAGTTTTATAATTCGTTTTAATTCCCCATTCATAATTCTAACAATGAATTCTTAATATTCCATGAATAGATTATCTAGTGAATCCATCATATATAAGGGATGGAATTTTATTGTGGGTTTATCAAGAATGATTTAATTTATTCTTTAACCCAATTACCCAAATCATGATCTTTATCCAATATTTCTTGGGTGAATATGATTAAACATTCTTTCATGTTCTTTCCTTCCTTATTTCTCCATGTTAATTGACGTTGGGAACACACGGTTCCCAGATCGATGTTGTCAGGGAGTTCTAAAAGGAGTTGACCCTCATATTTGAGGTGAATCAACAACCATGGAAGGATAATTGTTTATCATGACCAAAGAGAATTAATCTACAATAGTATATTTTTGGGTCATTGGGGGAGGTTCAGTGGTATGTGGAAGATTCCACCAGCATTATTGAAGTGACCGTCATGGGTGGCGATGGTGGAAGTTCATAGATATGGTTGTGGAATTTGGAAGAGGCAGCAGTAGACGCATATTGGGGGTTGCAGACACAGAGTGGGACGATTTAGTGGATGTTTCTGGTTGGTAAATTTTATGGGTCATTTGGGGTCTCATTAGTAGGTTGGTCCATACCTGGGTTTGACAATGGTTGGATACGGGGAAACCAGGGAAGAGCCCAGTTGTGGTCAACCATGATGATTGAATGTGGTGTTCGATTGTATTGGGTGACCAAATATGAGGAGGATAGTCCAGCCGAATGACCATGACAGTCAATCCACAAGCATCTAGTCCACTATGTATACGGGCCGACCATTGTGGGAGGGGGACCTACCGCGGAGCTAGGTCCACATTACCTAATAGGCCTTCATGTGGTTTCTTTCAAAAAAGAATTACTCCTAAATGGATCATCCAATCAATGAGGAGTCTATTGAATTGATACCCTAGCATCAAGATTTCTATTTTGAATCAAATTATCTGTTTCTAGTTTGAATTAATATAGTTTTAGAGCATTAACTTTTTATATTCATCAAATATTCTGTGTAATATTACATCCACATATTGTATGTTTAACCCATCTAGAGGCATAATGTCAGATAGAGTTTTAGTATCCATCTACAAGGCTAGAGTGTGATCATCTAACACCACTTGTAATTTATGTAGAATTTTCTTGAGCTTAGTGAGTAAGGAATTGACATTCAATCTAGAGGGACACATCAATAGGGTTTCTGGATTCATTAGAATATGATCCCCAATATGGAGGGTTAATCTATATTGGGTTTGAGGCATCACCACTATGGTTTTGGCCATGATCCACTCTATGTGTATGATAGTATTACATTACAAATTCATTCACATTGGGTAGGGCCCAAATGAGCATGTCCTCTTTGCCATGTGTCACAGATGATATAATGGGTCGAGGAGTGGGAACCCCCAAAAAAATTTATTCTTTGAGAATAATCCTATGTATGTCAATTTGGACATGACCAGCTCATGGGGTGTTATATCATTTGACTATATCTAGATGTTCTAGTTATATGTGTTATATACATATATTTGTGTATAACTAACTAAAACTTTGTTGCTGAATTCTTTTGTGTATTGTGGATGTCAGACTAAATATTGTTATACTCACCCGTACATGGACATTTCACTCACGAATAGTTTCTTGTGTAGATGATCAACATTTTGATGGAGTCTTTGATGGACCATGACTAGACGATTCTTACTAAGAACAGACATACCGATATGTGCTCCAATGACTTCATAATGTTGTCCAAGTACATTTTTCTAATTTCATGGACTCATGTTATAGTCTCATTGTTATGATTTTGTATTTTTTCTGTGTTTAGTTTTTAGTAGTTCCATTTTCATACCCTATTGTGTGACCATATATGTATGCATAAATTTATTTTTTTATTTTTGAATTTTTTTAATTGTTGATGTCAACATGTGTATATATACTAAGGCTAATGGATCACATTATTGTATATACCAAATCAGAAATAGTTATCTTCCCCTAACCTATTGACTTCAGGAATCAGTTTGTCAAAACATGGACCCCTCTATTATGGGTCATGATAGAGTGTTATCTAATGGGGTTTATTATAATTTAGTAATGAGAGTCTCTAAGGATGGTTTTGGGGAACAGTTTTAACTATTTCACATTTATCATTTTGGTTAGGGACTAAAGTGTTGGTATGACGACTGATGTATCCATACAAAAAGGCTCTGATTATATACTTTTCGACACAGTACATTGAAAACTAGATGCGATGATCAACAATTGTACATGAATCATATAAGTATGGTTGTCTCTTCTAGGTACTTCATTTTTCAGTTCCCCCAATATAATATATTGACCATGGTACATATTATATTATTTCAGGATGCCTCCATATTGAACCCCATATAGGATTAGACAGTTTTTTCATGATGATGATCCTATATGTGACGATGCATCGGTACAGGGGCATGTAATAGAGAGACCACCTCCGAGTGGTTTACCAGCTATAACACAAAAAAATAAAACAACAAAAACCACCAAAACTACCCTCCAAGGATGTGAATAGGTAGAGTATATTTCATGATTGTTAGAGGTAGAAACCTCCCATTTATCAGGATGAGTCAGACCTCGAGATGGATGAGTACTAGCAGAAAACAATCACCTGTGTTATTTACATCTTGGGGACACCATTTGATAGTGTGTCCATACTTGTTTTGAGTATTCATATGGGATCTTTGGGGAGATGGTGGAGCATGGTAACTCATTCTCATGATGATAAAACTATATCCAAAAAAGACATTGAAATTCTATTTAATGTGGAGTTCCAACTTGCGATGCTGGGAACAATACACATACTATTGCTTCTGCATCTGTAGCAAGAATGTATGACCATGGTGGGCTATTTAGTGATGTTTACTGATCATAATCACTACTCCTAGGACGTAGTATGAGACAATTAATTTTGGTATTGGTACTTAATGTAGGGAATACACCTTGAAATTAGGGATTCAGTGGTATCCCATTTCATTTCTACCAATGCAGGCAGACATGAGAGATCCCTACTAGTTGAGTGTTTTTTGGAATAATATACACCGGTAGTGGGAGCTAGCAGTTGGCAGTAGTAGCTGAGACCTTGGTAGTTGGTATTTAATGGTAGGCACAAGGATCAAGGAGTGTCAGTCATTTAACAAGGTGTTCCTAGGACTCAGGGTCATGTTTCATGGCACATAGTGAGGATCGAATCATCTAGGGGTTAGTCGGTGTTACTCATGTGGCTATCAACAAAACCAGGAACTAGATTTCATGACATGTCGTATAACTGATCCAGAGATGGTAAAGGGATAAACAAAGATGAGATAGAGACATGATCTGGGTGGTCCGTATGGTGGAGAACATGGAAGAGGGGAAGTCAACCATATTAGGAGGTTGTCAAATGTTTGACGTATTACCACCACCACTGTAAGGATTTCCACACCAGGATCAGCGAGCTAGAGGATATTTACAAGGCTAGATAATGGTGATGGAGGCTTATATCCCCGAATCTCTAGGGATGATATGATGTATGAGAAGTGTCATATCTACCTTATACTCATTTTTGATAGACAAATGTTATATATTTCCATTCGTTCTATGAATCATGTTTGAGACTCTACGATTCAGATTGAACTATTGAGACGACCCTTGTAGTTGTAGGCTCCTAATAGAGTAGATGTGGTGACCACACACTTGTGTGGATAGTGAGACCTTACTATTGTATGTGAGATTTCATATTGGGAACTATTGGTAGCAGAAATGAATCTTTATAGCTTCATTCTTTGTACATACATTATATCAATAATTAATTATTAGATCAACTATTTTAGGGGAAGAGTTTGGCTTGTCCATTTTGATGGAACCTAGTTTTATTTTGTTTATAAAATGAAAACACATCCATATTAGTATGGAATTAGGCAGAGGATAGAGTAGCTGATTATTCACCAATTTTCTAGTCCCACCCTCAGTTCCATATATGACACATATCATTAGTTTCTTGTTGTGTTTGGGATGTATGAGTTCACATTTTTTGAAGATGTACCAGTTTTACCTCTTCATAGGGAGATCGAGTTCTATTTTGAAATACACCCAGGGAAGCAACCGATTACTACACTATCATATAATATAGCTCCCATATAGAATTGTGACTGAGTATACAATTGGAGGATTTGAAGGGGAATGGCTTCGTGAGACCAGGTGTTTCACCGAGGGTAGCCTCAGTTTTTTCTCCAAGAAGCATACATAATTCATGAGGTTGTGTGTGGATTACCCAAAAAAAAACATGATACTGTAATGAAAAATTACACAGTCTCGGTGATCTATAAACCTTTTTATTAACTGAAAGGGACAAAATGGATCTCAAATATTGACCTCAGACCAGGCTATCATTAGCGACGAGTATGGTAAAAGGATACCGAAGATGACCAAAAGATGTCATTATAGTCAACATGAGTACTTGGTGATGTGTATGGCATTATGGACACCCCAAAATTGTTCATACAACTCATAAACAAGATATTTTAGCCTTATGTATATCAGTACATTGTTCCCTTTATAGATGGCACCCTAGTGTTTTCATCATCAGAGGAGGAACATTAGAGAGACTTGAGGATGGTATTGGACATACTCTTAGAGCACTAGATTTAGGGGAAGCACTCATATATTAATTACTATATTTAATAGTTCCATTCTATAGGACATATGATATCATAGATTGATGATATAGTGAGTCCAGTGAAGGATAAGGTAGTGCTTCTCAGGGAGCAACCCAAGAGCATTGCCGAGGTGTAGAGTTACCTTGGATTGGCACTGTAATATTGGAGGATTGTACCTAACATATCTATAGTGGCATTACTCTTGACATATATGACACAAACATTGAATCTTTTCATGTTGAAATAAAGATGAAATTAGTTCTTTTGAGAGATGATGAATGGGTTAACTAGTACTCCCATCCCAAGGATACCAGAGGAAATATTCAACTACAGGGTGTTTTAAAATTAATTAGGGGTTTATATTGGTTGTGTACTGATATAGAGTCAAGCGGCGAAACCATATGGTTCATTCTAGTTGATATTATATGAGTCGAATTATACGACTCATGATCTTGAGTTAGTTTTTATAGACTTTGCCCTAATTATGTGGCGTAATTACCAAATATGGGAGCTGTTTATAGTCTTTTATGATCTATAGAGTCTCATGTAAATCTTCTCCTAGATGTATCACATCATGAGATGTAGGTGATGGATATATATCTTCGTGAAATATGACTCTGTGAATGACTATAATCTAGGAAAGGGGACTGTGGTGGAAGATTCTATCAATAGGAGATCCAATCAGTAGTTTTAGAATGAGGGAGTAGAGAAATTATCCTCATTGATGTTATCCTTTATTGAAGGTGATGGATATGTTGAGCTCAGGTTGATGGTTGTCACCCATCCAAAGTTACAACATGTTAGGGAGGCACAAGTCGGTGTTACTAAGTACAAGTCCAAATGTGATCAATTTTCCAAAGGACATACTCTTACTGGATATTAGAAAGGTGGGAATCACTTCATTCATTTTAGTGGACAACCAATAGAACTAATGGTATTTCGGGATGAGTTTTTGAGGAAATTTCATAGGATCACTTAGGATGTAAATCTATGTGTAGAAAAGATGTACAATGACCTCCTACATCATTTTGGTGGCCATGAATGATGTACAATGTTATATAGTTTGTTTCTCTATGCCTTAATTTTCAATAAGTGACCGATGAGCTCCATGATCTAGTTGGATTTGGACAACCCGTTGATGTTCCAAAATGTATATGGGATGATATATATGTGGAAATTGTGACGAGATTACCATGTAGGTCAGAGGAACATGATTCCATTATATAAATTTTTGAATGAATCACCATGTCGGTCCACTTCCAGGATATATTATATAATCATCCAATATTGACATTGGGACACCTCTATTTGAATGAGACATTTCTATATGATAGAGTTCCATAAATTATAGTTTTGGATCATGAATCTCTATTTACATCTAGGTTGTGGAAGAGATTACAGGAGGAGTTTGGGAACCAACTAAGCTAGTGCACATCATTTCACCAACAAACGAACGACCAGAGAGATCATGCCATTCTTGTTATGCGTGATATGATTCAGGCATTCATGTTAGACATTGTCCATAGTTGGTATGATCACCTTCCATTACATCAACCAATCCACCATTGGTATGGAAACATTTGAGGCATTGTATGGGCGTCCCTATAGGTCACCTCTTTTCTAGACTGACCCCAGAGACTCCACACTGACAAGCCCGTAGTTGGAATGAGCTACTACCAAGAAGGTGAAAATCACATTGTAGTGGATAAATATGAAAAATTGGTGTCAAAAATCATGTTTTTTCCAACAAATGATGCCTTTAGAGATTTAGGTACGAGACTAGGGGTTTCTTAGCGGTTCTCTTTAATGGAGATTACAATGATTTCGTCACGGCATAAAGAAATCTCTTATATTCATTGTGTCTTTCCAGATACAATGTTATGTTATGGAGGTGTCGTATCTCTTGGATCTACAACCATTGTTGGATCGGTACACGATGTCTTCCATGTGTCACATCGGAGGAGGTATGGGCATGACTCGTCACATATTATTGACCATGGAAAGCTTGAAATCCATGATGAATCAAATTTTTCTATGTATCAATTAGTGACATAGTAATCATAAGAGAGTATCCTTCCACAGCGAATGAATCATTTGGTGCATGACTGGTGCTATCATGAGAATATTAGGGTGACATGGGAGGGAGAGGGTCAAATGCATGCTTTGTACTCTCATATATTTTAGTAGACCATGATTTGGAATTTTGAGGAAGTAAATCCATAAGGTGGAAATAATGTAACGTCTCATATTTTCCATGTGATATTTTTAAATATTATATTAATTGATTTCAGTACCAGGTGCTAGGACAATGAGGACTCTGAGGCATGAAGTTCTTGGAATAGATGTATAAAAAATATTAAAATAGTTAATATCACATGTTCATGGTTTTCCTAAAAAAGTAAAATAACACTAAAATGGGTTATTGGATCTGATATGTTAGGGAACTACTTATTTCTGAATAATGAATTTACCCAAGGCCTGACCTATTATTCATCGGCACGTGTAATTTTTGGAAAAAGCTAATGAGGGCATACAAAGAATAAAAATATTTATACATAGATTATAATTTTTACACAGTTACTATTGTTATTTAATAAATGAATACTCATATCATAATTACAGGGTTATCAAGATAATGTCGGAAAATTTGGAGGATTCTTTCTTAGGGATATTATAATCTATTCTACCTAATAGAAACAGATCAATGATCGACGACGATGACACAACGATCATTATTCATTAGAAACTGATACATAGGGGGGTAGGATAAATTATTATTTTGATTAATTCCCCATTCATAATTCCATTAATGAAAACAAAATAATTAAAAAATATATTAGTATATATATTGATAATATTTGAGTGTTAATCATGACTGATTTAATATGTTTTCTAACAAAAATCACTTGATCTAGATCGTTGTCCATAAACTCTTTTCCAATGATGATTAAACATGTTTTCTTGTGATTTACTCCCTTTAATAATAATGTTCCTCCCCGTTGTAAACCCATGGTTATAGATTTTATGTTTTCATCTTGTTACAAATTCGAGTGAACCCATAGATTTATGGAAAATCGACAACTAAGTCCAGATATATATATATATTAGATCCCAAGGATTTAGGATATGTGATTGTTTAATTTTTTGGGTATTGGGGGAGGAGAGTTTATTCAATGATGGGATTATTATATTGGAGTATGTGGTCGATGCTATAAGAGACACGTGGGGTTGGGTCCCACTGTTGGTGGTAGTATACGGTGGCTGATCGGTGACGACAATAGTTGATTCATCATCGACGATGATAGATGCTTATAAGTGGTCGTATATGTGGAGTAGTCTGGGCCAGGTTAGTAGGCTGGTTATGTGGGTCAGATGTGGTCAGTAGGTTGGGCTAGACATTGGTCAAACCAAGGTTAGATTTGGGGCAACTGGGGTCGAGCCTAGTTGTTGTCGACCGCAAAGATCAAATGTGGGGATCGATCATGTGATACAGTTAATCGTACGATGTAGTCGACCTTACTGGGTGACCGACTACTAGGAATAGCTGATTGTGTACTGTCCAACATGGTTAGTCGCTATGTCGTGGGTGAATGTGCATGGTGGATTGACCACAACAGTAGGTCCTCATGCCTCTAAAGACCTACAGGCGGTTTCATTCATATGTGCATAGCTCCTAAATAGATAATCCAATTGATGAGTTTTCTTTGTCGTTGAGACTCTAATGTCAATAAGGTAATTCTGATTAAAATTGTTTGGTTTTAGTCTTGAGAAATATAGTTTGTGAAAATTACCTTGGTTCATTAATTGTGGTTTCTTTATAGAATTACATTAACATAATTGGATATCAATCCCCTTTAAAGGGCATGCCTCAAATAGAGTTTTAGTATTTATCTATGAGACTAGAGTGTGATAATATATCAAACCTAGTAGAGTTTTTGGAATCTACATGACCTATGTCAGAAGGTTGTTAATCCACTATCAAGTGGACCACATTGATTGGGTGTGTGGAATCATTGGAATATGATCCCCAGCGTATCGGGTTGATCTTGATTTGTTTTGGGGAATATCCTCAGTGGTTCTTGGAGTGATCCCATCATTTTGTATAATAGCCTTATTTTTCCAATTCATTATATTTTAGAGGACCCCAAATGTGATAGACCACTTAATCGAGTGTATTCGATGATATCTTGGATCAAGGATATATTTATCTTAGAATAAAATTGTTAGAGTGAAATCCTATTGATGGAATGCTCATCATAACCATCTGATGGGATGGTGTATCAAGTAATTTTATCTGGATGTTCTTGTTATATGGGTTTGAAACATTGTTTTTTAGTAGACTATACATTCCTTTGTTGTATTTCATTGTTGTTTTATGGTCTCCAAATGAGTATTGATATACAAAAACATGAATTGTATTTTCACTCACATATCATGTATTTGGAAGATGATCATACTTTTTATGGAGTCCTAGGTGGACTAGGACTATATGGTGGTTTGTGAAACCAGACATACTATGCTGTGTTCCTGCAGATTCATACTGTAGTCGTAATACCTTATTTATAGGTTATTATTGTATTATAGTCTATTTGTTGTGGTCTTGAATTAGGCCTTGTTTTATTTCTAGTACATTTACTATCATACTCGGTTGTGGGATCTTATATGTATGCATATATTCTTACAGCTATATTACATTTCAGAAGTTTGTTTATGGTGATATGTGTGTTTTTATAGGTAATTATGATACTACCCACCATTGTGGGATATGCCTACTCAGTGCAAGTCACCCATCCCTAGACTAGTGTATGTGAAATTTGGGTAGTCAGGTCATGGGCCCCACTAGGTATTTTCATCATAGGATACATGATCATCATTCATGTTAATAGTAGAGTACCAATTAACAAACATTGGTCCATCATTATTCCATCAACACCTCTCACGATATAGTATTATGATGGATAGAAAAAATATTCCTGATTTTTTTAAAAAAATTATAACATTAGAGAAATTGTATAATATATACATTTTAATTTAACGTACCATAGGTGTTACAATAACATTGTTCGTGTGCACAACAAACTACCACTTTATTAATAGATATGATTCATTTTCACTAATGTATTACATTGAAAATAAAAGGGAGAATAATTGGGAATATATGTTATATAAATAAAATAATTATTATAATATTGACATATTTATCATTATTAAAGGATAATATATCATTTTATTTCTTACGCTGATAAATGAAAACATTTATTCATGTAGGTGTGGACTAACACCTTGAGGATGTGATTTGACACTTTTTTTGTAACCACACCACGTAGATGATATATATCAGTATATTTAATGAAATAATATTTTAGTTAATATATTATTATCTATATTTATAGGTAAAATATTTCACACATACTTCCCACAATTATCATTGAAAATTAGAAAGGATACCATTGCGTACATATAAACTAACATCTCCATGATCCAAACATAATAAATTACTCCAAAAAATATTTCATTATTCACTAAAAGTAATATAATTTTTCTATAAATATGATAATTATGTAATAATTATTATTTGGAAGATTATGGAACTATATAAAATGTTAAATAATAAAAACATTCTGCAAAAAGTATGAATCAGACATCATGGAAAATAACATTCAACACAATAAAAAATTTGGAATATTATTTACAAAAGGGTGTTAAGATGTAATAAAAGGATAATATATGGTTTTATTAAAATAAATATGGCTGTGATATAAGTTAATATAATGTTTAAAACTAATTTATCACAAAAATATTTATTTTATGTACCAATAAGTGTAATATGGAATTTAATGTTTATTATGTTTAAAAAAATTAATATTTGGATTTTAATAAAAAGGAAAATGGAGTCATTATTTTAACATGTATGACATTGGAAAAATTTCTAGCTGTTTTGACCACAAAATATATTAAAGAAGACACTATTATATTAAAATATTATTATCAGATAAAATAATTTTAATAATATTTTTATCAATTAGATTTAGAAACGTATTCTCAAATGGAAATGATATTTTATGTAATAATTTTGTAATCAACATTCCATGGTATTTTTAATCATCAACGAAAATAACCCTTGATTATTTATGTAATAAATATATATTATATTATTTCTATACTTATTCATTTTATGGATAGTTTATAATAATTCTGACAACATTATATGTTTAAATTCACTTTATAACGTCTTTTTTATACATTTACATTCTATACGAATATTTAAATATTTATGATCATTGTAAAATTCATTTATATTAAATGTCCATATTATTTGTATCATGAATATGATTATTTTATCAACTATAAATAACTTTTTTCTTAAATGTGTTTCAATTAAATATCCATATAATTTTTACCATTGATATGTTTATTTATTAAACCATATACTATTTGTAGATATTTTGTCTACATTGAATATTTTTTGATTAAATTGGAAAAATTTCTAAATCAGCATCATTTTCTCAACATGGATATTTGATATAATGATCATTTTTTATGAATTTAATTGACTATTTGATTTATGAGTAATATTTTAGGAATGAAATGATTGGTGGGGGCAAGAACTATATAGAAACTTGATGCATCGAGGATCACCTGACTTAAAGTAATAATCTAGAATTAAGGGCGTTTATACATGTAGTTTTAAACAATCTCATTAATTTTCATGATGGTGGAGTTATAATTATTACCGAGATCCTAACGTCCAATAATTATGAATTATCTATAAAAATAATTTAGTTATTATTATCAATGATATTTTCATAATTATATTATCATAATATATATTTCATAATCAATTTTTGTTGTTTTAATGGAATCTGTGTTTAGTTGTTTTCCATTCAAAACTTATTAGGCATTATATATTAATCATCACAATTTTATTGATAAAATTAAATATGTGATGATTTAGTTTTCTATCAATATTTATTATTCATTATTTATTAATGATATTTTTTACTATATGTAACCCTTACAGAGAATTTGAGTTCATATTTATTTTTTTCTTTCCCTAGAAGTCATGATGTGTACTATGATTTATATCCAGGGATATTTATTAGTGAATAATGAAATTAATTAAAAATAATTAAGTTGTAAATTTTTAACTCAAATTTAATATTTGAATCATTTATGATTCTACATTTTCAAAATAGTATACTATTTTTTCCGTAGGATGTGATTTATTGTATCAAATGATAATTTAATAAATAAGACATCAAATCTAGGAAACTATGTTCTAGGTCACTACATCCATAATAGCCCACAAATGAATTTGGTATAGAAATTTACTAAATGGTTATTTCAAATTTTAAACTTATGGTAAAAGTGACTTGGAAATGATTTACAAAAGATATGTTCTTGATTTATTTTTATTTATATGGGGTTTTAATGTAGCCATTTATCAATATAGATAAAACATGAACATGAATATTGATTAAAATGATTCATTACATATATGTAATCCAAGAAACATGTTTTTTAATCCTATAATCATTGGTTTGATTTATATTTTTTTAGGATCACTCACTATGATTATTTCATAATACCCTTGTTCAAATCTTACGCTCACGGATGAAATTCAATTGTTAATGTTTATGTTTACCCTTGATCAAAATTTGAGCTAACATTATTATGTTTAATATTCAGGAGATTAAGAATAATGATGTTAAATGGTTTTTGACTTAGAATGGAATAACATGGGATGAAATTTAAGGGATGTGTTAATGACTGAATATGGAGTATTATAATCTAGGTATATTGGGAAACATTCTCTATTAGATTCTTAGATGATGATTATGTTTGAGTTTCACTCATTATATAGAACTATAAAACTAAATGGTCCTAGACTATGTATTTGATACAATATAAAAGTTTTTTATTTAGTATTTTGAGTTGATAAAATTATGTTACATTCATCAATATCAAGGATAAAAATGTAATTTTTACATTTTCGGCATTATATCAATCATTGCGGGATCAGGGATGTTATAATCGGTATTGAAGGTGGGTTTATATAAAATTGGATATAAATATGATTTAATGAAATATTTTATTAAAAATATAAACAAATTTATTGTTTTATAGGATTATGTAAGAACATATGTTCAATTTTTTAGATTGTTATTTTGATGTTTTTTGTGAATAGACCTTAATGTGATTGTTGACATTTTAGGAGGCATTTTATTGGGATGATGTATATGTAATACTTTGGTTTATCATAAATTTTGAATTTAACATTTTTTATACATGTTATAAATATTTAATAACCATTATGTTTTGTGTGATCTCGTATTGTGAGATAATTATTGGAACACATTTTTTACTATATATAAAACCACTGGATTGAAAACAAATATTTGGGGACTATGTGGGAAATGATATTTAATAAGATAATTGCAATACATTTTGGAAAATAAGATAAATAATAAAATATAAAAAATCAATTTGAAAATCAATAAAATGCTGATGAAGATAATTTTTTTGTTAATACCGTAATGTATATATGTCTTTTATTGACCCTTGTGTATTGATATTGAATTTTGAGCATTAAAATATTAGTTCATTATATGAAGGTTTATTCATTTGGGGAATCAACTAACCATGATGTTACCGTTATGAATTTGGCTAGTGTCAAAATTTATGTTTCATACATTTATTATCAAATCAATTTTTCTGTGATCCGTTGTAATTTTAATTTTTCTCTTCATGAATAAGAAATACTTTTTTAATACACATTGTTTAGAGAAAAAAAATGTGATTGTAGTGGAAATTTAATAAAGGATAAAAATAATCTTATTAAGTTAGACTATTATGTTATTTAATTAGTATAGAAGGTTAGTAATTCAAAATTTTAAAAAAATTATATTTGAAATAAATTGTATTCTTATTAGGATCATTTACGATTAAAATAGAGACCATTTCACATATCTTGGGTTTTTGGTTTTTTAGAAATTGACTTTCTCACTATCATTCACTCTCTTTTGATCTATAATATATCTAACTCTATATAATTATTTAGGAATTATTCATTTTTATAATCAAAATAATCACAAATGAATAATTAAATCTAAACAAGGATTCTAGAATATTTTTTTAGATTCCTTCATACTTATATTTCTCTCATTTCACGGGGTTGTTCCAAAATCACATTGCTAGGATATGGGATATCAATAATTATTATTTAAAATATATAACTCATGATTACTTAGATAATTTTAATATTTTTATGATTTAATTTATTAAAGGTGGTGATTATGTAACAACTTGATATTTTAAATGAATAAAATTATGTTTGATAGTGTATTCGACATCGAACACAGAGATTAAACCACCATCAATATATATGATCATTATTAAAAAGACATTAAATGGAAAACATGAATAATATTAATTTTTTTGGTATATATATTTATATCCAAATAAATATTAATTTATAATTAAATTCTTAGTAAATGATCAATAAAATTTAGGTAATGTTGTTTTAATCACCCAAAATAAGTTTTCTTCCAAATATGTTTTCTATTTATTTTAATGAATAATGTTATAATTTTTTTTCATAAATATATATATTTGATAAAAAATAATTAATTATAGAAATTGCAATAGAGAAATTAACATATGGTATAATTATTTTATTTTTTAAAATCGTTAGTTTTTATTGAATATTTAAAAATAATATTTTTTTAAAGTAATAATTTTTTATCAAAAAATTAAATAATAAAAACCTCCCATTTCTCTTTTAATTATTTTAATGTAACTGTAGTATTTTTATATATATTTAATAATTTTTTTTAAAACGATGTATATTGTAATTTAGTGTACGTTTATAATTGGTTTTAAAAATAAGTTTTTTTCATAAAATAGTTTTAAAATACACAATTTTTATCAATATTAATTAATTTAGAAAACCCATAATGATGAATTTTTTAAATTAATGTTGTAGATGATATATCAATTAAGAGTAATTCAAATTTGTATAATGTTTTTTATTATCCCTAAAGATAATATAAAATCAGCTCATGCTTGAAAAATAATTTTATTTAAAACATTCATTTTCATTAGGTCGGTGGAATTTATTCGAAAACTAATTTGTCTATATCCATGAAATTTATATTTTAAAATATATTTCATATTTTAAATAATAATAATTTATATAATTTAATATGTTGAACATATTTTTACTCATTATGAATATAGAAAACATGAAAATTATTTTACCATGGTTTAGGATAAATCATGTTATCCATATGTCTAAACTATGAGATAATGGTTAAAA
This sequence comes from Viscum album, assembly GCA_963277665.1. Lineage (NCBI taxonomy): Eukaryota > Viridiplantae > Streptophyta > Magnoliopsida > Santalales > Viscaceae > Viscum > Viscum album. Next base: position 149,758,259 of record OY728128.1, on the reverse strand, counting down.
TGAAATAATGACTTGTAAAATATCTATTTTAATGAAATATTTTTACCCTAATGAAACAAATTTTTATATTTAAATTATTTTGGGACATATTTGAAAGAATGTGACCATTATAATAATTAAAGGATGGAATAAGAAAAAATGTCAACCACTAGATTTTAAATATCAAATAGTTGTCAAAATAGGGGAAAAAGAAAGATGTGTATGAATATAGAATGTTATTATGAAAAAAATAAAATTAATTTCATTATTTTTGTAAAAAAATTAAAATATATAATTAAATTCAATGATTATGCTATATATCCAAATTAAAAATTTATTTAACAGGAAATAAAATAATAGATAAGTAAAATATAAAAATTAATACAAATTGAATAAATTAATTTTTTCCATAAATTTTATACAAAAATTTAAAAATAAATTCTTGTTTATAAGTAATATATTTGAATTATACAATTTAATTTATTTTCATGAAGGCAATTTTAATAAACAGTTTTAAAAATGAAATTAATGTTATTTTTATTATATATGATATTGTATTAAATAATTTCAAATTCTGTAAAATTATATCCTCTTCCAATTTATTGGAATATGTATTAAAATATCTTACATAATATATTAATTATGAAATAATACCTTTATAAAAATAATATTTCCCCTTATATAATATATACTTTTTATTATTGTAAAGGTTAAAACATTGGTTTTCACGTTATAGGTGCACGTGTTAAATTTATATTTCAATACATATAAGATTTTTATATTATAAATTTAATTTAACATATATAAATATTATTTTTAATTAACTAATGATTATATTTTCTTTATTATAATGGTACACATCATATTGGGAAATTAGTAAAAAAATTACTTTGCTGAAAACTAAATTGGTAAAATTATGTAAACATAAAAGATATGGATAACACGTCTAAATTACAAATTTTTCTATGTTTTTTAGGTTATTATAAATAATAGTATCCATTTAATTAATTAATAACCAAATTTTGAGAGACATGAGATGAATGCAAATTTATATAATTTTATAGTTATTTAGTATTTGATGAAATACCTTCTCCTCTATTATAAAAAGTGACATCCATATCTATCTTCTTCACACCCCTCAAAAAATTATGATTGAAAAAAATCTAACAAAATACCCCTCCAAATTAGAAATATTGATTTCAAAATAACCTGTATTTCCAAAATAACTAACTCTTGGGACATTAGTCTGTGATGCATCTGGCCTTGTTCAATGGGACATTAATTTTCATCTCTATACCCATATTTATGTTCTGCTCTTCCCCCATCAATTCATGTGGAAAAATTTAAAATATAATACTAGCTGTATCTAATTTTTTTTGTTATTATATTAATTTAATATCGCATGTACACATCTTATTATAGAAATGTTAAATGAATCCATAGTTCCTATGCATGGTAGTCTACCACCTCTTAGACTTTTAAAAACAATCTTTCATCATTTTCTCTCATGGATGTTTAAAATGTTGTATTTAAACTCTATATTAGATACTTTCTACATAAATATACTTACTTTGTATGATATAAAAAATTCCTTCTAACATTCCCATAATGTTGGTATACAATACCATCAATCCAATTCTTGATATACTTCTATCTCGTGAAGCGACGTGACTAATTTTTTAATAATTGTTTTTCATGGAACGAAAGAAGGATAATTATAATTATTATATGTGATATACATATGAAATAACTAAATTATTATTTAAATATTTATCATTCATAAATTATGATCTTTTATTTTATTTTTTTTACCATTCCACACACAATAAAATTATAATGTTGTTCACCCAAATGATTGGAATACTATATATTTGAAATGATCTGATTTTATCATAAACCCATCATATGGAAAATATATAAATATAAATTTAAATAAATAAAATTTTAAATTCTGATTTTATGATCATTATTAAAAAATAATATAATAATTACCTTATTTCCATTATTATCATTGAAAAATGTAAACGTTACACAGACACATGTATAGTTTAACGTACCAATTATTTTAACATAGATAATTTTTCGTAGACATTTTTAATGAATGGTTTTAAAATTAAAAATGATAAATAAAAGGGACAATTATTTCAATAGTTTTTACTCTTGATATAGTGGAATAATGAAATATTTTTATCTAGTTTACATAGATAATACATTTCGAAATAATGAACCACGCATTGTTAAAACAATTGATGATGAATTAACTAATTATGTTCTAAAATTTGTGATTAAAATAAATAAATTAAAAGATTCATTAATAAGTTATTAAACATTTAATAAGTTTTAAAAAATTCAATAATATTTATATGTTAATTATACATGACTTAAAGGACATTAATGCATACATTGGACTAGTTGTATGTGTTTTCATCTCAGTTTTATTTATGTGATACATATATCACATTCACCACACATTTACATTATGTTGTGTATATACATCCAATTTTATTATATACAATTAATACATTACACTTCATGTAATTTTATGTTTTATATATAATTATTTCATCTAAGGTGATTTGAAATGAAATTTTCTTAGTGGTATTTTTTTAACTCAATTTCTTTTCATCGTGTTGTATAGAATCTACAGTGACACTGTTAGTAAAAGATTATGGGTGAATTTGTGACCCATTTTATTTATAATAATCATAACAATTTTAATTTTTTTTATTCTAATTTCTTACACATAATAATTCTATTCATTATTTATCAGTTAAATGATACAAACATTTTATGGTTTATTAAAATCAAATTTTATTTATTTGTGACTAATGTAGATATTAAAAACACAACGTATTTTATAAGGTGTATATACTAAAAAATTATCGTGTAATATCATGAATATTATATTTATATATATATATTTATATTTATTTGATGTTATTTATTCAAGGGTCTTATTTATAAAATGTATTCAATGTAGAGAAGGTTTTATTTTATAATGTTTTTTTCACGATTTATAATGTTGAAGGTAAGATGAAAATAAATAATGTATTCTCAACATCATAAAAAACATCACTATTATTAACCATTTTTAATTAATATGGTAATCATGTTTGGTTTCTATTTCATCCCTTATTTATTAAGGTAAAATCAATAATTTTTTCAATTGTGACACTGATCTTATATCTTCATTTAAATTTAAAATCATCATCTTCTACATAATTGTAATTCAAATTTTTATTTCAAAAATGGATTTTCAATAGATAAAATTTTTCTTAATGCTAATTTAAATGTCATTTGTCATTTTTTAAATAGAAACCAATAATAATTTTTTTAAAATTTTCAAAATGGGTCTTTATTGAATCTCTTTCCTGTTTTTTGAAATTCATGTTAAATTTTATTACATTTAATCCCTGAATTTATTTTCCAACCATAATGATAATTATTTTCATTGAATCCTAGTTTATATGTCTCTAATATTATTATTAATTAATATTATTTTAACAAATTTTTTATATATTATAATGTGATTGTTGATCTAAATGGGTTATATATAAATAAGAATGTTTGTACTCTAATGGTATTTCAATTCATTAATATCAACAAAACATGATGATAATTATTATAAAATTACAATAAATTGTTATAATACGAGCCTTGTTGTTTCAATGGATTTATTATTAGTGTTTCAAATAGAATATCATAGAACCCATTCATTTTCCATTATGTGACCTTATTTTGAAATGGATAATGATATTTATGTTATTTATGATGATATGTTTTCTTAAATTTTTTATGGTTATGTGATAATTATTAGGAATTTATTTTTTTTGTAGGTGGTTCTATTATAATCTCTAGATAGGGGGTTATATTATTAATCAATGATTGGTGATTTCATGATAAACTAAGGAAAATTGGGTCAATGATATACAACCATTAAATTAGGCATGGATGTTGATTACATGTTTATTCCATTGTATGAGTTATTATGCATGTTTTATGGAAATGATGTTCAAATTGTATCTACTTGGTTTTTATTCATATTATGGGTTTTAAATGATTTCATTCATTAATTTTCACATCACATGGATCATGATTATTAAATCCTGTGACTCTTTCCTATAATAAATCATTATTCCCTGACACATAGATATTTATACATGTTTTATGCTTGTGATATTTCAATTTTTATTCCCATGCACATTTATAATTTCATCATAACCTAATGAAAATTATTATTTGAACATATTATATAAAATTAATTGTTCTTATGTTTACCGTTGAAAAAAATTTGGGCTCAACCATAATTTTTTTCCTATTATTTATGTAATGGATAATTATGTTTAAATTTGTTTGTTAAAGGAAATATTCATGTGTGTATAATGTAGTCATTGAATTTGAAAAAATAATATCTGATATGACATCTGGGAATTACGGGAATGTTACTCTCATGATGTCAAGGGTTATTATCATTCAATATGTGTTTATCCTCATTATAAATAACTCATAACCAAAATTTGTCTTGGGTTTGTAAGCGATACAAAATATCCACTTGATATTGAATGAATTGAGTAGAAACAATTAGGTAACATTTAGTGGTGTCAATGGACAAATTGTAGTGTTTATGTTTTCATAACTAGATTAAGAGGTTTGGGTTATATGACATCACATTCTCACTATAATCAATTATATAGTTCTTCTTAATATTTTATCAATTTATAATTACTTTAATTTGATATATAAATCATGTTTTGAGTTATTTGTGTCTATATGATTAAATTGAATATTTAGAGATATATTTAAGCACTATACTGGATGATAAACCATTTAAAAAATTTATATGGCCTATAATTCTTTTATCTTTATCAATAATTGTTTACTACCAATGACACTAACTAAAATAGGCTACAAAAGTATAAAAATATTCGTTCCTATTTTGAAAAACATAAATTATATAATGTTTTTAGGAAATATAATATCACATTTTATATCAATTAATAGGATTTATATGAATCTAATATAATTATCCAAAAAATAAGAATAATAAGAAACCAAATGTAATGATATCCCATGAATGATAATATAAAACTTTATAAACTAGATAAATGATGAACTATAAAAAAAATTATACCTTACAATAATTAGATGTTGCATCATCCACAAAAAAGATCACATGGGTTTGATATTGTTATGAAAGTAGAAAAAATACCACCTTTCTAGTGTATCATTGGGATGATATGAAACATATAATGTTATGATGAAATTAATCTTTTCTCAATGTTATTTTAGTTATAGTTACATAATGGAAATAAATTAATAGCATTGGTTAGAATAAGATTATTCCAACCACGAAGGTATATCACATACATTACCATCACAAGGAAATGGTTTTATGTGAAAACATAATTTACCATGGGTGGTCTCATTTAATTAGCATTGGTATTCCATGACTAAATTATCCATCATATTAATGAAACACTTTCCTAAATAAAACCCCATATGTTTCAACTTTTGTAATATTTCCATTAATGATATTCTTTATAAGGGAATTAATAAATGAAAACAATTTACAATTCATCCCCAATTGTGAATTTAATGAGAATTAAAATAATGATTTTTTATAATGTGAAATTTCTTACATATATGTCATATATGCAGAGGGTATTGTGTAATATTTACCTCAATATCCTACTAGTAATAAATCCTAATATAATTTTATCAAATTTAAATTCCATGGTATTTTATATCATAAATTATGCAAATATATCCAATACTCATTTTTTATTTGAAAACACATTTTGAAAAATTTAATTAATGTCCCAATTTTTATATCCAATGAAAAACCTTATGATAACCCATCCGTAAAAATTAATTTATATAAATTGTTTTATAGAATCTATTTAAGTAAAACTCAATACATATCTATACAAGAAAAAAGAGACACCAAAGTGTCCATTATAAATTTGAAAACAAGTATGAACACTCAGATCCATATATATAAGTAATGATAGACCTTTACAAAGATGAATAAACTCATATAGTAAATGTATTTGGTGTAATCAATATCAATCACATATATCTTTAAACCTATATCCATCAGTAAATATCATATTAGAACATTACATGTAAATATTTAATATTTTTAATGACATTGATTGGCCTTGGTATATAGTTTCTATCATTCCAATATAGCCACACACCTATTATCGATTCTCTAATAGAGGGAAGATCTAATCGATTAATACTCCACATGAAATTAATCCTTATGGATTATCAAATCACATTTACCCTAAATATATTTATATTGATTATAAAGGAAAGGTTTTGTATACACACATTCTATCTCATATAGTTATATAATTTCAATAAATGCATTTATGAATAAAAATCTATTATTGTTTAAGCTTAAACAGATAATATGTTTAGTGACATACCCATACACCCAGTATTTGATAAGTCATTTTATAGCTTTTAATAAGTATCATATTTAAGGAAATAATGTTATCAAGATAGGTATCAATCCATCATTAGGTATTGAGGGATCAAATAAGTTCCATGAACCCCTAGCATAGCAAATACATTTGAATGGAAATCCTTATGGTACATTTATTGGGTCATCTAGAACACACAAGGAATCATTTTATTTATCTTGATTCTCAGGGTCATATTCTACATCTCTATAAAATATTTATATCTGCATTATTCATAAAATTTAATTATAGTATATAATACTTAATGATGATCACTATTTAGGGATAAATAGAATATCAAACATAGAGAGGTTAATTATCATCATCTTCATGAAAATTTTATCTATATATACCTTTATTTATCCTTTTTAATGAATGTTAAAATGGTTGTATCCTTTAAAATTATAGATAATAATATTATTAGACTCATTAATAATATTAAATAATATCATACAAACAATAATTTTTTAAAATATTATATATGATAAACTACCATATTAGCTATATGATCACTACACTATTGGTTTTATAAAAACATTGCATCTTATGAAATCTCTTACACATTTCTTTCTCAACATTTGATAAAAACATTGAAATAAAATCAATAGTGAGAAAAAAATATAATGTAATTTAGTTAAAATAATGGTGAGACATAGAAAATATATTCATAAAATATCAACTCTTTGAACAGGTTCAATCATCTTAACTTTGTAACAACAAACATTATGATGTTAAATTTTGTTGCCTTCTAAGAAAACATTCTATGATAATCATAATCATCCATGAAAACATATTCCATAATGATTTTAGCATTAAATATTTTATCTAACTAAATTATTTATTATCATTCTTCCAAAACTCAATTATCATAATTCGAAAATGACTTTATACATATAAATGTATAATAATTTAGTTATAATCATTTGACTTCCATATGTCCAAATATACCCCTAATAACATGTTATAAAATATATTATCTTATGAATATTATTCTATGAAAAATTTACCCTTCTGTATTATGAATTGAAATATCATTCCATTCAATTGAAATAATAATTAAATATCATATTCCTTCTATTTCAAAAATCATATTCAGGGTTTTTAAAACATTTTTATTAGAAAATATTGTTGGATTTAGTACCTTATAACCATGTTATTTTTAAATTATGACTACTTGTATTCATAGTTATGAAATTAAATACACTACTTATAACATCATTATTATTAATCATTGTGATATAGTATGTGATAATGTATTATGAATAGATGTCACACTGAAAGGTCATATTATTTTATCAATTTGGTGAGAACCCAGAAGTTATTTAACATGGATCTTCAATAGAAGTGTTCTATTGAGGAATTAAATCAATTTTATGATAAAAATGATATATTATTTCTTTTTATGAGACTTATTGGACATTGACGAACCTTCTAATGGCGTATTTACAATGTAATTTTGAGTGTAGAATACTATGATAATAAGAATCACCAGTAGGAAATCCACATTAAAATTTTTCATTGTATGTTTCTATCAATGCACATGTATATTGGTATATAAGAAAAATTTATTATTATTAATTGTTAATAATTTACACGTAATGATGTTTTGATTAATATCGTGATGAAATAATAGTGCAGTGTCATTAGAGACATTGGCTTCATCATGAGTAGTATATCATTAATGAATAAAGTGATAAATATTTTTTCCATTTTTGTCTTTATCATATGTCTATATCTCATTCTGACAGATAGAAATGATATATCCTAAATAAATACATTTCCGTGATGTTCTATTGGAATGATAAATTTCAATAAATGTAAATTAATACACATTTTGAACATAGGTCGATGACACCATCATGCGACTTGTGGGATTATAGATATCAATATAATGTTACTATATTAAATTATAAGACTCTATATAATGTTTTATTTCATTGAAACATTAATATAATTCAATGTGGGTACATTTTTTTTCACAGAATCAAACCATGGTCTTGGGGTTTCTTTTCCTAATGATATAGTGGAAGAGGACTAGAGGGTAACAAATTATGTGTATTTATCCATCCAATGGCCCTAAGTCCTTCATTATTTATTTATTTTTGACAATCCACCTTTGAAAGGGTGAGGTGGAAACCCTACAAGGCCAATAGGTTTAAGTATTACATTGCCTGTATGCTTCAGTGGAATTCATTTCCCAATGGCTTCAAACATTACTTACCACCCAGACTAACAACATGGAACCGCTCCTCCCCAGCATCATTATCATGTATTATCTCTACACATTCACATGGATATTCGGTAAGGTTATCCCATGCATTCACATACTTATCCTAATGGTAGGTGACATGCCCTTTCAATCTTGTAATCCGCGTATCTTCTACTGCAGTGAAATGTCCATGATTATCCTCCTTATAGAGCTTGTTCCTTTTAAGTTGTATGGATTGAATCTGCACATATGGTGGACCAAAGGCCTTGAGGTGGCCCAAAGGCCTTACTGTCCTGAAGTCATGGGTGTCCCAAAGGCCTTAAAGGACTCAGGGACCAAATCGGTGGCCCAATAAGCCAAACAAGGGAAAATTCATGGCTGTTATAGTGGCAAACAGTGTCTACTACAGTTCCCACTACACAACCTGCTACAATACTGTACAGTAACGACTATAGTGCCTGCTATAGTAATATGATAGTACCTATTAAAGTACAGCTCTAGTTCTGCTACAATACCTAGAAAATTATACCTCCACCTAGATTTGATTCAGGGTCTCCTGTATCCACATTAGAGTCCTCACCAACCAGGGTGAGGCTCATGTTCTTATGTGTATTCAGAAACTCAGCAAATAATCATATAATTTATTATTTAACATATTGTATAAGTAATATTCCCACATGTTATTTTTAAATTATTCATGTTTTCATGAATAGATATATTATTTCATTAGTTATTTGAGACAATATTTTTTATCATATTATTTATTTAATATATATTTACTATATTTTTAATATATTATTTTCTATTTATTAGTGACAAATTTAGTGATATTTATTTATTAAATGAGTAATCATTATTAATTTCCACATAAAAATTATGAGGGAATGGTTAACTGAGTTTAATTGAAAAATATGAAATTATATAGATTATAAATTATTTGAATAAATAATATTTAATTAATTATATTTTTTCACACATTAACAAATATTATATATATAATTATTACTATAATCCTATGGTTTCAGTGGGAAAAAGGAACTAATAAATACACATGTGCAATTATAAATATTTTGATGCAAATGTTTTTTAAACCGACTAATATTATATATTTGGGGTTTTCCTTTAGTCTTGTTGTGAGAAAAGACATTCAGTTAAATCTCTTGACACACTAGGGGATCCATCTCCAAGATCGCTCTCATGAATTAGGAACAATCTGCCACTACCATAACTGTCAATTCATTTATGTTCAAAGAGAATCGTTTAATAATTGATTCTCATGGTGATCAAAGGAAAATAAATCAAGTGTAAGGATCAACATCAAATACACTAAAAGAATCACATGGTGATGGTCAGAGGTTGATAAAGAATTTATGGATCATCAGTAGAAGGATTCTACACAAAATTCCATATACATCAATTAATTTTTGGAATAGAAATGTTATTAGATTCATAGATAAATAAATAATATATTGAAGTATATTTTTAAATTTTCGTAAATTGATTATAAATCATATTGGGATGATGTTATTTTTTGTTTTCACATTCTCAAAATAATTAATCATTTATTCAATTAAATTATACATGGTGGTTACCTTTTACATACATTTCATATTAATCATTGATTATGAAAAAAATCCTACTTCGACATGCCCCCTCAGTTTCTTCCTCTATGCCCAAACCCATCAACAACTAACTAAGATGTCACCTAATTATTTATAATTGTTTAATGTTAATTGAATAATTTATGAATTTATCCTTAGTTTTCAATTCACCAATATAATTTATTTGAAAATAAAATCAATATATATTCTCAACATTAACTATTTTTGTGAAAAAAGAACCAATGTTGATTAATTTTATGAATTTATAATATTTGAAGAAGTTGTCTATAAGTGACATTGATTCTGACTAGTTAACTCAAGAGTACATTCCATGAATTCATTTGGAACATGTTGTTTTCCTTTGTTTAAGGAAATATGTCAAGTCAATAATTAATTCTGTATTAATTTAATCCATGATCATTAATTACATTGGATGTGAATTTAAATACACATTATGTTGGACCAAAAATCATATAACATGGATCTCCAGACTGATGATGTTTAACTTTTGTACAATATTTTGACTTCGTAGGTCAAAACATGACATTTATTTTCATATATTACCTATATGACTAGTGACCATGTAATCTGTAGAATTCATGACATGTATCTCATGTACACATTCTTTAATCAATTAAATTTCATGGTGTGAGTACACAGAGATTCCCAATGTTTTTCCATGGATATATGGTGAGACCGATACATGATTTTTGAAAGGATTTTACACATCATGTATATTATCGAAATATGATCAATGAAAAATTAATTTAATATACTTCCTTTTGTATATCAGCATTGGTATTATGTGTCATTTTTTTACAATTTAAATTCTAAGTGATGTGTTATATATATATATATATTAATTTTTTAATTAATATTTGAATAATTTTCAAAAAAACATATCCAATAAAATTAGAAATATATTAATTAATTTATGTGAATTGAAATACAGAATCATATATAAATAATGTTTCAACCAGGTTTCATATATTCGACTATGAAAAAACAATGAAATTACATTAAAACTCTTGTATTACACATGCTTTATGAATACAAAAGTATAGAATTATAATATAATTAAGGAATTTTTGATTGGTACTGACCATCATACCTCTATGGTACATATTTTTTACAAAATTAATTTTAAGCAAATTTATTTTATTTTGTAAAAAATTATGATGGTTTCTATTCTCAATAATTTACATATGAAAATTATTATAAATTATTTTATTAATTAATGAAGATACATAATTTTTTGAAATGACATTTATCATTAATAATATTGATTATAATTGAATGATATTTTTATTAAATGAATAATTTGTCAGAAGTTAGTGCTGGATTATAAGAATTGAACATTACTTTGTATGTGATTATTTTTCTTTTTAATTTAACAATAATATAACATGAAGGTATTAATTTATTCCCACCAATAATTATGTATTATAATATGTAAAAATATTTACATTTTATTAAAAACATTAACCAATCCTTTGGTTCCCTTAAAATAAATTTTATTAAAAACATATGTAATAGATGGATATATCTATCACGTGTAAACAGATTATGTCTGGGGATATGGAGATATGAATCAAGGAGTTACGGTACACGTGTTGATAAGTGGAAACCATCAATTTGCACCAAGTAATGGTTCATGTGGTATTCCCCTAGATCTACTATTTCATTTTCATCCACTATATATTGTAAAAATTAGATAATTATAATGATGATACCCCTCTATAATTTAAATTATATTTTTATTCATGGTTTTTTAATTATTATTTTTCCTTCATTATAAAATGGTTTATGGAATTTAAATACATTAAATATACAAATAAAATTAATTTAATTAAGCCTAAATGTAATCTATGAATTTTTTTATCAGTAAAATAGATAAAATTAATTGAAACAAGAATTTAATTAAGAATAAAAAGATATTTTTTTTACATTAAGATAAAACAATATCCATTATATATTTTTCAGGTTGGTATAGTATTCAAATATAGAAATTAAAATGGATCTATTGTTCATATTTCAATAATGAAATAATTCATAGTGATTTATTTATTATGGAACACTACCACGATGTTGTTAGTAAATGTTTATTATTTCACATACATAGTTTCTTGTCAATCTAAATACGGTTAAACAAAGAAGAAAAATTTGAGTAAATAAAGTTCATGTATTTCCACATTGGTAAGTCCACTCTATATGTCAATATACTATAATTCAATGAATTTATATATTTTAAATCCAACAAAAAAATGTAAATAAATTTTTAGGACCACATATGGGTTATTAAAATAGGAATATGTGTTATTGAATTTAGAATTTTCACAAAATAGGATGTTTCTAATCAAATGGTGATGTCTATTTGGTTCCATTAAAATTGTTGGAGAATATTAAATATAAAAAAGTTTATCTATTTAATCAGATAATGTTCTAAAATTAAAATCTTTTTAATATTATAAATGATACTAAATATGATTTAACTAATATAAATGTGATCTATAATTGATATGGGTGTCATTATAACTATCATTAATATCCAAGAATGGTGGAGCCGCCTATATATTATCATATTAAATGAAATTAATTTATATTTTCATGAAAACCTTATTTTTTAGGGAACTTTATAAGATTCTAGTGAGGATGTATATTCTCTCTATGAGAAACATTTGGAAAATAACATATTTATATAATGATTCATGATATAATCCATGAACCTGATATTCCAATGAAAATTGATGAAATGAATGTGCATATAATGATGTCACAAACTCTTCATATCTATCAGGATATTAAAATAAAATATTGATAAAAGATATACAATAAAATATTTATAAGGAAAATTGGAGTGATGGATCCAACTGGGCCTCATATAGATAAAATTATTTCCAACATTATATCCTTATAAATTATTGGAACTGAATTACAAGATGAGTTTCACATAGATATATTATATTCCATACATCCCACTCCTTCTTTGGTTTTCGTTTTAATTATATCATGATAAATAATGGGAAGTTTCATTGAGAATATCACACCCACATTCAACATGTCGATATGGATATTAGGCATATAATCCAATTTTACCAATGGTGAAGAAAATAATTAAAATGTTTATAAGACACATAGAATGTATAACACACCTAAGCATCATCCAAACAATAATAGAAAGATCCATATAAATTAAAACAGAATGGAATCAGTATGTTTTACATGTTGTCATGACCAGTCCCAGTGGGGCCCGCTTCGTGACTCCCCAAGCCTGCCACCAATAGCCCAGGGGTAGGTGACTAGCACCGAGTAGGCATATTACTAACATGGGAGGCATTGCCTAGGTAGCTTTACAAACACACACATCTCTAAGTCCACAAATGCGGAAATGAAAAAAATCACTAAGGAAAACTAATGCATGCATAAAACTAAACCCAACAAACAGAGTTCGCTGAAAGGTAGAGTACTGTAAAAGCACACTGGGCCAAAAATACAAGCCCATCAAAAAGAAAACAAACAAGAGTCTGAAACTGCAAAGACCAACCTGTAATCTCAAAAGGTACTGGGACTGCCTCTCGTAGCCATATGAATGCCTCGGCCTGCAGGGAACTCAAAAAGCTCGGTCCTGTCTTGGTCCGCCATGGACTAAGTCAAAAGGTTTCTCATATGTACAAGACACCAGACGTGCGGGCAAAGCTTGTGCAGGGGTGAGTATAAAAATACTCATTAGAGGACCCCAAAACCCACCAAGAAATACAATGTATAGTTACAGTTAGCCATGCACAGTATATGTTTTCAAAACATATAAAAAAAACCAGATATACTAAAAACCCAGACCTGTGGCCTAGAGACAAGTCACACAACCGCATACCCCCGTAAGGGATTCTGTTCGAAGATTCCGTGATGCTCTCGTTCCAGGAGAATACACTCCCCGAGTCCTATAACTCTGATAGCATTTGTCCGAGAAGTGTTGTTCGTTAGGAACTGTCACGATAGATATCTACACTCATTACGGGAGACACACTCTTGAGTGGAAAAGTTACGATAGATAGAAGGAATCATTATTGGAGACATACTCCTGAGTGAGAATGATCCCGATACACAGATGAGGATCACTACCAGGGCCATGGTGGATACCGTGACTCATCCGGAATTCACCTGCTAGGTAGAGGATCAATGCCCAATAGGGTTGTTCATGATGATGCCTGACTCTACCTAGGGTATGAAATAGATAGAGGATCTTGATCTGGGCCTCTCGGATGGATGCCTAACTTTATCATAGAACGTCTTACTGAAGGGATCAAAATGCCGCATGAGAAAAATATTCATGACCCTTAGGGAAACTAGAAGAAGGGGCACTAACCCAAACGAATGATGTTCACGGAACAGTGAGGAAAAGGACCAAGTGGTTTTCCAAAAAGTACATGATGTGTAGAAATGATACATGTCGTGTTATCTGACCCCAGGTACTGCTGGTGTACAATGTCCCATGTCATGAGGCTAGTCGTGTAGAAAAACATAGTACACACCATGTAGTATGGGGTACATGGTGTGTCTGGGTAACTGGGGTTGGCTCTGTGTACTCTGGCCATGTGCTCGTACACGGTCACCAACCCGTGTACTTCGACCCATGTAATCTGCACATGGGGTGACCCGCACTGTTGGCCTCACCTGGCCATGTGATGGAGTACACGGTCGTGTACTCCATCCCATGTTCGTGTATCCTCGGGATACACGCCGAGCTCCATATAGCTGCCTTTGCCAAGCAGTACACGTCGTGCCGCCTGAAGCCGTGTTGATCATCTCATGTCCGTGTACTACCCAAAGCACACACCAAGCATCGAGGAAGGTCCAACACGCCATGTGATTCTTCTCTGACCCCAAAACCCTAGCAGCCGCCGCCAGTACTACATGACGTGTTCTTCAGAAGTACACGCCGTGTATTCTAGAAATTTCCAGAAACGGTGCTCTTCACCGGCGCGCCTCCCGTTCTGCTCCGATCAAAAATCTGGTCATCCGATCGCCGAAAAAATTCCAGGTTCTGGTCGCCCCAACACCACGAAACAACTTCTGACATTTTCTGGCCACCGATCGGCTCCGAAAACGTCTTCCGATCTTCCCACATGAAGAACGCTCAAAAAAATCTTCTCTAATCTAGTCTGATTCATCGTACGCCATCATCTCTGAACCTCCACAAGGTCATTGCAATATCGAACCATCGATTTGGGATCGTTGGGTCATAGAACGGATGAGCAAGGATCCCGTGTTGTCGCCCCACGAAGAACGCGCGAGAAAATAATGGAATGAAATCCAATAAACAAATTGAGGAATGGACCTCGACTGTCATTTGTCACAATGTTGATCCGCTCCCGTTAATAGTCTTAAACGGAGCATAAATCAATATCAATAAATAAAATGGATTAATTCCCCAAAATCAGCCCAAAGAAATCCCTTCCGCAAAAACACATGAATCTGCGGATCCACTTGTTCGTGGTTGATCTGCATTCGTGGTTTAAACTCAAAAACAGGGCTATGGAATTGAAATAACAAACCCCTACCTTTCTAAATGATCGATTGTTGACGAAGGCGTCGCGCTATCATTGTCATCGTGGTCCTTCAATGTCGGTGCAATGATTCTCGATCTTGATCCGTCGTCGTTTTTCAATGCGTCTTCCTCTGCCCATGTTCCAAGAGAAATATCTATCTCTGAACTCGCAGGGTTATGAGGCTAGCCCTGTGAATTTTCCATAAGGATGCATTTATAGGGGAAGATTAGGTTGTGCTAAAAAAGTATATGTTTTAAAAAAAATAAAAAAAAATCATTAAATTATTTTGTTCCTTCTAAAGTATTTCCCCTTTTTAAAACGCCCAAAATGAAACTTTGCAGATGACCTGCACCGGTCGAGTTTAGAGTCCTTCTTAGGAAAAGTTGTCATCTCGGACGAAACGGTGCCCTCATATTTTTAATCAGGTAATCTGTTTAGAATCTCCCACAACCGCGCACAAGCGCCAACTCACAAAACTTATAAAAAGTTCAAACCACCATTCCAGGATCACTGGACCTCGGAATGATGTGCCGCCTTCACGCCCGGTTTAGAAATAATTCCATATAATATTTAAAAATAATAAATGGATAATCTAAGACATTACATTCTCCCCACCATGGGGCTTTACGTCCCCGAAAATTCAAAATGAGGGATACTAAAAAATATGGGGGTACTGGGCACGAATCCGAGCCTCCCGCTCCCATGTGCTATCCTGAAGATTCCAGTGCTGCCACCGGATGCACACCATGGGAATAGATCACCCACGAAGGATCATCTCCTTCCGATCATCGATCACCACTGAGTACTCATCAAAGGTCACTCCATCCTCAATGTCCAGCTCACCCCAATCGATGACGTGCGAAGGGTCATGAACGTACCTCCTCAACTGCGACATGTGGAAGACATCATGTACCTGATGCAACTATGGCGGTAGAGCTAGTCGGTACACCACCTCGCCAACTCTGCATAGAATCTGAAAAGGTCGAATGAACCTCGGAGATATCTTGACACCTCAGCAAAATCTTCGCAACCCTCATTGAGGTGAGACCCGAAGAAAGACATGGTCTCCCTCTTAGAACTCTAGAGGTCTCCGTCGTCTGTCAGCATAAGACTTCTGATGGCTCCGGGCAGTCTTCATCTGCTCCTAGATGATCTGCACCTTTTCTGTGGTAGCTCGCACTAACTCTGGACCCATGAGTGCTGACTCTCCATAGTTGGACCAGCAAAGAGGTGAACGGTAGGGTCTCCCATACTAGGCCTCGAACGGAGCCATCCTAATGGTAGAGTGGTAGGTGTTTTTGTACGCAAACTCCACCAGTGGTAGGTGGTACTCCAAACTGTGACCAAAGTCCAAGATACAGGCTCGCAATATATCCTCCAGAACATGAATGGTCCTATCTGTATGACCATCCGTATGGGGATGAAACGATGTACTCAGGCGTAGTTGAGTCCCAAAATCCTCCTGCAATCCCTTCCACAACTGGGATATAAAGAGGGTGTCTCGGTAGGAGACTATAGACGGGGGGATGCCATGATGCAGAACTATCTCTTTCACATAGAGGTGTTCGAAGCTCTCCACATAACTCTTCCCCCTGATAGATAGGAAGTGGGCCGACTTGGTGAGTCGGTCAACGATCACCCATATGGAATCATGCCCTTTGGACATCCATGGTAAGCCCGTCAAGAAGTCCATAGATATTCCACCCCACTTCCACTCTAGGATGTCTAGGGGGTGAGCTAATCCCTCTTTAACCTAGTGCTCAGCCTTCACCTGCTGGAATGTGAGGCATCGATAAATGAACTATGCTACTACCTTCTTCATGCCTGACCACCAGAACTATCGTCGGAGATCCTTGTACATCATTGCCACTCAAGGATGTACCGCCAAAGGGGATGTATGAAACTACCTCAGGACCACCTCCTGGAACTCCACTAGTACAATAGTTCATCCTCTGAAAAGAAGTATGTTCTCCCCACCATGCGAATATCCATCAGGATCATGTCTTGTGGATAATTGAGCACGTAAAGCCACACAATCATCATCCCCAAGCTGCGCCTCCCTAACTCACTGTAAGAGTGGAGGGGTGACAACCATCAACTATAGGTATGTTGTACCCTCTCCATCCACGAAGGATAACTGTAACACGACTAACTATTGTGTCGCCTCACTCAACGGATCTGAGCTCGACCTTATGCTAAGTGCTTCCGCCACCTTGCCCCCTTCCCAGGAGTATAGATGATCTCGAAATCATAGTCCTGGAGGAACTCTAGCCAACGTCTCTTCCTTAGATTCAGATCCTTCTATGAGAAGACGTACTTGAGGCTCCTGTGGTTAGAGTAGTCAATGAACCTCTCACCCATAAGGTAGTGTCTCCACATCTTCAATGCAAAGACTACCACTACCAACTCAAGATCATGGGTTGCATAGTTCTGGTCATGTGGCCTAAGCTGGCGGGAACCATAAGCAATCACTGCATGCCGCTGCATTAGGACACTGCAGAGCCCGGTCCCTGATGCGTCGCAGAAAACTATATACTCGACACCTTTCTCGTGCAATCTCAATACAGGGGCGCTCGTCAAACACTATCTCAACTTCTCAAAAGCCTACTGGCACCTTTCTGTCCACACGAAGGGTTTCCCCTTCCTGGTCAAGGCTGTAATCTGTACTGATATCTGGGAGAAGTCAAAAATGAATTTCTTGTAATACCATGCCATCCCAAGGAAGCTCCGCACCTCCGTCACGCTCCGAGGTGGCTCCCATGATAACACAACCTCCACCTTGGCTTGGTCCATAGCTAATCCATATGTTGAGATGACATGTCCCAGAAAGTGGACCTCCCGATTCCAAAACTAAAACATTGAGAGCTTCCCATAAAGATGGTTCCCCAGAAGTTTGTCTAGAACCATCCTCAGGGGTCTCGCGTGCTCCTCCTCTAAAACTGAGTACAGAAGGATGTCGTCGATGAAGACCACTACGAACTGGTCCAAGTACGGCTAGAAGATCCTGTTCATCAGTCCCATGAACAATGCGGGGTGTTCGTCATGCCGAAAGGTATCACTAAGTAATCGTACTGACCGTAGTGTCATCTGAAAGTTGTCTTTAGTATATCATCATCCCACAATCATAGCTGGTGATATCCAAATCGAAGGTCAACCTTTGAGAACCACTGTTCCCCTCTTAGCTGATCTAAGAGGTCATCAATTCTCAGTAGTGGATATTTTTTCTTCACCATCAGCTGGTTCAGGCACCGGTAATCCACACACATCCTCAGACTCCCATCTTCCTTCTTGGGAAAAAAGACAGGAGCCACCCAGGGGGAGACATTGGGTCTCACGAAACCCATGTTCTACAAATCCTCCAACTGCATCCTCAGCTCGCGAAGCTCTATGGGAGACGTCCGATAAGCCATTGAAAAAATTGATGTCATCCCGGGGTGTAAGTTGATGCAGATTTCAATTTCCCTGTGGGGAGGTAACCCTGGAACATCTTCTGGAATGACTTCCTCATACTCTGCCACCACTACTGGGAACTGAGAGCTCACAACATACACTGCACCGAGGGTAAGGCTAGACAACTCATGAGTGATCAGTTGAACTCTCTTATGCATGAGCCTAATTTTTGCTGCTAGGGTTTCCTTTTCTCTGACAAAGGAAAACATCATTCCATCATGGAGGACACACCGCACCATTATCCTAAAACAGTCAATCTGGGCATGGACTGAAGATAACCAATCCATACCATGAATGATGTCATAAGGCCTCGATGCTACCACCAAGTGGTTCCAACCGAAGCTCTTGCCTCCAAGGTTAAGACCACACTGTTTGAAAAGGTATATGATCATCGAGTCTCCTCCTGTAGGTGTCTCCAAGGAAAAGGATCGAGTCAACGATTCTACCGGAATCTCGAGGTTTTGTACAAGACATGTGGATATAAGGGAATGACTAGAACTTGTGTCTTTGATTACGACATCTAATGTAGAAAAGACACAGATCATACCTCAAATCATCCCTGGAGCTCCTGGGTCGTATGCCTCAACCGCAAGCAGCTGTCCCCGTCCCTGTCCCCCAGCTCCCTGAGCCTGGTGGGGAGCTCCTGGGGGTGGTGGTGGAAGTAAGTCGTAGCGACTGCCACCACCAGCAGCTCTCCCTTCTCCTCTTCCACGTTCGCTGCCTAGAAAATCTACATGCTCTGTTCTCTACCTCTATCTCGGTGGTCCATCCACCACTTCCCTGTCAGCAACTCGACGGGTCGGGAAATATCTAGTGAGATGTCCCATACCGTTGCATGCATAGCATCACTTCTCCCTGGGATGACTGGATCCAGTCTAAGAGCCATGGACTATCGATCCCCTTTCCAGGGTCCTCCTATGACGTCTCCCACATCCAGATCCCTGTTCCTGATGTCAGCTCCCTACTGTCGGTGTCTCTGCACCTGTCTGCCTGATGCTGACTGCCGGCGGCTATCTCTGCTCTGCCAAGAAGCTCTCGATCACCAAGGACCACTCGAGCACTCTAGCATAAGTCGAAACGCATAGAGGAACGACACTAGCTCAGATGTATTTCCGTAGAACTTGCTCAATGGTCTGAGCCCTGAAGTACTGATCCCTGACAATATCCATCGAGTACCTGGAGAGGATGGTGAACCTCGATGAATAGTCATCCACCGTCATACTGCCCTGCTGGAGCTGAAGAGGCTCATGGATGCACACAGCTCTCAGCGTAACTAGAGAGAACTCCTCCCTGAAGAGTCACTAAAACTCCGTCCATGAAAGAGTCTCCTCGTCGTGAGTCTGCGTGGTCTGACTCCACCATCGTCCCACCGAACCATGAAGAAGGATCCCCCCTAGGATCACCATCTGGTTTGCTGGTATCCTCACTAGACGGAAAACTCTAGTCACCGCCTCAAGCCAGTCCTCAGCCACCTAAGGGTCGGGCTCGCCTCGGAACCTGAGGGGTATCTGTCTTTGGAACTCATGGAGTGCGCTAAGCTTGCACTCCTCGCCAGTTGGTACTAGAGGTACCATTGGCATCTCCACTGGAGGAGCTATAATAGGTGCACCACCTAGTGGCAACGCCTGGGGAGCTGGTACCTCTATCAAATCCTCTTCCCTGATGGGGTCATCCTCGTGATCGTGCTGCTGAATCCTAGAGGGTATGCGTCTCAGAGGCACCCTATAAAGAAAAACAATGTGTCACGTTCAATGAGTATATCTGGATAGCTGACACCATAGACATGGAAAAAACAACCCATTCCTATATGATGCATGTACCTTTTATTTTCCCGCAACCAATGTTTTCATGAACCATGTCAAAAAGCATGTTATCAGAGTCTTGGTGTATGGATACGTTCGTCGTCGTACCAACACGGGGGTCTCTGGCCTGAAAGCCAAACCCGAAACACTTAACACTATTGCCCCAAACCAAACTCACAGACTCTTGGTCCTATGGTAGAACCAACCACCTCTGATACCACTCTGTCACAACCAGTCCCAGTGGGGCCCATGCCTGCACTCCCCAAGCCTGCCTCCAATGGGCCAGGTGCTGGAGACTAGCACTGAGTAGGCATATTACTATCATGGGAGGCATTGCCTATGTACCTTTACACATGCACACATCTCTAAGACCACAAATGCTGAAAAAAAAACCACAAAGGAAAAATAATTCATGCAAACAACTAAACCAAACCAACAGAGTACAATGAAAGGTAGAGTACTGTAAAAGTAAACTAGACCAAAAATACAAGCCCACCAAAAAGAAAACAAACAAGAGTCTGAAACTGCAAAGTCCAACCTGTAATCTCAAAAGGTACTAGGACTGCAGCTCATAGCCATATGAATGCCTCGGCCTGTAGGGAACTCAGAAAGCTCAGTCCTGTCTTGGTCCGCCCTGGACTAAGTCAAAAGGCTTCTCATCTGTACAAGACACCAGACGTGTGGGCAAAGCTCGTGCAGGGGTGAGTATAAAAATACTCATTAGAGGACCCCAAAACCCACCAAGCAATACAATGTAACATTACAGTTAGCCATGAACAGTATATGTTTACAGAACATATAAAACAAACCAGGTATACTAAAAACCTAGACCTTTGGCCTAGAGACAAGTCACACAACCGCATTCCCCCGTAAGGGATTCTGGTCGAAGATTCTGTGATGCGCTCGTTCCTAGAGAACACACTCCACGAGTCCTATAGCTCTGATGACGTCCGTTCGAGAAGTGATTTTCATTAGGAACCATCATGAGAGATAGTTACACTCATTACGGGAGACACACTCTTGATTAGAAAATTTACGGTAGATAGAAGAACTCATTATGGGAGACACAATCCTCTATGGGAAAGATCTTGATACACAGATGAGGATCACTGCTAGGGCCATGGCGGATACCACGACTCATCCAGAATTCACCTTCTAGGTAGAGGATCAACACCCGGTAGAGTTGGTCACGTCGATGCCCGACTCTACCTAGGGTCTGGAATGGATAGAGGATCTCGATCCGGGCCTTTCGGATGGATGTCCGACTCTATCACAGAAATTACTGCAGATGGAATCAAAATCCTGTGTGAGGGAAAGATGCCTGAAACACAGGGAAACAAGAGGAAGTTGCTCTATCACCAATGAAATATGTTCACGGAACGGTGAAATATAGGACCAAGACGTTTTCCAAAAATTACATGGTGTGTAGAAATGATACACGCTGTGTTGTCCGACCCCGGGTACTACCCATGTACAACAGCCCGTGTCATGAGGCTGGTCTTGTAGAAAAACATAGTACATGGCGTGTAGTATGGGGTACACACCATGTCTGGGTAACTGGGGTTGGCTCCGTGTACTCTGGCCATGTGCCCGTACACAGTCACCAACCCGTGTACTCCGATCCGTGTAATCTGCACACGGGGTGACCGCGCTGCTGGCCTTGCCAAGCCTTGTGATGGAGTACACGGTCGTGTACTCCATCTCGTGTCCGTGTATCCCCTGGATACATGTCGAGATCCGCGTAGCCGCCTCTGCCAAGTTGTACACGCCATGCCTCCGGAAGCCGTGTAGATCATCCCATGTTTGTGTACTACCCAAAGTACATGTCGAGCTTCAAGGA
This sequence comes from Viscum album, assembly GCA_963277665.1. Classification (NCBI taxonomy): domain Eukaryota; kingdom Viridiplantae; phylum Streptophyta; class Magnoliopsida; order Santalales; family Viscaceae; genus Viscum; species Viscum album. The sequence goes on along the minus strand of OY728128.1, from coordinate 149,735,362 downwards.
AGGTCCAACACGCCGTTTGACCAGGGTCACATGCCGTGTGATTATTCTATGACCCCGATACCCTAGCTTCCACCGCCAGTACTACACGGCATGTTCTTCGGATGTATACGTCGTGTATTCTAGAAATTTCCTGAAACGACACTCTTCCCCAGAGCACCTCTCGCGATGCTCTTATCAACAATCCTGCCATCCGATCACCGCAAAACTTCAAGGTTCTTGTCGCCCCGACACCACAAAACCGCTTCCGATGTTTTCGGGCCTCTTATAGACTCCGAAAATCTGTTCTGATCTTCACGCATGAAGAATGCTCGAAGAACTCTTTTCTGATGCGGTTTGATTCAGCGTCGGCCATCGTCACCGCACCTCCACAAGGTCATTGCGATGTCAAACCTTCGATTTGGGATTGTTGCATCGTAGAACGGATGCGAAACAATCTGTTGTTCGTCGCCCCACGAATAACACGCGAGAAAAGAAGGGAATAAAATACAATAAAAAAATTGAGGAATGAACCTCCACCATCATTCGTCACGGCGTTGATCCGCTCCCGTTAATAGGATTAAAGAGAGCATAAATCAACATCAATAAATAACAAGGATTAATTCCCCAAAATCATCCCAAAGTAATCCCTCCCACAAGAATGCACAAATATGCGGATCAACTTGTTCGTGGTTGATCCGTATTCGTGGGTTAAACTCAAAAATGGGGAAAAGGAATTGAAATAACAAAACCCTACCTTTTGAAAGGATCGATCATTGATGAAGGCGCCATGCTGTCGTTGTCATCATGATCCTTCAACATCGGCGTAATGATTCTCGATCTTGATCCATAGTCGTTTGTCAACGCGTCTTCCTCCGCCCAAGATCCAAGAGAAATATATCTCTCTCAACTCGCAGGGTTATGAGGCTAAACCTACAAATTTCCCATACGGATTCATTTATAGGGGAAGATTAGGTTGTGCTAAAAAAAGGAACCGTTTTAAAGAAAATAAAATAAATCATTAATTTATTTTATTCCTTCTAAAGTATTTCCCCTTTTTAAAACACCCAAAATTAAACTTTGCAGATGACCTACGCTGGTCAAGGTTATTGTCGTTCTTAGGAAAAGTCGTCATCCCAGACGCAACGGTGCCCTCAGATTGGTAATCCGAGCATCCATTTATAAACTGCCACACCCGCGCACAAGCGCCGACTCACATAACTTAAAAAAAGTTCAAACCACCATTCCGAGATCAATGGACCTCAAAACAATGTGCCGCCTTCACGACCGGTCTCAAAATAATTCCATATAATATTTAAAAATAATAAACTGAAATATCCAAGACATTACTCATGTTTTACGAAAGGGAACTTGAATATGAAATTCACCAAAAAGTTGTGGGGATATAATGGTCCATTTACAATTATGATTAATAATAATATATATACACAATTTGTATATGATAATCATTTTTGTGCCAACATATATTTCCAAATGAAGAAATCAAATAGATTCAAAATTATTTCAACATGAGAGGAGGATTTGTGGGCATTGAATGGTGTGTGGATGAGTTATATTATCGTTGAATACTAAAAATTTCAATTGAGAATATAAATGATCATGGATTTAAAAGATTGTTATTATATACATACTATATCCAAAAATTTAAATTTTTATCCTTCCCAATTACAGATGGTTTTTAATGTTTTATCATAAAATCTTATTATTTTAATATGAAAACAATTGTTATGGTATTTTACACAAATATAATGGTCATTAAGTATTATATTAATATATAAATTATTTCATATTGATAAAATAATCATAGTTGAATGAATCATATAACACCCATTTATGGCATCACTCCCATTATCTTTTATATGGGAAGTGACCGAAGAAACTCATAGCTGATTTTTATTGAGACACATTTGTGCTAATATAACATGATTGATTTAATACTTTTTATTTATAATTAATAACAAATAAACAACCACTACGTGGATTGGGTGAAGAGTCCTCATGATTGTTGTTCTAGAATACACTTATGTTTGTGGACCATGTCCAAAAGATATTAGAGTCAGGTATTCATACACCACAACTTTTTCAGATGACATTATCATATATGGATATGATGAATCTATGTAGTATAATTATTATTCTGTGGATATGTAAATGAATTCTACAATTATACTGTTAATCAATATAAAAAATAATATTAATAATATTCTATCTAATGTAGTTAGTGAGTACCATAACCAAGAATTTATTGAGTTTATTTTTCATGTTTGAGATTATTTTGAACCTCACGTAAAAATACACACTACATTGGATTTGATTAGAAAAAAAGAGGAACCATACAATTATAGAAAAGTATAGTTCCGTGATGAGTCATTCAGTACATCTATTATCCATTGGGGTGTATATATTATAAAATCTAGCAGACACACTAAAATGGGAACCAAATAATTTGGAAAATGGACCTCCCTTAGTGTTACGATGTGGAAATATAACAAATTTATAGAACATTCTTATTTCATGTGTGAGGATGTTTTTAATGTAATATTAGCAAAAAAACATGAACCTTGAGAAAAAATGTGTATTTTTATAGGGTATCCTTTGGAAATAAGGGGATACTATGAATACAACCCATTGGGAATCTAATTTACATTCTCCATACAAAAAACATTTATTGTGATGGAGTATATAATCATGATGGACCATGAGTAAAATATTGAATTCAAGGATATTGATGCCCATTATACTCATGTGTTGGAAAATGAATAAATTCTATAAGACATTGTGTAAGAAGTTATTTAAGAAATAAAAATACTGTATTGAAGAACCAATTATGTATATTAACTATAGAGATATAGTAATGTTTTTATATATAGTTACTTGTTATTGGTTGAAGACAATGAACCAATCACTAACAATGATGTACTAGAGAGATTATAATTTAAAATATCATAATATTCCATGAATTTTTTAATTGATTCAATATATCATAAAATGAAGAGGTTTTGGTCTATCCTCTAGTAAATGAAAGTCATATAGGTTTAATATGCGAATTAAATAGAAAAATGGAAATAGAAGGTAAATTAGGTACCTATAAATTATGGTTTATGGATAAATGCTTTAAAATTTTCAATATATTGAAATGTTCAAAACCATTCTCAAATCATTATTTTTAGATACATAAAAATTCGAATTTCTCCACCAGTATACCATTACAATCATATTTGGTTGATGAATTTAAAAATATTTTTCTTGAAAGAGATCATTCAAAAAGATATATATATGACATGAGAAGAATGGGTTTCCAAACTATGTGACATAAATATATATGAATGATAAAGTTATCTATTTTTGGAATGATGAATTAATCCATTTCAAGGAAACGTTAGTTCAATGAAGCTTTAAAATATTTTGGATTAATTATGAAAAAATGTTATCCATGTAATTATATGAGGATTTATGTCAATATGTTTATTTTCATAGTATTATGTATTAATGAATCGTTACTTATTTTAAATACCCTACGTGTTTTACAGTCAATATTGACCAAGTTAATCAAATGATTCTATATGATGGGATTATTTTATGAGGGATATATTCAAGGGATTAAGAGAAAAATTTTTCAACTACGAGGGTTACTTTGACTGGAATAATGTAACCAAATTAAGATGAAATAAATATATTAACTATGGAATAATAATATGGCCAATAGCTCCACTATTTCATGTTATACTTTATTCAAGGAATATTTTTCCTCAAATGAAATAAAAATGAGGGAATAGTACGATCTAACATGCTTAGTTTATAGGATCAATTATGTTGTCAGTGTTATGTAGCATACATGATGTTTTTACACATTGATCTATGTAGGTATATTTTTTGCAGAAAAGGGTGAAATTTTTTGGTTTCCTGTTAATGGGATTTATTATAAATTAGAAAAACTAAGGATATGTTTATCTCTAATATAGGAGTTGAAAGATAATACCTAGGGGTTATACTGAAGATAGTATTCATATATTTTATAATTATATAACGTTATATTTATTATATTTATTTATTCTTAGTGGAATACTTTATTTCATCAAGTGTTTAGTGAAGAAAGTTATCACTGCTTTTTCAGTGGCATTCGTATAAATAAATATTTATAATATAGCCAAAAATTATTATATTATACTAATAATTTTATATAAACTTGATAGGTTATAATAATTAACAAAAATATCAGTTAATATTGTGATAATCTAGCCTCAATGGTATTTGAAAAAGAGGCATGGTAACACCTATGTGAAATGCACATTCTACAGATGTATCACCTATTAATATAGATTTCTCAAATAGGTGAAGTAGTAGTTATAAGTGTTTCCACAAAAGAAAATGTAAATATTTTGTTTTCAAAATAATATTCATCATAGAATAAAGAGTATCATGTGACTAATAAAGGATTGATGGTTTTTAGAAAAGGTGAATATTGGATGTGGGAGTTTGTTAGTGGTGGTCCCCTAGAAGATACATTTTTATTAATTTTTAATATTTCAATTTATATTTTTATAATAATAAAAACTTATCACATATTATATTTCTTTATGAGAAAACATAAGTGATAGATCCCTAAGAGTAGTATTCATAGGGAAATTTTTGCATAGTTCCTCACAATGATGAGAATCTAGAAGATCCATGACAGTTTTCTGAAATATTTAATATATATATATGGATGACAATATTTTATGGAAATATTATTTATTTTTGAATTTGTGGATACTCATAATGAATGTTACACATTCTCATAGTGTACACCCTCTTGAATTTCTGATGTATGATATTTTGAGAATGAGACCCAGCAATAGAAAATCCAAATTTATATGGATCATAATATGTTTTTATATGAAGATATGAGGATTGGTTCTTGTAATATATTATTATTAATGGATTTCATTAGTCGTGTACATTGATGACTGATAAAAATAGTGAAAACATATGTTCAAGGATTACGGGGATATGTTAACCACATCACGAGTAATATTTCATTAATGAATAATGAAAAAATTATTTTATACATTGTGTTTATTAATAGAATTTGATAACCCATTCCATTTGATATATTTGGAATAGTGTAAATAAATACATGTCAATGGTGTTCTATGGGAAATATATGATTGTGGAAAATTATGAAAAAGAGAGAGATATTGAGCACATAGGTTAATTAAACAAGCACTAAATGTACATATTTTCAGATTTACGGATAAAAACATTATAATGAAATAATTTTTTGTATGTAGTTTTTTTTCCTTTTCAAATTTAATTAATTATTTATGGGTTCCATGGAATATTTATAGACAATAAATGTGGATTTTGGGAAACATTCCTTAATGAAATTGAGAATTAGTCCGTGAGGGTATCATAATATGTGTATCTATAACAACCATTAAATAATATGATTATTTATTATTTTACTAACTAAAACATTACATTCCTCAATCATGGTTTAATAATAATCATGATTTCATGGTAATATATATTATTTAATTATTTATTGGAGAGAATATTATAGGATCAGAATATTTAATGAATATTTATTTCCTATTTTGTGAAAATAATATATATTTAGTTTCTGGAGATTAATTAAGTGTTACTTATTTACAAATGAATAGTCATTTTCAAGGATTGAACAATATTCTGGAGGAAGGTTGATCTAAGTTTAATTGGATGTCATGAAGTTTTTTAGATTTAATATTAATAAAATTAACTATATGAAAATAATTCTAGAGTTTTTTCATGTCATCAATTAATAATAATAATAATAATATAGACATGGTGTTCTATAGGGATTAATAAAATAATTAACCATTTACATTTCTTATTTTCAAACCCTGCCTCAATTTAAACCCAATTTCAATATTTTGTATGGGTGTCGAGTTGTTTGGTCATGCACAAAAACATTAATATAAGTCAATAAAATGAATATCAATACCCCTATCCAAGAAAACCCACAAGAATAGATAATGATCTTACTCCACCACTACACACTATTCTATATTGACCCAGGATAATCCTTGAAATTATTATTGGGGAAATAAAATAAGAACACAATAAGAATTTCGTTCTTCCACTCTATCTCTCCAAGATTCATTCAATAGTTTGTAGAACACATGTCTACTATCGAAGGATCAAATATTTAATTTATTAATATAAATTATGAGAATATGGAATTGATATTTTTTGATTTTTCTCATTGATAAAAATTCAATTCTAGGTACTTCATTAATTATTGAATTAATCATAATTATTATATGATGATCTTGCATTTTTTTTCTAGGGTCCACTCATAAATTATTCATTAATTTAATTAATTTTTATAGTATCTCAATTTTCAATATAAACCTAGTATTAATAATCTCTTATGATTGAAATAAAATTTGTGCATCCCTCATCCAGTTATACCACTTCACATAAGACCTTCAAATAAGAGATATATATATAAAATAAAACTCCAATGGTGTTCTAGAACAAGTTCCAATATAAATTGAAAAATATATGGATAAACACTAGTTCTTATATAAACACTATTTTCATATTTCGGTTTCTCAACTAATGTTTTAGAAATTTTGAAATAATAATACCTATGTATTATATAAATCATCTCATTTTTTTCGTTGATATTATTTTTTATCTAATTGTTTTTCTAATTATCTATGATAAACGAGATAATGAAATATATCTCTTACATGGATTCATCTGATATTGGATGTATTATTTAAATTCATATGTACTAACTCATTAAATAATTAATGTAATGTACAAGCTCAAAAATTTATTAAATTTTTTTAACTATTTATATGTAATTAATATGTACTTTATACATTAATTTTCATATAACTTTTAACACAAAAAATCATTTCAATAACATTCATAATTTATAGTGAAATTCCTTATAGTATTCCAATCTTTTTTTTTCTATTCCAGACAATCCAATAATTGGGAATTTTTATTCTCCATTAATTAAAACACAATGATTCTAATGACCTTGATTGGATTATAATAGAAATATAATTGATATGTTAAAATATCTATCATTATTCCAGTTTGATTTATTACCAACTTGTACAATCCACATAGAACAATAATCAAAAAAATATATGCCTCATTAATACATTCAAAAGAATTATTGAATATTAAAAAAAATTAATTCACTAAATCACATCCAAATAATATGTTCATTGAAAAAAATTGGTTAACATCCCTGTCCCTACCAATTAATTTTTTATCATGTTTATTGGAATCCATAATTGAATAAATATATAACTCAATAGTAATTTCAAATAAAATTTTCAATAAATCCCACAAATTGTTACATTGAGAGATATTTTTAAACACATATTATTTTCCATAAAAACATCTCAAAAATCACTAATCTTGTTTATGAAATGTTCTGGTGAAATAATTATACAATAACCATATTTATTTCACGGATTTAATCACAAATTTTATCTTGTTGATGACAATGATGATGTTATAATAAAAAACAAAATATTTTATCAATTGAGTATCATTAATTATGAAATTTAATATGGATATTTTTTAAAATAATTCTAGGTAAAATGATGGAGCCTTTTAAATAACACATATTATTCAATAGTGGGATAACATCCATTGTTTACAAAAAAATACTCATTTTATGAATTATTATAACTATATTGTTATTTAGAAATGAATCCATTCAAATAAAATAATATATAACTCTTGGATATCTGAGAAGAATATCATTTATCCAATGCATTGTATAAATAATGATTAATTTATTCATCCATGAACCAAATATTATTAGTCATTATCTTATTATTTAACCCCAAACATGTGCCCAATAATTGTAAAACAAATTGAAATCCAAGGAAAACAATATTTTAAATTAACTATCTGTTGAATTTATTATTTTTATTACATTTTAATTTTTTATAAAAGGTAATACTGGGTAACCCCACATAGAATTAGCTTTCTGTTTGGATGATCATTGTCCAAAAAATATACTATTTGGCGGTATCAAAAATTGTGTATTTTAATGGGACCTTATCTGACCATCTTATGTCATGTTGTTTTCTTCTATGTATTCGTGTTTCTTAAAAAATAGTTTTGAATATTATTCCGTAGATAAAACCCATATGTTCCTACAATATTTATATGTAACTATTTACACAACCCACAAGATTATATGACTGACCAAAAATTAAAATTTAAACATATTCGAACAAATCTTGATGTATCATATTCATAAATTACACGAACACATAATTTTAATGTTTGGAGATATATTAGATTTAAAATTTTCTTATTATTAATCATAGAGTGTAAATAGCCAACCTCATTCACATTCTAGGATAAATCATAGGCCTCCATGTTTGTATATAGTCAAACCCCTAGTCCATGTACCTAGGGAATCTATACTCAAAAGAAAATCTGATTCATAATTACTCTAAAACCAAATATGTATAAAACATTTCCAGAAACTAAATTCAAGATGAAAACATAAAATTTAATCTTACATTAATGTAAATTAATGAATATATTCATTATAATGTAAATCCATTCTTTTAATGTTGGTCCCATTCATGGATTTTATTTAACAAATTAAACAAAAAATGTACACCCTTCACATTGCATAAATAACTAAATAATCATGAACATATCATGGAGTAAACCTTTTATAAATGATCATTTCAAATATTTAAACACAAAAAAAATATTTATAAAAAATTCATCATGATAATATATTTATAAACCATTTGATAATTTTTTATATCATTATGGACCTTCCATAAAATGGAATATAATAATTATATATATTTTTTAATTTAAACATATTCGTATTAATCAATAAATTGAATTCACATATAAAATAGATGATATTTTATATGAATTATAAAAAATGATTATTTAATTTCAATTTTTTAAAACCTTATACAGAATATAAATTTCATATTCTAAATTATAATTTAATCTGCGATTATAAAAATTATTAAGAATCATATTCTTGTCAAATAAATAATATTCATATAAAGGACCTTTTTATTTTAAACAATTAAAGATAAATAATTATTCAAAATTTATAATTTATGTAACACATTGTGTTATTATGAACCATTTTTTATTTGAAATATATTAAATTTCACTGATGATATGTTTTATACACAACACCATGTTAATATTTCACAACACGCATCACTGATATAGCTTGATATTCACACAACAATAAGCTTCTACAAAACATCATTTTATTATTATAGATATTTAAAAAATCAAATTATAATATACCCATTATAATGGTATTTATGAACATAATGAATTATGAAATTATTATATACAAATAATTCTTTTACTGATTAATTAAAAATTATTGTAAAACAATTTTTTAAAATAAATAACTAAATATTTTTATGAAATATTATTTAAATGTGGGAAGTGTGTTTCATACCAATAAATAATAAAATAAATAATTTGGAATTATATTAATAATATATAAATATATAATATTTTAACTCTACTTTTTAACATTAATCTTATCTGTTTTCAAACATTTTATAAGTACAAATCCAATTTTACGCATAAAAGATGCATTTTTTTCAAAAAGGTAAATTTTTCTCCTTTTTATTGTGCACTTCTTATAAATATATAAATTTAATTTTTTATAGATTATATTTCGCTAAATAGATTATTTTTATATAGAGGGATATGATAATTTATATCAGGAAAACTATTTGTATTTTTATGAGAATTTTCATGTTTGGATAAATAGTGAAAATACATATTTATATTGAAAACTATGTTCTCATTTAAATCCTATAAAAGGTAAATTTTAGTTTTCCATTAGTTTGAAGTTTTAATTTACTATATTATATTTGAAATAAAAAACTTATGGTTTTTGGAATGATTTTATATTTAAAATTATTATAAAAAGATTTTATGTTTTAATCTGTAATTTTTATAAAAAATTAATTTCCATGTAATTTTAAAAGTTTTATATTAAATTAAATTATCCTACTCTTTTGTCTTATATTGTGAAAATTCGATGCCAAATATGGATTCATAGTTATAAAATTTAGTAAATTGTTCCATATTAGGCACATTCAATAAATTTAGTATCACATGTATGCTGAGATGTTCTTATTATAATGAAACTACCATATTCCACATATTACCCATCATAAGAAAAATAAAATCACCTCACCTATCTACGTATGACTTACCGTCTCCAAGATGTGGTGTAATATGTTTTTTATTAGCACTATATATGGATTGATATAATGATGGGAATGATATATATATATATTTCATTATAATTTTTCTATTAAAATATATTCACCATCCGCTTCCTTTCATATTTAATATTAAGGGTGTAATTTCATCGATCATGCTTACGTATGAACTATCATATCCACGACGTGATGCGATTCAATTTTCATTTTCACCATTAAAGAATGATTATATAAATGTAAATAATTAGTATATATATGATATATATAACCATAAAATCAATATATAAATGATTCATAATTATTTTATAAACTATAATGAGGACTTATATAGAAAAACATTCATAAGAAAATAAAGAATTCAATCCTCAAAGGAAAAATAATAATGAAATTTTATTAACATGATAGTGATTGTATGGTGATATATGATATCATAAATATGAATATGGTTTCTCGATATGTTAAAAAAATATTTCATACATTATAAAAAGATTTATGATAAATAATTATTAAATAAATAATTTGGTTAGTGTTTATATTACAATATCATTATTATATGATATTTATTATATATAAGTATTAACTATTGAATATTTATCATCTTTCATCATGCATCTTCAAAATGTTTTCTAGAGTAATTTTACCACTATCCAAAAAAAATAAAATTTCATTTTTACCCATGAATTATTATTTTTTTATATCATTTGAAATGAATCATTTTTTTGTATTCTTAACAAATTACATTGTTAATTTTCTAGATAAAATTTTTATAGAATGTTTTATTTTGAATATAGAAAATATACAGATTTTAATGATTTTGTGACTCTGTAATGACTTCAAGATTACATTAAAAGCATATAAGTTAAATGAAAATGTTTTCATTTAATATAATTTGGTATTTTAATAAAATAATACATTTAAAACCAAAAAGGAAATTATCCTCAGGAATTTTTTCCATGTGTTTAATAATAATTAGCTTCCATATAAAAAAAGAATATCTGATTTAACATATATTATAATGGGGAATTTTATTTCAATGATATTATCTATATTATTCTAATGATCAATTTATGATTATGATGGAATGAGATTTATGAAACCCATTTCTTTTCCATGGGATATGTTTTAATTGATTGATGATTATGAAACCAATTCAATTCGATGGGTTTTGATATATATAATGTCTTATGTTCTTGTGGAACACATATATATAGTTTCTATTATGTGACTGGTGTGACCTATATCTCCCACCAAAAAATTGGGTAATGATTTATATCTCACGAGATATAGGGTTGGAATGGGAGATGATATCGGTTCAGTAAAACAAGAAAAGAATAGAAAATGATCTCAATTCAGTAATATACGGTAGGAACGAGATGTAAAACCAGTTCTATAACACAGGGTATGAAAGGGGAGTAAACCTAGGTCACCAAAAGAATTTTTCAACTAAAATGATCCTAAAATGAATACTTGAATGATATAGAAATTATTTTCATTTATTTTTTATACAATTTAATATAATATCTAATGTTATGAATATCACAAAATTGTTTATTAATATACTTATATTATTTAATCCATGACTTGATATCATGACATTGAGGTTATTATTTTCTAAAAAAATAATTTTTTCTTATGATTATGATATGATTAATAACCTACTTGTTTAACCTTACTGATTATCTCAGCAAACTATACTCAAATATTCATTTCCCCATGATAAATAAAGAGGTTCGTTATTGGAATAAAAAAAGAGAATATATTCATGGGAAATATTAAAGAGAATTAAAAATTATTACAATGAGTTCTTTGATTCCAAAGGCACTAAAATTTTAGGGTCCTGGGACATGTGATTTAGAAATTTAATGAAAATCCATCCAAATAATGTAATTTTCTTGTATAAAAAATATCATGACATTATATTTGGTATTAGAGTTAATTTTTATTCAACCACTGTAATCATGGATGAGAATTAATTAGCAAGATCCAAATATATATTTATATGTAAATGTCTATGGATGTCTATATGGATAATTATAAGTATGTTTAATAAACCAAGAGTTTTTTATCAATCATGAAAAACCTAGGTCAATACCTAAGGTGGAACAGATTGAAGAATTATAATAATTTTCCCTATATTATGTGCTTTTCCTTTTATGATTATTGTTTCTCAAAATATTATTTTGGTTTTAGTAGATGGAAAGAACCATAAGTAATCAAATTATCATTAATTCTGAGGTAATGTTTAGTGACTATGAGAAATAAAATTGGATGATGAATGGAACGAAGGATATTTCCATTATACCTAATAATATATCATGATAGAATATTATTAATGTGATCCTAAATGTGATTCCTAACACATAAAATTTCAGGAATATGTAATTTTTTTTAAATTTCATGTTGTTATGAACATAGTGGAGAGAAGATGTGGCTTCTCTTATGTCAATAAGGTGGGAATACAAACCAGGTAAAATATCTCAAATGGTTGTGAAAATATTAAATATGTGGAAAAGAGGTTCATTGAATCAAAAAATGACAATGATTTAAATGTCTAATTTGTGGAAAACTTAGGAATTCTCTATCGTAATTCCCAAACAAAAAAATTCATTCCTACTAAGGGAAATACCAATTCCAAAAAAATAAATGATGTTGAAGAACATAATTAGTTATGTATTAGGATTTAAGAATTATAAATTTTGATATATATAAATATTATAAATGTTCATCATTAATTATTTAAAAGAATATTGTGAATGGTACTCATGACCTAGAAAAATGATTTAATATAAATGTTATATTTTTTCAAAATCAAATGATTAAGGGAATGTAACACTATGTATTATTATAATGTTTTACAAATAGTGTTTTGTTTGATTCTAAATGGGATAGTATTGATAACCATGGTAATGAGAAAATAAATATTTTTTTTTATGAAATCATTTGTTCTAGGTGTATATTAGTTTTGATTAATGGAATGACTACATATTAAATTTTTGTAACAAAATCTTTTTCACTATTGTTTAAGGGTAATTATGTTTATTAACACATTTTAAAAGAAAATATTATAACGGTATTATTATGTTTTTTTTGAAAACTATGATCTCTACCATGTTATTTGAGGGATAAATTATATTATTAGTGAACATATTTTTAAATTATTGGATTGTAATCATTTGGAAGGTTCGTAAGGGTAAATTTATATCAATTTTTAAAATATAATAATGTTTTTTTAGATTAATTTTTTGTTTTATGAATATTAGATAAAATGTGATAACCATTTGGTTTTTATGGTAACTATATATAGATGCAATGATTTATCATATCATTATGTATCTTGTGATATAGTAGTTCTTTAGTAATTAGCATTTCATCATAATTTTATGGATTAAAAGATGATATAGAAATTGATCCAGGTACAATTGATGGATGAAATTGTTCTCAAAAAATGGAATGAAATCTATTTTTTACATATTCTTGGGAAAATTATTTAGCATTATTTAAACTCATATAGGAACAAAAATATTATCCTTGAACCTTAATTTTCAATGAATGAAATGGTCTCATAGATCATCAAATATTTATTCCATTGTGTGTGATAAATTCCACGTGACAATGTTCTATACTATTGATCATCATACATAGATGGTATGAATTCTAAACTATGTCTATGCTTTAAGGTTCCACTATTATTATCCCACTCTACATCAAAATAATGTTTTTATATTTTCTTTTTTATTCCACAATATTATTATTTAATATTCTCGAACATAAATTAATATGTGGGATTCCCTAAAATAAATTCCCAAATATCCACTTTTGATATTCAATGATCAATTTGTAATTGCAAGGATAAAATTTCCATTTTAAAATTTTGATCATATTGGAATTTTTTCCATTCCGTTTTGAATTCCACTAAAACAATCTCTTATTAACGATGAATTATCTGTATCTCTTCTAAGGAATTATATTATAGATCCTTCATATATAGAAAACTCATACGTTGTAAAAATGGTAAAGGATCAGTCTTATAATGAAAAATAATATATTTTTATGGTAGATATAAATTTCTACAGAACATGACCAGTCACATTGTTAATGTTTTGTGGACAAAACCCCCAGTTTGATGAATCTGTGAAGAAAATTGATAAAAAATGGTATATATATCTTAATTAGTATGTACTATATGAATAATTTCAGGAGAATTTTTTCTGATGGGGTAAACTGTGACACTACACATTATTATGAACCATTATTTTTTGGAATAAATTATATTTATTTTATTTCTTGTGTTATATGATACACCATGTAATGATTTCACGACACCCAGCACCAGCTTTTCCAAAATTATATGCAACACTGAGATTTTATGAAAAATCATTCATTTTATACATATTTAAAAGGTACAATTATTACAGAGAAATTAGAGTGGATGTTATGAAAAATTTTGACTGAATTATGAAATTTTGGTTGAAATATAATTCTTTGACAATATAATTATAAATTAATTTTATTTTATTAAAAAATTCAAATGAAAATTTCTTCTAAAAAAATAATTAAATCTAAACAAGTGTGTTTTAAACCAATAAATAGAAAAATAAATATTTTTGAATTATATTAATCAAATATATATAATATATTTAATAAAAATTTTTATCATTAATGTTATGTGTTTTCTAGACATATTATAATAACTAATCAATATTAATTCATAAAAGATGTATTTTTCATAAAATACAATTTTCCCACCATTTGATGTCGATCATTTTTAAAATTTAACATTGACATTCATATAGATTCTATTTGAAAAAATAAATACTTCCTTGGAATTGAGAATATAAATTTATTTTGGGTGACCTTTTGTAAATTTTTCTACGAAGTATCATGATTATAAGAACAACGAAAAAATTATTTTTTGGATTATTTTTAAATTTTATTTTTATCATTTTGATTACAATAAATTCAATTATGTATAGTTTTTTTGAAATTCTATTTTTGAACTTTTATTAATTTATGCTAAATATGGAATCATATGGTAAAAATTTCTAAATAGATCTCTATTACTATTTTCCAGTGTAAATTGTTACCCTGGAAAACATCATTACCATGGTAATGGTTAAATTTGGAAATTTAGGTTAAGAATAAAATAAAAATTACTATATAATGACTATAACACATTACAATATTATAATGGATAAAGACACATAAACCCTTAAAACATAATTATCTAAATTATATCATTCAATGGACACATATGCCTAAAAAGATCATATATATTATATAAATAAATCAAGGATGCAATATGTCTATTCATTGGTGTTTAATAACTATTTGGTGTCCACATGGGAAATATGTGTTATTATGAAGGATAATAATAGAAATTTATTGCCATAATAATTTTTTTATATATAGATTTTTTTGACAAAAAGGGTCACATATATGAAATTATTTTATTTATAATAATTTATTCCATAAAAATTGATAGATGTCACATTCATGTTTGAAATAGTATATAAATTTTTTATATGTTTAATTAATAGATATATTATGCTATAAATATTATAATTAAATATAATATATTTATATATATATTCATCATTGTAATTTATTTTTAATTTTTAGGGACCAAAATACTATATTAAATAAATTAACCATAAAAATGTAGTCTTTTTTAATTAATGGAACTATAAATGAAATATTCATAAACATATTATGAAGAATATAATATGAAATAATTAATGTAGAAGAATAATTTTATATATGATGTTTTTTAAATAATGATATAATAAAAAATTTGTTTTAATTTTTACCTATTATATTGATATTTTTAGAAATCCTTGAAATATATAGTTTATAAATTGACATTGTTGATATTTTTTTTAAAAATAATGTTTTTTAAATTAGTTAAAAAAATATAACATAATAAAAAATAAAAAATAATTTTATTGAGGACTAAAATGTTCTATCTTTTTTATTTATGGTATAATTTACTTTGCATAAGTATAAAATAAAACATTTTAATATTGGAATATCAATTAACATTGTTAAAATTAAAATTGGTTATTAATGAATTAATAAAAAAGATATGGTTTAACAAAACACCAAAACATATAAAACTTTTATTATTTGATGATAATACAATATTATATTATCATTTTTTTAAATAATGTATTTTTTTATGAATCATGTGTGAGATATATTATTTTATAAAATAATACTTTGAGAAAACTCCAAAAGCACCTTACACATATATTTTTAATGGGAACCTCCGCCAACACATAATAACATAACATTGTGACTTTAATATCCACCATCATGTTTTCATAACAATTCTAAACATACCATTTAAATTTAAGGTGGTTATTTACTAATAAAAAGGGAAAATCTAGCGTCCCTTTGATTTTATTGAGAGGGATCTCACTAAAGAAGATCTAATATCCATTACTGACTCTTTCATGAGTATTTCATTGTGTACACCCAATTAATTTGTTGTTTACATTAAAAACTAATAACTATAGTATAATGAATATTATTATATTTCATTATTATTATGTAGAACAATATTCATCCTATTATATATCCTTTAAAAATTGAGTGTAACAAGAATTCATACATATGGATTACCGTCTTTATACAATGGAGTAATATAATTTTCACCACCTGTGAATTTGGATCCATATAATTAAAAAATCATATATATATATACATTCATATATATTATAACATTAAATTTACCCTAAAAATAGATTCCATTCATTTCCTTACACTTATACTATTAAGGTAATGATACTATCACTCGTACGTACGTACAACCGACCGTCTACACAACTTTATGGGATTAAATTTCCATATTTACAATTCAAAAATGATTATATGAATATATAATAATAAATAAAAATGATATATATTAACTTAACATTGATTTATAATTTATGGATCTATATCATGTGAACAATAATTCTGACAAATATAAGAAAACATTAATAATAAAATGAAGTGGTTCACACCATAAAGAAAAGTAATAAGGAATTTTTGTTAACAATTATGTGATAATATCATCATATATGATATTATTAATATTAATATTTTTCTATAATAAGTCCATAGCATTATTTAATTAATTTTATAATATTTCCTGAAACATACAAGAGAAATAAAACATATTTTAAGGGTTATTTTTCAAATATTATCATTATCCAAGATTGTGTATATGCATGTATTTGATGCAGAATATTTATCATCTATGTCCATGTTTTATAAAATTGATTTCCATAATATTTTTACTATTATTCATCAATTTTTTAAATTATTCGTAACCCATGTATTAGTTTTTACTAAACCTTATGAATTTAATATTTTTTTCATTTGACTAATGATATACATTTTGTATTTTCTAAAATAATATATAAAGAGAATGATTTATTTGATCTTTTATAGAATGATTGGAATTTTAAACTATCATGACACATTAATGTCTTGATGATTCATTTATAATATCTAAATTTTATTTTCAATGATAAATTTTTCTTTTAATATTGTGCATTATTTTACGAAAAAATGGGTTCCAAATAGAAAAGATATTTTCTTGAAGAATTATTTTAATGTGTACTATAAAAATAATTTTCCATATTACATTAAATTAATTTATGCTACTTATATTTTAATGGGGAGGTTTTATTAATAGATATTATCCCTATTATATATGTTTTTGGTTTATGTTTATGATGGAATGATATTTATGAATCCTATTTCATTTCTATGGCTTATATTTTGATTAAATGATGATTATAAGACCCATTTAATTCAATGGGCTTTGATATGATGAATGATTTAAGTTCTTATTGTACACAAATGTATGGATTTAATTAATTTATGGGTGGGACTAAAATATCCCTCTAATGTATTTGGTAATGATACATCTCATGAGATAGATTGGGCTGGAATGAGAATTGATCTCATTTATGAGACTCAAAACTTGAATAAAAAATGATATTACATTATTACTACATGGAAATAACAGGAATTAAACCTTGATCAATAACATAGGGATAAAATGGGGAGTTAACCCAATTTATAATGAAATTGTTCTACTATGATAGTCTTGAAAATGATCATTGACTACTTATAATATGATTTCATATGATTATTTATATAATAAAATATCTTGTATTATGTTTTCAATAACATGAATTATGGTTTTTTTATCAATATCTATGTTTTATTCCATGGAATTAAATCACAATATGAAGGTTATAATCTTCAATTTTTTTGTTTGTGTTCTTTTTTCATAGGATTATGATATGATTGATAACACCATTTTTTAACCTTAAAAATAATATGAGCTCACCACTTTCATCTTTTTCTTTTCCCCAGTTTATAATTTACGGTTTTATGTAGTAATTATAAATGAGAAAATACATATGGGATATGCGGTAGATCACCATTCAAATTAGAATAATGCGTTCCACATTTCAAATGCCACTATACTATTACTGTCTTTTTTCACGTTTTTGTGAAATATATTGCATATTCATGTAAAATGATATAATATCATTGTATTAAAATATTAGGTCATTATAATTTAACTATAAACATTTTATATTTTTGCCTAATTTTACAATTTGTAATTATTTATAAATTATCATTTCTTCATTATAAAAAATGTTGATTTCGTGATCATATTTTTTTCAATATAACATGTGAAAAAGTATTTAAAATATTATCATTTAATATTTTATATGTATTTTTAAAAAAAAATATTAAATTAAAAATAATTTATAATAAATTTATTTCATAACCCTATATAACATTTATATTCCAAAAATACATTTACAATTATATATATATATATATATATATATTTTATAAACCCTTAAAATTATTTAATAATTTATAATATATTCTTTAAAAGATTCTGTTTACCCTAAGGTAGGAACCCCATCCTATGTAATGATAACCTCCTTTGACCAATACAAAAGAAATATACTTAAAGGATGTCCAATTTTGGAGCCATTTTTTAAGGGTGGGTGTCCCTGAACCTTAAGTATCATACACTATGCAAGGATACATATAGAAATAACATTCTATGAAATTTCCATAAAAAGGTAAGTGAAAATATATATTTACGTAAACCCTTTCATAATGGTTCTACAATTATACAAAAGGGTAAACCCATTGAATAAGGGTAATGTATATATGTAGTATAATTAGGTATATTTATCACCATTACATATCATTATTTTATTTGTTTTTATGTATACAATATTCGTTACCTTTATAGAACCACAATTCATGTGAATGTAAGAAATGGGTTATATTTAAATAAAAAATTTAGAATCACAACAAAATTGAGAAAGACCTTACATAAATAATGGGTAAGATGCGATGACCGTTACATACACCTATATATAGAAGTGAAATAAAATAGAACCCTTACAAAGAACACTAAATGTAATAGTAATCCCTTAGTTAACCATACACAACATAGATTAATAAGGTTAATTTTTTTAATATATCACACCGAAACTACATATGGTTCAACATCTTTAAAAGCTAAAACTTTATAATAAGAAACATAATTATATTTTAATATTTTTTTATTTCCTCACATGATTCACAAATTTTAATCATGGATTACTATAATACAATGACTAGGGTTCTTAGAAATATAATAAGAATTATTTGATACAATATAAGAAATAAGATACTAAATATAATGATATATCTTGAATGATATTTTGAAATAGATAGAAATATATAATAAAGAATTTATTAAAATAATAAGACCATAAATAGAAGAGATGACATATTATCCATAAAACCAATCTCATGGATTTGATAAATATTACTAATTAGAATAATAATCCCACCTCATTTATGTACCCAATAACTAATACAAATCATTCAATGTTTAGATGGGAGCGAACATTTATCCACATCCTTATAGTATCTCATAAATAATGGTGGATTATTATATAGAGATTCAGGTAGATGATTTTTGAACGAGTAATAATGCTACATTACAACCATTACCATTTTAGGGTTGTATTTATATAAGGCACCAAGACACTCCATGGGTTCTTATATTTACTCATGTGATGTAACCTATTAGTATATGGCTTGGTGTAATCAATAAATTTAGGAATGAATAAACTCTCAATAGTTACATCATATTTAATAATTAAAATATTGATAGTAATTTGGAGGGAATCAATAAATGATCATTGTTAGTCATTTTTCCACAATCGTTTTTTTCATTCGCAAGAAAATCATAATTTTCATTATATATGATATTATATATATGTCATAAATATTAAATGAATATTCAGAATATTCCCATTATCAACAATAAAAATATCATCATTAACTACCCATTGACATACCCTAAATCCCACTCCTTGATTTCTGTGTCTCCTGTTTAAAATTTTGATGTTTTATACAAAAAAAAATATTTTTGTGATTTATTATTGAAATTGATGTAACATAGATTCTGATTGTTATTATTTAATTTTTATTTTTATTATATAATATTTTATCTCTTATCATAATAACATGAAATTTATGTAAATGTTTTATGTCATAATCGAAATAGATCCCTAATTAGGATAATATATTTATGTTTATTTTAATTATATGATCTAATAAATTTTTTGTCCTCTGATAATATATCTGTGGAATTATATTATTATTCCATTAGACTATGAAAGTGTTTCATCTAATAATTATTATTTTCAATTAACGAATTACATGATTGAACTATTGATTTAATGATATAGATATCAAAATCTAAAACATATTATATATCTAAAATTGATTGGAAATATTATTTATTTATACTTAATTTTTTTTCTATATAATGATGAAACATATAGTGTTAGAAATTTCTAAATCAATGGACCAGATTTAAAATATCCATATAACCAAATATTATAAATTTCAGTGTAAATTTATTGTATTTTTAATTTTTTTATTCTTTTTTGTTTTCATTGAAAATAAATTCTATATGAAAATGTTTTTCCAAACTAATTAAATTATATATATGAGAGAAAATAGTATATTATTGTGAAATGGATGACAATAGTGTAATCTAATTACTATATGTTATATTTACATGGAACGATATTATCATATTGCTATATAAGAAAAAATTGTTATGAGAGGTAAATACTATGATTAATGATTATAAATTTGTATTGTCTCTATGAATATAGCCGATATTTGTATTTTATTTATGATAATATAACTCATGATTTAGATAATTTTAATAAAAATTGTTTTATATTGAATATAAATGAATTATGATTGGTTAAAAATGTTTATAAATAATTTAATTTTCACTATTTAAAATATTGGTATTCATATAGTTAAATTATTATCAATTACATGTATCTCTATAATCATAGTTTAAATATTTAATTGTGTAGTGTTAATATGACTCCAAATGAAACTATTATGATAAAAATTTTGTTATATATTTTCTATGATGGATTAGTTTTGTGTTTCCCAAATATTGAAAAACATTTAGGTGATTTTTTTTATAAAATGGTTTTGAAATTCTATTTAGTTTTTAAATTTCTTTTTAAAAAGACTTAATTAATATTTTTTTGGATATTTTTACATTTTAATGACAAAATATATACATATTAATTCATGAGGTTGAATTAATAAAATAGTGGTCAATTTTGTTCCCCTCCTTTTATGTTCCTTCATTAATATAGATTTAAAGAGATAATTTTTTATGATACATGTAAATTAAATACATAATTATTTGTAAAAAATGATATAATAGTGAAATGTTGGATGGTTAATGAGTTTATTCGTAGTTACATATAGAAGGATAATTAGATATATCCTTATAAATTACAAATCTCATTAATTTATATAATGATTTGTTCTAGTTAAAGAAAATACTTTTTCTTAATTTTTTCAATATTATTTATCAGTCAAATTTTAATTGTTGTTTTAGAAGTTATAAAAACTAAATTTTACTTCAAACTGTTGTTGAAATATTTCATTTGAGAATAAAAAATTCATCAATGATTATTTATTATCTCTAAAATAGTTTAGAATATCTATTTATTGAGGAATGTGATTAAAATCCTAGAAAGACCTCATATTAATCAGTAAATTTCTAATATTTAGTCCCTAAAATTAAAAATGTTAACAGAGTTAGTGATATTTTGGGGTTTAGTTAGTCAAAAGATAGAATTGGGATAGAATGCTTGAGAATCCAATGTTATTTTTAAATAATAATAACATAACAGTTTATTAGTTTACATGATTTTCAAGAACTTTTGTGAAAAACATATTATAGATGAATATTACATTGGTTATTGTTTCAGAGTTCTATATAATTTTATTCAAATTTTATGGGATGGCATTGGAAACAATTGAATATATTATTATTATATATATTAATAGAAGGAATAAAAACGTACATGGATTAATAAAATGTATTAATACAATTTTTTATTTTGATTTTTTTAAATTTCACATTATTAAAGATAATTTGTTTGAAAATATGTATTGATTCTCTATGGAAAAATAAAAATTTGAAAGGAATATACCAAAACAATGTAAATAGTTACAGAAATATGTAGAGATAAATTATGTTATTAAATAAATAAAATCATTGTTTTCTATCTATATGGTAATTCAATACAATTCTATGCTTGATCTAATTTATTTCGAATTTTATAAATATATTAACCGATAGAATAAACACATCTACACTGATAATGTAATATGGAATGTATTTATATAATCTTGGGAATGACAATATAATTTATTTAAAAATATTTAAAAGGAAAGGCCCATAAGATTTCTCAGTGATTTAGTGTACAAAAAAATAAATGGTTATTGGAAATATTATGGTGACTATATCTTGATATTTTTTTCCATCCCAAGACACCTAAGAGGGGAGAGGTAGAATAAGTTATCATGTATTTATTTAAAATTATAGGACATTTCTTCCACCAGAGTATGATCATTTTAAACACATCAATGTTATATTAATATTCACCATGAAAATATATGCATAAATTACATATAGACACCACTATTTTAATCTGTTCACCCATAATGAAAAAATCATGGAGCATAAGATTATGATCTTTCAATTGTACATGAATCTAATGTGTTTACTCGTATTAGCGGACTTATAATTTTTTTGAAATAATCAAATATTTGTAGTGGTATTTCCTTTACATTTTGTTTCATATATTAATGTATTGTCTATATGAATTCATATTCACTGACTTCTCCTTGCTAGTCATTATAGATGAATTTTTCCACATGTTAATGACATAAAAGACACATCCAAATTAAAATGCATAATAAATGAGAATTTCAAAGTTAATTTTTTAGTTTGATAAAAAAGAGTATCCCACTAATTTTTCTTATGTATATATATCACACTATTTTACCACATCAAATATGTAACTGTATTTTCTATGATGATGTTCACAAAAATCCCATCACCATGATTTATTTTACAACCTTCCTTTAAATATGATTATTGTATTCTGATGAATTCTCTAATGATATATTACAAAACCCAATTTTCCCTAGAATGGTTTTTGAAACATCCATCACTTAGGTGAATTATACCATGTATGTGTACCCTACTATAATAGATAATGTTTTCACAGAAAACCATATTTCCAATAGTCCCTCACTATACATCAATTGATAAACCCTATTCATGTTACAATATTATCATAAATCCATTTACAATAAAATTGTAAATTCATATTTATATACATGTTACATATATGAATATATATATCACAATATTCAATTACTGAAATTTAAAAAATGGGTAGATAATAGGATGTTCATAAGATAAATTGTAGCCTTCCATTAACACTTCTACTTTGAGAAGCATAGTTTTTCATTTACAATTCTCCTCTTGTATATGATTCTACAAATAAAATCACACTATGTAATCATAAAATAATCATTCCATTAAAATTATTCAATATCCGATGGTCTAGATGTTTAATAATGAAATTCAATCAAATAGACTTGAACACTTTCAAAATAGCTTGAATCATCTTTTACTAGGACAAAATTGAATACTTTTCAAAATTATATTCTTTATAATATATCTAATTAATACATAATACCTCATTCATGATAAAGACTATTTACCAATTCTAGGGATATTCATTTATATAGATACCCCATTAAAATATTTCAATATTAAATAAACGACTCAAACCTCTTTCATCATCATTGAAATGGATTCAAAAAATAATAATCTATTACAAAAATTTACATATCTAATAAACTCAATAAAACATGGTTTTTAAATAATTGGTATCTAAATAGAAATTATATATTCACGTTCCATCATACAATCAATAAAATAAATTTTAATTTCATTACAAATATTCTTGAGGTGAAAACTCTAAACAATTTAGAGATTGTATAAATTTAAATCTATATTATATGTCAATTTTATTTGGATTCCATAAGATTTTTAGTTAGGACTGTATCATATAAATTGATAATATAAAAGGTCATTGAATTTTTGGATAAATAATTTTGAAAAATGATAACACTACTACACATTCCCCAATTTTAAATTTTATCACTATAAAAAAGAGTATTCTAACAAAAAAATGTGTGTTTCTTATAAAATATATATTTTTAAAAATGTGTTGTTCTAATAAATATTATATCATGGTTGTATTATTTTTGGGGATTGTACACATTTTTTAATCACTAATATATCATTTTTAATTAATTATTCAATACCAATTAATCATTTAGAAAAAAGAAATTTTTCTATTTACTCTCAACTGCTCTATTTTACTGTTACATAAATCTTATTTTTAGATATCTTCATTCCAAAAATATATTTTACCATTATAATTAAATGATATGATAAATGAATCTAAAATATATTCTCTCATGAAATAAAAAATATTATTTATTACAATGTTTAAATAATTAAATTTCTAATTGAAATAAATGAATGTAAATTGATAGAATATATTTTAAATTTAATAAATAAAAAAATATATCATTATATATATATAATACATAAAATATATCAATGAACATAAATTTTATGAAATTATTTTAGGTTTTTAAATTAATTGAAAATGAGATATAAACCCAAAACTCAATCCACTATCAATGTCACATTTCCCCCAGCTTCTAATAAGAGATGCACAAACTCTGTCATAAACACTTTACCATTATGCCTCTCTGATTTCCCATAGAAGGACGTGCATAATTAAATATTCGGAGAAGTTCAATTACTCAAATATATCCTATATATGGTTTTTCTATAACCCTCACATTCCCATATTTTATATCTATATTTCATGTATTCATCAATATATACTACTAGGTCTTGGTTTTTTCTTTTGAATTTAACACTCCCTCATTTTAAAATTTATGATCAGTGAGAGAATGGAAATATGTGTCTGAGGTAAAACTTTTAAAGAAAAAAATAGTTATTCATTTCCTTTATTCATGTTTGAAAATGAAATTAAAATTTATTTTATATTTTATTGATTTTTATATATATTTATTAATAATCTCAATTTTTTAATTTTAGAATCATTTTTATGCAAATCATATCACATTATAATTCATCTTTTTGAAACCACCGATAAAATATTAATTTGAAATATTCAAAAATGTTGTATTTTTTATGAATGATTTTATTTTTAATTTTTTATTTTCATGAGATAAATAAACAAAGCTATGTTGACTGATTTTTTATTGTTTAGGCATATTTATATACAATAACATACCATGCGAGAAGACCAAATTTTAATACATGATATCTCTAACAATTATATTTTATATTTTAATTTTGATATGTTTTAAATTAAAAGAGGTTTTTTATATTAATTGGTAATGAAATATTCATAAAATTGTTTCAAAGACTACATATAACACCTAATACTTATAATATGATTTTTTAATTAATATAGAGTAATTTTTTTTAAAACAACACTGAATAAATTTTTACTGAATGACTATTGTAATTGAAAATTTAAAATATCAATTTATTATTGAATATATTATTTACCTTATAATAAGTGATTAGACATAAAATTATATTATTATATGTTTGTAATGTGGATACAAAATTCTATAATTTATATATTTTAGATCTTCTATATTCTTTATGATTTACTAAAGATATGTTAATCCATATTACTATAGAATCACATTATTTTAATAATTCATATATTGATAACTCATTTCCTTTCAAAATATTCACATTCGAGGGGATTCACTACATATAACACACACTATAGTAGAAAAACAAATACATTTATTTTATAATTTAAGTTTTTTAATAATATTTTTGAATTCATCGTTGTATATAAGTTCATACATATATAATCCAAAAAATAATAGATTATTCATCTGATAAATCATGTTCCACACATATTTATCAATTATTGGGTTTCATTGTAATTGTTCATTATATAGGGTTCACCACTAGAAACAATTATTATATGACAGGTAGATATATATTTCAATAATTGTGAGTAACTTCTTTATCATTATTTAATTATTCAATAGGTTCCAATAAATGGATAATTTTTTTGATTATTAGTTACATTAAATAAAATTTAATAAATGAATTAGAATTTATGTTTCAATATTTTTACACAAATTTTATTTTGAATCTGATCATTGAAAATATACATGTTTTTATATGAGTGTTTCAAAATTAATCATTTCATAGAGTAGTTGATTTACATTCACATTTTTCTATTTTTTGTTATATATCTTAGAAAATATCTTCTTTATAAAATATAAACAAATAGATCATTTCATTGTGACATGTGGGAATCATTATGGGTTTTCGGTGTACATTAATTGGAGATGTGTTTAGAAACCACAATTAAATGATGATGGTATACGTTATAACCCTATAACTTTTTGTTGATGGTATGAAATTATATAATAATATCCTTGTAAGAAAATAACAAGATGATTTTTATTATTGAGTTAAAAAACACATACCTTCTATTTCTATCTCAATAAGAGTGAAGTTACATCATGGATGTGTGAATTCATATAATATTTATTTTTTATTTCTTTAATATAAGTTATTTTACATGTTTAATAATTAATATTATTAATATGGAATTATGTTAGAATATTTTCTGATGTATGTGTGATTTTTTAGAAAAATTAAAATAACCCTATGCTTCTTCTTCAATCCATATTATAAACATTTCATTTAAATGCTAATTTAATTTCCAAAAATATATATTATTTACAAATAGTTTTTTTAACCTCCAAAGAATGATTTTATTTGGTTTCATCATTCAGTTCATAATCATTATTTATATATAACCATAATAATTAAGGCATACATAATTATCACCATTTCCTAACTCGAGGTGTCCATTTAATGATATGTGATTTTTCAATATCTGGATATTTAAAATATCATGATTAAAACTAAGTGTTCTATTACTATATGTACACATGATCTGATGATCTCAAAAATAATTCGTCATATAATAATACCATTTTTTGATGTCTCATATTTGTAATGAATTATAAAATATGAATAAGATAATATATCTCAATTAATACTTGATGAAAAAACTATATTATTATTTGTAAAACTATTTAAACATGTCTATATCGATAATTTATTTTTCATGAAAATATTAATAAAATAAAATTTAAATGGGTTCTATTTTATACAGGGGTTTGAAATTTCAATGGGTTTAGTCAGGATATCATTTTCTAAGGATATGATTATTGTCTAATTTTTTATAAGAAAAATAAAAATATATTTTATTCATATGTACCTAATATTATATTTATTGATTTAATCAATTCTTTCCCAATGAATTTATATTTTTTTTATCATAATGGTGTTTCACTTTCCCAGAAAAACATTTATCCTTTGTCTGTAAATTAAATATATTTAAAATTTCCATTTTCTCATATGTTTTATATTATCATATCATATCCATAATTTAATATTATATTCCATTATAATTGAAGATATTATTATAATATCATTTTAAATAATAATTAATAATTTAAAATATCTATTTTATTGCATCAATATTTAATCTTTAAACATTTATCATTATTCATTGTTAGTGATTTTGGAATGAAATTACATTGGGTGGAAATTTATTTTTACATTTGATTCAATTTTATCTTTATTTTTCCCTCTATAAATTTTAAGAGACGTGATATTTTTATTGATTTTTATCATTTCAATTTGTTTTCATTTCACAACAATTATTCAGCATAACACCTAATTTTATTATTTCATATTTTCCATCATAATATATACACTTAATAGTTTAGTAAAATAATTATATTCTCAAGAGGAGGAAAATATGTCATAGCTACTCTACCATCATTTTTATTCATAATAACTACTATAAACAACATACTTTAATTATATTTATAGTATATGCATTTCTAACAATTCCATCTTTTGAAATGATGAATACAAGACACATAGTCTGTTATTTGTGTTTTAATTTCTAATTATTTGTAACATATTACATATTTTAATATGGTATTTTAATTTCATTGTACACATTCAAATGTGGTATATAATGGTTGTAGAATAATTCTTTATAAAATAGTATCATTTATGTATATTTTAATTGGAAATGTAGACATATATTGGAATATTATAGAAAGATGATTAATAAATAAAATATTTTGGGTTAAGAATTATTTTTGGTAGAAGAATATTTATGAGATATTATTGATCTAAAAACCCATTAATAATTATAATTTATTATTTTATTATATAATGGATAAAAATGATTATATATCTTACTATGTATTATTAGAAATGGTTGTTATTGATTTCTAGGGGTAATCATGTAATTAAATTGGCTTAGTTTTTGTGTGATTGTTTAATAGATTGTGATGGGTTAATTTTTTATAATTTCATATAAACATATCCCAACATGGAATGATATTAACTGTGAAGAAAATAATTCATTATCACAGTAATGATAAAAATATTCATGAAATTCATTATCTTTTTCTTTCTTATTTTTATTAGGGATCTACTAATATTTCTATTATTATTTTTCATGTTAATTTTGTATATCTATTTTTTATAATTTGTTAATATTTGTTCAAATAATTGAATTCATGTGGCACATAATTATATAATACATTATAAAACTAGTTTTAATTGAATATGATAACAATATTTATTGCCAATTTGTTTCTATGTTTATTAGGTTTGTTTATTACCAATTATGGTTTTATGTTTTTCACCTACATTATTTTTAGTTATCCTACATTATGTTTTCTTGTAGTATTTTTGGAGATCATTTATGATCAAACCATTTTTAATTCAGCTTAAAAACATTATTTTTTTCCATTGATTAATTAATAAATGAATGGTTGATGTTAATAGATATTAACATCACAATTAAATTGTGAAATGAAAATAATATTTTAAATTTTTTTGGTTTATTCATTTTTCAATTTCAGAATTAGATACATGTCAAGAAGAAATAGTCCCTCTTTGTTATTTATATTTGAAAAAAAATTATAACATGCTTATCTACCATGTATTTTTTGTGATCATGTTTTAGTGGATGGAATGGAATTTCATCATTGAATTAAAATAGTCAATAAATTTTGATTATATTATTAATTTTATTAATGTGATAAAGAGTTATTTAATTATACATTAGATTAACATGAAGTATCTTAATGATAAAATTGATGTGGTTTTATGCATTTTATTTTCGTCATAATTATATATAAATTATAATTAATATAATATCTGTAATTAATTTAATAATAATTTTCTAAATTATTATTAGTTGATATTAGAAGTGCATAATCCATAATTTTTTATTAAAAAATAATAAATAAATAAATATTAATTTTTATTATTTATATTATTAATAAATAAATATATACTGTGAATCTGATTCACAATGTTTTGGAAAATAATCATATAATTTATTAATATCTTTATAATTTTTATATAAATATTTTATCGATTACTATAACATATAGTGATAGTGTATTTATAAAAAATATGTTATATATGTATATATGTTGGTATAATTTTTTATGAACTAAAAATATAAATTCTTTAAAATATATTAAATTTTTGGAGATAACAAATTATAGTGTGCCTAGGTAATTAATTGTGATAAAATGTTTTGATAATATAAATGTGTGAATATTCATGAATAATATTCGACGAGAGATTGAATTAAATGTTAGTTTACTTGATATACACAAATATGATATGGTGGCAAATACAGGAAATATAATGATGCTAATAGTGTGGATTACAAGAGAATATAGACCTTGTTTCCTATATCCAATATGTGTATGAATTACAATGATGGGTAAATAATGAAACCAAAACACTTGTAATAATTTGGTTACATGAAGTTGTAAAAATGCTTGAAGTACTCATAGTTTTGGAGAGAACTTGTAATTAACCTAAACTGAAGCATTTGAAAACATGAAACAACATTTTCATAATGATCTATAGGAATTTCATTACTAACTGAGTCGTTAATGACATATAATTTTTTGTATTTTATTATCTTGAGAATATAGTGTTATATATTCCAATCAGATTCATTAATAAATAATTCATTCATTAAAATCTATGATACAAGTAGTTGATTTGTAATAGTGGACTTTTAAAATCCTCTGATAGGTTCAATATAGAAGAATTTGAGAAAATTATACACTACTAATCATACAATGGTGGAATTTAAAGGATTATCTATGTGATTTTTAGGATACATATATACTCATTGTAATAAGACTTTTTTTTTAAATTTGAACATGTTATAAATTTATATTTATAGTTGAAACCGACCAATTAGATAATTATATTATGTTGACTACATATTAAATTAATATAGAGACACACTTAATAGAAATATAAATGCATTGTTTTAAGGTTTTATATTAATCTATATTGATAGAAAATGTATAAATGTAATGGAAAAAATAGTTAATTAGAGATATTGAATCAAATCATCATGAAAATATAATGGCTGGTAAAAGGAAATAATCACATTGAATATTATATTCATAGATATTATTCTTGATAAATTAATGGGAGTATCCAAACCATTGGGGAGGGGATTCAAGTATTAATATCATTTTTTACAGTCTTATTCTTTATCAATATATATATCAAATATCTTATATGTCTATGTTGGCTGGTATAGAATTTTAATATAATGATTAATGATATATAATTAAAATAGGAATATAAGTCAATATCACCGATTTTTCTAAGAAATTCAAGACATATATATTTTTCAATCACATAAAACTCCCAGTGTTACATGAAATAATGTTTTACTATTAACATAGAAATAGAAAAATATTTATTTGATCAATATTCACAACTTTCTTATGGAAACCTTTATCATAATGAAATGATGATTCTATTTTTATACTTTTAATTTATAATCAAATGTTGTCACTGATAACAATGATGAATAAATACCGGTTTCCTTGAACTAGTTAATTTCATGATTAATATAAAGGGTATATGGGGATTTATATGATTTAAATTACATCCAAAAATCACCAAAAAGGTAAAAGTAATAATGCATTCAAAATGTAATGACCCTGACCCTAATATCCTGGATTTAGTTCCATATATAATTACATTATTTATAGGAACAAATGTTCACACCCAAAAAGACCAAATAGTTTAGTAGCTTTTGAAAACCAAATACTTACAAAATTTATATTATATCATGAAATGAAAATAATATTAGAGACTCAATTGGAAACACCCATAATCTCTTATATTATCCTCGAATGTTTTTAATAGTATATTTTATTTCATCATTAGGATAAAAATAAAAAATATGAAAGGGATGAGCTCAGATTCTTATTAAGGGTAATAAATACAATTGAAGATAATATAAATAATCATGATAAAATAGAGATGTGAATAACTAAAAAAATTATTTTAAAACCTAATCATGATTATAATGTGTTAGGAATAAATTTTAATTAAATAATTCCATATAAATAATCAATCTAGAATTAAAAACAACAGTGGATATTCAAGTAAAAAAATAATAACCAGTATTTTCAATGAGGAATATAATATTGATTGAATTAATAATATTATACATATTAATCATAATATCAAGGTGTTATCTAATACATATGAAAATAAATGGTTATTCCCAAATCTAAATCCATAGCTAAAATGAATTAGGCAATTCCTCAACCAAATCTAGATATGATTTCTATCACGAGACCTACCAATACATCGAGTGGCTACACGAGTCCCTAAATGTCAATTTCAATGTCCAATGAATTTCTAAAATCAATGGGGTGAATCATAAAAACCATATATATATAAAATGTAATTTTTTTTTATAATTTTTAAACATAATCACTATCCATACTGAGTACTATTGTGTATGGTATGAAGATAAAATATCCATAGTAAAAATCATCATGAACCATGTCATAAAATAATTTATATGATATCATTAAATATAAATCTCAATTAATCTTATTAATTAATAGAGGGTTATTAAATAGATTAAGATACTCTAATAAAATCATCGTGTAATTCATGAGAGTAAAATAATTTTTAAATTGAAAATAATAATATGAAATTATTTTTTAGACATTATATATTTAAAAATGAAGTGAAGGCATGAAAAAGGTATTTTTAGAATCATTTGAAACGGGCTGCTTCAGTGCATTTTGATTGGAAATATAGAATAATATTTAATGTGGATAAATTATTAATGGTAAAAATAATACAATAAAATAGATATTTATTTTTTAATTATTAATTATTTTATTTTAGAAAAATATAGGTTTCATAAAAAAATAATGTAGTGGACTTGAAAATGGGTATGAAATTGGGATGTAACCTTTAACTAGGCTTGTTTAACAGGATGAATTGGAATGTGAGCCATAAAAAATTGTATCTACAAATAAAAGAAAGATGAACTGATCTAGATACATGATATTGGAACATATACAAAAAAGTGGAAAATTTATAAAAAAACAATCATTAATTCCATTTGGGTAAAGAGGGAGAATGCCCAACCTGAAGAAAAAATGGAGTTTTGGGATGAAACCCTTACCAATTTGCATACAACCAAACTATAGGCCCTATAAAATCAATGTACATAAAAAAAATTAATACCATGAAATTAAATATATTCATGAAAAAAAATAATATGAAATATAATATATACCACATACAATAAAGAGTGCTAAATAAGGATGATGTTGAAAAAATAAAAATGATATGAAGAAGACCATAACATAATGTTTTAATGTATTCTACACATGAAATTATTCTCCATGATAATCAAATTATACTAATTAATTAATTATTTGAAATAAAATTAAAAAATTAAAAAATTATTTTATTTTTATAAGATCATTTTTGGAGTTTTTATGAGTTATAAAATTCAATTTTGTCATTATAAGAGTGTTCATCTTATAGGTTTTCATGATTGGAATACATTTATGATATAACATTTCAAATAAAACTATTTAACCATAATTGAAATTATATGTTATTAATTTACATATGTGGTATTTAATGGTAATATATAACATTTTATTTCATGCTATTATAAATATTCATTAGAAAATGTGTTAATGATAACACTTTATAATAATTTTGTGTTTTTTCGATCATCATGAAATATTTTTCCCTTATTAATTAATATTTTCTATATATTACTGTTATAGAACATTGAATATTTTTAAAAACATAAAGTATAGTATATATTTTATTAGAAAATGTTGTTATTCCATACTATGAATGAGTATTTGAAAAACAAAAACTAATCATCCATGATGGTGGTAAATAGGTCCCTATGAAATGGTGATTTCAATTTTAGAATGAAATAAGATAACAAGGGGTTTAATTGAGGATATCAAATTAACATAAAAATATTACAATATATATAACATAATATAGTTATCATGAATGTTAGGATAAAGTAGGTAGTGAAACAAATGAAAAGTTATTGAACGAATATTAAATGAACGAAGTGGGATTTAACTTATGAATTTGTAACCATGAGAAACTCCTTAGGGAACATGGAAGTGTAATCATTGTGAGAATAGAAAGAAAAAAATATGGATATTTATAAGGATAATTAAATATGGTATATTATATTTCGAGAATAAGGCTCAATGAGATGAAATTTTATGAAGTGATGTGTCTCCTTTTACAATCGAGGTGTGAAGAAATTTAATAATTACCTAAAATATTAAAATATAATAAGATCAAAATACGGTTAAATACTCTCAAAAAGCATTATAAATAAATATGGAATTAAATTTTATACTAAATCTTATCATTTCATTCTTTTTAAAATATTATTGTGATTTTTAAATAAATTAATTAAATACATTATTTATGAAAACTATTTTTTACAAATTAATGACTATTCAAAACTATTACATTAAATTCATCAAATCAATTTTTAAAAATTTAATTTTACATTAAATCCTAGAAATATATTTCTACTCTATATAATTCGTTAATTTCCATAGAAATATCCATATATTTATTTTATTATCTTTAATATCATTTAATTTTTTTTCTTCACTAATTAAATAAATACTACTTCATCATTCTGATAGCCATTAAATAACATGTTTATTAATTAAAATTATAAAATAATTCGCTGAATATGTGAAATTTATTATAATTGAAAAAAATAATTATGTTAAAAAAACCAATGAAAACACATATATTAAAATATTATAATAATTAAAAACCATAATATGAAAAATATGACATCCTTTGAAATAAAAAATTATACGGGGTCTTTATAATATACACAAGGCTCTGAATGGTCATTAATTTGAACTATTACAAAATATTATCTACTAATAAATAATATAAAATAATTTCCCATATTTTCAGGTATTTTAATGGTTCTAATAACAATAATTAAAATTATTTTAATGATTTTTTTCTTCTGCTGGCAGAATCACCGCATCAGCATTGAATAAGAATTAATGTAAATTTTATAAAATATAAAAATTGAAAATAAATTAAAATCATAATAAAATATATTATATTAAATATTATAATTCATATTCAGTCATTATGTATAAGTAATCATATCTATGTCAAGACAACTTCATTAATTTTTTATTTTTTATTTTATTGCCTTGCACATGAATTGGAATTTTATTTGGGTATGAATTGTGTTATATAAAGATATATTTATAAATGATAACCAAAAAAATAATATATACATAATTAATAATAAAAAATTCGGTAAAATACTTTGTATCACTCAATTATTATCTTTATTGAAACAAATTTTACTTTTTCAATGCTCCACAAGAACTATGTTGGCACTGCTAATGAATATTATAATTATCACAAAATAAATTATAGAATAAAAGTTATGAATAATTTAGGAACAATATTTATATTATAATATCAATGTTTGGTCAAAAAATATTTTAAATATTTTTTATTTCATTATTTAATATTTTTATTATAAAATATACAGTATATTAAAAAATTTGTTTGTAGTTAAAAATAAACTTTTTTTTGAAAAAAAAATTAGAACATAATTTTATTCAAGGATTGGAATTAAAAATTGAGTCCATATTATTAAAATATATTTCTCAATATGAGACATTTAATTTTAAAATAAAATCATTATTTAGCAAAAAAAAATATGTATTTTAATGTTCTAACTGATTTTACAGTTCATTAATGATTTAGTATGGTCTCATATAATTATCATTTAATCATCATAGAAAAACATTAATTTATTATTTATTTTATGAAAATAATGTTCCTTGAAAGGCATTAAATTAATTATATATTTTTTAATATATATTTACGTTTCACAAAAATATCAACACTTAATTTTCCATTTTTAAAAAATTTATTTTCATATAACATGAAATATATATATATATATATATATATATATCATATTATGATTTATGATATATATATAATTTATGTATAGTTTCATAGGTGATGTTATTATTCTAAAGTCCACATTACTATCCATAATAATCACTTTACGATTCCCAAGGTAATGAAAATATTTAATAGTATATCACTATATTTTTAATATATAAGTGATAAAATAAATTGAATTTATTTATGGATAAACATAGCATTGAAAATTGATGTGTTATATTCTCTAGTCCTCAAATAAATTATGTCCTTTGAATTTTGAAATTGCACTTTTAAAAATCAGGAGTTTATAATTGAAATTGTTTTTGTTGGAAATCCACATCATAAATTTTGTTAAAAAAAAAACTCTTAATATGGTGCAATGGAAAATTTGAATTCCACCAAAAAAAATTTCATCAGAACATGTGGAATGTGTAAATATTTACTTGGAATAAAAATTTAATATAAATTTTTGATAGAGAGTGATATAGAACACCATCATCATAATGTTATCCATCCCAATTACGTAAATGTAAGGGTAGTTAAGAACCCATTGACTTGTAAGAAATAAAAAAGGACGATGTTTTTTTTTTCAGAAACAATTTTCCTAGATTTTTATGGGTTATATTACTATCTATATACTCATTTGAGAAAATAATCCTACTTTATTCCTTTCCATGTCATAATCAGATCATTTGGTTATTCATTGATCTATATCTACATCTTTTCCAAAAGAAAATTTTCGATATTCATGTTGACTATTTATTCGTATATCAATTGGATAAATTAATTCTTAATAAATGTATTCCCCTTTTTGTCGTTACTAAAACCAAAACGAATTATATATTTTATCAAATATGATATTTCATTCTATTAGCATAATCAGTAATATGCATAATCCATTACATAAGTTGTTAACCATAAGACCAATTCAAAATATATTGGTCAAAATTCCAAGACCATAGATTTGAAAGAAATGATACATAACAATAGATTTTTCTTAGAAACAAAAATATGTATCTCATTAAATCACATAAAAATATGTGAATAAAATATCAAATTTTGTTATATATTCTACAAATAAAAACATATAAGAATTCTAGGATAATATAAACCATTATATCACTAACCACATTCATGT
Source organism: Viscum album (assembly GCA_963277665.1). Classification (NCBI taxonomy): domain Eukaryota; kingdom Viridiplantae; phylum Streptophyta; class Magnoliopsida; order Santalales; family Viscaceae; genus Viscum; species Viscum album. The sequence goes on along the minus strand of OY728128.1, from coordinate 149,698,077 downwards.
TCACCTATACATACCCACAAAAATCTATCTTTTAATATCTCAATGTCTAGAAAATGATTTGGGGTATCATTTTCCTTGAGATGTGTTTTCAAATGATTACCTTTCCTCTGAAAAACTTTTCCCAAATAATAGAACAATTAAACATGTTCCCTTAATTCAATAAAGAAAAATTAAATAAATATGAACCATATTTATTATATAGTTTTTATAAATAATACTTTATTATAAAAATATTATAGTAAAATATTCCATTTTCCTAGTAAAATTAATTTAATCATTAATATTTTTTCTATGTTAGAACATAAGAATGTACATTATCCATTATCTTCTTTGAAGTCCCATTATGTTTGACTCTTTGGGAATTATGTTGAGTACTACCCCATATAAATAAATTTGATTCATTTAACATTTTAAAAAAATTTCATTACCTAGAAATAATGGGAATGGTGTGATTTTTCTTCAACCCTAAACAAAATTCTTTTACTCTTATTCATACTCTATGGCGTTCCCATACAAAATTATGAGATGTGGGAAAATTAGTCTTTCCATTTATCCCTTTATACATATATTTCCCTTTTATCTGCTCATTCACATCCTTCCATCAGAGCCCATAATACTTCTTGTTTGAACAATCTTGAATCTCCACCTGTTATGAGAACATTTGAGAGACTGGTTTCCTTAGAAAGAGTAGATTAAACCCACTAAATAAAATACAATTCTTATACATTATATTTTGTTCCCAAAACCATGTTTTCTAAATATATTTTATAGTTATTATAGAGAATATTCATTTGAAGAAATTGTAATGTCCTCAATCACAATATCCCAGGCTAGGTTCCTTAAATAATTAAATTGGTACAAAAAAAATTCTTCCAAAATTTGGAATATCTTATTATCTGTGGAAGCACAAATAGATGCATAAGAATACATTAAAAAATTAAGGGTGATAAAAAATAGAAACTCCATTTCAAAAACATATAAACTCTTATATTATCCCTATAAGAAATACATAATATATATCTTTGTATTATAGGGAAAAAATAAATCATAAGTGTTGATCTGAGATGATATGTATGGGTATAAAAAACATTAAAAGCTAAAATAAATTAACATGAAAAATAAATCAGGGTGAATAAATAACAATTCATACTATTAAAACATAATGTTGATTATAATATGCGAGTAATAAAAGTTAATTAAATAATTCTATATAAAAAACCATATGAGAATTAAACCCAACCATTTATATTATAATTATTGAATAATATGAGTAATTATCAAAAAATAATATAATAATGATGGAACTCATAATGATTGACATCGAAAAAATTAAATCAAGGTCTCAGAAAAGTTATCTGAAAGTAAATGGTCAATTCCTCAGCAAAATTTATATCTTAAAATAAATAGGCATGGCCTTGACCTAGTTTATATGTTCTTTTTTGACAACCACCGATTTATCTATGGTCAATATTGGTCCCCACCTATCACATACAAAGACAATTCAATCATTACCTAAATGGGTTGAAACAAAAATTAAATATAAATTTTAAATTTTAATTCATTTCCACAATATGTTGACTTAATCACTAACGATTCTGATTAATATGAAGAATATTATCAAGATAGCACATCAATATTCAAACTGATCTCGAACCATTTAATAAATTGTTATAGATTTAATAAAACAATATCATTCAAAATTAATATTACTATTCAAATGTGTGTGTTGAAATATATAAAAATAATATAACAAAATCATAATGAAATTATTGAGAGATATAACCATTTCATATTAGATAGAAGTATTATTTTTGAAAAATCATTTTAATTTTTAATAAAATAATATTGTTAAAAATTAAATCCCAGAAAATGAGTACAATGAAATTATTTTTGATTTGTAATTTGTGTACAAATAATCTGAAAACATGTGTAAAGTGTTTTTGTGAATCAATAGAAATTCTCTCCGTCTGTATTATTTGAGGGAAAATCTATAGGTGTCTTTAATATAGTCTAATGATTAATTGATTAAAAAAAATATAATAGATAAAATATTGTTTTCAATATAAAAAGTGTTATTTAAAAAAACAATGTTTTCAGGCTAATTATTGAGTGTACCTGAAAATGGGTAAGGAATTGAAAAGTACTATTTAACTGGGCATTCTTTTCATGAAAAAATTGGAAATGGGCATTGTAAAAAATTGATTCCCCATTAATTGAAATATTAAATTATCAAGATACATATTTTTGTAATACATAAACGGAATTTAGGGTAAATAAATAATTTTTTTGAATAATTACATGTGGGTAGTGATAGATATTGCCTCACAAGATGAAAAAACAGATGTTCATGAAAAAACCCTTAACAAACTGCAAACAATCAAACTGTATTCCCCATAAAATTAATTAATATAAAAATAAGAAATTAATATTATTAAAATGATTATATTATAGATATTATACATAAAATTCACGTATACATACACCACACACAACAAACGTTGGTGAATAATACCTCAGAGAAATAAAAGTGACATGTGGAAATCCCCTACCATATCTCTGAAAGTGTTCTTCAGTTTCACATAATTTCATGGATAATAAAATAACATTTATTAATAATTTAATTAAATAGATCATAAAAATATATTTTATTTAATATATTTTTATTACGTTTCACTATTTCCTTTTTAATGTGTTATAGAATCCAATATCGTCATTTTAGGAGTGTTAGTTTCTTATTTTTCATGATTAGTTTACATGTGTTAAAGATCTTGTAAAATGGAAATATTTATAAATGATTTAATTATCTATTATTAATGAAATTATATAATATTTAATGGTATTATATATCATTTTATTTATTGATATGATAATGATTCATTAAATAATGCATAAATGATAAAAATTTAGATTATTTTGGTGTTTTTTAAACCATCCCAAATTTGTTTTGTATTATTAATTAATATTATGTTGAAATAATGCTTACATAACATTTAATATGTTGTAATACATAATTTATATTACATTTTAACCATAAAAATAGTTTTATGACCAGAATTTAATGCTGAATTGATAAAAGAAATCTCATTTTACATGAAGACAAGAAAGAATCCCCTCAGAGGTAATGTTTTCATTTTTAAAATAAAATTAGCGAAGATGGGATTTGATAATGGATATAACATTAAAATAATAAAATTAATGTATATATAATATAATGGATATAAAATTCATTTTTTTATTGATGATGTAAGAAAAATAATGAAAAATAAATTGAATGAAAATAAAAATAACATAAGGGGATTTCATATGTAGAATTATTATCCTTAAGAACCTCCTTTAAGAATATGGAAGTGGTATTTTTGTCAAACGAGAAACCCCATAATGTGTTTATTGATGCATATATGGAAATTTTGAATGATATAGTCAAGAAATATGGTCCATGGTGACAAAATTATATGAATGTATATGTCTTGTATTATATTTGAGGTGAGGGAAAATTTTAAAAATAAATAAAATATAATAAAATAAGACTAAAATTTAGATTCAAAAATCAAAAAAGAAAAAAAAAATTAAAGGAATTCAATTTTAGACACGAGATTATAATTTTTTTACTAGTTCAATATTTTTTTTCGATTTCTAAATAATTTAAATAAAAATAATATTTCTTAAAATTAGTTATTTTTAAATTGAAAAACATTCATAACTACGGATTTAATGACCTCAAAACTATGTTTAAAAAAAATATATACTATATATAACATGATAATATATAGTGTTATTTTATTACATTTAAAATCACAAATTATATATATATACTATTATTACCAATAATTTGACATATTGATTTATTAAAGAATTATTACCTCATCACTTAGAATGAAATTAATATAAATATTTTTCTAAAATAAATTTTAAATAAATTTTTATTAATAAGATAAAATTAATAAATTTTAATTGACTATTTATGTTTGTAAAAAAATATAAGGAAAACCATATTGAAAAATATTATACAAATGGAAAACTATTGTGTGATGACCATGACTTCCTTTTAAAAAATTAATTTTAAGTTATCTTAGTCATATCACTATGGCTTTAAATGAACATTAATTGGAAAAAGAGACAAACATGTTTGAGAAATAAAAAATAAAATATATTTATTTACGTTTTATGGTAATTAAATAGTTCTATGAATTTTAATTAATATTATTTTATTGATATTTTTCATCGCTTGCATAAGCCTGGCATCAGCGTTGCAGAAGCATTAATGTTATTTATTCTATTTATAAAAACTAAAAATAAATTAATATCATAAATGTAAATATATTTGGTTCTTTTTTTGTCAATTATATTTATTAAATTAGTATAACTAGTCATATCCATGTTTTATAAGATTAATTGAATTTTTAATTTATTATCACTCCCCTTACGAAAGAATTTCCCATGGATTTGGATATGATTCATTCTATTTAACAAAAAAATTTGAATTAATAATACAAAAAATAAATTATAAATAATAAATAATAAAAATTTCATTAAAATATTTTTAATTACTCAACTACTATCAATAAATAATTTTTTTTTCTTTTCCAATGTTGTGCCTGCAATTAATAGTCAATGGTAATTATTTTTATACTAAACGTGAAATAAATTATAACATACATGTTTTGAATAATATTTTATAATTTTTATATTAAAATAATATATTTTAGTTTTATATATTTTAATATAATTGATATCATAATTATATTTCATTCTTATAAAAATGATATTGAATTGTTTAAAAACAGTTTTCTTTAATGTACAACAAAAAATGTACTATTTTAGAAAAATACCAAAAATATACCCTATCTATTTTTCATTGTTGATACTTCATAAACATAAAACACATTTTGAAAATATATTTCTAATTAGAAAAATATTAATTTTAAAATAAAATCACCATATATTCAAAAAATACTAATTTAGATGTCATTATTGATTTTAAAAAACGTTAAAATATTAATTATTATCTCATAGTATTTTATTATAATCATATGAACACATAATATTAATTCATGAATCTATTTTATGAAAAAAAATTCATTAAAATAATTAAAATAATTATAAAATTTTAAATATGGATTTATATTTCATAATAATATGAAAAATTAATTTATCATTTGTAGAAAATTTATTTACATTTTCCTAGTTGAAAATATATCAAATTTTCCATTATGAGCAACCTACATTGTATTTATATTTTCATAAGTGGGGTTATTATTTTAATTTTCACATTACTATTTCTAACATTCAAATTTCAATTCTAAAGATCATGTTTGTTTTTAATTGTATATCATTAATCCATTATGTTATAAACCGTAAAATAAATTTAATTGATTTCTAGGGATATATACCATAAAATTTTGGGATGTTTCACCAAATATATTTTTTACTGATTTTATCTGATTTGTTAAATTTTAATGATTCGAAATTTTGTTACAAATATCCTACAAAATTCAAAATATTATCGAATTACACATATATATATATAATATAATAAATTAATTATTAATAAATTCTAATTTAATTTCGGATTAAATATGAATAAATGTAATAATATGGGCGATAGAAAAAGAATTATTTTGAAAAATAAAGAGAAATAATATTATACTAGTATTTCAATATTTTTCATTTATATATTTAGAATTTACATTTTTGGATAATGAATCTACGTGGATGTAACCTCATTTAACTATGAGTACGATAAATATTAGGATGTCTTAGAGAGGCCTAATAATTTTTTTGCGAGTTTTGAATATTTCACTTGATTATTTACTATTTTTTATTTTTTATTTTTCTTACATATATTTATTTGATTGTGTGGTGAGATTTACATAAAGGGGTGTTTAGAATTAAATGGGTGAATTTTTTTTATGATTATTATGAACATAAGATCATGAATAATTATAAAAAAATAATCATTTTATCCTAATCATTCTAAAGGATATTCAATTTATAATGATTTATTTTTATTTTATATTTATGTATGACTTTATATAAAGATTATTTAAATAAATATACATCACAAGAAATTATATTAAAATGTTAACAATTAATCCACACAATCTATGGAATAATCCATCATTACATGTTCAATGGGTAGTACATTTTTGTATTAAATCTCAAAAATAATAAAGTGTACTTTCTGCTAAAGAGATATAATTTTAATTAAATGGTTATAGAGATTTTTTGTTTGGGGTTTTTGTCATTGATTTCCTTGATACACATGTTAACATTTCCATTGTAGAAAATTAATTAATGAAAAATATTTGATTTGATATTGGAGTGTAAAGTTACCATCATTTGATGGGTATACTAACTAATTAATTTATAACTATATAATGGGAGGATGAATAGGTGGTATTTTTGTAGATTGCTGACAATTTTATTCTAATGGGTAAGGTTATAGATAAAAAAATTAAAAATTAATAAAATATTACCACATCTGTAATGGTTAGAGATTTAGTTTTTTAATAGGCTTTAGATTCAAAATAATATATTATATTTTAAGAATAATCTGTTAATTCTCTTGATACTAATAAAATAAACCATGAAGTACTTCAATAAATTTGGGTAGGGGATAAAACCTAAGGTGAATAATATCTTGTATGATATGAAAAATAATTTTTTTGTCAGTAATGAATAAGAAAATAATTTTTTATTTTTTAGGATTCTTGATTTATCAGAAAATGTAATTTTTCATTCACTGGGTTATCAGACAATTGGTATCCTAATTGTGTATGACTTAGTAACGAGATAATATATTTTAATTAATCCTACCTTTTCTATTTAGGTCGATACAAGTGAATGATAATATATGAGGGATCAGGGATCTATATTATCATTTGGAACAAAAATTCAATTTCCAAAGCCATAATTAGAATAATAGACAGTGTATTTATATATGAAATAATTGTGAAAAATCATAAATTTACTTTATCATTTATATTATAGAGACATTAATGAATTTTTAATTAATTATTTATTAGACATTAAATAATTTTTATAATAAATTGAATATGAATATTTTATTATAATCCCCACATATATAAAAAATTGGTATCTACTATAAAAAATATTCAAAAAATTATTCATTAATTTTTGGAGGAATTATATATATCATTCTAAGACAATATTCTGTTTGGGAAATTTATTTATAATAAAAAAAACTAACTGTTTATTTGAATGGAACCTTTTAAATTAAAAAATGAAATTTTTTATGAAATTTTTTATATTGGGGTGCGATTTTAGGAAAATATATATTATAAACAATTCTTATAATAGATATTTCTGAAATGGGTTCATAAAATAAAAAGTTAACTTTTAAAAATAAGATATAATAATAGTTATAAATATATATTGTTATATAAATATATATGTATTTTATAGATGTTGTGTTATTATTATTATAGATCATTTACATTGAAATTACTTATAATGATATTATTGCATCATTAGGAGGATATTACTTGGTGGATGTTATATATTATTGAATTAGAGTATAAAAAATTATTCATTAAAATATTTTATTCTTTTTATGAACACTACAGTATATGAATAATTATAGGGTGGGGGAGTTGATGTTTTTACACATAAAATAATTCAATTTTTTTTTTGAAAATTTACTTATTTGACATATTAAGACCATCGTTATATTGTTATCTTTCTATTTTCATATTCTTATAGAGGTAAAGAAGTAAATAACAAAACATTTTGTTTTTAAAATGTTCAATAATTGATAATAGTATCAAAAAAAGAATTTTGTATAGAGATTTCAAATACAAAAATTATACAATATAATGGTATAACTATTACAGTTGTTTGTTTTAGATATATTCATGAATCCATGTGTGGTTCTTTATACATTAAGAGGGGGACATAAAAGAATCTTGACTCCTAGTATATGTGATTACGTAGTCCTACAACAGATCCTTATTAGATCATTATACTAACTATCTAGATAGTCTTTAACTTGTTTATATTAATTTTGAAACAATGAATATCCTCCACAAGCATGACACATTTTTAATAACTTATTACTTCTTTGTTGTTCATTTGATTATCTTAAATTTGTCGTTGCGTTAATGAAACTATTATTCATCCAATGTATTTATATCAGTGGAAAAAATATTCTCCCAAATTATAGTATTATACTGGATTATTTATTTCATACATGGTGAATGAATTAATATTATTATTCGGTCCATTATCCTTTTCCACCAGGTACCGATTAACCTAACACACCCTAGTATGTTAACTGTCCATATGAAATTTCTTCATAATGTTCCTCAAATATAAAAATATCTCATGTATCTAATACCACTATATCTCAATCTTAAATTCTTTTTCGAAAACCTATAAATATATATAAATTGTGTTTGATAACGGTCAGCTAATTATATTTTTATTATGAAATTTTCCATCCAATAATTTTAATTTGATACTATTTCATCACATACAATATTCAACAACTATCTCACTTATTCATCATATATATTTTTTTTTTGTACCTTTCACTCCCTATAAATAATTTCTAATTTGTTCAGTATAACAAATTTGTTAAACTATCTCCTGTAAAATTGTGTATGATTCATTGGAAAACAATATCAAATGATTCTTATTTTGAACATTAAAAAATCAACCAGTACCTAAAAACATTATATAGTGTGTTATTAATCATGTATCAATATTAGAATATGACCTAAAAGATTCAAGGATGATTCATGGTCACCAGGAATCATGTTTTCAAACATAAAGACAAATGATCTACCCTTGCATATAAACTCCACTTTATGTTCAATTATTTCTCCAAAAATCATGGGAAGATAATAAACTCTGGATTATAATTTTCCACACGATAATTATATATCCTATATTAATAATTATTTTTTTTAACCAAATTAAATCCTCTAAAAATATTGAGTCAACAATATTTATAATGTGTCTCCAAAAAATAAGTGTAAATTTTATTTCATATTCTTTAAATATTATTTGGATTCATATTCATTTCATAGTGATTACATGGGAATTGAGTGGTTAATTTTGAGGATTCGTAATTAATGTAACTAAAAATACATTGTAATGATCCATAGAAATTTATTATTAATTACAGTTTAGAATGTCCACTAATTGATAATGTTATCTTTAGTGTAATATATTATGGTAGTTCATTTTCCAGTTCCCCTATATCTGGTACTATCTGTATTAGTTCTCACATAATGATTTAAATGTTTCCCCTATCTAGTTCACTACATGTAACATTACCATAATTGAATATCTCATAAATATTGATAATGTTACCACACATGGAAAGATATATACATTCACCAAAATATCAATTTTCAAATGGTAGACACTGTATAAAAGACATTGTCTTAGGAACTGACAAACACTTATCTGTTGTTAAACAAGATCTGGAATATTCTTTCAAGAAAACATATTTCCACCAAGAATCACATTCATTTTAATTCAAGAATTATAATTTATAATCATGAATATCGTATTATAATCATTATATGTAAACCATAGAAATGAAATAGAACAATTTTATGATTCTATTTTTCCAACAATCATGGTCTTGTTGGGCACACAACATTGTCAAATAATGTTTTATTTATTTTCATTGATCAATCTACGTAAGAACACATATAAAAAAACCATGTTAACCAATTTCAAGATAATTAATATTTTGACGAACACCTCACATTTCATTGACTAACACAAATTATTTAGAAAAACCAATCTATTGTAAATATAAATATATTCATAAAAAGACATTATTTTTTCTTAAAATAAATCACCTCAGTCCACTATACATCATCTGATGACCTAAATCAAATAGAAAATATTTGTTCACCCAAATACAATAGACTTCTATTTGATAAAAATTTTCCACTATACATGTATTTATGTATCATTAAAACTTAGTCCTAAGACAACATGTGGTGTACATAGCATAAATATATATTAAACAAATGATATACTTAAAATATCATAGTTCTTGTTTTTGTCCTCATATTCAAGACACCAATTATCATAAGTAGCTCAACCCCAATAAATAAACAGTCACCTTTATGTAACAAACATATCCTAAATATACAGAAGAGGATAACATCCTTTATCATCTTCCACGGTAATTGGACTTGAGAATATCAAATCCTATTATACTATCTTGGATTATTCATGATTAACAAATAATAAATCATCATCGCTATCTAAATTAAACATCCTCTTTATGTAATCGGCATTAATAAGTTTCAATATAATAAAAATACATCTATTAAACTTGTTACATACCTCCTATTTAACGAATTGAAATCAATGGTAGCCTTCTATTTCATCGTAAATAATTGAAAAAAATTGAAAACCAGTTTAAACTAATAATATACACATAATGTGGGCTCAACAATATCCCCCATTTATTTTTTGGGAAATTCCTTTAAATTTAATATGTCAATATTTAGATATTTTATTTTTTCTCTCCTCCTATCATTTAAAAAAGTCACCTCACTTTCTTTATATCTTACTAAAAAGAAATAAAATATACCTAGGAAAAGTATATTAATTAATTATAAATAAATTTTTAAACAAAATTTATTTAAATTTACTCATATACATGATTGGTGTTATAAAAAGGAGTATTTGATTTAAAAAAAATTCAATTATTTAATAAATATAAAGAAACCCAATGGGATTGGAACACATAATATTTTCCTCCAAGGATATCAATTTTTTTCATAGAAAATGATTTTTATATAATGATTTTTTTAATAAATCAACATGAAACTACTATATTCACATCTACAAAAAAAAATTCATTTAAGTACAAAAACATGGACTAACATCCCTATTATATATTCTTTAAAATGATTTATTTTTTCAATGATTAATTCAATATCTACTAATTTGTGTGAATATATTTTTTTATTTACAAAGGAGTGATATTCAGAATGATAATTTCTAAAATGACAATCCATAATGATAATTATATAATTTCAATATTTTTGTGATGAAATAATTTTTTATCCTTTTTCATAAAACATCATCTATATCTCCCTCAAAGATTCATCTCTCAAGATAATTATTATGATTAGTCTCCCGAATATATATAATTTTAGAACTTTATGATTATTATAAACCAAAAAGGATCTTTTTCCTGTGCCTCTACAATCTTGATAATTTCCACATCTTATTATTGATAAACATGTTCAATGTTTTCTATAGGTATTCCAAATGTATGATTAATATGATAGAGTATATTCTTCATTTAACTAAAAGCGTCGACATTATCTACATAAAAATAATCAAGGATGATAGAATGATAATAATTTTAAGTGTATAATATTATGAATCATTCGAAGTTAGTATCATCATTAGAAATTATTTTCCAATTTTTATAGCCAATCCAAAACCAAAGGGCCACACCTAGACATCAAATATTACATTAAATTCCTTTAAATATAGTAATTTTAATTTTATATAAATGTTATAGGAATAAGGAATGTCTTCAATTATTCTATTTATGAATAATATGGTTGAGATAATTTTCGTAACAATGATAATACATTTCATCCTCTCTCCCTTATTACTAATCTAAAACATGTTTTTATTGGGTCAGTTTTTATCTTTTCACAATATTAGTTTGTTCGCATGTTCATTTTCTCTTAATAAAATAAATTATTGAAATTTTGTTAATTGGAGAAGCTATCAATTTCATTAACAACACATATCTAATCGAATTATTATAGATAATATTTCAGGAGTGTGTCTATCCATTTTTCCACTCACAAATAGATCATTTTAGACTCTAAAGATGACTTTTTTAATACCTATCATAATATTCAAGATCCCAATTATCAATAATATATTTTCTGTTCATATTTTATTCTTCTTTTTAAAATTCTATATTTCTATCCATAACCAAATATACAATAAATAAATAATATATATATTTACTGTTATTGGAATAATTTGGGAGACTACAAATGGATTATTTTGGGGACATTTATTATAATCCGTTATTTTGGGGGAAACATATTATTTATGTTCATGGATCACGTATCAATGAACTTTCATTTTTGTTCCTTGATATCATTTTGGGGTATTTTTTATCATGAAAAAATATTATTCCCTTTTCATGTGCTTGATTTTTTTCATTACCAATTTCCATTATATTATATTCCCATCAATAATTGAAACATTTTAAGATGAGAATACTACAAAATCATGATATTAATTATTGAATCCATGATATATATTTTAAATCATTACAAAACAATTTTATATATATTGATTTATTTTAATATATCTATGTTTCTTATTTATCTCTTCATTACTCCCCATTTGATAGTTCCTACTTTATGATATTATATTCAATTGATTTTAAAATCCTTCAAATTAAAAATAACTAATAATATTTTTGAACACAATGATCCCAAAACCATTATCTTGAATTATCAACTGCATGCTTTCAAAAAACTAAAAAGAATTTTGAATTTTATTATTGGGGTTTGATTGTTTTTATTGAGAACATCAGTGGAAATCATCTTCCTTTCTTGTTTTTATTTACACCCTAGACATGGCGGTAGAATCCACACAGATTTTCATTATCAAAACATATAAATGAATTTTCTAATCATGTAATATTCAAGATATTATATTTTTTATAAAAAAAATAAAACAGATCATGTTTCTTTCTTTATATCTTTAAGAGGTGACTCATTAAATAACGTGAAGGTCTAATTACCATATGTTATTAGTAGGTTATCATTAGAATATTATATTGAACTTTTTTTAGTAACAAATTTATTTCTTTATTTTCTAATGACACAATATATTTTCTTTCATTATATAATAATTTTATATCCTATTCCTAATAAATCATATTGTTGGTAATGTTATGATATTCAATAAGAAGCATATATCATTTATAAACCATCTTCCATTATATATTTTTTATCCATATTAATTAGATTTCTTTTTGGATAAAAAATATCATGTTACATGATTCATATTTAATACACATATAAATTTAAATATTAATCATATTAATATATTATTTTTTCGTGTATACGAATATTTTATGATGGGGACATCTTGATATAATCATATTGTTTATCTTTGTTGAGCCACAAGTTTTTAAATTTTGAGGACCTTTTTTGAGCTCTATAATTAATTATTTAAGTGATCTAACATGTATCGATTGATTTTTTAATTTTTGAACATTTTCTTATAAATCAGTATATATATTATTTGATTCTTATTTTATTTGGGTGATTACTTATTATATGATTTAAGAGTCTCCAAAAAATTGAGAGACCATTTCTCTTGGAATATGCTGTAGAATATAATTTTATACATAAACAAATATATAGTTTTATTTATGAGATAGATTATTTTCACATATTAATTTTTTATTATTATTTTGTACTAGTTGTTCCTGATTTTTCTCATACCTCCCAATCACATAACCTTGATTCCATCTTTGAATTAATGTTTTCATTCTAAATGGTTAAAAAAATACCAACATGTCACTCACATTATAAGAATGATTTGTATTATTTTTTATCATTCCCATCATAAAATAAATTTCCTTAAACATATTTTCTCTAGTGAGACATATTATTCAACTACATATTTTTTACATTTTTCATGTTTATCAAAACCTTAAAAGAGAAAAATAAATTATCTGATACAAAAAATATATCGTTGAATCCTTTCTTCAGTGTAAAATTTGAAATAAAATAAAACCATAAAAATATAATAACATCAAAATAGGTAATATTATAGAGGAAATCGTACACTCTAATTACAATTATTAGGACCACCAATGTATATTTATAATATATATGGAGTCTGGGAATTAGTTTTGGATAGTTTTTAAACCAATTTTTACATTTCATCTATTTACCTCAATAAAATATTACTATCATTAATTTTTTCCCTTTTTTAATTTCATATGTGTGAACATAAAAATGAGTAAGGAGTGAGAAATTATTATTTTAAATGGTTCAATTATCAATATGAGTATATAATCTTCACAGTGATTGGTGATGAGGAGTACACAAATTATCCACTAAAATTATATATTTTTATTAGGGTTTAGATAAGAATAAATAATGATCCTAGGTGTGGTTATCTATAAATTAAGAGATCAGAAAAAAACAAACAAGATTCATATGACTTGTGATTTAATACAAAATCTACAACACATATAAGGATCATTATATCACATAGGTAGTCCATCAGTGAATTCATTATTTTCATCTGTACCTAAATGAAGTCTTATAATTATGTGAATATTATAAAATTTCATAGTGATTATTTGTTCTTCCTCATCTTTTTTTGGATACATTCTTGTTACTCTTCTTATTCCTTTATATAAACATCAGTTCTCACCACCATCATCCACCCAAAAATCAGCGTATTTGATTAATAAATATCTTATATAGATGAAATAATTTTAAATACCCAATTGTTATAAAATATTTTTTTCAACATATTATTCCATTAAAATCTATTTTGGATTATTTATATATGATAAATCATTATCTCGAACATCTCTCTATAAAATTTTTTCTTTGTTAGATACCTCCCTATCCATAATTTTAATTCATTATCTTGTACCTCATCATATTCAATATCATTAATATATATTGTTAATCCAATATTAGATCATATGGATTGTATTCATATGATACTATTCATTAAATATTAGTTTTTTTTGCAATCTTCATCACCAAATAACTCATTTTTTTCCTTTTATATCTTCTTCATCTAATTTCTTCATCACTATCTTGGACCATAATTCCATTTCTTGTGTGTTACTACACTATATGGTAATTAATTTTTGAGACACTTTGTTTGGCACCTCAATATATGTTTTCTAAAAAAATGATTTCACAATCTCCTCAATAGACACCTCAATAATTTATATTTTATTTCCATTATTTATATAATACCTTCATCATATGGTACATTACTACTACTTCAATATAAAATTTATTCAATCAGACATCATATGTAATTGTTCTATCTATTCCAATGACCCGGGAACCCACTATAGCCCATCACACATAGTCTCTATTATGATGGAAGAGTTTCTATAGAATATATATGGAGCATCACAAAATAAAAAAATTATATTCATTCTCCAATTTAAACATCAACATTGAATAATTATTCATTTTAATTCATTAAAAAACAAAAAATTTTGGGTAAATAATATTTTTAAAGGAATTCTACAAATTAGGGCATCATTCATCTACAAAATTCCTCAAATCTCATCTAGAATCATGATCCTCCCTTCACAGTAATTGGGGAATTTAATGATTTAATTTATCATCTTAATAATGAATTCCTCTATAAATATGTGGTAAAAATCTTCAATACATGACATATACTTCACTTTTAGGGATTCCAATTTCTGATAATGTTATGTATGACACAAATTTGTATGGTTCTTAGTATTACAGTTCCATTATTTATGATACTACTATTATTTGGTCTTCTATTAATATTACCCTTTTCCCTCTACCAATAGTTCTTAGAGTTACTATTTATTTTTTAATTATCATACTAATTAATATCTTTGGACCTCACATGGAAATATATTTTTCGTCCCTCTATATAAAATCTTAATTTGGTTAACACTATCAGGATGACACAATCTAATCATCCCAAAAACAATATTTTTTTCAAGTAATGTTTTTTATGAAATCTTTTTCTAGAAAATATAGTTCCCCCATGTATAACATGAATCTTAATTTAAACAACATAAGGTAAGATTTTGAATATAATATTATAAATTGAATATCTTTAGCATTGTTGAAGTGGAGATCATCATATTTTTATGTTTATCCTATATAATCTGTCCAATTGAGTAATGAATATTTACATGGTATTGATTCCTTTTCTCTCAAAACAATATTCATCCATCATGATATAAGAATAATATTTAAATACAATATAACGGCATTTATTGCTTAGTAATATTACATAACTTTAAATTGACTAAATTAGTATTTCAAGAAATCTATTTCTGGTAGCCCATTAAAAACATTTGGACCAAAATATTGTGTTTTATTTCATTTAAAAATTTCCAGCTACTATACATCATCCAATCACCTAAATACACTAGCCTATTTTTAATCACCTCAATAAATTATCCATTTATAAGACCATAATTTTAAACAATACATTTATTTATTTTTCTAGATCACTGTAACTAGAATTTTATTGTAATAGATTCAACATTGTCTAAAAAAAAGTCTTATACCAACAGAAATTTATTGACACACAGTATATCTATTGGTAAAAATGATCAATTCCAACAGATATTAAATTTTATCTGTATTAATTCTATGTACCAACACTTGTTTTTTCCAATAAATATATATTCTGGTATTTATCATTTATCACCAACAGATCTTTTTCCAACACTATAATCCATTGATTTATCATATTAATACCAACATATTTTTCCAACACTTGTATCTATTATTAATAATAATCATTACCAACAATTATTTTATCATTAATAAAACCTGTTACAATAAACCATTCATTGAAAATAACAATGAGAAACCAATTTTCTTATATTTTATTATTTTTATGAGAAGAGTCAATATTCACATTTAATGGTTTTATTAAAAACATCTCATATATATGAATATATACAGTACTGATATTTTCCAATGTTTTTCATTATAATAAACATTTTAATTCTATTCATAAAAAAATTAAATTATTATAATATTTTAATTTAATAAACAAAATAAATAAAAACATGGTAATGTATAAAGAAATAATAAACATAATTTAAATTTATGTAATTAATATTTGATATTAACATATTGAAAATGTTTATATCATAATGAAAAAATATTAAAAAATATTATTTTTTATATTCATTATATAAAAATAAATTATGTAATTATGTAATGTTTATATTTTATATGTTAAAGAAATAATATTAACTTTTATTATTTTTTATATTCATTATATAACAATTAATTCAGTAATTAAGTAATGGGTAAGAGATTGAATTTTTTATATAAAACATTATTATATATTATATTTATTTAATATTACAAAATTAATTATTTTTATATATACATAATAATTTTTATATATAAATATGGTTTATGTAAAACCATTATTTGCCACAAAAGACCCCCCCAAGTTGTTTCATGCGTCCTCCCTCCCCCAACCCTACATCTCTGCTCCCTGGGGTCGGCGTTCCCCGCAGCCAGTGATCCCCACGACCGGTGTTCCCTACTGCCGGTGTTCCCTACGCCCGATGATCCCCATGGATGGCATTCCCTGCAGAGACGTTCCCCACATATAGATTTCCCTATGGTTGGCGATCCCTGTAGACATCGTTCCCTCTGGACGGCGTTCCGCACGGACGGTGTTCCCCACTGATGGCATTCCCCGCAGAGGAGTTCCACACGGACATCATTCTACGTGGCTAGTGATCCCTACAGACAACGATCCCCACGACCAGTCAAACAGTGTAGAAAATAATCCAAGGTATTCCTTTGTATTTTTTCCCTACCCCCATTATAGTTGGTATGATCTTCTTGGATGAATTTTCTCATCACTATTCATTCCTTGATGGGAAAACATGGAAGATTATGTTTTGCGGATTTAATATCACATAACTTTGATGGTGGTTATTGTTCTTAGTTTCACTCTTTCACATTGTCTAGTTGGGTGGGGTATAGTTTTTTTATTAGTTATCAGTCATTAATAATTTTATCTAAATAAGGTTATCTGTAGTGATTATTTCCTACATGGGTGGTGATTGATAATTCTTATGTTAGATTTATTTTTATGAATTATTTTCAAATCAATAAGGTGGGTAATTAACATTGTATTTTGGCATGGACTAATAAAAGGAATGAGGGTATTTCATATTGTTATGTAATCTAGGTTTTCATGTTATTGTAATTAGTAATGCTTCTTTTATTTTGGTTGTTATTCGTCCTAATAGGTTCAAATTTGGCTGTTTTCATGCTCTTGAAGACAACATGAGGCATTACTAATTAGAATTTAATCATGTACATTAATCATTATATTAATTTATGTCCTTACAGTTTTTTTTGTTCCTTAATTTAGTAATAATAGTTTTTTACTATCGTGTTGTCATACATTTTTATGTTCTTGCATTATATATGAAAGTTTAATTCAGGTTCAGTTGTGTGATTACAGTTTTCATTATTAATTCAGGTTGAATTTTTATTCAATTTCGGTTATATTACATTCGTATATTCATCATTAGTAATGTGGTTTCAGTTTTAGTTGTTATCATACCCTCTTGTAGTTATTATTAGTAATTCCTTTATTGTTTTGGTTCATTTTTTATTCTTATCATACAATCTTATTGTTATCATTAGTAATGCAGGTCTAGTTGTGGTTTTTTTCATGTTCTTGTTGTTAACACGAGGAAGTACATATTATTATTTAATCTCATACATTTATTATCATATTAATTGACTTTTTTGTAATTTTAAATCAATTTTCCCTTTTCATTTTCATATGATGAAAATTACAATATTTTCTATAAGTGCTATCAAAACTATTTTATGCATTGGAAATTTTTTATAATAAATATTTAAGTACCATATGTTTTTTAATATATCTTATAATGCTTCACTGCATTTCCTATTGAGGGTTTAGGTCAACCAATGTTCGTGAGAGAGAGTATAAATTTTTAACTAATGTATTGAAACCCATATCCGATGGCTTCCCATAATAATCTTCTGGTAAGGCTGATTGTGAATACACCCATTTACCATGACGAGATGTCCATTTCATATTTTCCATATTCAATCAGTACTGACTTGAAATATCTAACATATCTTTAACTAATGGTTCATTATTTTCATATGTGCATCTAAATATTTTTTTCCATGGTTTCTGTATAATTTGAGATGTTTGCCTCATCAATCCTCATCGAAAATGCGACTGGAAGCACTGTTTATAGGGTAAAGGTGTTCTGACTAACTAAATCTGTGACCCAAATCTATGTTAAGGGTAACCACAGTTTCACTTTACACCTATTGTAGGCTTGGAAAATTAATTGTCACTATTTTTTGTTAAAAGGGAATATAATATTCAACTCTCTCTAGGTATTAGTTGATGTTTTACATTTTCATATGTGCTTTTTTTCCAAGCATCTTATTGGTGTTCCTATTAAAGAAATGGGATGATGTTAAATGTTTATTATATAATGATCAATGAATTCATATTCATCATATCATAATCAACTAGCATTACAATAACTATTTTGGGATTTAATTAGAGATATCTCTAAGGATTGTTGAATAGGAATGCAAAAAAACATGGTTTCATTCAGATCATGTGATATGTTATAATTTTACATTCATTTTAATGATTTTTTGCAAGAAAAATCATGGTATCACACATATGTAATGTCCAATTGATCTTTTATTCATCATTTTTAGTTAATACATAATGCATATATGTATAAAACTTGGGTTCATAGATATATCAGATAAATTTTCTTGACTCTCAATTTAATTATCTAGGTTGAATTTTCAGCCCTATTCTACTTTCCTCTACATAGCTCCATTGAAATACTTATAGTTAATAACAGATCTAATAATTCAGTGAACATGATCAGTAACAGAATAAATTCTTGGTCATTTCACATAAGAGAATAATATCAGGTGGATATGAAGAGTATATAAAAATATAGATAAAATATAGAATAACTCTCTAGATATTCCACCAAAAAATTCAAAATTATTCCAGAATAGATCTTGGATTGGTTAATGGATCTTATTTTAGAGGATAGTGGATACCTGATAGGAAATATATTGTTGAATGACATAGATTTCAGGTTCTTTATGCTTGGAAATATCTGGTTAATTATTTCATTTATTAATTTCCAAAATAAAATGTGTCCATTTTGATTTTGATTCAAGTCAAATGGAATGATCTTGCAGGTGAAATTCCTCTAAAGATATGCTATTCTGTTTAGATTATGAGGATTGCTATGTGAGCACTATAGGTAACCTGAATAATATGTGAGTTTCTTTATACATTCAATTATTGTATCCTTTGACTATTTTCTTTTGTGATCATGAAACTATTTATATTTTAATTCATTCCTTTCAAGCTAGGGATTCTTATATTTTTGAGCAGATTATTTAATCGTGATATATCTTTTCCCCTTTCAATACATTATTATTTTATTGTTTTATACAGTTTGATAGGTTCAATTTATGGAAGATAAGTGGGTCAAAACAATGATAAGAATATGAAACAAAATAATTAGATATATAATTACGGATATATAATTTGGTGAACTACACCCATGGAATGACCGAAAAAGATAATAATTACATATATATATTTACAAAAAAAAATCTTTGTACTATGTGCATGTCAAATTGTACATGATATATTTGGATTCTTTAACAATTTTCAATAGTTTAATATTTATATTGTATAATCATAATATAAAATAGTTATGAACAAATTATTATTTTATATCCTGGAATCACTTAAATAATATGTTCACTTTAGTAAGAAACTATCTCTATGAGTTTGGATTATCAATGACATGGCATGATTTGTATTATACCCTACACTTTGCAATCTGGAATCTCTATATGTTTAATATAATTCTATGTATGTAATCTAATTGTGTAATCTATTTGTAACTTGGAATATATGAATTTAAATTAAAATTTTACATATTACATAATATGGATTCCATGTTTTATAATTTTTATTGAAATCTAAAATCTATGCCCATAATATATTTGTAATTTGAAATAATTCTACATTTTGGATCCTGTGTGTGATATTTCTAACCTCTGTATTCTAGAACCACTATGTAATCTGTGGGTATATATTCCCTAACAGTTAACTGAAGAACAAAACATTTTTCCAAGAATTCTTATTGTTATAATATCCTCCTCAAAGTGGAGGATGCCTATTATAATGAGCTACAGAAACATAGGGCAATGTATTTTCCCCTGGATGAAGATATTCCTAGAATGGTTCAACATTACCACTAACACTATGACCGATACATTGACAATGTATCCGTGAGGTATGAACATTTCAAAACAAATCATCACAAGAAGTGTTTAGTGTCGATAATGAGTCATGCACCCCACACCCAATAGGATGTGGAATTGGCTGCAAGAATGGGGATGCCTGACAATGGCATGAAGTTTATGTGAACCTGTGCATTGTGATTAGTCCTTTAATTTATCCTTTCATCTTACAACGTTCTTTTAAAATTGATTTGTGATCCCCTTATAGTAATCATTTTATATATTATGATACCAGAATATTTTTTTTATAAAAATGGTGAAAATAATTCATGGAAATCTATGAACCGTTTTTTAGATCTAGAAACAATTAAAAATAATTCATTATTTCAAAATATCCTTAAATCTACAGGGTTACAAACATGTTTATGGTATTATATACTTTCAATAAAGAATGGGAGTATCATTATCTCCTGATATAATTAATAAATTACCAAAAATAGTAAACAATTAATAAAAAGGTATTGGTATCTTTATTGCCTTTATCATATGGTGCAGAAGTCTGCTGACATGGGGCATCCAAATATGGAAATTCATTAGTGTTTTTTTGATCCTTCATCATTTTGTGATCAATAAATTTGAAAAGTATTCAATTATCATTTTTCATTGTTTCAACTACAATTAACTTGTATGTCACTTTTGATTTTTATTTGTTATTTGGAAATCCATGTTTATGTACAAGCATGCTTGAATTTGAATATTTCATTGGTTGTTGTTATTTTGAGTAATGAGAGTTTTTATGAAAATGAAGCAAATATTAAGAATGTATAAATTTTTTTGGAATATTTTTATGAATTTATTAACTGGTTCAGGGAATCATTTGGTTCATAGAATATTTATTAGAATTTTATTCACTTCATTGTTTTTTATGGTAGGTTTGAGTTAAGTGAATTTGATGAGTTCAGTTTTGTTGTAGCTATAGAGAATCATGGATCAAGTGAGAAGGTAGGCTCTTTTAAAATGTATCATCTTATTTATTGTAAAAAGAAAAATCAACTCATTAGGCATTTAATTTTTTAAATACTTTCATTCTATTAGTCTTCTGACATGTGAGTAAAAAATCAATAAGAACATTATATGGCTCATTTTTTTTGCATTCATGTAAAAATATAATTCACAATAACATGCTCTTATTTTTATTTAGTTTTATTTCTCATTTATATGGTATAATTTTATCTCAATGTTGTTTTAATATGTGTATATTGGTCTTGGATTGGTAAGATCCTAAGCATGATTTTTTCCAGGAAAGAAATATCACTACATTCTTTATATGAAAATTTTTATTTATTTGAAAATACTAGGATTTTTAAGAAACCGTAGTAATTATATGTTGTTTTTATAAACAATTTTTTTGATATACCCTTTAGAAATAATTTCTAGGGAATTTCATTGCCACACTATCTAAACATAAACATTAGTAAACATCCCTCCTAATAGCTTGGCTGGACTAGTGATGTGGCAGTGACCATAAATCTAAGAGACATGATGAGACTTTTGTGTGGCTTTTATTATTGAAGTTTCAAATGATTCCAGACTCCTTGTTACATGTTTTTTAAAGATATCCAAGCATCAACATCATTGTGAATTCCATAAACTCAATGGTAGTGAACAACACCATGCTACATCTTGTTTTTTTCTGAATAATTTAGTATAGGATTTTTTATTTTTTTTGATTCGCATTGTTCTTTATCAAATTTTACTTATGTTGGTGTGTGGGATGCAAGAATATGGTCTAAGCATTTTTTCAATGGTTGGATTAATTTATTTATAAATTAATGAAAAATATTGTTCATAGACTAGAGATGGCATAGATGCTTCTGGAGCTGGAGATGGAATAAATGTGGCTAGAGCTGGATGAGTTGGAATAGACTAGAGATGGCATGGATGGAGCTAGAGCTAGCATATATGGGGCGAGCATGAATGGATGGGATAGAGATTCTAGTGTTGGAGTCACCAGTGATGATTGGCTAGATCTATTGGGGTGGTTTATCGTGTTTCGGGGGGATCTAGCATGGGGGTGGTGGGTGGGTGGGGTTGTTCATAATCGTGTAACAATCCTGGTGGGGATCTAAAAGGTTTTATTTGTAATGAATTTCATTGTTAATATAATTATTCCTTGTATAATTTTTCATTGGATTAATAATTAAAAAAATGTATTTTATATAATGAATTATTAAATAAAATACGAAATTATACTGGTTATAAAAAATTATATTTTTTATTTAAATTTAATTTATAAATAAATATTATATATTGGTAATATTATTACCAACAGATAAATTTAACACCAGAAACTTTTTCTAAACGCTTTAACAAACATATACATTATTTATTGGTATTATTATAATTTCAACAGAACTATTTTATCTTTCACAAAAACATTTAGCGACAGAGTTTTTACCAACTGTTTAGTGACAGGGACATAGATGTTTGTAAAACGTTTTACCAACAGAAAATGCACTTTTACCGACCGATTTGATCTTGTTTAAAGAAGTTAAATATTCTGTAGTGATTGTTTTGTAATCAAAATGTATTCATGTACAAACAAGAAATCACATGTTTGAATTATTTACATTCACTAAAATATTTTCATATGTAACTAAAAGTCTGAAAATAATATTTTCTCTTCAACTCATTAATATATTCTATTTATTATATACAAATTAACACAATATATTATATTCCAAGAAAATAAGACCACTACCATTATCTCTTACTCAATGAAATTATATTACTTATCATTTATAGTGTGGACTTTATCATCTATATATCCTTTAATCATCCATGATAAATATTTTTATTGTAAATCATGGAATCTTCAATCAAATATCCTAACTAAATATTCTCATTCAATGTATTAAAATAATTGTAATCAATGAAATAATTTAATTCAATATAAATTATAGAAAACAATTATTTTCTATGAATATAAAAAACAATAAAGAATTGGGAATAATATTCCTCAAACAAAATATTCTATTTTATTATAAGAAATTCATATGATATACCCATTAGACATCACATATTGTACATAAAATCATGAAATTATGCAACATGTTATGTATGAGGTTGAAATATAATGAACATATATTCATTGTTAAATTCATAATATAATCGTTGTCATGTTATAATCATTACGTGTTGTATGAATGTATTGATTTTAGAGAGTATGGAAAATAAATAAATAAAAATCAAATAGAAAATATTATTTATAACTATGGGGTGTCATTGTAGTATATATTATGAGATTATATAATGAAACATGATATTATGTATATCTACATATCATTGTGAAAATAATTGTTGGATTTATAAGGACTTAAATTAATATTATATTTGTGTAATTATGTGTGAAAATACATAGTTTTCTATATATATATAGTGGATATGAACACACCATAATTAATGATTACACAATATATTTTTTAAATATATATATGATAATCATAATATTATATCCATTAAAAATAGTTATATGAACTGATTGAATAATATTATTCTTATTAAAGTGATATATTTGAAAAATCACTTAATCATATTAGAATTGAAATGATTATGGTATATAAAAATGAAATTATGAGGTCTCAATATATAATAACAGATCATTGAGTTTTAAGGAGGCCAATAAATGTGAATAAATGGCTATGAACATTGGGTGTACTCATAGATAGAAAATTATGTCTTTGATATTGATTGTATCACTATTAAAATCCATTGATAATATTTTAAAATTTTAAAAAAATTTAATAAATTATCCAACTTCCCAAGAATGGAATATAAAGTACCAACATACTATAATAATATCAATGGGGAAATTATTCATTATGATTTTTATTATTTCCAAAAAAACATTCACAAGTTATTTTTAGTCCACAAAAATTATTGAATAGTGAATAAACAATCTATGATATCGGGATGTAATACTATATAGATAATTATTTTTCTGTAAATTGAAAATAATTATACCATTTTATTTATTATAACATATTATAACATGTTTTATGATCGCTTGACACTGAGTATTTGGGTTATAAATGTATGAAAAAAAACATCTTCCACTTATTATTGATTATATAATTATACAAAAAAGACAAGTAATGTGTCTAATCTTCAAATATGAACATCACCAAAGATGATGGGATGTTTTTTAATTTTAACATCCTTATTATCGACCTCCCATGATATCTTTTTATCATTCACCATATATTTGTATCATATAAAAAATTTATTTTGAAATGTAAATTTTTATATTTTATAAATACGATAGTGATATTTATTGTCAATAAATATTAAATACTTTATGGGAGTAAATATTGGAATTGATTGAATAAAACAAAATATTTAATTTAATAAAATGAAATATACATGTACACATCATTAAAACGTTGTGTTGTTATCAACATGGAATCATGACCCCTCATAATGAATGACCATTGAATGATAGATTTAGAATCTATAAGACCCAATTCACTATGTGGGTTATAAACCAAATCTTTCTACATGATAATGATATTGTGTATGTCCATAATATACATGTGGTGGAATTATATACATATTTATAATGATTATTATATAGTAATAGAGGAAAATATCAATGATATATTGAACAAATAAGATGATTTTATGATATACCCAAGTAATGTTTTTTAATCATGCTTTTACTTGTAGAATTATCTCATATATGGAATTTTGGAGATTGTCAATCTCTTTAACATTTGAATATTGGGAACTAAATCTAAAAAA
Organism: Viscum album; assembly: GCA_963277665.1. NCBI lineage: Eukaryota > Viridiplantae > Streptophyta > Magnoliopsida > Santalales > Viscaceae > Viscum > Viscum album. The sequence goes on along the minus strand of OY728128.1, from coordinate 149,672,206 downwards.
TTATACCTCCAATAAGTAACATTAATATTTTATTGATTGGTTATTTATATTCAAATATGAGATCTATTTATTAATTTCAATCTAGACTCATTAAATATGAAATAATCATAATTTATAATGACAATACGATAATGTAGATTCCAATTCAAAATGTGTAATGGTTTTTATGATAGATCTCCATATTATAATTTCTATAAGACAAGGTAGTTGATGTTGTAATTTTATAACATTTATAAAACCATGAATTGGGTATTTTATGTACAACGTGAAGAAATAATAATATCAAAATTGATTTATAAATTCATATCAAATAACAACAATGATTCCAAAAAGATCTCAAAATGATGATCATAATTATTCCAATTACTAAATAGAAATATTACCAAAAATATATAAATAGGAAAATAATATTATAGAAACATTAATATTAGGAAAATACCTTCTTAATAAATTCATAGTTTGAGAGATTAATTACAATTTAATGAAATAATATTTTACCAGAAAACGTTGATGAAATTATGGTGTCTCAAATTGAATATTTTCAATTCAATGTGAGAACTGACAGAATGAAGGACATGTCAGTGCATAGGGGGTAGTTAAAACATCATTTAGAGTTTGTGACTTATATATAATAAATTCTTATATTTTTAGCTATATGGTAAAATATAAAATCAATAGTATGTGACTCTAAATAATATATTTTTAAATAACAAAAAGTTAAAGTAAATTTGAGGGAAATCAAAAAAAATATTATATAAAAAGAAACCATGTTCTATTAAAACGTTCTTCTCATCATTACCCAACTAAAAAGAGGGATATACTCCTTCATTCTGTGAAAATCAGGTTTAAAGCGATGTATAAAAAATTGATACATAAATGAAATGTTCATTAAATTAGATTATAAAAAGATAATAAATAATGTGATATGATAATCGATATTATATAAGGTAAGTGGTATAATTTAATAGATAATAAGGTGATATGGGATGTTATATAATCATTTATGATATTTTATGAGTAATAATAAAAATTCAGGTCTCTATTAGAAGTGAAAATCATGATTAGGATTATATATTAAAAATGATTATCAAAATAGGTGTTAAAATATAGACTAGTACTCTAATAAGGATGATTTAATTTAGTTATACCCAAACATAAATAATTTAACTATTTATTTTTTTTAATAATAAAACTAAAATTTAGTTATTTTTGTATAATCATATTGTAAATTCCATGAATTTGAGTTCTATAGAAATGATAAAATTCAAAATATAATAATAAAATTTGTGATATTGAAAAATTAGTCATCCTTATTATGTATTCAATATAGAATAATTTTTCAATTATATATATAAATATAAATAATGCATTAGTGAAAATGTAAACAAATATTTGTGAAATTTAGGATGAATATTTATTTATTTAAACCACATAAATATTCTTCATGAAATATAGAAAAAAAATTAACTCTAAAAGGAAAATGAAAAACATAATATATAGAATATACGATGGATTTTTAACTACAAATTCTGTCAGAACCAAGAAAAAATAATAAAAATGATTAAGATGGTTATAATTTAAGTCTTTAATCAAAATATATTTTTTTGATTAAGGGTATGGATTCATCAATGTGGATACACATCCCACATTACATAAACCAACACAAAGTTAATTAATTTATATCACAACACATAAGATATCATAATTAGTCTATTACAATAATATAATAAAATGTATTAGATTTTAGAATTCCAAAAATCATATAAATGTTGTAATTTGGGAAATATAAAATAATTTTGAGCACAATTTCAAGATTAACTTAGTGTGGTTTTAATTTTATAAATAGGCTAGGAAATCTTTATTATTATAATTTATATATTAAAAAATTAAAATATTAATATGTATTCTCCATATGGAAAATATAATTTATAATATCTTGTAATTTAATCGAGGTTAATGGATTTTATTTCATTAAATATATTATTAAATAAATATTTGATTAAAAATATTATTCATATAAGAATATAATCATTCAAATAATTGGACTAAAAATGATGTTAACTAGGATATTATATACTAAAACATAATTTAAAATTATACATGTGTAGTTTTTATATATGTAAAAAATATATAGATAGCCTATTAAAGAAAATAAAATAAGAGTTTAAGGTTACATTATATAATAATTTTTTTTTTGGAATGAGCATTATATGATATAATAATATAGGAAGTTATTAAGGTATTTTAATTGAGTTACATAAAAGGATATAATGGATGATGGTATTCACATAAAGAAATTAAATCATTAATTTCATTTTGTATTATTATAAATATATAATAAATGTTTTTGAGAAAAAAATATCAAATTTATAACACAAAATTATCATAAATTCATTAATCATCATGTTTATGAAAAAATTAATAATCATGGGATAAAGTAGAAATTTTTATCCTATAAAAATATTTGATATATTTGATATATTTAATTGATGAATTATACAGTCAACATCATTTTTCAAAATATATTCATGAAAATAGTATAAATAATTTAGTGTTTTAAATAATATGTATTGATATCATAATATATAATTAAATAATTTTTATTATACACTAGAGAATTGATGACCTCAGACAAGAGGGAAAAATAAAATAAAATGTTTAATTTCATGATATCATAGTTGAATATTATGAAATGATAACACATCTCAATTAATGTGAATGGGAAAATTTTATAGGGAAATAAGGATGAAATTAAAAAATTATATGGTCAATAATTAAGAGAGGGGACAAGGGAAAATGATATCACAAAAAATAATTATTCTTTTGATTGAATTTAAATTTGTATGCTAAATTAATGATTTATAATAAATATTTAAAAACATCATATGTAATGGGAAATATAAAAAACAAAATAAACTAGATATTTAAATAACTAATGATACTATTAGAAATTTCAGTTGTAATTTCTTTAAAAAATATAATTTATGAGGAAAATGTTAAAACACATATAATTAATGATCATTGAAAAATCGAGAATATTTAAAATGTTTTATGTTATTAAATTTCTGATGATTATATTTGATCATAAATGAATGAGTATTAATTAACAACTAAATGAATATTATAAGGATATTTAAAAAAATTCATGATTTTTTATAAGGTTATTTAATATTTTATGGGATTTAAATTAATAAATAACTCATTTCAATTGTTATATAAGATAAATCTAGTATTTTATTTCAATAAAAATGAAATGACATTAATTCTATTACAAATTTAATTGTAATTAAATTTTCTAAATTTTGTACATAAAAAAAAAGTATAAAATATATATATAAATAAAATTATCATTACTAGTAATTATTAAAATTTGTTCTGTTTACAAAATAATAAAATAAGTTAGAAGGAGAACCAAGATAATTTAAGTCAATACTGTAAAGATATTATTATCAAAATATATGTGATTGGTATGAATATTTATCTGATGAATGACAAATAATTTTATTTTAATTTTTTAAATATGATGTTCAAAAATATATTTTTAAATCAAGAGATACATGAAGTAATGAATTCATAATGTTGACGAAGGGTTATTTTTTGATATACATGACTGATGAGTTTTAAATATTCAGTGGTATATAAGTTACTCATATATTTAATGGAAAATTTATTTATCAATATATGTATGCGAGAGAAGTATTTAATATTTTTAACATGAATGTTAACAACTAATGGAAATAAATATGGGAACACAAACAATATTATTAAAGGATATAAGTGGAATTCCAACCAATGTTATAAAATATAGAATAATAATCAAAATACTAATATAATATACAAAAACATGACATCACATGGTGATTTCTATATGAAAATCATAAAGGAATGAACATGATCAAAATTAAATCCATATGTTAGTATTAAAAAATATTATATGGTATAACATATTTATAATGGACATTGGAATTTTTTAATTATGAATAATTATGCTAGATTTTTGTGGATATATTTGTATTTATTAATATTTATTAATATTTGATTAAATGCAGTCTTCCAATGATGCATTATATATTAGGGTTATGTGTATGTAAAAAATAATAATACATGTTCTTTATTTTATTCAATTTGATGGATAATATATGTAGGATATATATAGTGTAATTTAATTGTTAAAAATAAAATAATATTTATTGATAAATGAGATAAAATAGAAGAATGTAATATGTTTTCCAAATAGATTTTTAAGGATATTTATAACATAAACAAATAGTGATTGAAGTGATGAAGGACTTTGACATGAATATTTCAAGATCTTTTATTAAAGTCACCATAGTAAATAGGAAGTTCATTAACAATGAAATATGAATGCATATAGTAATACAAGAAGTTAAAATAATATTATGTTATAATATTGATTATTTATGATCTATATTTTTTTAATTATATTAATGTTTGATAATTTTTATTTAGTTATATTAAAAAAAATACAATATGTAAACATTATTATAGTTTTTTGGAAAATTAGAAAACCTAATTTTGTGGTGATAATAAAACTATGAGGTTGAAAAAGTCATTTAATATTATATGATAGATTAAAAATAAAACATTAAATATTTCATTAGAAGATAAAATACATCCTCACATTTTAAATAATTTCATTATTCCTAAAAAACCATATAATTAATATGAAGTCCTAATGAAAAAATTAAGTATATAAGAGTTTAAAAAATCGAGAAAAAAATTATTATTTATTTGTTGCTATGAACTCGATGATAATTCACATTAAGGTCAGAATGATAATTCTTATAGTGTATTAACAAATGTATATCACAGGAGAATCCATATATTAGAGCATGTCAGGGTAAACATTTTATCTTCAAGAATCAATATTCAATGTGAGAGAAGAAAAATGGTTTTAGAAGGAGGATTATTTATTGAAAAGTATAATATAAAATAGTTTTCATTATATTATTTTCCATTTTATAATATATTTCAATAAATATTACATGATTTATTAATAAATGACTATTCTATTGATAAAATAATATCATTTCTTTGTATCTTTATGACATAAAATTAATTACACAAAAATGGTCTATATTTATTATTATATTGATACAAGGACTATTTATTTTAGATTCAAAGAGGTACCCAAAAAACAAAACCATGGTTAATTTTACATGATATTAAATATTATATCCCTTTATATTTATATATATTTTACATTTATTATCAAATAACTTAATTTATAGTTGTATTTCCATTAATTTAATAAATTTTTATGGATGTATTTGTACACAATATAAGACGTGTGACAATGAAATGAATGTAAAATATCATTGTAGAAAATATCATGCATTTTTAGTTAAGGAATATATATAAAGAAATTATTATTTATTAAAATATCATGGAAGATCCTAAGGATTATTCATATAATGATTCCATTTAAAAATAGATTAATGATATACATGTTATGTTAGGAGTAAATGTTATTATCCATGTCAACATGTTACTAATATTCAATATTTTAATATAATAAATAAGAAAAATCAAAATGTAATTCTCTTAAATATTATGTTTCACATATTCATGTTTTAGGATAATAATGATTCATTGATTATAATAATAAATATTCTAATGGGGGAGGAATATAGAGCATGTTATAATGAAATACAATTAAGAATGATTTATTTGGATTTGGCCCACTCATATAAATGTTTTTTATTTATTATAAAGAATATTTTGATAAAAATTCATTTTATATATAATAACTAATTTTTCATATTTTTCATGGAAAATTAGGTTATAGTATGTGATGGATATTGATATATCATAATCATCATTATTGATGAAATTCATATATGTTTCATTAAATTATCTCATATTGTACATCAAGACAATAAATTATTCAAGAACATTATCAATATATTGAGTGGAAGAGGAAATGGAATTGATCATTGTGAGGTAGTATGCCATCTCTAAATTATCTTATAAAGGTACATTCCTTGAAATATAAAGATCACTACCAAAAAAATATTTCATTCTAAAAAATAGAATATTGAATTTTTTGTCTACACATATATCTCTATATTAATGATTAATAGATGAATCATGATTTCAATAAATATATTTAACTACTATTTCCTTGAATAATTTTTTTTCAATATAAAAAGTAAAACCCCATGAATTTTCCATATATTTCAATTAGAATAAATTTAATTTATTTGATAGGTTAGTATGCCTAAAAACCAATGTTTTAATAAAACATAATTCAGTTTGTTTTTTCACAGATTATTAGAAATTAAATTTTAAAATTTTATACAATTATTTGATGAATCTAAAATAATTATTGAAATTAAAATACCAACATTATCATAAAATGATTTTTTATTAAATATGAAAATTTTATTTTCGATATATAGTGAAAAATATTCCGACTTAGTTGAAAATTTTCATTTTATATAAATAATTTATGATGTTAAATTATATATTAACATTATTTAATGTAAAATTATTTCAATTTTATAATAATTATTAAAATTTAGGTCATTAGACCCGTATTCAAAATAAATTTAGATATAAAAACATTCAAAATATATAATAATTTTCACATTATAAACCATTTCCTCATCTCATCAATGGGATTAATTTAAAAATTAATATTTATAGATTATTGAAAAGTATTTGGAAAAATTAATTCCATATTTGGAATTATAATAATTAATAATTTCTAATGATGTCAATATAATTTTTTTATAAAAAATGAATATTTAATAATGTAAAATTAATTACCAGAGTTACAGAAAAATTGGGTTTACCATGTGTCAAACCAGAATGATAATGTTGTAAATTTCCAAAAATACTATATTAATTTTATTTAATGTGTTTCTTATGATTTTGATTATCTAATTATATGGAATAATTAATTTCTTAGCCACATGTAATTGAATATGACCTATAAAATAATTAGTCTATATAGAAAGTCAAAAAATATATTTTCTTACTTTTAATATTTATAAACCATTGGGTTGAGGAAAAAATATATGTTTAATTATATAGGTAATTTTTAAAGATAATTTTTTTATAATGATACATTATTATAATTGCATCTGATGCTATAATTACTATAAATACATTAAAATTCCAACACAATAATTATTTAAATAGTAATAAAATAAAATAAATGATACTATAGAAATTAAATGAGAAGTAAGTTACAGTAATTTTTTTATTTCAATAATTTTTTAGATGAACATGTAATGTTACACATTTTTTAGGTTAATAAATTATGAATACATAATTATTTTAAATATTTTTAATTCAATTTAAATTATTGATTTAAAAGAATATAGTAATGTTATATTAGGATAATTTTTATTTCATTATAAAATTTAGTGTTACGAATGATACAATATCCCAAAAATTCTTTTTAAAAAGAAAATTAAAATCATATTTGTTCAACATATGTATCACGTTTCCATTTATGATTAATAAATTGATCCTGATAAAGTAAAAATATGTTATCATGTTTATATTTAATTTAGTGTTTGTGTACCTTACATATGCTTGTGTTAAATTAAATTACCATGAAGCATTGGATATATATTTATATAATTTTATCTAATATTTTTAACAATATTGTACAAATTATCTAAAATGTATTTTTTTTATTGTTTGAACCAATAAATAATATTGGTTAAAAATAATAGTTACATTGTGAAAAACCATTATTTTAAAAACTGTAAAACATAGATGTTTAAAAAAATGTCAAAAAAAGTAGATTATTTATTTGGTGGAGGTGTGGATCGACCATATAACCCCTCAAAATAATTAAATATCAAATTTTTATATCCTTTTGTTAATATTTTCCTTCCAATATTGAATATATTTGATTATTTAAAAATAATCATCTTCATGAACTATAATAGGGAACTCCCTCCCCCACTTCTTTAAATATTATCATATATTTGGATTTGAAAATTCATGTTTATGTCACATAAGAACATCCATCAAATCATCCTATAAACAATAGTTTTTTAATAAATTCATCTTACAAATACTTTTGTGAAAACCTAATGAGGATACCTAAGTAAGAGGTAATGTTTTTAAATTTACATCTTTATTATTCTTCATTATCCAACTCCATCAATTTTCATTAAACCTTGAAATTATAATATACTTGGTATTTTAAAAACACTATTATATTTTTATTAATAAGGAACTATATAAAACCATATCTACTTATATCCAATGGTTTACGAAATGATGATTCATGTGCAAAGAAGAATACCTCTTCGCAAACTGATGTTGTTTGTTTTAAAAATCACACCAATCAAATATCGTATGATGATTGATATGAAGTATATATATGATATTAATAAAATATTTATTCCATTTTACTAACTGTAATATATATTTATAAACTATTCATTATATTGGATATACGATAACCTTCTTTTGTGTGTTTGGAGGACCACCACCTCACAAAGCGTTATAGTTCATATTTCACTCATGTTTATCTCGAAATGTGATGATGAAAAATAAATTTTTTTATGAGATATATATGGAATAATTATTTTATACATGTCATGTTTATCATTCTGGAATGATAATATATATATATATATATATATATTATTTTCTTCTATTTATTTTCACTAACATAATGATGATAACATCGTTCGTTTATATAAGGACTCCATCTTTCGTGAGGCAGTGTGAATCTCTTTTCACAACCATACATAATTGATGATATATATAATAATATAATTTTGTATATTTGATATTCTGATCAATTTGGAAATTTAAAATATTACTCACCTCCTTCCTGTCATGTTCATTGGAATTTGGACATGTAAATATTGCGTACGTATGACCAACCATCAGCTTTATCATATCATACTACCAATTTCATATCCATTAATCATGAATGATTTTTAATATAAAATTTATGATAAAATAATAATTTTTTCAGTATTATTAATCTTTATATTATGAAATTATAAAATATGTTCATCATCCAGATCACTCATTACAAAAAAAGAGAGAGGATAAAATAAGCCAATTTACACCTGAAATAATACAAATAATCATAGATTACTGATGAAAAATATATAAAATTTTATAAAATTATCACATATGATGTTATAAGAGTTAATATGGATCTTTTTTAAATAAATAACTAATTTATACCCACTATAAAATTTGTTCATAAACATTCAATCAAAAGGTAGTGAAAGGTAATGGATTTTATCTCAGTTTACATTCCATTAATATTTAATTATTATAATGAACCAATTTACGTTTATGTTGAATATATACATTTACCTTGACATGTAATATCATGATTCATGATTTTTTTTGTATTTCATTCATAATAATTTCAGCCAGGTTTATTTGACTTTATAGGGTTGTTATATAATATCACATTTTTTTGTGATTGATTATTTCTATTGAAACAATTTATCTCTTGTGATCATTTTCTAATATAGTCTCCAATTATATAAAACATAAATATTATTTTATGATTGATATGATTATTTAGTAACCATATTCCATTTTTACATTTGTATTTTACATTGAATGTTTTTATATCAACATGGAAACTGTTGAGAAATATTTTTCCTTCAATCAATATGGAAATTTTATGTTATGGAAAATCAATTCATAATTTTTATTTATTATTAAATATATGATGAATGATAAGGAATTTTAGTGACATATGTGGACATTTATAATATTTCCAGTTTATGTATAAATTGGTTTAAAGAAACAAATATCATTTCCAAATTAAATTGATTTTTTCCATAGTTTAAACCATCTTGTTAAATGCCTTTATGTGACAGGTATAATGTGACTGAGACATGAAATCCAATAATTAATCATGTCTATATTTAAGTGTTAGTTTATTATTATATAAGATATCCTAACAACGATATTATAATTTGAATAATTTCATTCCCTTTTATTTTTTACGTTCTATATGTTTTCAGTCATTATCATCCCATATATATAGTTTACTCCTTGTAATGAAACTGAAAACAAAATCCTAGAGTCGATACATTATGTTATTACCATATATTGATTATAAGGTATCAAATCCTTATTGTATAAATAGTTTTTAGGTTTTTTACGTCTATATACATATATGAATCCCATTTTACACATGGAATATAATATAAAACACCATACATAACCAAAGATTATAAATTGAATACTTGAAAACTCATCAAAATATCACTTTCTAATTTCATTAAATGGAATCCTATGGAGAGTCCCTTTAAAACCCTCCACTTCGAGGAACCCCCTTCCCCTGAAGACTACATAATGCATCTGCTAGGAAAGAGGTGTTGATAGATGAGATGACATGGAATCCTATTTTGTAACACCTCGATCAGCTATGGTTTGACACACAATCTGTCAGTGAGGTGATGAACACCCTTTCATCCAACCTAGTGAGACAACTATTGTCCTAGAAAAGATAGTGGTACATGGGAGGTGGTAATTCCTCCAAGAGTGGGCTTCAAGGAGTCCAACCCCAGACGTCACCGAACATCGATGTCATGGCCCACAACATTGCACCACGACACCACTGCCAAAACTACACTCATGAAAAATATATCTTCTTCATTACATGGGGATGGGAAACAATGTAAGAGAGAAATAAAATTCTCAAAAAAAGATACATACTTCAGATGAAATCATGAATCAATAATTCATATTAATATGGTATGGTAATTTTATTGCACACAAATTCCAATTAGTCAATAATTATTTTTTGAATATTAATCCATTGATAATATCAGAGTCAAAATAACATGGATAAAAATAATAGAAATCTTAAGGATTGAAATTCTTAACTATTTGATGTAATGTTTACTATTACAATTAAACCATAACCATAATTACATTTCATGATATTGTTAATATACACCGGTAAAATCCTTATAATTTGTCTACATTATTCATCTCATTAGACTACAAATTCATTAAGGGTATTTATTATATATATTCCCACACCTAATTTCATATACAAAGAATTAAATATATATATAATAATCGACTGAATCAATATGGATTATCAAAACAAAATTTATTGAGTAAAATATATGGATTCAATATTATTTCCAATGTTAATAAAATCAAATTCAATGTAAACACCATATATAAAAATGTTATAACACAAAGAAAATAATCATATCTATTATACAGGATTTATTAATCATTAAGAAAATTTAAATTTTCAATGAATGACTATCATAAATAAAATAAATTGGATATATATACACCATATTAAATTAATTAGTCATATAACATTAAAATATTTCTCAATGTTTTTAAATTTAGACTATGTCCCTTACGAAGTTCATATCATTGATGTATGAATTAATAAAATAAATAGAATATTTGAATATGATGTAAATCCAAAAAAAATGTGGAAATGAAAAAAAAATAAAATTAAAAATTAATTTCACACATAATATTAGGAACACATCATAAATGAATTTTATGTTTATCACAATGAATGTGAATTGTGTTAATATTTTCATTACACATTATAATCAGTGGAATTTTTTGCACCATAAAATTAATAATTATCAAATAAAACATTTTATACCACGATTAATATATGATTACTGATATAATATATCATATTTCTAAATAAATTCTCCATACACAATAGATAATAATTTAATAATTTTATTTTTGAGTGAAATAGAAGGTTATAAGAGAAACCATTACATCATTCTTCATTTTATTGATTCATATATTACAATCTTATGTCATTGATTAATGAATTTTTTAATCTCATTGTAGAAGTCTATTTTTATTTATAATACTTTATTTGATGATTTTATATCATTTTATGATCCATTAATAAATTACATTTTTTAATTTTCATGGTTTCATGTGTGTTCTTTCCATGGTTTCATAATTAGTTCAATTTTTAAATTTTCGTTAATTGTTTTAAAATTCAATTACCATTCCTAAAGTGGAATGAAAATATTATTAATTCACATAAATTAGTATAAATGGTTCTAAAAATCAATTTTCATTCATGTATGGGGATGTTGAAATTGATAAAATATTGATGATCAATGTTAATTAATATTTGATGGTGTTTCTTAAAATCTTAAACTAGTTTAATTGTATTTAATATTATGACTATATATTAGTTTAAAAAAATTAAATAATTTATTATATAAATATTATAATATTATTTATCCATCAGAATTATTTTATTCCCAATCCCGAAGCCAATAATTTAAGATGATCAAAATTATTATTCACGAAAAGTATTAACTATTATAATTTGGATAATAGTTTCATTTTTTTAACACAATGTTATAATAAAATTATTAGATATAACATATTCTATTAGAAAATTTAAATTTCAGAATATAAATGATTATATAGTTATCTTACCATGATTTATTGAATATTTGAGGGGGATTTAGAATATGAAAATAAATTAATAGATGTGTTTTGAGGAAACTGCCTCTTGAATTTCAACTCCTTGAATGACACCTTGAAACCTATGTATTTGGTCTTTGGGATAGAGAAGATTCACACTAATGTTTTTAGGGTTGGTGTGGATGATTTGGAAGATATATTTAGATCACCAAGGATTTTGATAAGAAATGGGGTGCTGGGTGTGGTATTTGAACTTGAGGAGGGAGGATTTCAGTGATTAAATAAGGACTCTTTTATAATTAATGAAAACCATATTAATGTGAAACTAATATAAAAGTATTTTTATGATAATTATGGTTTTAAAGGCTAGTAAATGTTGAGAAATTACAAAATAAAATTATTAAATTATGTGGGATTTTTCTATTTTAATTTTTTACCCTTTAACTTTTAATTGTTTCATTATTTAACCTTTACTGCTATAAATCATTCTTTTCTACCATCGTGTATTTTTGCCTAAAAAAATGTCATCAAAACAAAATTTTTAGCATATTTTTCAAATTATAAAATATATTTTTATAAAATTAATTCACATAATTCAAAAATATGGAAATAAATTAATCCCACAAATTCAATGGGACGATGGGTTTTTAAAGAGAAAATGTTTAAAATATTGAAATGTTTTTTATATCAAATTGAATTATGAAATTTATTATAATTACATTAATTTTTTGATAACATATAATTTACCTAGTTAAAATTTAAATCCAATTTGAAATGTAATTTTACAATATAAATTATTTAGATGAAAAGTATGCTTCCAAATAAAATGTAATATTTTTCACATTGCATTAAAAAACAAATCTATGCAGAAAATTACCAAAAACACAACCCAAGGTAATTTTTAAATAAAATTTCAAAAAATGAAGCTGATTTTGTAAAATAAATATTTTATCACATTATTTATTTATTTTTATAATAGGTTTAATAATTAAATTAATAAAAAATACTTTTATAAAAATATATCGTTTGATTTTTCAAATTGGATTATTATTATCAAAAGAGTATCAAACATGTTAAATGAATTTAAAAACATTTGGATAAATTTATAAAAAATATTTTTAATTAATATATTCAACCGATAGTTATTAACATCATTTATTAAGAGACCATTCCATTATAGGCATAAACAATGACTTTTATAAAATAACATCATTTTTGTTTAAATGATTTTTAATTAAATTTCTAATAAATTTTTTAAAAAATATTAATTTTTATAACCATGTGTCGAAAAATATTGTCAGATTTTAGTTAATCACATTAAATCAAATCATTCCAATAGATAGGTGATAAAAATCATAATTTAATAATAACATTTAGCAGTTTGTTTATTATTGTTGTTCTATTTCATGGTTGATATCAAATGCAGTGTTATTTTTTAGAAAAACATAGTGTGTAACATTCACACATATAGAAATTAATTTTATATTCACAATTTTTAAATTAAACATAAAAATAAATGGTTTATATTTTAAAATTTGTTAGTGGGGAACACACATATCAAAAAGTGTTAATAAATATTCTTCATAAAAAATGGATAGGAAAATGCAAAGGAAACCCCAAAACAATAATTCCATAATGGAGAAAAATAGTTGAAAGTGAAACTATAAATATGGATAATAAAAACAAAAATCATGATATACTATTGATTGATATTAAACATGGTTAATATAATTTTAATGACCAATATTCCATAAACCATAGTTCAAAACGAGGTCTATGATATCATTAAAAATGATTATAATAGGTCAAAATATTTATTTCCAGATAACAATTCTAAATTTTTGGAAAATTTTAACATCCATAAATACAAGTAAAAAATAATTACCTCATATATTTATATTTAAAATGATTAATCTAATCATTTTGTTTTTTCTTGAACTACATGAAATTTATCTTTTTGAATAAGTTTCATCGTGTCGTAATCTGATAGATTAATTTAAAAAAAAGTTCCAAAGTTCAAGATAAATAATTTCTTCTATAGTTTTCCTTATGAACATTTCATAAGTTCATGATATCTAAATTTAGAAAAATGTATTCTGAATTCTCAATATGAACTTATCTTAAATCCCTAAAATAACATGTGGTAGCATTTAATAATCACATAGGAAATATTTTAATAATATAACTATTTATACTCTTGAAACATGGTAATAATAATAATTATCATAAAAAAATTTAATCATTCATGATTTTTAATTATTTATATAAAACTCATGTTACTGGATATATTCCAACACTTTTTGAAATTCCCTTGATGCTAGAATAACTAATTAATAAATTAATAATTAATAATTTTCCATGTATTAATAACTATCCAATTTACTGTTATCCATGTAACTAATTTCTTAATCCATACATCATTATCTCATAATCAGGAACATATTATGTGTTATTGTTCTACCAACAAATAGATTTTAAAAAAGCTAATCTTTATACAAAATACATATTCTGGGAACCATTAAATACATTCTTTAAAATCCTTTAAGAAATAATACTTCCATACGAAGCCTGTATATTTCAATTTTCATATAACCATAATCACATTTTAAATATTTCATGGATCTAAAAACATATGTTTTATAATCAATCCATTTCTTCCATATCAATATGATAATGTTGAACATGATCCATTAATTTATTCTGAGGTATATTCCCTTTATGATTTTTCCATTCATTATCATAGATCCCCATCCAAATCTAGTTTATTAATTGTACATTTATAGATTAGTTCATTCCATTTCAATCATGATCTTAGTAGCCTTCTCTTCACAAAACTAACAGAATCGCAATCCCTTCCGGCAAGTACCAATGTGTTTCTTTCCATAATTATCACATATGATAAAATCCGTCTTTTCTAACATAATTTTATTTATATCATACCAAAACATTATATTATTCACATACATTACCATAACATCGTTAGAAATTGATAGTTGTTTGAAACATACCTAAAACTAATTGAATTTAAGCCTTTTAATTATAATACTTATAATAATAAATTAATAATTACTAAAATATTAATTAAAATATTATTTAAATAATTTTATTTATTCATTTTCATTTATAAATTTGATGATGTAATTGAGGATACATTGTTTTTAAATACTTATTTAAATACAATTATTCAAATAAATAAATGAACTATTATGACTTTATATGATTTTTTGGTATTATTAATTTATATGATCATATAATTATAAAAAAATATTTTTATAATTTTAACATATAAAATAATATATATGTTTTAAATATAACAATTATAAATTTATGTTTTCAAATTATATTAGTTATGAATAACATAAAACAAATTAAAAATTAAAAATTTAAAAATTAAAATATTATAATATTGAATTCTAAATATTATAAATATTTGATTATAATAAACATATATTTATGAATAATAAATATACATAATGAAAAAAAACAATATGAGTATTATTATATAAATTTTATTTTACTAATTTTTGAATATATATATATATAATATATTAAAAACTATACTTGTAACTGGTGATATAAAAAAAATAAATGAAATTTCAATATAATAATATTTGATAAAATGTGTCTTGATTCGAGAAACTATTCCCTTTAGAGGAACCAAAAAAGGGTTTAAAATGGGATTGAAAAGGCTCAATCATGTTGTGGTTTAGGGTTTCAGAAGTCTTCGATTACAGAGATTGATGTTTTTGATGATTTTGGACATCGTTGTAGTAATCAAAGATGGGGGTTTCATTTCGAGAGTATGGCCTCAGAGGAAGGTGATGATTTCATGTGTGATAATTTCAAATGAATTAGCTCATGAGAGGGTTTCCATATTTATCTTATCTTGTTTTTGGGGACTAGATATTTGTGATAGATATCAGATCATCCTCAATCTAGGAAGTAGGGGTTAATTTTATATTTTTAAGCATCCAAGTCATCATGAAATCGGAAAAACAATGACATGTTTTTCTGATTGATTAAATTTTCTTCCTCAATCAATATATGATGTCAATATATGACACTGATTTTGGTTAATTCATGGATTTTTTCATTTAATTTGGATTATTTTAATCTCTCATGCGTAATACATTTGTTATTAATATACTATTGTGTGAATCGAAAACCATATTTCATTGATCGTTTTTTCATCACATATGAAATTGTTTTATTCACGATTTATTTAAGTCGATGTCACTAAGAATTCTAGGATCGAATTAAAATCTCCATTGAAGTATTCTTCCCTAAATAAGACAAGAAAATATATAAATTTTTTCAATCTGTTTCAATGTTATTAAATAGAACATACTCAGTAAGTATCATTTCTGCTTTATCGGTAAGCATCATCAGAGCATGAAAATTATTTTTTATAAATTTATCTATAGTCCTTGAGACATATATATATCTAGTGAATTGAATTTCTATTCATATGTTTCTGGGTGAGTCTTTTTTTAGTAGTGTAGACAGACGTATCTGCAAAGTCCCGAAAATTATGAGGAAATTTTTTTACTTAAATACATGGTATTTTTACTTGTCCACAAAAATTAACGGCGCTTGATTCCAAGGCTCAGTGTGCTGGGAATCAATTTATGATGTTTTTTTCGAGTATGTTCTGTAAACATATGAGCGGGATTTTATAACATTTGAACCAGTGCTCGGAACTAAAATCTAAACGCAATGTTGAACTCGCAGCGCTGATATTCGCTTAAGAAAACTTTCACCATTACGACAGTTGGTCAAGAATAAAATTTAGTTATTAGATTTTTATAAAAAATAATAAAATAAAATATACAACACTTTATCTTATTTTTGTGATTTCTGGTGAGTGTTTGCTGGTTAAAATATCTTCATGGAGGTTGGAGGCGGGGCCACAACACCTTAACCTCCCATGAGAGGTTATGGTGGTCGGGCCCACCTGAACATAACCTCCCACTAGAGGTTACGATGTGGGGACCACTCGAGATCGCTTAACCTGTGTTTTGAATAATAGGGGTGGGGACCACCCGACCCCTATTGATGGAGAAGGATAAAACCCCCTCAACCCTCACCATTAATTGGGGAGAAACCCCTTGACCTCCCTTAATTAATCTGTGACAACTCTCATGCATTAATTAGGTGGAGCCACTTAATTTTAATTCTCCATATAGGGTTATTGTTCCAACGTAATATCAGACAACCCAAACTAATATTATTACACATGGAATTCTGGTGGTACTGGATAATGGAGGAACTTGGGAGAAATATTGGAAGAACGCTTCCAACGAAGAACATGAAGAACACTGACGACGATTTCTTCTTAGACTTCCTTCGTTGAATTCTATCGACAGGTAACTTCTTCTATGAGATGAAATTTCTTGGTATTTGGAGTAGATGGAGGATAAAATGAACGATGAGCTCATTCTTCTACCTTCTGTGACTCTATCGACGAACGAAGAACGTCGAATCAAAGATAGGGGGTTTATTTCTTGTTGTTTTTGTATCATTTCCATAACTTTTTTCAAAAGATAAAATTGTATTGTTGTGGACATATTAATGATCATATTCATCTCATGATGAGCGAAAAGATAACTTCCTAAACACAGAGGTTGCAGTCCATCGAAACATTTCCTGACATCCTCTGTCATCTTCTCTTTTATTGTGGCATTCTATGGCATTGTGATGAGGCGATGCAGATGAAGGCGAAAACGATGAAGGCTGATCTACCCTCGGCCTCCACGAATTGTGTCACCCCCACGGTGTACCGAAGCTCCCGGCCGAACACCGCTGATGCCCTTCCCAGTGCACGACCAGCCTACCCACGGCCTCTCAGCACCATGTTGGATCCCCCGCGGCCTCTTGGAACCCTCACCCACACAACCCGGCATCCCCATATCCTGCCCGGCACCTACCGCGCCATGCCCGGCGCCCCCGTGGCCTAGCGGCACCCTGCCATGAACTTCCTGGTGCCCTTGCGGCCTTCCCGCCACCCCTGCGACCTGCCCAACGCCAATCTAGTGCCCCTCGGCCTGCCCCACACCCTGCCGGTGCCCCCACGGGCTACCCAGTGCCTTTTTGTAACCTGCCCGATTGCCCACGAACCGAACACCATGTGACCCATGCTCGGCTGGACGAGTTGGAATCCCGTCTTCCTCATGCCCTCTAGGTCGACCCACACTGGGCTGCACCCTCGTAACGCTCCAGGCCGAACTAGCCCCGAGCTCGGGACGAACCACACCCACACTCTGATGTGCCATGCCCAGTGGACCAGGCCAAAACGTAGTAGGCTAAATTGCCCAGTGGGCCGAGTCAGACCAATAATGTTTGACCGGGTCAAACCCAACCAGGTTGTCCCAGAAAGGGTTGGGCTGAGTCGGTCAGACCATGTCAGACTGGACCCGGGCCCACAACTGACCCTTTTATCTTTTTTGGCTATATCTTTGGCAGTAGGCGACTGTTTGGAGAACCGTCAGTAGCGCCGATATTCTTGGATTGAAACCATCACATTGAGAATACCCCACTGGTGTTGGGGAGTATTTGAGTTACGGTCTGGTTGGATCCTTCTCAAATCCAACCGGGCCCCCAGGACTAAAAGGCTAATAACTCACAGACCGAGCGTCCGATCGACGCGCCGTTTGTTGCGTGGAAACCCCATTGACATGGCGGAACATTGAGATACATCATCATATAACATCATGGTAGTTGTAGTATCGAATAGTAGCTCTTGGATAAGATCATTCAAGAGGCAGGAAGATAGAGTACAAACACCCAGTAGGTTGCTGAGACCTGACGAATTCTTGACCGATTTGACTCGGAGTGCCTCGACTAGCACAATGGGGAGTACCTCTGTGTGACACGACAAACTAATGGTGGGGAGCACCTCTATGTCACCACAACAGACCCATGGTACTTGACAAGGGAAGTACCTCTTCCAGTAACGAGGGGGAGCACACTTGTGTGAACGTGGCAGACCCGTGGTGGGGAGCGACTCTCTGTGAGTGCAGCGGACCCATGGTACTCGACAAGAAGAGTACCTCAGTAGTACAAGGATAGTGGGAAGATCTTCTGCATGACGCATAAGGCCCACTGTACTCAATAGAGAATGAGTACGCCACTATTAGTGGTTTCAATAATAGAAAACCTGGTTTGAGTTGAGTCAATGACTTTTGTGTTTTCTTTATGATTGAGATGTGTTACTAGAAAACTTATGTATATTTTTTGGAATATACCTAACTCATGGTTATCAAATAATTTCATAATTTGTGGTTTATCATTGTTGGATTTTAGGAGACATTGAGGGTTTCAAGATCCCTACTGAGTATCGTTATACTCACCCTTTCACAGGCTATGCCCACACCTAGTTGTGTTGGTTGTAGATGATGGATAACACTGACTGAGTCAAAGAGTAGTAGGACTGGATGATACCTGGAGGTGGACCACTCGGAGTGACGGTTCACCGAGGATACAGACGTACGAGAGTGATGAGGAGGCCATATATAGCTACCAATCTGGAAGGATCCCTGACTGACGACCCAATAGTAGTTTTAATTTTCATCAGTTGTACTATCTTTTAGTTGTACTTGTACCTTTCAGATGGGCTTGTATTTTCAACCCCTTCTACTTTCTAGCACTTCATTTTTATACAAATTTTCATTGTTTTTTTCTTCCAGTTGTGTAATCTGATGAGTATTTTTATAGTTATTGAGGCAATGCTTTACTAGTTTATGTATTAATGCCTTTGGTGCTAGTCTCTAGCCTCTGGCCTATAAAAGTTGGGCTTGAGTTACTCATGATATGGTCCCCTGGGGAAGGGTTATGATAAATTTTAATTAGAAGAGTCAGTTCTACCGCATAACATAGAACTCTGATCATTATTTTCTGTGAAGAAATAGTTTAAAGGTTAATAAGTGGGGTTTTCAGTTCATGGAGTCTAGTTTTGGTGAGGGCGGTTGACGTATCCATACACCAAGTCCATGACTTATGATTTCCGACTTAGTGCATGAAAACATTGATTACGTGCATGTTTCCATATGTTTTTGTTAAGTCATATCAACCAGTTCAGCTCACCAGGTATAATATTTTGACTATGTCACATCTATTTTTTTCAGGATTCCTCCCCAAAGAAAACCAGTTAGAGACACGAGAGTAGTATTCACTGACAGACGACTAAGCGATGAGGCCTCAGTGAAGGGCCTATTTCCAGTGGGGGCACCAGCAGTACTACTTCCCATTGGGCCATCGATGCCACCAGCCCCAGAAGAATACTATGCATGACTCTTGACCACGTTGCATGAGTTATAGGTCTAGTGGACATCCAGGATCAGGGGATAGATGGACCCATAGGTGGGTGAGGATTGCCTAGAGGCTATGGTGAGAGTCTCGAGGCTGGTAGGGACACCAGCAGACTTCATGGTTATGCTTGTCGCGTGTCTCCTTCAGGCGGTAGTAGGAAGATGGTGGATCCTGATGCTCCAGGTGTATGATGACGTAATGCTACTATATGCAGACTTCAAGAGCCTATTTCAGGCTGAGTTTGTCCCAACCACTCTCCGCACAGTGCAGATACAGGAGCTACTTCATCTACAGTAGGGTATCATGACGGTGGCGCAGTACTCATCGAGTTTCACCGACCTCTTGCGCTACTACACAGATAAGGCACGAGACCAATTCTTCAGGGATTAGAGCTTCGACCAGTGGCTCAGAAGAGAGATCAGATATTGGATGATATCCCTCAACATCTCGACGTTAGAGGGGGTGTTATAGATAGACCTCCTAGTAGAGAGTTTCCTTGCTGAGCAGTCACCTACAGCAAGACCCACTACAAGCTGACATGCATCGGAGTCCTCTACAGCTGGTAGTAGACAGATGTCACAGAGGTCCAAGAGGACCAGAATTATAGGTGGTTGACCACATGAATCATGATCAGTTGTGTCGGGCATAAGGTGTAGAGACACACATTCCAGTAGCAGGTAGTGTCACTCATGTGACGGGTAGGATCACATGGTTTATGACTGTCTGACCCGCCATTTAGATAATCACTAGACAATTGAGGGACCTCCCAGGTATAGGTAGTGGTTCGAACGTGGAAGTCCGTAGGGAGGAGGTGGACGTGGCAGAGGATCTAGTCGTGTGGTTGGCAGTGGATGACGTTACGAGGTGTTACCACCACAACCACTAAGAGGCTTATCCCTACTTCAGGGAGCATGTGGACATGGAAGAGATCAGCTTCAAGTAGATGAGGCCTACGATCATGGTGCTCCATAGATGAATCGAGGTATTATCTATGACTACTACACCTTAGTTTTAGTTCATATCGATATAGGATCCCGTAACTCTTTCATTTCCACTTCCCTCGTTCGGAGTTCGGAGATTCTGACGGAGCCATTGGCTCGATCCTTACGGCTAGAGACTCCTACGGGAGTAGACTCGACGATTACGCACTGGTTCTGGTAGTGTGATATTACTCTTGGAGGCAAGAGAATTAGCTAGGATCTCCTTGTAGCAGCATCGAGGCCGTATGATGTTATCTTGGGGATGGACTAGTTATCTATAGTCCATGCTCAAATTGACTGTATTAGGCGCAAAGTGTTGTGTTTACACATGAATGATACCAGTTTCACCTTCACTGATGAGAAGGGATCCTTTGAAGCACAAGATGAACTTACTCATAGGAGGGTTCAGCTGAACACTCATCAGTTGGACTTCCTTACCCTTGGAGCTATTGATTTGGAGAGTCTAACTTATCCAGCAGTGGTGGTAAAGTACGAGAATGTTTTCCCTAACAATGTTCCACGAATACCTCCTCACAGAGATGTAGACTTCTATATTGACATGTACCCCAAGATGAACCTGATATCTACTCCAACATTTCAGATGGCTTTCAATGAGCTTCATGAGCTGTGGGTACAGCTGGAGGACTTGTAGGGGGCAGGATTCATCTGGCTCAGAGTATCTCCATGGGCAGCCCCGATTCTGTTCACCAAAAAGGCGAAGAGGAGCTTGAGGCTTTGTGTCGACTACCGTCACCTGAAGCTGGTGACCGTGAAGAACCAGTACCCACTATTGAGTATTGAAAATCACTTTGATTAGCTAAATGGATCATGGTGGTTCTCGATAATAGACCTCAAATAAGGCTATCACCAGCTCAGAGTTAGAGACAAGGATGTGAAGAATACGACCATCATGTGTCAGTATGACTACTAAGAGTTCATTTTTATTACCTTCGGTGTAACAAACACTCCAGTAGTATTAATGTGACTCATGAATAGGATCTTCCAGCCAAACCTCTATCTCTTTGTTATAGTCTTCATCGACGACATTCTGGTCTACTCGACTACTGAGGAGGAGCATGACTACCATTTACAGGTAGTACTGGAGACACTCCGAGGGCACCTGCTTTATGGTAAGCTCTCGATGTGCCAGGTTTTGGTTCGATATGTTCACTTATTAGGACACATCATCTCGGAGGCTGGAGTTGCAATCAATCCAGCGAAGATCAAGGTGTTACTTGCTTGGGAGCCACCAAGCAGTGTGATGGAGGTACACGATTTCATGGGTTTGGATGGATACTATTGGAGGTTTGTTCTAGAATTCTCCAGAGTCACAACACCACTATCATCTTTTAAAAATATGGGGAAAACCTTCGTTTGGTCAGAGAGATACCATCAGAGCAATAACGAGTTGAGGCATCAGCAAACTAGTTTCCCCATCTTGAGGCTTCCAGAGGAAGGTGCAGGGTACGTAGTTTACTGCGATGCATCAGGGACCAAATATGGGTTTGTACTGATACATGAGTGAGCATTGATCACATATGGGACACGACATCTAATATAACGCGAGCAGAACTACGATATACATGACCTAGAATAAGTAGCAGTGGTCTTCTCCTTGAAGATGTCGCGACAGAATCTGTTGGGAGAGAATTTTACTGTGTACTCTGAGCACATGAGTCTCATGTATATCTTTTCTCAAAAGGACTTGAACCTGAGACATCGATGTTGGCTTCAGTTCCTCCAGGAATATGACTTCGAGAGAGTGTATACACCTGGGAAGGTGAACGTTGTTGCTGATGCACTCAGCTGAATGACTGGTATACAACTACTAGGAGATGCGACAGAGCCTCTAGCTACATTATAGATATCATTTGTGGATAGAGATGGAGAAACATTCATACAGTCTCTTACATTAACTCCCCCTCTTCTTCAGCAAATAAGGGAGGTGCAGAATGGAGACACTGACATCAGGACCCGACGTGCTCATATATCCACATGGAAAGAACCTGATGAATTTTCTGAAGGTGGGGAGAAAGTCATCCTATTTACAAGTCATACCTTGGTATAAGTGGAAATTCAGGAGGAATTGTTGATTTTGTTCACCACATTCCCTCTAGCGGTACATCCAAGAGTGCAGAAAATGTACCAGAAACTTTGACGACAACACGGGTGGCCAGTTATAAAGAAGGCAGTAGTGGAGTTTGTCTCACGGTGCCTCACTTGTCAGCTAATGAAGGCAGAGCACTAGGTACCAGTAGGCTTGGTTCAGACTTTTTTGGTCCCAGAGGTGTTGTGGGATGTGATATCAATGGATTTCCTGATGGTACATCCACATATATCTAGGGTCATGACTCAATTTGGGTGATCGTCGAATGACTCACCAAGTCAGCCCACTTCCTAATGATTAGAGAGAATGGTTCTATAAAAATCTTGGGATGACTCTATGTGGAGGATATTGTGTGACTACATGGAGTACCTTCCTCTATTGTATCCGACCGTGATGCACGATTTACATACTAGCTATGGAAGGGGTTGAAGGAGGATTTTGAGTCACATCTTCTCTTGATCACTGCCTTTCATCCTCAGACAGATAGTGAGATTGAGCAGACCATTCAGACCCTCGAGGTCATGCTACGTGCATGTTTCCTAGACATCAGTAGAACATGGGAGGATCACTTTCCTTTGGTGGAGTTTTAATACAACAACAGCTATCACTCCAACAAAGGGATGGAAGCTTCGAGGTGTTTTAAGGGTGACTATGCAGTTAAAACGTGTGTTGGAATGACCCAGGGGAGTCAGCATTAGTAGGACCAGAGATGATACAAGCTACTATGGAGAAAGTGTAGATAATCCTGGAGTGGATGAAGACTACACAGAGCAGGAATAAGTTGTATGCTTATAGGGGATGGAGTCCTATGGAGTTAGGGGATGGTGACCACGTCTTTCTACTGGTATCACCGGGATGAGGTCTATGGTTATGTGGATGAGGCGACAAGTTATCTCCTAGATTCATTGGACCTTTCCAGGTCCTCAGCACAGTAGGCGAGGTGGATTACTGCTTAGCTCTTCCACCTCAGTTACACTGGGTTCAGACATCTTCCACATATCTCTAATTAGGAGATATGTTCCCCACCCTCCCCACGTCATTGACCATGGAGAGATGGACATCGACGATGGGTAGAATATTACGGAGGTTCCAATGCATAATGAGGATCAAAAGGAGCGTTCCATCGATGGATGGTCGATACCAGTGGTGGGCGTTCTCTAGTAGCATGGGATCCTCTAGGAGAGCACAAGGGAGAGGGAGGTATAGATGCATTCTCAGTACCTCCATTTGTTCCCTTAGATTGAGTTGTATCTTACGAGGCCGTAAAGCCCTGAGTTTGGGAGAATATAAAGACCTGGATATTCCTTGGAATTTTTTTCATAAATACATGGTATTTTTACATATCCAAGAAAATTCATGGTGCTTGATTCCAAGACCTGGTGTGCCTGAAATAAATTTCTAATGTTATTTTGTGGTCAGTTCAGTAAATGTATGAGCGGGATTTTATATAATTTAAACCGGTGCTCGGAACTGAAATCTGAGGGCACCGTTGAACTAGAATCGCATATATTCTCATAAAAAGGCATTAAACTCAATGGAAGTCAGTCGAGAATAAAACTTTTCTTTCGTATATTTATAATAAATAATATAATAAAGTGTACAACACATTATTTTATTTTTAACCTGCCATGTGAGTGCTTGTTGGTTAAAATCTTCTCAAGGAGGTTGGAGGTGGGGCCACCACACCTTATCCTCCCATGAGAAGTTATGGTGGTGGGGCCCACCCGAATGTAACATCCCGTGAGAGGTTATGATGTGGGGACCACCTGAGATCGCTTCCCTCTCTTTTGAATAATAGGGGTGGGGACCACCCGACCCCTATTGATAGAGAAGGATAATACCACCTCAACCCTCCCCATTAATTAAGGAGAAACCCCATGAACTCCCCTAATTAATCTGTGACAACTCTCATGAATTAATTATGTGGAGACACTTAATTTTAATTCTTCATATTGAGTTATTGTGCCAACATAATATTTGACAAACCAACCTAATATTATTTCACTAGGCATTCTGGTGGAACTGGGGAAAGGATGAACTTTGGATAAATATTGGAAGAACACTTCCAATGAAGAACGCTAAGAAACCAATAATGATTTCTTCTTTTACTTCCTTCCTCAAATCCTACCTATGTGGAACATCTTCCATGAGCCGATGCAGCTCGTGATTGGGAGTATGTGGCGGACGCGACGAACAACGTGCTCATTCTTATTCCTTCCACGACACAGTCGATGAACGATGAACATCAAATCAAAGGTAGGGGTTTTATTTCTTCTTGTTGTTGTATCTTTTTCATACCTCCTTCAATGGAAAAAATGGGATTTTTTCAGATGTATTAATGATGATCTTCTTCTCATGATGAGCCAAATGATATATCCCTAAACGTGGAGGGTGTGGGCCAACCTGATATTGCCCAAAATCCTCCGAAGTCTTCTATTTTCTTATGGAGTTCTATGAAATGGTGATGAGGTGACAGTGATGAAGGCGACAACAATGAAGGTCACACTACCCATGGCCTCCACGTAACACGCCGGCCCAGCGGCGCATCGAAACTCCCAGCCGAACACCGCCGGCGCCATTCCCAGTGAACGACCCACCTTCACGCAACCTCCAGGTGCCCCCACGGCCTCCCAACGCCTTACCCGACGCCCCCACGGCTTGCCCTGCCCCTGAAGCGCCTAGCCCGGTTCCCTCACAGCCTACTGGCGCCATGCTCGGCAACCCCGTGGCCTGCCGACCCCGGATGTGCCCTGTACGGAACCCCCGAAGCCTCTCGTTACCCTGCCACACCATAGCCGTACCCCTGTGGCCTGTCCGGAGGCCTGCCTGACGCCCTCGTGGCCTGCTTGGTTCCTTGGAGTGGCCTGCCATTCTGCCCCAGATCCGTCCTCTGCATGGCCCGTGCACTCCCAACCATTCATTCATCCTAGCTCCCTTGTGCCCTCCGGGCTAAGCCGCGCTGGGATGTGCCCGCACAACGCTCTAGGCCGAAGTGTCCCTGAACTCGGGCTAGACCGCCCCCACACTACGATGGGTCGGGCCCAACGAACATGGCCAAAACGTAGCGGGTGGAACCACCCAATGGGCTGGGTATGACCTGGCGAGTCTGACCGGGTCGACCCAGACCAATTCAGCCCAGACATTGTAAGGCCGAGTCGGTCCGACCGGGTCAGACTGGACCTTGGCCCACTTCTGACCCTTTTAGCTTTTTTGCCCAAATCTTTGGTACCAGTAATCCGTTTGACGAACCGTTAATGGCGCCAAAATTATTGGAGCGAATCCTTCCCATTGAGAATACCCCACTGGAGTGGGGGTATATTTGAGTTATGCTCAGGTTGGATCGTACACGAATCCAACTGGGCCCTCGTGACTAAAAGGCTAATAACTCACAGATCGAACATCTGATCGGCCCACCGTCTGTTGCGTTGAGACCCATATGATGTGGTAGAGATTTGAGATACATCCTTGTGGAACATCATGATAGTTGAAGTATTGAACAATAGCTCGTGTAGCGGATCATTCCAAAGGTGAGCAGACAGAGTACAGAGACCCAGTAGCTAGTTGAGACATGACGACTCCTTGACCAATTCAACTAAGAGTGACTCGACTAGCCCAATGGGGAACACCTCTGTGTGACACGACAGACCCATAGTGAGGAGCTCCTCTGCGTGAGAGCAGTAGAACCACATTACTCGATACGAGGAGTATCTATGCAGGCTAAGAAGGGGTGCATCTCTGTGTGAGCGTGGCAGACCCGTGGTGGGGAGCACCTCTGTGTGAGCACACCAGACCCACAGTACTCGAAAGGAGTATCTCAAAAGTCAAAGGATAGTGGGAATCACCTCTGTGTGACGCGGTAGACCAACTGTACTCGATAAAGGAAGATTACACCACCATCCATGTTTTTAATGATAAAAATACTCGTTTCAGTAGAGTCAATGACTTTTGTGTTTTTCTCATGATTGAGATTGGTTACTATATAACATCAGTATATATATGGGAATATTCCAATGTAATGGTCATCTGATTATTTCATAATTTTTTGTTTATCCTTGATATATTTTGTGAGACCGTGAGGGTATCGGGGTCCCTATTGATTATAATTATACTCATCCCTGCAAGGGCTATGACTGCACCTCATAATGTTGGTTGCAGACAATAGACAACGCTAACTGTGGCAGATAATAGCAGGACTGAATGATACCTGGAGGTGGACCACTCAGTGTGACGGTAAATGGAGGAAATATAATGAAGAGAGTGTTGAGGGGGCCTCCATTTCCTACCCTTCAGGTTGGGACCTCGAAGGACAACCCAGTAGCTGTTTTACTTTTCTTCCATTGGACTTGCTTTCAGGTATACTTGTACTTTTCTGTTGGTCTTGTATTCTAGGCCCCTTTTACTTTCTAGCACTTCTTTTGTATACACTTATACTTAGTGTTTTTCTTCCATTTGTGTACTCTGATGTGTTTGTTTAGAGTTATAACGGAAATTCCTTCCCTGTTTAGGGATTTACGCCTTTGGTTCTTTTCGCCAGCCCCTAGCCTATAGAAGGTAGGATTGGGGTAGTAATGATATGGGCCCTAGGGGACGTGTCTTGACAGTATCCCTTGTATCTTCCACTTCTGTTAATATGAGTGACATTGACGAGATTATTATAATGGTAATGTTCTTTTATAAAGATGATGAATTTATTAATGAAAATATATGTGGGATTACTTATTTCATATATGATTTTTATGTTCACAGTTTATTTTAATATATTTATAATTTACCTTGTTTTGTGTAATTTATAGTTTTATTTGATATTTAAATTTATCCATTTCAAAATTATTAGTTTGAGAAAGTTTATTTTTTTCAAAAATATTAAAGTAAATTTAATAGTTATACGTTAAGGATTATTTCTATTTTAAAAATTTTATCTCCTTATTCTCAATTAAATGATTTATTATTATATAAATGAAATTTATTTTTTATCAACACATGTTTTAATTTATTTTTATGGGATATATTAAATTAATTAAAACAATATTTAAATTTGTCATGTAGTATAGAGATTTATTCCGAAGAAAGTAATTTATTTCTAATATTAAAACCATTGTATCTCCATATATATATATATATTATCCAGTCTTCATTAATGATTGTATCATGGTTTTCAAAATATTTTGATTGAATGTTTTATACATAATTTTAATTCATGAATAAAATATGTTTGTTATGTAAAAAATTGATTAGTTTAATATTTGATTTTTTGATCTTTATGATAAATATATATATACGTATTGGCGTGATATTTTTTCATATATTGATTTAATCATGGGTTTATTATACCTATTTTTCAAACACAAAATATGAATAAATGATTTATTAAACTTTCAAGATCGACTTTTAATTACATGTATATATATATATATAATTGTATATTTACTTAAGGTTAAAATATTCCTAATTTATGTACATATATATATATATCCATGAATGTGATGAATGAATAATTTATGGGAAACATTGTTAATTTTGGATTTTGACGCATAATTTTCTAATGTTTTTGGTTTTCTTATGAATATAAATGTTATATGTCTTCTACTGCTATTATTTTTTATATTCATTATTTCATGCATAAATCGATGAAATAAGTATATAGTTTAAATATTTATTCAATATTGTTGGTTTAAAATGGTTGATGTTATAACAATATCATATCATGTTTTTCATAAATATATTTGGTACTTGGGTTTTTATGAAAAGTATATGTTATACAGTTTCGGTTGAAACCTGACAAGCATGTGAAATGAAATGTTGTATATATAATTATATGTAAACATAATCTTATTATTAAATATATGTGTAATGTTTTTTTGAATGCAGTGACATGTTTAAAAAAATCAAAATCCAATGAATGTATATATAAGTAATTCAGGATTAAATTTTTTTTATGAAAATTCAAAACCTGAATGTTGTAAATGTGGTATGGAATTGAGGATTGAAACCAATATATAAAAAAAAATTAGTGCCAAGATATCCTTCAATGTTTCATTTATCCATGATCCACAATTTTCTTTTTAATTTTTGAATAGTTTTTTCCGAAAAAATCACTAGATTACTTTTAAAGAAATGTTTTATGGTATGTAAATTCAAAATTGGTATAATATTTTAAAAGGAAGTAATTTAAAATATTTTTTCAATGGTTATTAAGAAAATTATTTTATTTTATATTCCAAAGAACTTTTTTGAATGTTATTTTCCTAGACTGAAATTCTAGAATGTACTTCAATGAATTTCAAACCCCATACAAGGAAAATGAATGATAGACTATTTTTATTAAAAGTTTTCACATGAATCATAGATGTTCTAAATAAGACTTTGATGCTTTTTGTGTCAGTGTGATGAAGTGTAGTGGGATTTTTTTTTATTCACTAATTCTGGATGAGTGGGCACGAGCAATTATTATCAATATCCATGGAATGGTCTAGAAAACATTGGCAATTAGATGTTTTTATCTAAGTGGTATTGTTTATAAGTCTAGTTGTCTTATTTTACATAATTGTGATAATGAAAATTCATAATCGGTTTTAGTCCGATGAAACGAATTTTGATGAAATAATATTTTTGTGGGGGAATATTGTAAAAGCCCATATACTAATTAATTTTTTTTTGTTTTATTTATAATACTGATAATAATAAATTAAAACTTGTTTTTGTATTAATGAAAATATTTATTTAATAAAATTATTTATTAATTTTAATTTATAAAAAATTTATTTACATAAGGAATCGTTGTTTTTATATACATTGATACATATAACGTTTTAAATAAACAAATTAACTATTATGACATTATATATATTATTTAGTATTATTAATTTCTATGAAATTATTATTATATTAAAATTATTATTAATATTTTAACTTATTAAATAATATAATTGTTTATAATATGAATATTATAGATATATGTTTTGAAATTATGTTTATTATGAATGAAAAATTACAAATAAAAAAAATATTAAAATTAATATTTTATAATTTGGAAATATAAAATTTATACAGATTCGATTATAATTAACATTTTTCTGAATATAAATGATACAAAATTAAATAAATAATATGAGTATTAATATATAAATTTTATTTTCATATTATTATAATATATATATATATATATATATTATATATATTAATAATGATAATTATAAGAGTTGATATAAAAAATAAAACGAAATTAAAAAATAATAAAAATCGAGAATATGTGTCTCGATTCGGGACAATATTTCCTTCGGAGGAACATAATAAGGGTGTTGAAGGGGACAATAGAGGTTGAATCGATCTTTTTTTTGGGTTTATAAAGTCACCAAAAATGGATATAGAAGTTCAAGATGATTTTGGTCTTATTCGTAGAAGTCGAATATGGTGGTTTCGTTTTGATGGGACAACCTCGGAGGAAGGCGAGGAGTTCGATTGTTTTGCAGTCGAATGGACGAGCTCCAGATATTATTTTGATCTTGGTGTTATCTTATATTTGTGGTCTATATATTAGGGATGGATCCCAGACCATCCACATTTATGCATGTATTTGAATATTTTTAATCATTCAGCATCCTAGTCTTCATGAAATTGGATTAATAGTGTCCTATTTTTTCGATTGATTAAATTTTATTCCCCATTAGGTTTATGTTGCCAATATATATCAAAGTTTATGTTTAAGGCATGAATATGTTTCATTTAATTTGGATTATTTCATTATTCTTTGTGTAATCTGTTGCAACCCTCTCACAGTAAGGTCTACCCCTTGTAGATTGGAATTGTGATAAGGGAGATAGTGACCCCCCGAGTCCCTCCTCTAGTTGGCCTTGGGTTGGTGTCTAACACTGAAAGTATAAAAGACACACAAATAGCAGGCACTTCCCTATATGAGAACACCGGAAAAAGGTAGAGATAAATCGGATACTAACCCACTCCAAATTAGCCATCCATAAAAATGAAACCCCAAGTGCACAAATGTGATGTCATTTATAACTACTACAACTAAAGCAAAAATATTTCAAGTACCAAATGTAGAGAAAAATGTTAGTGACCAAAAATCCCGAAAAGCTCTTGAAAACCCCAAACATGTACTAACTATCCTGCTCTCTAACCTGGTTTAAGAGACATAAAAATAGTTCATATATACATAGGGTGAGTATAATTGTATACATAGTTAGATACTTTCAAGAGCCTCTCGTGAAAAAGTAATGAAAGAATTCAAAATGACATTGAACAGCAAGTGAAACTAAATCATCACCAAAAAATAATACTATGTTCCTAGCCTCACCATGGATAGACTCAACCACTATCACAAACAAGAGCATATAATATAATATATATTATCATGGTTACCCCTCTACTGCATCCCCATTGGTTTGATGCTTTTCCCCAACATCATACATCCAAAGAATCACTTTCCAAAAGGCTTTTCCATAGACACATGGACAAAGAACCACAACATAAAACTCGTGATGTATAAACACAGCGTCCATGCAACCAATGTAATAGGGTAGTATTCAGGATCCACAACAGCTCCTATAGGGTGTATCATACGTCAAAAATTATACATCAATCAATTATAACCCATACCTCGACTAAGTATCCCAATTCCACAACATCCTATATATGTTACAACTATAGTGATCCATAGAAAACTATATCCACAATATATTTTTGTGAATAACCAATTACATTAAATCTCTCTACACACATATATAGGGGAAAGCTCACAACATTTCCTACCATCACAAGTAACTACAATGAGAAGATAGAGGGAAAAAGTGGTTATTAATCCATCCATCCTCCCTCTAGAATGTTGTGGAAAACACCCCCCAGGTTACAGGATCCCCGGGGTGTCAGATTCCATAACGGATGGGGTGGGGTAGCATTTGGATACAAAAAATGTACAAAATATACTGGATATCACAACCACACTATAGTCATATCTTAGTCTTAAACTCAACTACATCTAATGTCTCTCAAAATCCTGGATGAAACTTCATAGACTAAGTATCCTATAAGCACACAACCATTTAAATAGATTCATTATATTACATTATCCAATTTTATCAGTTGAACTATATGTTAATTATTTCATTAAAAATTAATTAACCATTATAAATTCCCCATTATATTTCATTAGCATCTCACCAAAATTCCATTGTTCCTTTAAAATGTAAAATCAAATGTCCCCCCCCCCCAACAAACCTAAACCCCATGGTAAATCATAATTCATTCAATAATTTGTTATCATCGTTTTTACATTCCAATATTTTCATGAATTATAGAAAAATATTATATGCTATAAAACACAAGGGGCTCAACTCGGTGAGTATATGAACTTCCCATTATGTATTTTCCACCTACAGAGAGAGCATATATCCATCCTCCACAGAGAATCTGAACACAAAAAGAATGTGCCATACCCCACGTGTCATAATACCTTTTGGAAGGAGGGTAAATGATACTGTCTTCCATGATAAATCAAGAATATTGTGTAGATAAAAAATCTACAATCAACAAACATCCACACATTCATATCCAACCAGTTTCACCATCTCTATTGTCCTCCCTAATAGCCACATTCATAAATCGATGAATCTCACTAATCTAGTTGTTAATGGATTCCACAACCAATGGTCCTCCCTTCCCCCAGATATCAAAACAGCCTTCCAGACATAGAAAACATCACAATAAGCATGCAAAAACAATAAAAATGTTCTCTTGGCCCTTAACAAGGCATTCTTCCTTAAAATGAATCATGCTCTCAGGGCTCCAAACATTAGGCTCTTTTACTTTACATGATTGAGGGAAACTCATAACCTTACAAGGAATTATCTTTTTATCAAATAGAAGGTTCATTAATCAAAATGGAATTAATCGTTTTATTATTTATAGGTTACATCAATTGGAAACTTAAAGAGAAAGATAGCATAGCTATAACAAATCAATTAAACAAGATTACAACATCAATTTGTTTAGCATCAAATTATTACTACAGAAACAACTAGATTAATTTACATTATTCTTTACCATTTCATATAATTACAATAAATCCTAGTTTCTTTCTTTACCATCTTCATCAAGAACATCATGCTAACAAGAAAAGCATAGATATCAAACTATCTAGAAAAATAAGACGAATAACAAACGATCAATGATAATTTATTTATCTGTTTAGAATATTAATTATGTAATTTCTAATGTGATCCCGTTGGAAAAAACCTTGTAACTATATATTTGTACATAAAATAAAATACAAGAAACAAACAACCTACCTAAAAAGGGCTCTGATTCTCATTGAAAGTGAACATACAAACAAATCAGATCAAATTAAGCTATCTCAGAGGACTGCTTCCCCCTAGGATGCAGAGACCCAACCATATCAGCCAACTCCCAAGAAATAACCATTAGGAATATGTAGATAGAATTCCATAATATAGAAATGAGAAATATAAGGAGTTGAACCGAAAATAAAGACAATATATCATACATTAAATCAAAGATGGATTGATACTGATTGGTTGCACTAAAATTGGGGGTTCACTTGAATTAAGAATAACATATTGGGGAAAAAATCCAAAAATGAATGTTTGATTGAATGAATCCCATGTGATGAAGGGTAATTCTTGAGCCTCTTGAACTGAAAAATAAGGTGTATGAAAAAGTGATGAAGATATCTCACCCATTTATAAGATTTAATGCACTAGTGGTTTATGATACAATGGATTTTTCATTAAATGAGGGTTGCATAAACCACACAGTTTTTCCTAGTGATGGCCACAAAAACCTTTTGATAATTAATATGGGAATTATGGGGATTTAATCAACCAAAAACCCCATAAAACTAGGCCTTGATTGCATTTAATGTCAACGAATATATTAATTAAGTTAAACAAAAAAATCTAGGAATTTGACCAAGGAAATATGATAAAGTTCTAAAGAAATAGTCGATCATCTGTTCTGAAAAAACTATAGATCTACCATTTATGAAACAATGTAGACCTACCATTCAGAAAAAACTATTTATATTCGGGTTTAGAGACATTTTCGACCAACCAGTCTTGATACAATATAGACACATCGCTCTGAAAACACTATTGACCTACCACTCTGGAAACACTGTAGATCTTTTTGTATAGAGACAAATTAGAGCAAAAAGTATAAAAACATAATAGAAAAATTGTTCAAGAAACACAATTAATCTTCCAGTCTAGGAAATTTATAGACCTACCGGTCTATACACACTCTAGATCTTTCGTTCTGGACAAAATGTTCACAAAAATGGAAATTTGGAAAACTGTTGTGGATGAGTAACCTTAACCTCCCAAAACTCCTCAACCACCATATATTAACAAGGGAAATGACCAGATAGTTCTGATCCACTATATCAGATAAATCTCAAAATATTCTCATCCACGAGAATCAATATAAACCTAGAAGGAAATAGATAAATGGTTCAAACAACCTCCCATTAAGATACCTATCAAAAAATATAAACCCACAAGAAGTAACAAATGAAATACATCTTATAAAAGAATAAAGAATATAACCAAAAATCGAATATTTTTACATGGAATGAGTTAAAAATCAAACAACTCATGGTACTGAGGACATATCAGCAAGTCAAATTCCATAGTACTCTCCTCAACACCATAGTGTCGCCACAAGACATGAACCAAGGATACAAAATTCCTACACAACACCTTCTATTTACAGTCTTGGATCTGGATAGACCGCTCCACAAAGGCCAAAACATAATCAACATCTATGTATCCCAAATAGATGACCTAGGATTCATCATGAAGATAATGAAAGATCTGTTACATATGAAAAACATCGTGTATCCGGATCATCTACAGGGGGTGTTATAATCGATATTACACAGCTCCAACACGAGCCATCGCCTCTAATGTCCAAAAAAGGATAAATATTACTCCCTCAACCAATCCATTACTTAAAATGATCTGCATTTACCATTAAAATCACGTGATCCCAAAAATAAAAGTACAAAGGTCTCCTCCTTTGATCGAAATTTGATTTCTCGTGAACAGGAGTTTTCTTCACCCTCTAACAAGCCACCTAAACCATCTTTGTAATATACTACAACAGTTCCATTCCGTGAATTGCTTAATCTCTCACCCCTGTCCAATATAATGGATAATATAATGGTCGTCCATACAAGGAATCAAATGGTGACATGTCAATGATGGAGTGAAAAATATTATTTTATGTGAACTCCCCTAAGGGTAATTGCCTCATCCATGAACCCACATAATATAGGACACTTGAGCGAAACATTTCATCAAAAGACTAGATAGTATACTCTGTTTCTCTATCTATCTACTGATGAAAAGTACTGTTAATGAAAATATGAGAACCAAAATCATGTGGGAGACATCTCCTGACCTTAAAGGTTAAATGGAGATCTCATTCCGAAATGATCATCGTTGGGTCTCCACAGAGTGCCACCACCTCCTCTAGATACTAACTCGACAAGACTTCCACTTCGATCAACTCATTGATCTTTATAAAGTGGGATAATTTTGTTAAATGATAAAATATAACCCAAATAGAATAATGATTTTTCTATTCATGAGTTAAATCTGTAACAATGTCCAATGATATGTACTCCCACATCCAATGAAGAATATATAAGGTTTGAAGAAAAGAATTGGCGAATGTTGCTCAACATTGACCTTCTGGAAGAACAAACATCGAGACAAAAACTCCGCAATTGCAAGAATCAGCCCAGGTCACCCAAACTTACTCCACAATCCTCAGTACAAATTTTTCATGCCAGGATGCAATGTTAAATGATAACTATGGAACTCTATGAGAACCGTCCCACACATCTCTAATGGAAGAAATATCCATCTGTGTTATAACAATCTGTGTTTTCCATACTCAGAACAACTATCATGGTCCTCGCCATGAACAACTTGGTCTCTCAAGACCTCCAACTCTAGATCCCACAAATCAGACTCTTCCGCCTCCTACAACTAGATATAACAACATCATAATTTGGAAAAGACATCATCTTCCCCCAACTTCTCCCACGATGAGATGTAAGGATGAATATTCTTCCATAACTCTCTAGGAATCATCAATTTCATGCATTTCATCACTATGTGACATCTTGCTCAGTACATCAGTCACATCATTAAATATTCTAGTGTATATGATATTTCATTGTCATATTCTAGAAATAACTCCATCTACCTATGATACTGAATGTTTAAGTCACACTAAGAGAAAACATACCTCATGATATTATGATCAGTGAAACCCACAAATCGATCTCCAATGATTTAATGTCTCCACAACAATATAGAAAACTCCACTGTTACCAACTCAAGATCATGGGTGGCATAGTTCTGTTTGTGGGGAGGCAACTACCAATAGCCATAAGAAACAAAGAATCTATACTACATCAAAACACCCTGAAACCCCAGATGTGAAACTTCGCATAAAACATCCAACAAAACTCCCTCTAATGGAAGACAATGAACTGGATCACCTTAAAAATTCCCATTCAGACAAAAAAATTCTAATAGACATTGATCGGTCCAAAAGATCTCCTCATACATTCTACTACTTTTTTTTAGAGGAGTCACAACCTAAGTGAAATATGATACAAACCTCTTATAGTATCTGACGAGACCAAGGAAACATGACACCTCTACCACTGTATTGGGGGATACCCATGACACTAAAAATTCAATCATTGATGAATCCATTTCAACTCCATGTCTAGACACAACATTCCTCAAGAAGAAGACTTCTCGAGCCAAAAAATCACACTTCAAAAACATCCAAAACTACTTATGTTACTGAAGAACTCAAAAAACAGTGTGTAGATTCTCTGCATGTTCCTACTCAGACGTGGATTAAACATTGATTTCATCAACGAAAACAATAACTAGATAATTTAGGAACTTGAGGAACACATCGTTCATCAATCCCATGAACATAGTTAGAGCATTCATCAAACAAAACATAATTATAATAAACATGAATAGCCCATGATGAAAATGGAATTCAGACTCGGGATATCCTCATCCTTCACTTGAATATAATGATATCCATATTGAAAATTGAATATATAGGACCAAAATCCCCCATCATTTTATCGAATAAATCATAATCTACACACAACTACAAATTTCCATCAGCCTTCATCATGAAAAAAACGAATCACCACATGTTGACACACTAGGCTGAAAAAAAAATCACTATAACAAACCATAAATATATATACATAGCTCATGTTACTCATAAGGGGCCATCAAATATGTAGAAGTAGAAATGGGATATGCTCCTGGCTGTAGCTCGATCTCTCATCGTGGGTGAAATGATACAACCTCTTATAGAAAGACATCTGGGTACTCTTCTACGACCATACAAAACGCCAATTGCTAAACCTCTTAAGAAATCAGTATCAGATCATTCATCAAGGATGATAAGGATGGAACATGCCTCTTACCCAGCTGAGGGTATCACACACTAAAACACCTTTGGATCTCCGTCAACGTCAAATAACACTACGTGCCTCCTCAGGCAATCCATTATAGCCTACACATAATACATCCAATATATGAAGAGGATGGCATTATATGGCTATATCTATAAAAATAGGAAATCTCCCCAAGATTGGGTATTCTACATCCCTTTCTCACATTATATACATACTTCAAACATGTCATCCGGACTACGAACTAGAATAGTCATTGAAAAGGGAACATGAAGCCTCTATACCTCATGTCCCAAAGCATAGACATGGGCATGTGATATGAAGGAGTTTGTCACCCCTGAATCAAAAAAGGAATATACCCATGTAAAAAATCAGAGGGTACGTCAAATGACATCTATCTCTCATAGTGCTAGAAGAACTAAAGCATTAAGGTGACCACAACCTCTTCAATATCCTATTTTATATGGATGTTTCCCACCCCCATGGCCATGCTCATCACAATAAAAAAGAGTCTATGATAGTGCTATAATCTTTCCACCCCATCTGCTCTCTGCTAATCAAAAACTATTGAAACCTTCTACAACTGCCTCATCTACAACTTTCTTAGTGGTGGATCCTAGAGTGGAACATATGGTGCATGATTTATGCTCGGAATGGTCAATCACTCACAAAACTAATGACCTTTTCCAACACATGTGAAAAAAGAGTCTGATCCCTTGGAATAGGTCTGAGATATGCCGTCCTTGGAGAAATGAGATGTTGAGGTTTGGGCCTAAACCCACCCAAAAATAAATTCTTATGTGGTAAAACCGGGAACATCCGACCACTTCTCTACTTCATGAGGAATCATGAAGACACCCCTCTCATGATGACCGGGTTCTGGAAAATGTCATCTCGATGACCTCAACCCTCGCCCGCACGTCACGATATGTCTTTAACATTAACATGGTGGCATGGAATTGAATTTCTAGATGAAAAGCCTCTACGAAAGGCTTATCTATATCCTCCTAGTCTGAAAATAGGTCTGAATCATATTTTAAAAGGTTATTGAAAATGATTCAGAAATCTCTATCATTGGAGCTCCCCTATCGATGAGTATGAAGATCCATGTGACTAGACACCTTCACATTCATGGAAAGAAACATGTCTCAAAACATTTCTCAGAACTCCTCTTATTAGATCGAAGACTCCTCGTGACCACTAAGGAAGATGAACCAATGCTTCCACACTACTCTACGTAGCATCATCACAACCAAAGACACCAAGATCCCCTTATGATAATTGATCGAACAGAAGCCCCTCTCGATCTCCTCCAACCAGTCTTTAGATACTTCATCTGAAATAGAGACCTCATACTTTTCAATATTTTGGTAATGAAACTCGTAGAGTGTCCTACTCCATGTGTCATGTCGACTACCTCTACCCTACAACGAGTTTCCAGAAAAACCTGCTGAATATCTTCTATTAAAACATGACAATGACATCAACCTAGAATGATTCCTATAATGTAACTAAAATATAGAGCTCCTAAAACTGAAATATAAAAGACTCAACATGAATTAATTAATTTTTTCTTTTATTTATTTTAGATTAACCAATCCCAATGTCTACCATTTCAAACACATTCACAATGAATAATTAAGGATCATTCTGTCCATTGTCTTTTTCCTATAACTATAATCAACACATTTAGTTTCCATTGTATGCCTAATGTTCCATGAATTAGATTACAGGGGGCCCTAAATGCCTATGTCTCATCCAGTCTCCATTTTTTACATCACTTTCTAAACATGACTGACATCATTTCCCTACTATCCCATGTATCCTCAACTGTTCCTACCACTAAACTACATCATATCCGTCAATCTGGCTCTGATGCCACTTTATTGCGACCCCCTCACCACATGGTGTACCCCTGGTAGTCCAGAAATATTATATGTGAGATGGTGACCCCCCGAGTCCCACCTCTAGTAGGCCCCGAGTTGGATTCTAGCCCCATGGTTAATATAAACTTACAAATGAGAGGCATTAAAATTAAAATTAACACATAAAAACATACATATAAGACAGTGACAAACCAACTCCAACCTAGAATAGAATATATAAAAAATCCAAAGTAGAAACATATGATGTCATACCAAACTACTACAATTAAAACAATAATCTTAATTCACAATAGGGAAGTAAAAACAACATCGAACGCTAGCCCAAACAGATTCTGGAACCCCAGTCTAGTATTAACCATCATGATATCCAACTTGCTCCATGTGACTTAAGAAATAGTTTATATATATATAGGGGGAGTATAAATATATACTCAGTAATATCCTCACCA
The DNA here is from genome assembly GCA_963277665.1 of Viscum album. Lineage (NCBI taxonomy): Eukaryota > Viridiplantae > Streptophyta > Magnoliopsida > Santalales > Viscaceae > Viscum > Viscum album. The sequence continues at coordinate 149,631,566 of OY728128.1, read as the reverse complement.
TATCCTCTCATGAAAAAGTAAAGAAAGCATACTAAATCAAAATAAACAACAAATGAATCTAACTAGCCACATAAACATGTATACTATGTCCCCATCCTCTTCATGTCTACTCTTACAATGTATCACACACAATAGTATATAATATAATAATGTATATCAACATTACCCTGATACCAATTTCCCACTTGTGTTCCAATTTTCCCCAATTATAATCGTCCTAAGAATCTCTCTTTAAAAGGGAATCCCCATAGACACCTTGAAAAAGCACCACAACATGCACCTCATGTATTTTAACCACCATGACCAGGAAACTAAAATAATGAGGTATTTTCTAGGAGCTTCCACAGCTCCCATAACATGTATCATATGTCGATAATTATATGTCAAGATATTACCTCCCTTACACCGAATAAGGATACTCAATCCATCATATCAAAAACATGTTAAACATATGTTAGTCTATAAGAAACAATATCCACAATATAAATGTTTTAAGAAACACAATACATTAAATCCCTCTACACAAATATTTTAGGGAAAACTAAACACTATGTCTACCATAAAAATTAACTACCAAGAAAATAGAGTGGGGTCAAAGGGGGTAGTCTTCCATTCATCCTCTCACAAGAATGTTGTTGAAAAACCCCCATGGATCAGAATCCATGGGGTGACAGTTCCCCTAATTGATGGAGTGGGGTATCATATTGAAAAAATACTATAGGATATACTATATCTCACAGGCACACTATGGTCATGAACTATTATTATAATCAATTGAAACTAATGTCCCTCAGACTTTGGACTTCCACTTCTAATACTAGGTATCCTAAAATCACACAACCATTTAAAGAGATTAATTATATTATATTATTCATTTTATAAGTTTAACATTATGTTATTTAATTCATTAAACAATAATAAACCATTAACAATTCCCCATTATCATTTCATTAGCATCACACCCATAGTTCACTGTTTGTTTTAAAAATGTGACTTCAACATTGCATTGCCAAAAACAACAACCCCATGGTTAATCATTATCATTCAGTCATTCATTAACATCAGTATTACTTTCCCATTGTTCTAGTCCTTCTAGGAATACATTCTCATATAAAAAAACATGGTATATAAACATCTATAATAGATGAACAACCTATCATGTATTTGCTACATATATCAACATAATATAACCATCATCCAACTAGAATATAATCACGTAATGCACATGGAATTCCACGCATGTCTTCTCCCCCTTTGGAATGAGGTTATGAAAGACTAACTATGATGAGTAGTTGGGAAAAAAATTTAGATAAATAAATAAAAATAATCGGTAAACATGAAAATATTCACATCCAACCTCTTTCATCATCTCTGTTGTCCTCCCTGACTCCCACATGCATAAACTGAAACATATCACCAATCTAGGTGTCAACCACTGCCACTACCAGTGGGCCTATCTTTACCTAGATATCAAAATATCCTTCAAGAATCACTAAAGATAACAAGAAGAAAGGAATATAAAAGCAACAGGGCTCTTGGAGCTTTATAAAGATTTCTTCCTTCATCTGAAACAAGCTCTCATAGATCCAAGAATTATGCTCTTGGCTTTACAACCACGAGGGTCACTCAGAACCCCTCGTGGAATAATCTATTTATAAAAAATTAAGATACATTAATCCATTTGGAATTAATAGATTTATTATTTTTGGGCTCCAACTATTGGTAACCTTAAAAAAGCAATCATATATATCAGAAATAAATTAATCATGCTTGTTGTATCAATTTGATTAGTATAAAATTAAAAAAACAACAACAATAACCAGATTCTTTAAAATTCCACATTATCTTTTTCTTATAATAAAAATTTACCTCAATATCATTCTTTACTCACTTCATCATTAATGACACGATAACCAGAAAATAATAGATATCACACTATATTGAAAAACAAGAGTAAATAATGTACGATCAATGGCAATTTTTATTATCGGGTTAAAATATTTATAATCTCATTTCCTTTGTGATCCAGTGGTATAAAACAAGATAACTCTATAGTTACACATAAAATAATATAGAAGAAATGAATCCCCAAACTCAAAAGGTTTTTGATACTCTTTGAACGAGAACATGCCAACAAAAAAAGATCATGATCACCTCTAATGGAGGACTGCATCCTCATGAGGATTCATAGACATCACCTCACGGGCCAACAACCAAGAAAATTCCATTAGGAACAGAGAGATAGAATTCCAGAATAGATAAAGGAAAAACAATATATGTTTAACCAAAATTAATGATGAATGATCATACCTTATGTCGGTGAATGATCAATACCTCTTGGTTTCACCAAAACATGGGATGCACTTGAAGCAAGAAGAACGTCAAATGAAACTAATCCAAGGAGGAATGTTTGATTTCCTAAATCATATAGGAAGGAAGGAAATGATCAATCATATCGCTCCTGATAATAAAGAGTAGGAACAATGAACGAATATATCTCATCGCATTAGAATATTTAATGAAGCAGCTATTTAAGATACTTTGGATTTTCCATTAAAAAGGTGTCATAATAAACCATGCGGCTTGAGCAAGTTAAGACATCCAGAACCTTAGGAAAATTAATATAGGAGTTTCATGATTTTAATTGTCCATAAATCATTTTAGATAAGTCATTTTATGTGTTTACTATCAAATAAAATGTTATATTTGTGAAACTAGAAAAATATGGAAATATGGAAAATGAAAAATGAAACCGTTTTGGTAACATTGTTGATCATCTGCTCTAGAAACACAATAGATCTACCGGTTTGCAAAAAATGTAGACCTAGAATTCTAGAAACACTCTAGATATTCCGATCTAGACACACTGTATACCTACTGGCTTGGAAACAATGTAGTCCCATTGTACTGAAAACACTATAGATCTTATAGTCTTCAGAAACAACAGACATACTAGTCTGGAAACAATGTAGAGATAATATTTTGGAAACACTATATATCTTTCGATCGGAAGACACTATAGACATGCCAGATTGGAAAAATTATAGACATACTGATCTGGATAAACTGTAGATTATCCAGTCTGGAGACACTATAGACCTAATGATCTAGTTAGACTGTAGATCTTATGTTCTAGAAACACTATTCAAAGAACTAGAAATTTGGTCTTGTGTTGGGGATTAGACACCTTGACCTAATAGAACACCTCAAACTCCTTATTTCAGTAAGGAAATAGACCATAGAGGTCTGTGAATTTACAAAATCCATTTATTATGTTTATATTGTAGTGTGAGTAAAATTTGAAAATTCTATTTATCATGGTTGATCGCCTACTGAATTTTTTATTCTATGTTGCCTTCAATTAGTGTCTCTCAATTTCTTAGGATTGAATTAAAATATCCATTAATGTCTTCTTACAAAAATATTACATCTAAATAAATATAAATATATATTATTAATCTTTTTCTATTTTTTAAAATAAAATAATCTATGTTAATATTTGTCCAGACTGCTCAGTTAGCATTAGTATAGTATGATAAGTATTTTTTTTATAAGATTATCAATAGTCTATGAGACTGATCAAGATGTTGTGACATGACATTTATTTCAGTGCATTTTTGTTGAGTATTGGTTTACCATTTTAGAGGGACATTTCCATTGTTTTATCCACATATGTTAATATGAGTGACATAACATGGAGAGTTATAAAGAGAGTTTTCTTTTATGATGATGATGATTAATTCTAAAAATGTGTATGAGTTTACTTATTTCATATATTATTTAAAAGTGAATTGACTATTTTTCATTTATTTAGGAGTTATCTACTTTTCCATATGGGATTATTTTATTTTATTTTTAAATTTATCTATTTCGAAATTATATGTACGAGATACATTATTTATTTCAAAATTATGATTTTAAATTTTTCAGTTATGCAAAAGGGATTGTCTCTATTTTAAAATTTTTATCCTTTTAATTTCATTTAAATGAATTATGTTTATCTAAATGTAATTTATTTTTTAAAAAATTAAAGTTTCAATTTATGTTTATGTGAGGGAATAAATTTATAGAAACAAAATATAAATTTGTTATGTGGTAAAGAGATTGATTTGGATGAAAATATTTCATTTATAATTTTAAAATATTTGTATCTCTCAATATATATATATATGTAATATTTCATGACTTCATGAATCAAGGGTCTTTTCTATACATTCTCCCCATGAGTTAATTCGTGTCTAATCAATTAATTATATATATAACAATAGATTAAAACAATATATATTATCACAAATATATGTATTGAGTAATGGATAAGGATTGAACATTATTTCCATATTTAATAAAATCACATTCAATGCATGCACTAGATATATTAATGTTATGTAGCATAGAAAATATCCATATCAATGATACAATACGTATGGATATTTATGTGAAATGAAATTTTCATTGAATAATGATCATATATTAAATAAATGGGTATTATAAACCCCATAAAAAATAAATTAAATGAAATATATTAAAATATTCCTCAATGATGTGAAATTTTGATGAAGTCCCTATCGATGATTTTATTATTGAGGTACACATTGATCAATTGAATCAATTCTGTGTATCCACTAAAAAACATGATAAAAATGTGTAAATAAATAATAATAAAATTAAAATCTATTTCAAACATAATATTTGAAAGCCATTGTCAATAGAGTTTATTTTTAACTGAAAGAATGGATAATAGGTTAAGAATTCTATTACATTTTTCAGTCATTTGAATGGTATCAACACTAAGAATAATAATAATAAAAAGAAAAATTGAATGAACTTATAAAAATGAGACTAATTATATTAATTATAAAATTTATTTAAATATTAACCACACATAATAAATAAGAGTTTAATATATCATATATCTCACAAAAGTAAAAATGCGATATGTGAAACCCTTACACCACACATCCCTTTTGGAGTAGATAACATAAAATACTATATAATTGTTTAAATTAATTTATTCAAAAATTATAAAACTATTTTCATATTTAAATTAACTTATGGTATGATTATATATCTTCTTATGAACAATTAATTTATAATATTTCATTATTTTTAATTATTGGGTGTGTTTGTTAAATGATTTCATGATCACTTCAGTTGTGTAAAATTCTGGATGCTCATGTAAAATTGGATTAATACATTATAAGTGGAAATAAAAACTATTAATGAACATAAATATGTATAAATGTCCCTATATATCTTTTTTTTTCTTATATTAGGATGTTGCATTTGATAAAATGCTAATGATAAATGTTTATTTTATTTTTTGTTGTTTTTCTCAACATCAAGAACTTTTTTTTGTTTTATAAAATATTATGACTATATATTACATAAAGAATATTTAATATGTTATAAAATAATTATTAAAATAACAATTTTTCCAAATTAAAAATTTGTTGTCAATAGATTAAATAATTAATGGAAAATGATCAAAATATTTATTCACAGAAGTGATGAACCAACATAATTTGGAAAATAATAGTATTTCATTGAAAAATATTATTTAATAGAAAGGGTATATATAAAATATTTAATTTGGAACATAAAATTATATTATGTAAATAATTCTATATATAGAATTCAATTATTCATTAATGATGTGAGGAGGAAGTAGAAGAAGAAGAGACACTAATAGTGGTGTTTTGAGAAAATTACTTCATAAAAATGACATCCATGAAGGACACATTGATGACATTTGATTTGGTATTTTGGTGTAAAAAAGCCCCATTAATTATATAGAGTTGGTATGGGAGTATTTTATAGATATTTATTGTACATAAAGGACTGAAATAAGAAATAGGGTGTTGATGTGATCTATTTATACTTGAGGAGTGGGTTTTAAGTGATTAAATAATGATTATTTTATAATTAATGCTTATCACATTGAGGCAGAACTAATTTGCCTGAATTTTAATGATAATTAATTAGTCAGATTGTTTTTAGAGTCAATAAATAACGTTAAAAATGTAGTTTTTAAGTATTATAGTCATTTTGTATTTAATGTACCTCATATCATTAGTTTACCTATAACACATTAAATGTTTATTTATACCATGATAAGTATTTATTACTAAAATGAATATTATCATAAAACCTATTTTTAAATTTTTATTCCAAATATGGTATCTATTTTATGTTATGTAATTCACATATCTAGAAATATTTCATTTAAAAATAGTCTCCCAAATGCATCGGAAATTATGGGTTTTAAACTGAAAAAAATTCAATTATTTAAATGTTTTTGTATTGAATATCAATTTTAAATTTATTTCAATGTAATAAATTTGTCTTATTGATGTTTAATTAAACTAAATATACTTAAAATCATATTTGAAATATACTATAACTATATAATGTGCTGAAATGAAAATTCAATTTACAATTAAATTGGTGTATTTACAACATTTCATCAAAAAAATAATCATGTTAGAAAAATACCAATTTTTTTTTCCAAATATAATTTCAAAAAATTTAACTAAAAAATTATGTTCATTTTATCAACTAAAACTTATAAAAATTATAAAATTTAGTTTTTAAATAGTTGTTCTATTTAATGGTTGTATAATTTCCTTTAAGAAACATATCTCTGTTTGTGCTTAAAATTCGATGTATTATTTTCATAATCCTATCAATTGTAATGGATAATTTTTAAAATATTTTATTTTATATATAATATATATATATATACAATAATTCGCTAATATTGATTAGTTTAATTTTTTGGATAAAATTCCACTGATTGAATAAAAATAATTTTTTATTAAAACACATCATTTATGTTCAGTTGTTTTTTATTTTCATTTATAACTAATTGGTGACCCATTAATTCATTTTATAAACATTAATAAAATATATAACCATAATTTACTTAATTTAATTCATTTAAACAATTTTAATAGATATGTGATAACTATCACGGTTAAATAATAATATTTAATCATTTTTTTCCAATTGTGGTTCTATGTAATTTATGCTTTCAAAAAACTCTATTATTAATAAAAAAGTGTTGTTACATTCCTTATATATAAATTTGTTCATGTTATTTAGGAATATTGTGTGTGATTTTATTTACTATTATATATTTATTATTATTATTGATTCATATTAGATTCTATTATACTTAAACCCTACATAACATATGAGATCACACTTATTTTGTTTCCATTCCTTAGGCTATGTGGAAGAATACATTGAATGATATTTCAAGTTTTATTTTCATTTTATTTTTAATATATTTTATCTTATTCTATTACTAATGTAAAATAGGAATCATGAATCTATAGATTTCTCTAAAACGTCAAAACATTCCAGTTCTTTAAGATGTGATTCATTGTATATACGCTAATATAATAAAGATGGGAAAAATATGAGGTATTGGGGTTGGTTTTGTTATAGTTAGTTTCATAGTATTTTTATTAGTAGACATGGTGAAATGTCTCGGAAATTCCATGTGTATTTTAATTATATTGAATTATTCAGAGACCGTGCACTCCGACGACAAGTGATTCTAACATTCAGAGAGCTCAGAACCAAATTTTGAAAATTTTTTAGGTACACTAATTAAATATGCGAGTGGGTTTTTATATAATTTGAACTCGGGGCCAGATAAATACCACAAGGGCTCCATTGAATTTTTAATTTCGGGATTCGCCTATAAATTATTTATCTTTGTTCGTAAATGGTCAAGAGGAGAAGTTTATTTTCCTACTCTTGGAGAAAGACAATAAAATTATTTAAAAGAGTTATTTTATTTCATTATGAATTGTTGATTGGAAGATGGTGAAACTATAATGAATCGACTAGGAGGTGAAAAGGCACAATAATATGGGTCATTAATGGAACGTATCACGAATTGTAAAGATTCAAAAAAGTAATCATAACAGTGACAATGTTTCATAAATGAAATTACATAAGATAAAAGGTGTGACAAGTTTATCTTTTTTAGGAACACACGTGAGAGAATAGGGAATTAAATTTTAGGGATTATTTGATGAATCAGCAATATATTTCCTCTACCACGTAGAATTAAGAATGTCAAATAGACTTCATCATCTTCGATGTTCCTAAAAAACGGTACTCGTAGCGGAATCAATGTCATAAAACCGTGATAGTGAACGATTCATTATGAAATTCCAACAAGGTTGGGGTTGTTTATATTTGATTTTCATCCCCATTTGTTTCTAGAAACGACAAGTGTGGATCAACCAATGAACAATTTTGTCCGTGATTCATGATTTTATGCTGGAGGGTAACTATATTAGTGGATTTATCTATCAGCATTGCCACATTACATGAAATGATTGAACATCTCACCAGAGCCCTCTTGTATTTAAAATATCTAACGCGGATGGCATGAGATGACTACAACAATGTCCTAGACCCCTCTATAGGTGCGTTCTTTTTTAACGGATTTTTTGAAGTGATGGAAAGTAGTTTTTGGGAACTTAACAATGAGGATGATTTTTTTGGGAGGTTGTTAGTGTAAGCGGTCAGCAGAACAGAAAAAAAAAGTGCATCATGTGGTCCGCCATGAAATATTATGGCGGCACCACCAACATTGGCTCGAAACAGCCCGTAGTGGTTGCTGCCGGTGAAGGGTGGTTGTGTTCCGGTCAGTGCACTACTGTGCCATGAGACCGCGACCAACCGACCGTGGTAAAGGGAGTGGTGGTGTCAGGAACTAGTTGTGTTCTCATGCGGGAGTTGCAGCACCTGGCCGGAGAAACATCTCTAGGAAGGTGCCACATAGAGAGACGACATGTATCTTTTCCATCGGGGCTACTGTCAAGTAGTGGGATGTCGACCACAGCTCAAGGAGGCTCTACAACCACATGGTCAATTGGGGAGACAAACAAGGTGCAGATTCTGCATCTTGACTTGACGTCGCTGCACCAGCTGAACCACACAACAACTCTTTGGAGTGCACGATGCACCCATACTAGTGGGTCATGCCTAACCCTTTCCCCTCAGTCCATCTCAAACAAGACCATGTCAATGGGCAACCTAGTGGGCTATAACCTTGTCAAACCAGGTCAAGCCCAATAAGGCCCATTAGACTTGGCATGTCACGACCCGTCCTCGGGGCCCATGTCGTGACTACCCCAAGTCCGCCTTCCATAGGCCAGGGGCTGGAGACTAACACCATGGCGTAAATCCTGAAAAAAAGGGGAAGGCATTTCCTTTGAAAAGTAAACAAGCACCACAGAGTAAGCAAGCGGAAAAGTAAACACTGAGTAAAAACTATACAAGCTGTGCTGAAAGTAATGGGGCCGGAAATACAAGCCCAACTGTAAAGTACAACTGAAAGGAAAAACAGCAACTGAAAGGAAAAGCCGCAGCGTCGAGTCGTCCTCTAGAAGTCCCACCTGAAGGGTTGGTACAGATAGCCTCCACAGCACCACGATCCTGCCATCCGCTCCGAGTGCGTCCCGCCCAGTGGTCCACCTCTAGGTACCGTCCTGCTCCGCACGCCTCCACCACGATCAGCGATGTCCATCATCTGCAACCAACACAACGAAGTGCGGGCATAGACCGTGCAGGGGTGTGTATAAGCTACTCATTAGGGACCCCGAGACCCCTGAAGGTCTCCCGAAATCCACAAAGGATAATCCACAAAGGAAAGATTCAATCACAAAGTAACAACTGACACTGCTTATATATATGTCCATACATATACCTAAGTCATCAATTCCCGTTCGGCTCCAACGTTCGAGCCCAAGAACAACCCAGTCCACACAGGAAAGCAAAGGTATACCCACACAGGATAGCACAACACAATCCACAAGGGAGAGTAAACAGTAAATCCACACAATATAGCTCAACACAATCCACAAAGGAGAGTAAACAGTAAATATACACAGGATTGCTAAACACAATCCACAAAGGAGAGTAACATAAGATTCAGCTCATACAGGTATACTTCTTCAAATGACGATAGATATGATCAGATGTAGCCACTAATTCATCTATGTCGTCGGACCCACAAAGGATCAGAAGGTACTAACCCCCCCCCCCCCCCGCAATGACCCACATAGGATCGTTCATGAAGTTGGACCCAAAGCTATAGGGAAAATCCTTCTCCATCAAGTACAGTGGTTATACCACAACAACCAAGCGCTCCTCTGTCATGGGCCTGCCGCTACAACCAAGCGATCCCATGTGCCGCTACAACCAAGCGCACCTCTATTGTGGGACTGCCGCTACAACCAAGCGCTCCCCTATGCCGCTACAACCAAGCGCACCTCTGTCGTGGGTCTCCCACTACAACCAAGCGCTCCCCTGTGCCGCTACAACCAAGCGTACCTCTTTCGTGGGTCTGTCGCTACAACCAAGCACTACCCACTGTGCTATCCATAACACACCGAGTCATTTGATCAGCAGTCATCAAATCTAAACCGGCTCTAGGGTTCCGCACACAGCATGGTCGTTCCGGGAGGGTCCACTCCACCAGCTAAAATATCGATGCATCAACTGACATGCAGTCAGGAGTTGATGTATCACAAGGTGTACCATAGTGGTCACTGCCGAAAACACGGAGGATTCCCATACTGTTCTCATCATCGTCGCAGTCGAATCCACCGGGGATCTTTGTATAGTTGTCGTCGTCGAAGTCGCAGCGAGCACTAGGGTTCCCGCACATAGAAAACTCGTTCAGGAGGGTCCGCTCCACGAGATGAGAGGCTGATACATCAACTGACACAAATTATAAAGTTGATGTATCCAAATGTTCCGTATCATCAACAGGAACTCAACGTCGCAGACGGCGCGTCAATCGGACGCCCAGTCTGAGAGTTATTGGCTTTTTCGTCCCAAGGGCCCAGTTGGTTTTTTAGGCAAAACCAACCCGATCGTACTCCACCTACATCTAAACCTCGGGCGGAGTGAGCCAAAAGATCCGTCTCACTTAGAGGAATTCAACGAAGCTGACGGCACGTCAATCGGACGTCCATAGCTCAAGATATGAGCGTTTCAGCTCCAAGGGCCCAGTTGGTTTCGTGTACGAACCAACCCGGCCGAACTCAATGTATTCTGAAACCTTGAATGCGATATACCGAAACCACCATCTCGATCCAAGGATCGCGTTGCCGCTGACGACGAGTCGTTTGGAGGCCCGTAGCTCAAGATACGGGCATTTGACGGAAACGGTCCGAAAATGGGGGGTCCGGGCCCGGGCCGACCCGGCCCAATCCCCCCCCCCCCCCCCCCCCCGGGTTCGGCCGAACCGGGTCGACCCGGCCGGACACGGTCCGGCCTGGTCAGGGAGCGGCCCGGCCGGTTCGACCGGCCTGGCTCGGCCAGCCCGGTCCGGCTCGGCCGCGCGGCCGAGCGACGCGGGGGGGAGCCGCCGCCCCTGCGTGACACCCCCGCGACACCCGCGGGGTTTCGCCCTGGACAGCCGGGCGACGCGGGGGGGGGGGGGGGAGCCGCCGCCCCCGCGTGACAGCCCCGCATCACCAACGGGGTGTCGCCCCGGAAAACCGGACGCGGCTTCATCCGCGTCCCGCGCGGCTGGGGGTCCGCGACTGTCGTCGTCGCGGCTTCTGCCTCGGCGGCCTTGTCAGGCGGCGTGCCAGGGCGCCGCCGCGCCGGCGACCCGCGCCGCCGACGGATTTCGCGGGCCCCCGGAGTGGCTCCGGTGGTCCGATTCTGTTCCCGTCTGCGCTGCTGCTCCTCCCGGGACTCGTTCATCACTGCGGAATCCTCAAAATTCAGTTGTGGCACGTTCCGTCGTCGCCCGTCAAATCCGCACAACAACGAAGAAAGGCGTAGTGTTGTCGGCCCGTGTTCGTTTGGCCCGCACCCTCCGCGTTAGAGATAAACAATGGGAGAAATACATTCAACACATGAATACATATCCGAAAACAATTTTTAATGAAATAAAATTGTTTTATGAATCGGGTTCTTCATTCTTGAACGGAAACAACACGGGAAATGAGGGCATTTCCAAATATAAAATCCCTACCTCATAGTCGTCGTCGAACGCATGTTCTTTGCAGATTTGTTCGTTGTAGAAGGAGGGGATCGTCGTGTCATCGCGTAAGTGTGTCGCGTCTTCGTGGAATCTGGCGTTGAGTTGGCGAACTCAACGGACCAAGAAACAATAGATTTAATTATAAATAATTAAATCCGTGCTTTTGTTATAAACCACAAAGGATATTTAAAGAATCCCGAAGTCTCTTACCTCAAACAGCTGATCTAAGATTTTGTTGCGGAGGAAGAGACGTCGCAGAAGAACGTTGCAGGAAGGGAACGTCGGCGTCGCGGAACACGGCGTCGTGTCGTCGACTTCCGCGGGTTCGGCGTTCTTCGTCGGAGGTCGGCGTTCTTCGCGTTCTTCGCGAAGGAGGATGAAGGCTCAAGAACCTCTGAAAAAATCTCTCAATGAGTAATCCTCCAAAAAGACTTGTTGGTCTTATTTTATTATTATGCCATCAAATGAAAATGGTATGTAACGACCCATCAATTCGTTGAATTAATTCAACGAAAGAGACCACCCATTTAATTCACGAAATAAACTGCCCAATTAAATGGTGAGTTAAGGATTTAAGAAAACGTGTCAGTTGACTTTCATAATGACGGGTTTTCGCAGGTGCATTACTTAGATGAAAGAAATGGCGGGGCTCGTGCGGGGCCCACCTCACAAATATCCTACAAAGATGGTAGGATATTTTTGGATAGCACCCTATCTGTTTTACCTCAGTTTAAGTGGCTTTCAAGTGGCTTCAAGTGGATTAAGTGAAATAAAATAAAGTTTGTCAAACAAATTATTTTATTTCATAACATCAGGCACAAAAATTAAAAACCACACCCGAGCAAACACAACTCCGGAAGAGGCATTTCTAAGCAAATACCGGCGCTATGAATTCATCGGTGCCCTCGGAATTCGATTCCAGGCACCGGTTCAAAAGTTAGAAAAACTCGCTCGTCCGTTCACTGAACTTACCTGATCCAAACTTCGTAAAATGATTCTGGGAACACCGGACCTCGGAATCAGGTGCCGTCAGAAACTGCGTTCTTGTATAATTCCAAGGAAAATTAAGAATAAAAAATTCCTTCAAATTTATGAGTCATTACATGGCCCACTGTCCAGGCTAGAACAGACTGACCCCGACACGAATTCGGTCCTGTAGAGTCCGTCTACTAAGAATTGGGTACGTGGGACCATTGAGACGTGTTGGGTAGGTCTGTCCAACCAGATCAGACAAGGCCCAAACGACACCGACCCATGTTTAATAAAATTCATGTATCCCTCAGATCTAGATTCTGATCAACATTTTTTCAGTGGTGTTGAGACCCTCATAATGGATAGTTCCTTATAATATACTTCACATGTGTTTTGAAGGATGATGGAGTATGGATGTGTTGGGTCATACTCCAATCCAACTAGTCTCTTTTTACAAATGATTCAATATGTTACTGACCAACAATTTGAACAAGGTGTTGTCTATTACATTGGGACCCTTATGGTGAGATGGTGTTTTTGGTTAACCTATGTGGGACTTCATGGTGGTTGAGGTATTGATAATGTATTTAAGAGTGGATTATTGGAAAATCAACCATGTTATGTGTATAAATTTAGCGGTAGGCTATGATGTGATAAAATAATAATGATTCTATGTCGGTCAACACCTTGTGATACTCTATGGGTCAACACTAAGTGATCCTTTATGTTCCGCACCTAGAAATCCTTTTCCTCTCAGCGGTAGAGACTCTATAAAAAATAGCCTAATATAGATTTAAAAATAATTATTTATACTTATATCCTTTAGTTATACCTAGTGTGAGCTACCTCAATTACATAGTGTTAGGTGGTTGAGGTATTTTATGGTGGTTTATCCTATTTGGTATTTTTATTGTGGTTTTTTCCTTCGTATATTACATAGAGTACATTGGGGGTCTCATTATCCCTACTGAGTATTTTTATACTCACCCCTTCCTATGATTCTCCCGGACGTCTTATGTCTGGGGTAGATGATTGACGTTTCTACAGAGGTGCCTAGGAGGATGGGACTGGTGAACTGTATGACAGTGGACATTGGGATTATGACCTAGTGGGTTCCCTTAAGACCAGGACAACATGACATACTACATCGGCATCTAGTAGCTTCACCAATATACCGATCAAGTGGGGGTTTCCATGGATGGAAATCAGCGATTACTTTTTGGACATTACTATATTCAGTTCCTTGTTGGGATTGTATTCTGTACCACATTAACTCTCTTGTACAGGAACTCAGCTTTGTTTTAGTGGTATACTTGTTTCCCCTATTCAAAATATTGAGATTTAGTTGGGTGGGTGTGTGGGTGTACTTGTTTAAAGGAAACTCATTCACAATATGGCGATATAAATTTTCAGTGCTAGTCACCAGCCCCTAGCATATGGAAGGTCGGATTAGGGTAGTTATGACACGGGCCTCGGGGGATGGGTCATGAAAATGAAGTATCAAAAGGTGGTCAGATATTTTAGAATATCATAGGATCTATATTTTCAATAGAAGCAATAGTGTGAAGTGTCTTGAGTTCTTATTTTGGTCTAAGGAGTACAATGTTGGTGCAGCTGTAGACGTATCCATACACCAGGACCCTGAGTTCTGTTTTCTGACTCAGTACATGAAAACACTAGTTGCATATGTTTTGGAAATGTTTTTCTATTGAAATTATTTGAGTAATCTCACGAGGTATAACTTATTTAATATGTCACATATGTTTCTCTACTGGATTCCTCCATATATACATGTAGCCAAGATTCTAGTGAGGGACCACGAGGATGGTCCACTAATTGTTGAGGAATTTCTGTATGGAATTCATAAAGAGATTGAACATTCTGGTTATGTACCAGCACCCCCAGCACTGAGGGAGAAACAGTTGATACCATCTCCTCAAAAGGATAGTGCACGTCGACTGAGCGCACTATACGGGTTCTCGAGATAGAGGTATCTTCGGATTTGTGGCGTGATGGATCTTCAGGCAGTTGAGAATTGGCTGGAGATAGTTACTCAAGGTTTTTTCCTAGAAGAGACACTAAAATACCTGATATTATTTATAACATCTATCATTTTTCTGGGTCTGACTGGGATGTGGTAGAGCATGACTCTCCAGACACACGAGGTGGTGAACCATTTCTTTATAGCCATCAAGGCCTCTTAAGGGGGAGTTAGTATCAGTTACACTATGCTTAGTGTGCATTAAATAGTTTCTACACTTACATAAGGTTATCCTTACTGTGGGCTAGTACATAGTGAGGTTTACTGACCTCTACCGCTCCTCCACTGAAATGGTAACAAATACATTATTCAGGGACTAGAACTTTGAGCTGGGAATATGACGTGAGATTAGGGCATTAATGATTTTTCTTAACATCCCAATATATACTTGACTTCTAGAGCATGCCCGTCTAGTGGTGAGCTTCCTAGCTGAGGAGGAACCAATAGTGAGGGCCACTACCTTATAACAGTGGGTCGAGTAATTTACAGCATGCATTAGGAAGATGATGTAATGGCCCAAATGTGCCAGACATACAAAAGGGTGCTGGTAGTGTGAGCATACTCTTGGAGCTGAGTTATATTGTTGGGATCTCTTATTAGTAGTGTCGAGGCCTTATGACGTCATCATCAGTGTGGACTGGTTATCCACAACTTATTCTTAGATTTTCTATTTTAGACATAACGAGCTGTGTGTCCAGAAGAATGAGACTATGTTTTCCTTCACCGATCAAAAGGGATCCTTTGAAGCCCCAAATTTACTTCCTCATAAGAGGTTGAAGCTGATCACTCACAAGTTGGCTAGCCTCACCCTCAGTGCGGTGGTTGAGGGGAGTCCTATTTTTCCTTCATAGGTGGATAAATATGAGGATATCTATAACAACCTGATATTTTATGAGAACTAAACTTTTTAATTTAATTTATGTCTTGTGTTGTCTGTTACACCAAAATTAGATTTCACTATACACAACACCGTATTAGATTGCAGTATATAGAACAATATTCTTGGCTCTTATTACACACAATTTCAAGTTCATTTTGTGGAATTTTTTTTACGCAACATTAAGTATAGATTATATTTAATGTATAAATGAAATATGTTTTGATTATGTTACAAGAAACACCAAACAGATCTTTCAATACACACATCCTTGACTTGGCTTGCATTACATGCAATCATGACCTTTCTCAATAGCGTTTGTAGTACGTAATACCGAGTTTCACTAAACGATATATTATTATAATATTGTTATGAACTAGCCGTTATGAATAATAATACCCACTTTTTGAAATTTTATAAATTTAATTTTTCAAAATGGACTAAATTTTGGATTCGGAATATCAAAATTATCCTCGGGTCAATTTGTGGTATTTTTCTGAAAACTTTCAATTTTTGATGAATAGTGAAAACACTGGGTTACTATTTAAAAACCGACTTTTTATTTAAATAATTATTTATTTTATTTACATTTATTTTAGGTAAAAATTGATAAATAATACCTATATAAGTTCAATTTAATTCATTTGAGTCATTTTATAATAATTTTAGATATATAAAAAGTTTATTGAACATTTCACCGACTTTTACCCACCTCCTAGGAGAATTTGAAAATTTACATAAAACGTAATTTTAACCCTTCTGTGAGTGGAATTTAGAAAATCTGAGAGACGCGATTAATATTGAGGAGTAAAATGTGGTTCAATAAGATAAAAATAATATTTGTGAATAGTAACTTTTTGCATTTATTTACCATGGTTAAAAGTAATTTAGGGTAATTAAGGGTAAAAATGATATTATAATTACCCCAAAACATTCCTAATTCTATTGGATAAGTGTAGTTCGACCAAAATTAACAATAGGGATAAAATATTACCATTTAGGTCCACTTGGATTAGATTAGGACATTTATTATTATTTTATTTAACGAAGAATTAAAATAGTTAAAAATAATGTTTAATAACTAAAACATTTTTAATATAGGGATAAACATAAGATAAACTAGACTATAAATATTAATTATAAAGATAAATTTATTTCATACATAATGGTATTTTATTTATAATTTTTAGACATTAAATAATTTAATTTAGTTATGAAACAATGATGATGCAATTATTACCTTATTATTAAAATATTAACATAATTGATGTTATATATACCCAAATAAATGTAATTTAGAATTTTTATGAATTAAACTAATTTTATAGGTTAAAATGACATGTTATTATTGATTTAATTACCTTTTTTAGAACTATCATGCTGTTATGATTTTCAAAAAAATCAAGTACCAAATAGTGTCAAAATTCACATAAAATAGTTTCTAAAACGAATATTATATTATTAATTTTTATTTTATTACTAAAAATATATGTTTCGGACAAATGACATAGTTAAAGATATATATATTAATAATGAACCACTGGGGGTTCGTTTGGCTTTTTATAGTATGTTTATTAACCATATAGTGTAAGAAAACAAAAAGACACGGTAAAAGTGAAATTATTTAACTTATAGTTAAATATAAATGGTAAGGATAAAATAGTAACCTAAACTTGTCTAAAATATATTAGTGGAGAGGATTTCAATCCATACCTACCTTATCTTCAATCTAATTCAATTTTGAGCATTTAAAAACCGAATATTTCTTTATTATAAAATAATATTTTAAGTTTTCCTAAGGTGCCCTTCTCGTCCCTTATAAAAGGGCACCCCTTCCCTCTTCACTTCACACACTTTTCAGCCATGAAGCTCGGCCAAAACCGGCCAATTCCTCTTCCCAGCCTCTATAGTTATATCATAGAGGTTATGGTCTTCTCAAAAGACCAACTGTAGTTCCATAAGAAGAAGTTTAAAAGTGGTGTGTCGAGGAAGAGGTAATCTATTCTACTGATTCTTTCATGTTTCGTCCTTATTCTACTTCCTCATCTTTAGTTGTTTCATTATAAAGTAATAACATCAGTATTAATTATATATATTAATATGTTATTATAAATATGAAACAAACCTATTTCACCTTCTTTCCATCCTATGGAAAATGAAATCTCAACCCTTGCGTATGTACGGAATACTGTCTCCACGCCGTGGTGTAATCAGTTTTCCCACCACCAAATTACATGGATGGGTATAATGGTTTAAAGAATAACTATATATTTTTATTATAACATCATACTGATTCTAATATAATATATCATCCACTAAAATACCTTTCAATTAATATGGGAACGATATCATCGCTCCTGCGTACGTACGGATTACCGTCTCCACAAAGCGATGAGATTCACTTTCCTTGTTAACAATTTAAGAATGATTATAAAGTATATATAATAAGTAATAATAAAATATATTATATAATTATGCTACTAGATATATATATATATATGTATGTCATCTACTTATTTCCATTCAATTCAATAATAAAATAAAAAACAACGTTCATGTGTACGTACGGCCTACCATCTCGATGAACGATGTATTTATTTCTATTTGTCAATATATTATATATATTTATATTCTGAGTATATATTATATATAAATCATGTTTTATATTATGGAATTAAGTAATCATGATCTATGTAATCATATTAATAATTACAAGTCATAAAACAGACTATAAATGAAACAATTTTACCCAAAACACTGCTTTAACATGGAATTGAAAAATGAATGGGTAATATAAATTCGTACGTGAATCATATATGATATCATAATTATTATTATTGTTCTGTTACAATTCAATAACATGTTTAATCCCACTATACAAGAGTCTCAAACACATACAGAAGAAATTGGACATAAGGTAAGGGATAATTATTCCAATCTCATTCTTATCTGAGATTGTTTATTCATAATTATTTACTGGGGTTATATTTTTCATCGATGTCCATAAAATGTTTTTAATAAAGTGTTTAGTATTCTTCCATGTCTTTTAAAAGTCATTTTTACCCTACATTGGATTTTAATTTGGTTATGGATGGAATCATTCTTTTGTTTACCATATGTGGTACTTTTTGAATTTTTTGTTAAAAGTAAAAGAAGAATGTTTATTTAACATATATGACATGAACGGATTTTTACGGTTTCATAACACCTTATTTTCATGAAGCTAAATCTACATGATTTCAGGACTATTTTCACCAAAATCCTTTTTTTTAAATTTCATGGCTTTTTGTAAAAAGAAAATGATTTGGAATAAGAAAGGATATTTTTCTCCTGAATTCATTTCATGTGTTTTATCAATACAATTATCCATATAAGATGGAATTTTCTCATATGTGTATGTTTCAAGTATAATTTCTCTATGATTTACATGGTTTCACTTTTCTTATGATGAAATTATATTTATTTTTTTATATGGATTATGTTATGATGGGATGATGTTTATGAAACCCATTTTATTCATTGGAAAATGATGAATGATTTATGTTCAAGTTGTGGAACATGTAAGAATGATTTCATTATAAGATTGGTGGGAACTATATCTCCCTCAAATTAATTGGGTAAAGATTTATATCTCATGATATAGACATGGCTGGAACAGTAATTTAATCTGGTTCAGTGTTACAGGACTGAAACGATGAGTGAATTTGATTCAGAAAGGGACTTTCTCCACTAGGATGGTCATGGAAGCAATGACTTGGATACTATGGAAATCATATCTACTGATTAATGGTTTTCCACAATTACATGTTTTTATTTCCAAGGAAGTTTATCATGATTGATGTTCCATTCTAATCTATGACTTACGTACTCCCATGTTTTATCTCATTGCTCAAGATTTTGATGTTTAAACATTGTGTTCATGTTTTTATGTTCAAATGTATATGGTTTGTTTTATTTTCTCCATGCATACCCTTACTGAGAATTTGAGCTCATCCTTTATATGTTTTCATTTCCCCATGATATAAAGAAATGTTTTAGGTAAGAAAACAAAAGAGGAAGATCTTTATAAGAGATGTTGAAGATCTTTCACCATGATTAGAAGATAATATTCTGAATTTCGGAAGACACTAAACTATTACGGTCCTTTGGTGTCTGTTTTTGTTATGTATTAAGTATTCTACAAAAAATAATGTAATGTCCACGTACATCATGATTTGGTTCTCTACAGTTGGTATCAGAGGAACGTTTTAGTCAAACTTTGGAAACTAGGATCCGATAACATTAGTGATATCCCAAGAGATATTTCTATGGTTTTTATAGGGATGTCCCAATGGTTAAGTATAATTATAGGTTATAGTCTTATAATTACGGTAAAAATATTGGAATTAAACCTAAGATGTTCGATATTGAATTTACTCCCCCTTGATTATGATTTTGGCCTCTCACACTATTCTTTTTGGGTTTTAGAAAATGGTTAGAAACATGAAGATTCACGATAATGGATGATATGATGGACAATGGAATGATTTTATTCAAGAGAATCCAAATGAAATTGGATCAGGAAGTCCACATATCATTATTATTCGTAATCAGAAATATCATAATATGATCAATAATCTCAACTTTGGTATGTTTCCTGACTCAGCTAATAAGAGAAACATGGAGTTTCATTATGATCATAAAGGAAAGAAAGTTCAATTTCCCTCATGTAAATCATGTGGGAAGAGGCATCGGGGAGAATGTTTCAAAGGAACTAGAAGATGCTTTGGGTGTGGAAAATAAGGACACAAAGCTAGTAATTGTAAAGGAAAAGGTTTAGTTAACACCATGGACAAGGATAAAGGTATTTCTAAGACATCAACAATTGTTATGTGTCTTAAATGTGGAATGTACGGGAATTATGAAAACCAATTCCCTAAGGGAAAATATCATAAAGAGAATAATCATGGTCATATGGGTAGTATTTATATTGATGAAGATGAAGAGACTAAAAATGATATATGAGATGGAAGAAATGATGAATCTCAGTTAGTGGTTTTAGAAGGTAGTGTAATTATTGTATTTTTATCAAGAATAATTTATGGTACTATGGAATAATGAAAAATATAAGGACTTTTACACTGTTTCCTTTGCTTGAGTTTATAAAGTATATGTTGAATGGTACTGGTAACCACGAAATATAATTCAAATGTTTTTGGAAAGCACATAATATTCTCATAAAGAAGGGAGAAGGATATAATGAAATGTTTGATAGTATTAATGAGCTCATGAATAATATAAAGAAAAACATGATATCATGGTTTTAGTATATAGAAATTATGGGCTTTTGGTATGTGGAATGAGTTAACTTTTGACAGTATTCATGTTTTCACTAAGGTTCAATGGGTATTCATTTTTCATGAGAATGCATGATTAAGGTTTTCAAATTTTTTAATTTGACCAACAAGATATATGATATGATATATGGGGGATAAATGATTGTATTCACATGCTCGACAGATGAAATTTCTTGTAATTGTTTTATTTATACTCTGAGCTTGGATAGAAGTATTTTGGATAAGCCTATCGATTAGAATGAATTAGGTTATACATAAGATTCTATTGTTTATGTCTAGAAATTTTTTCTATTTTATTGCAGGAATGTTATTATAATGTTGTTTTAGAAAAATGAATAACCAGCAGGACAAGTGACAACCCGTCGCGTCAGACAAGGGTGTGGGAATCAAACCCACAACCGAAGTGCGACATGACATTATTTCCTACCACTGGACTACAGGAAGTCCCCGGTTATTAGAAACTAGTTTTATTAAGCAGTATGATAGATGAAGTATAAGTCCATTTTTTGAATCAAATACGATTAACCCCACCATAGATGGACTTATGTATATTTGATAACATTTTCTAACCTTTTTTGAGACATATGGGATGTCCCATCATTCTATCACATGGTGTACTAACACATCAGGAATGATAAATTAAACTTCATTTCTTTAAGAGATGATGTGGAAATTGTTCATGGAACGAATAACGGTGAGATGATACTGAAATAAAGTAAGTATTTATTCTATTTCAAAATTTTCAACTATAGGAAAATGATTTTGAAAAGAAAAAATGTGGTCCAAGTTCCCTTATATCTGATGAATTAGATTGTACCATAGATCATCAAAAAATTATGGCTTTGTGATTGTTGGATTTTTCATAGCCATGTACTCTACCACTCTCCATCAGAACATGATTGTTATATTTTACTTCCATATCCATATTTTCACTTATGTTCTCCTATGTGGAAACCCAATGATTAGTTAATTTGGGTAATCATTAGATTTCATAATATAGTTTTTAATGTTCAGTTTTGGTATTCCTTTTAACGATGTGTGTTTCTATGAATGAATCTTTCATGTAGTAAACCATTTATATCCCGGACGAATTTCAAGGGAGATATTCATTTTAAGGGGGGTAGAATGTAACAACCCGAGATTTTATGAGAATTATTATTTTTAATTTCATTGTTGTCTTGTGTTGTATGCTACACCAAAATTATCTTGCACTATACACAACACCGTATTATCTTGCAGTATACGAAACACTGTTCTTGGCTCTTGTTACACACAATTTCAATTTCATTTTGTGAAAATTATTTTATGCAACATTAAGTATAGATTTTGTTTAATGAATAAATGAATTATGTTTTGATTAAGTTATACGCAACAGCAAACTAAGCTTTCACTACCCACATCCCTGACTTGGCTTTCATTACATGCAATCAAGACCTTCCTCAATAGCGTGTGTAGTACGCAATACCGAGTTTCTCTAAACAATATATTATTATAATATTATTATGAACTAGCCATTATGAATAGTAATAACCACTTTATGAAATATTATACATTTTATTATTCAAAATGGACTTCATTTTTGGATTCGGAATATCGAAATAATCCTAGGATGAATTTTTGGTATTTTCTGAAAACATTCAATTTTTGATGAATAGTGAATAAACTAGGTTACTATTTAAAAACCGACGTTTTATTTAAATAATTAATTATTTTATTGAAATTTAATTTAGGTAAAAAATGATATATAATACCTATATAAGTTCAATGTAATTCATTTGAGTCATTTTATAATAATTATAGATATATAAAAATTTTATTTAACTTTTCACCATCTTTTACCCACCTCCTAGGAGAATTTAAAAATTTACATAAAACGTAATTTTACCATTTCTTTGAGTGGAATTTCCAAAATCTAGGAGACACGGTTAATATCAAGGAGTAAAATTTGGTTCAATAAGAGAAAAATAATATTTGGTGAATAGTAACTTTTTATTTTATTTACCACAGATAAAATTAAATAGTGTAATTAAGGGTAAAAATGATATTATTATTATACTAAAACATTCCTAATTCTATTGGATAAGTTTAGTTCGACCAAAAACAACCTCAGAGATAAAATATTACCCTTTAGGTCCACTTGGATTAGATTAGGACATTTATTATTATTTTATTTATAGATGAATTCAAATAGTTAAAATCAATGTTTAATAACTAATTTTTTTTAATATTGGGTTAACCATAATCTAAATTATACTATAAATATTTATTAGAATTATAAAAATATTTTCTACATAATGGTAATTTATTTATAATTTTTAGACATTTAACAATTTAACTTATTTATGACACAATGATGATGCAGTAATTACATTATTAATAAAATATTAACATAGTTGATGTTATATATACCCATATTAATGTATTTTGAGAATTTTTATGAATTAATATAATTTTATAGGTTAATATGACATGTTAGTATTTATTTAATTAAGTTTTTGCGAACTAATCATACTATTATGATTTTCAAAAAAATCAAGTACCAAATAGTGTCAAAATTGACATCAAATAGTTTTTAAAACAAATATTATATTATTAATTGTTATTTTATTCCTAAAAATCTATGGTTCGTCCAAATTACTTAGATAAAGATATATATATGAATAATAAACTACTTGGGGTTCTTTTGACTTGTTATATTTTGTTTATTAACCATATAGTGTAAGAAAACAAAAATACACGGTAAAAGATAAATTATTTAACATATAGTTAAATCTAAATGATACGGATAAAATAGTAATATAAACTTGTCTAAAATATAATGGTTTAAAGGATTTCTACCCATCCGCAACTTATATTCGAAATAAATCAATTTGGAGCTATTAAAAACTGAATATGAGTTTATTATAAAATAATATTTTACGGTTTCCTAAGGTTCCCCTCTCCTCCCTTATAAAAAGGGCACCCCTTCCCTCTTCTCCTCACACCCTTTCGAGCCTTGAAGCTTGACCAAACCCTTCCAATTCCAATTCCTGTCCCCTCTAGTTATATCATAGAGGTTATGGTATTCTTAAAAGACCAACTCTAGTGCCCTAAGAAGAAGTTTAAAAGAGGTGCGTCGAGGAAGAGGTAATCTCTTCTACCGATTCATTCAGGTTTCTTCCTTATTCTACTTCTTCTTCCATTGTTTTTTAATTATAAATTAATAACATAATTATTAATTATATACTGATATGTTATTATAAATATGAAACAACCCTATTTCACATTCTATCCATCCTACGGAAAATGAAAGCCCCGTGCGTGCGTACGTACGGAATATTGTCTCCACGACGTGATGTAATTAGTTTTTCCACCACCACCTTACTTGGATGGGTATAATGGTGTAAAGAATAACTATTTATGATTATTATAACATCATACTAATTCAAAGATTTTATATCATCCATTAAAATTTCATTCAATAAGTATGGGAATGCTATCATCGCTCGTGTGTACGTATGGATTGTCGTCTCCACGACGCGATGAGATTCATTTTCCATGTTAATAATTCAAGAATGATTATAAAGTATATATAATATGTAATCATTAAATATATGAAATAATTATTCTACTGGATTTTTGTATATATATATGTATGTCATATACTTAATTCCATTCAATTTAATAAGGAAACGAAAAACAACGTTCATGCGTACATACGACCTACCGTCTCCATGAATGGTGTATTTTGTTCCATTTATCAATCTATTATATATATGTATATTCTTAATATATATTATATATGAATCATGTTTTAGATTTGGGAATTAACTAATCAGGATCTAAGTAATTTTATTAATAATTATAAGTCAAAACACGGACAATAAATGAAAAGATTTTACCCAAAACGCTGCTTTAACATGGAATTGACAAATTAAAGGATAATTTAAAGTCATAAGTGAATCATATATGATATGATTAATATTATTATTTTTTTGTTACAAGTTAATAATATGTTTAAACCCACTATATAGGAGTCTCAGACACATATAGAAGAAATTGGACATAATGTAAGAGATAATTATTCCAATCTCATTCTTATCCGAGATTATTTATTCGTAAGTATTTAATGGGGTTATATGTTTCATCCATATCCATAAAATGGTTTTCATAAAGTGTTTAATACTCTTCCATGTATGTTTAATGTCATTTTTACCCTTATTAGACTTTTAATTTGTGTTATGGATGGAATCTTTCTTTTGTTTACAAAACGTGGTACATCTTGACTTTTCTGTTAAAAGTACAAGGATAATGTTTTTTTAACTTATATGGAATGAACAGATTTTTACGGTATCATAAAAACTTTTTTTATGAATCTTACTCTACATGATATCATGACTATTTTCAACAAT
Source organism: Viscum album (assembly GCA_963277665.1). Taxonomy (NCBI): domain Eukaryota; kingdom Viridiplantae; phylum Streptophyta; class Magnoliopsida; order Santalales; family Viscaceae; genus Viscum; species Viscum album. The sequence goes on along the minus strand of OY728128.1, from coordinate 149,605,924 downwards.
ATCATTTTCTTTTAAAATTTCATGGTATTTTGTAAAAAGAAAATGATTTAGAAGTAGAAAGGATATTTTCCTCAAGAATTCATTTCATGTTTTTTATAAAAACCATTTTCCATATAAGATGGAATTATTTCATATGTGTTTGTTTTATGTCCAATGTCACTATGATTTACATGGTTTCACTTTTTTTATGAGGAAATGATATCCATTTTTTATAGATTATGTTATGATGGGATGATGTTTATGAAACCCATTTTATTCTTTGTGTAATGATGAATGATTTATGTTCATGTTGTGGAACACATAAGAATGATTTAATTATGAGATAGGTGGGACCTATATCTCCCACCAATGCATTGGGTAAAGACTTATATCTCATGAGATATACATGGCTGGAACAATAAGTTAATCTGGTTTAGTGTTACGAGACTGAAACGCGTAGTGAACTCGATTCAGAAAGGGGATTTATCCACATAGATGGTATTAGCAGAAATTCCATGACTCCTATGGAAATCATATCAAGTGATTAATGGTTTTCCGCAATTACAATTTTTATTTCCATGATATTTTATCATGATTGATGTTCCACTATGATAGATTCCTTACGCACTTCCATGTTTTCTATCATTACTCATGATTTTGATGTTTAAACATTTTTTTCATGTTTTTTTGTTCAAATGTATATGGTTTGTTTTATTTTCTCCATGCTTACCCTTAATGATAATTTGAGCTCAACCTTTATATGTTTTCTTTTCCCCATGATGTAAATAATGGTTTTAGGTGAGAAAAAAAAGGGGAAGATCGTTATGGGAGATGTTGAAGAACTTTCACCATGATTAGAAGATTATATTTCGAGTTTCCAAAGACACTAAACTATTACGGTCCTTTGGTGTCTTTTTTTGTTATGTATTAAGTGTTCTGTAAAAATTAATGTAATGTCTCTATATGTCAAGATTTGGGTCTCTACAATATATTTAATGAATATTACTCAAGACAACCTATTTGTATAGGCCATGACAACTACCTTTTCGTGTACCTAGGGAGGGTAGTGATATACACTCCTTCATATCGGATTGATCCTGTAGAGCTTCGTGATTTGATGGTACAACATGTGGAATTAAAAAGGAAAGGGATTTTAAGTCCCAATGTTTCTCCATGGGCAGACACAATTGTGTTTTCCAAGAATCAAGACTGAAGATTGAGGCTATGTGGGGACTTCTAGCACAAGAACATGGTGACCATGATGAACAGGTATCCACTGAAGAGGATTGAAAACCACTTTTACCACCTGAAGGGATCGATGATGTTCTCGAAGATAGACCTCTGATCAGGTTATCACCATCCTCTGGTACGAGATGAAGATGTAACACAAATAGCCTTCATGTGCCATTACGACCACTATGAGTTCTTTTTGATGCCATTCTACGTGACCAAGGCACAAGTAGTGTTCATGGGACTTCTGAATTGGATCTTCCAAACTTAACTCGATCTTTTTGTTGTAGTCTTCATTTATTATAGCATGGTGTATTTTGTGATGGAGAAGAAGCACGCTACACACTTGTAGATAGTACTAGACGCACATATAGAGAAACAACATTATGGTATGCTCTCGGAGTGACAATTTTGGATTTGGGGGCCCACTTTCTAGGACACATCATTTTGGAGTCTGGTGTTACAGTGGATACGGTGAATACATTGGAAATCCTTCCATGGGATACACCTTAGAGCATGATAGAGGTGTTGTGTTTCTGGGGGTTGACTGGGTACTAACAAATATTCATACCTTATACTTCTAGATTTACAACACCGTTTCCTACTTTGAAAAATGGGGAAGCCCTACTTATGGGATTAGACATGTCTGTAGATTTTCCAGAAGCTGATGTCGAGACTGACCAGAACCCCCATCACGAGACTACCAGAGGAGGAAATTGTGTTTGTAGTTTACTACTACGCGTTAGGGACCAGAATACATTGTTTCATGATGTATGAATGAGCAGTGATCACCTAAGACTCACAAAAGTAGAGGAAATATGAGAAGAACTATGTGACCCTAAATCTGGAGTTAGCAGTAGTGGTCTTTTATTTGAAGATGTGGTGGTACTACTTGATAGTAACACAATTTACAGTTTACTCCGACCAAAAGACTCATAGGTGTATATTCTCCCAGAAAGACCTAAATTTGAGACAACTTCGATTCATAGAGTTCCTCCAAGACTATGTATTCGAGATAGTATAAACTCTTGGGAAGAAGAACGTGGTGGAAGATACACATAGTAGGTGGTCTGGTTTGCAGCTGCTGAGTGAGGCAATAAAGAAGCTATCCATGATGTAGATATCATTCATGGATATTGATGGATCTTCTTACCTTTAGTAAATTTCTATTAATCCATCACTATTATACCAAGTCAAGGAGGCACAACTAGTTGATGTTTACTTTGGGGCCTGACGTGATTCGTTATCCTCAAGAAGGTATCTTTATGGAATTTTGAATGGGGGAAAGCACATCATCATTTTCAATGGGAAAACCATAGAACCTATGAAGTTGCGGTAGATGTTGTGGAGGGAGCTCTATACATCCAATTTGGTGGTACATCCTTGAGAGGAGAAGATGATTTATGACCTCCGACGTCAGTGCTAGGGGACAAGAATGATGAATGTGGTGGACGAGTTCATTTCACGATGCCTCGTTTGTCAGCAAGTGAAGTTCATGCATTAGAATCTGGAAAGCATATCATAATTACTCGAGGTACATGATTCAAAATGGGATGGTATCTCAATGGAAATTGTGACGGGTTCACCACATACATCCATGATCCAAGATTCCATCTGGGTGATCATTGAACGACTTGAAAAGTCTGCTCACATTCTACCCATATGGGAGTAGGGACTGGTAGAGGTCTTTGGACGCCTCTATGTCTAGAAGAACGTGTTGATAACCAATGTGAATTCGACGATCAACTGATATCACGATTAACGATATGCATAACATCGTTGATGGGTATTATATGAGGCGTTCGATATGTAGTTGCACTTGAGAAAAACTTTTCACGGCAATATGGAGGGTCAGATGGAGCAGACCATATAGATGATGGAGGAAATTATTTTCACTTATTTCATTTATCTGGGTCATAGTAGTGAGGTACACCATATACTAGTAGATTTTTCATTCATAAACAACTACCTCTCCACCATTTTCATGGCACCGTTTGAGTCCTTGTATAGGTAACCTACTGATCACACCAATGCTAGAAGGACCATGAGGATCCCACACTAATGGGTCCACAGTTGGTATGAGATACCACTGAGAGGGTTCAGACCATCCAGGAGGAGTTGAAGACTGAAAAATTTGGTATATGTATTTTCCTATAGAAGATAGACTCCCTTGGTGTTTGATGATACTGATCATGTATTCCTTCAGGTCTCACCCTTACAATTGTTTCTGATATTTGACCGAGGTGGAATGTTATCATGGAGGTTCATCGAAAGATTTCAGATCCTAAGAAAAGTTGGCGAGGTGGAATACCGCCTTGTCCATCCCCATAATTTGCATAGGGTGCATAATGATATCCATGTGTCGCAGTTGAGGAGATAAAAGCATGATACATCACACATCATCGACATGGGAGAGTTTTGAGATTGATGATGAGGAAATGTTTGTGGAGTTCCAAATGAAGATAGAGGAGGGATAAGAGAGGGTCTTACATGGGTGGTGGATTCCATTTGTGTGTGTTAAGTTCCAACACATGAGTCTCTTGGAGAGCACTTGTAACCTGAAAGATCATATTCATGCATAGTTCCACCACATTTTTGTATAGCCCTTGTTTTGGATATCAGGGATGTAAAACCCTAAGGTGGGGAGAATGTAATGTCTCATAAATTCCAAGTAAATTTTTTAAAATTGTATGGAATTATTCTAATACATCATTCTCTGACGGAACATGATTTTGAGGCTCAAAGATCCTGGAATGGAATTTTTAACTTTTTTATGGTATGTCCAGTAAATGTGTGAATTAGTTATTCTATTTTTGAATGAATTCTCGGATAGAAAATATGATGGCACCATTTAATTTGAAAAACCATGATTCACCAAGAAATTAAATATCTTTGGATGGAAGGGGACAAGTTTAAAAGTTACTTATCATAATTTTTGAGAAAAATAAAAAAAAATAATTTAATGAAATTATATTATTTTAGTATTCAACGTTGGGTGGAGGACAACAACGTTGCGATGTAGTGACCTGGAAGCGACAAGGTGCATTAATTTTACTCATTAATGGCCTATATAATTCAGAGTAATGATGTAATAATGTAAGTGAAACAATGATGATGATTAATAAATGAAACAGAATAATAAAAATAGTGCAATGTGTTTCTTTTTATTAATCCTAGATGGTTGAGAAAGGGGAATTAAACTAAGGAGATTAAATGATGTGCCACTGCTATTTTTTCTGTCCAAAAATAACAACAGATGTCGGTGAGACATCATAATCTTCAATGTACCTCGATGAATGAATCCGGAAGTGAAATTGATGTCGTGAAACCTCGAGGACGATCACTTCGACATCAAACATAAACAAGTTAGGGGTTGTAAAAATTCTATGTTCATCACAATATTTTTTCTAGAAACAGAAAATGTGTATCATCCCACAAATAGGTTGATCCATGATTCATGTGTTTATGTGGGAGGGTTACTATATTTGGGGATTTCTCTATCTGGGATTTAACATTACATAATATGACTGATCATCTCCCCAGAGCCTCCTCAGATTTAAAACATCAAATGCAGAGGGTGTGGTCCATCATAAAAAATTTCTAGTCCCCATCGATAGTGAGCACTTTTTGAATAGATTTTCCGATGTGGCATCAAGATGTTTTTGGGACCTTCACGGTGATGAGGTCTTTTCCTATATGCTGTTGGAACAGGATCTGTGAATAATGGACCACCAGGGTGCATCTGGGGGTTTTCCAATAAATATATTGGCATGACCATTAGCACACCATGGAGGAAGCAGCCCACAACCAGCAACGATGGGAGTTGCAGCACTAACTGGGTACACAGCGGAGGGAGGAACAACATCTGGGACATCCGTGATTCTGGAGAGCCACAGTCTGTCGACTATGACTGGTGGACCCCAGACGTCCCAGCTGGATGATGTCATACCAGCTTCGGCGCCTGGCCATTATTTAGCAGGCCGGACGTGTCCTAGCCAGTAGGCCAGGCTTGGAGAACTGGCGGGCTGGACCTAGGGGAAAATTGGGACATTTCCAGTGAGGCCCATTAGGCCTGGCTCAATAGCTTGGCCAGACCAAACTATCCCCAACCTGAAATGGGTCTAAAGGATTCCATCTAATTAAATCAGTGTAGGTTGGACCCCTAGGGTGAGTTGGTCATGTCAGTCTGACGGGGTCCAACCAGGCCTAGATGCCACCAACCTCAATTTACTAAATGACAAGTATCTATAAGATCAGTCATCCGATCAATGAACCGTCATTAGCGTTGATATTCATGTGATGTATTGGTCTTTATAATATACTCCAATTGAGTTTTTAAAGAAGATATTTTATGGTTGGGTAGAATCAAAATCAAATTAAACTGGGATATTTTTACTAAAGAGCATATTACTTACATACCGGGCATCCAAACTCTACACTGTCTATTTCGTTGGGAACCATACTATGAAATATTTCCTTATGTTTCATTGTATGGGACATCGGGGTGGGTGAGGTATGGCTGATGGCTTACAGAGCGAATCCTTCAAAAATTAAGTGTGCTAAGTGTGGTAATTTAGTGGCTGGTGGTGATGTCAGTAATGAATAGCGATACTCTATGAGTCAGCACCTTTAGATCCTCTCTAGGTGAGCACATAACAGTCCTCTATGGGTCACCACCATGAGATCTTATGTGGGTCAGCATCTAGTGATCTTATAGGGGTCAAAACCTCACGATCCTTTGTGGGTTAGCACCTAGGGATCCTTTGTGGGTCTACAATAGAGCTGATCTACATAATAATATGATATATAATTAAAAATAATCATCATTACTTTTGTAATTATGTTAGAACTAGTGTGAGTTGCATCTATTACATAGAGCTATGTGGTTGAGGTATTTACTGGTGGTATAATCTCTAATGTATTAGATTTTTTATGTTTTCCATTGTTGATTACTAAGAGAGATTAAAGGGGTCTTGTGACCCTATTGAGTATTGTTATAATCACCCATACACTAGCTTCACACACATGTGTTTTTTTCTAGTGCAGATGATCAATGTTTTGACATAGGTGCTTAGGGGAATGGGACTGATAGATGCTACGACAGTGGCCTTGGTGGCCTAGGACCATTTGGGGCCCATTAGGATCAGGCGTGGATACCATATTACTTCAGCTTCAGTAGATTCCCTACTATCATGGTCAGGTGGGGCTTTTCATGGATGTCCATATGAGTTTAAAGGAAATACCATCCTTTCCTGGGGATATGCCATTCTAGTGGATGTCACCAACCCATTGTTAAGGGATGCCGGGTTTGGGGTAGTCAGAGCATGAGCATTGGGGGATGGGTCTTGTCATGTGGGAACTACATTTATGAAACATTTAATTGGGATCATAACCCTTGGACTATAATTTGGGATTATATTATAAAATCATCTGATTGTTTTATTAATTATGAGAATATGTGGGTCTTTCTAAAAATATATCCCAATCTGGATAGTACAATTTGATTTTATTCTATAATATGGGTACCTAGGTGTAATAAATCTGAAAAATGGGATTTTGGAATACCATATGAATTACCATGTACATGAAAATATACCATAAATCACACCTGGTTAGACTTTACCCATTTATATGATTAGTATAATTCACATTTTCATTATATACCAATATAAAGGACACAGAAATAAATACAACCATGATAAAAAAACATTTTGAATATTAAATTTAAAATACTGAAACTATAATTTATAATATATATTACACCATATTTTTTATTATTAATTGTGATTTATAATTCATAATTTAATGAGTGAATCCATTATATACTATTGTAATGAAATTTATTATAGATGGATGAAGGATGTCAATAGTCATGGAAGATGTAGTAAGTTCCATATTGAGGATCAAAATATTGCTATTTTTGGAACATAGAAAATTATATCATTATTAGGGAATCGTAATTAGGATATTGAAAATAAACATTCCAAAATTGATTAAACCATTCCACATAAATAATAAATTCTATAAGAATAGTTTATGAAATATAGACACCCATTTTTTAGGGGGACCACTAAACCAATGGTAGTTATGAAATGGACTAAGTGACTAGAGAATATATATATTGTGTTGGGATTTGGTCAATATAAAACGTTACTTTTCTAGTTAATTTATTGATATATGATGTTGATTGATGGTGATCATTGATCCATATTAAAACGGATAAAGGGGAATGTAAACTCATGGAATGAAATGATTTTTAGGAGACATTATATAAAAAAAATTTCCATGTAAGGAACAAACATTGATTAGGGGAATCTTCATTATGAACATTATATTGGTATAAAATCACGATTACTAGTATGATTATAAGATTTAAAATTTTAGGTAGGTATTCTATCGATTAGACAGAAAAAATATAGTGAAAGACAAATCATTTTACTTAAGGGATTATACATTGTCTCAGAATGGAACCGGTCACTAATAATTTTTTGTATTATGATGAAATAGTTTTATGTTCTATCAAAATGGATAAGGATATTAAATTATACAATATATTCAATTAAAATAAATAGAAGAGGAATATGATATTGAAAAAAAATACATAGGGAAAATGGAATGAAGGAATTTGACAGATGTTATAATTGTGGATAAACTATCCCTAGTAAAAATTTTATGGGATTTAGAGTTTGTTATAAGTGTGTAGAAATTGCTAACCCCAAAAAATTTATAAATAAGGGCGAAAGAAGATTTTAATTTTCAGTGTTTCAACTATAAGGATACAGGGTACGGTTGAAATGAATTATCCAAACATCAAAAGTCTATTTCATTAAAAATCTAAGGGATACAAGTCATTATTATGTTATTTATTCAACCTAGGTGTAATTATTAATTTTATTTTTTGTTTGGGTCAAAAAAATTTATATTAATACTATATTATTATATGTCCCCATCTTAAAACATTAGATAATAATGAGATTTTTTAAATAATTTTTCATTCATTTTTATTCAGGATCTTTTCAATTTTATTATTTTTTTGAATAATTCTATAACACAAACATAAATTTGATAAACTAAAATTTTTACACTTATTATTAGTATATTGATTCCAATAAAGAAATTTAATATATTAATGATGCCTTTTCATGATATATCACTATAAAATTCAACATGACATACAATTTTCCCATACCCATCCTTGAATCATGTGATAAGAAATTAATTTCTGGGTTGAAAAAATGGATTAGTATGGTAAAAAAATAATGAAGCCGTTGTTCAAGAGGAAGAAATTAATATCCATGAAGAAACCCTTTATTGAAAATATAATATTTTTCCCATAAATGGAAGTATATCTCCATTAAAAACAATATTTATTTTATTTCTTAAATATTTATTTCCATTAAAACTCGTTTTAAAAAATTCAACATTCAGGTAGTAACATTGGGGATCATCTCATTTAACCCTTATATAACCCTTACATATCCCATTTTAATTGGAATAACCATATTAACAACTTGAAATACAAATCTCCTGAGAATATAATCAGTACCCCAATCATTGGAGATCAATCCATGTGAAATTATTTATTAAACTAAAATTCCCTCACATTGTGCTATCCAGGAGAACCCATCTATATAGTATCAGTGCACCAAAATATGAATAAAACATTTCATCATTTTAATTTTTTTTTTCTATCAGAAGTAGAAAAACATTTTTTTAAATACTATTTTCAATATAATTTATTTTTCTAAAAAAATATTAATTTCCAAAAAAACCCAAAACAATGGAGATATTTTTCTTCAATAATGAAAACATGTATCCTTTTAAAGGAATCTATAAATTATAAAATAATCAAAAGTGCAAGAAATGTTATTGTCGTTCTTTCTTAAAAACACGTTCAAATATATTTTTTTATTGAAATAAATTAAATGGTATATTAATTGAAATTCATAAATCTTTTTCCACCATACAATATCATTTCCATTACCATTTTTCATACCTGGGATTGGAATAGAATGTTATTTTAGTTGAAATCAATCAAAGAAGAAGTTTTTACAAATTTATTCTCATTATCACTTGATAAACACAAATATATTAAACCCGTTGAAGAATGTAATTATATCGAAAAAAATTAAATTAGAGTATAATAAATAATGATAAATAATTTTAAATGTGATTTATAAACACCTTATCATATTATAATTACGATTAACCTCAATAAATGACTCAATGAGAAGAAATTAAGACGAAGACCCTTACCTTGAGTCTATCATTTAATGTGTTCATTTATCTTCATGAATAATGAATTTAAATTAATCATTTAATTTAGTAAGAATATATTTCAATATTATTAATAATTTAAATCCACCTCTTAACAATTTATATTCAATTTCATAATCAATTACGATTAACATGGATATTTTTCCATATTCGATTTATGGGTCAAAGAGGTCATTGCTTGGTCAAATATGGTCAAATATGTCATTATTTAATCATAAACTGAGTAAAACTAAATTAATAAATATCATATTAATATTTAAATCACACTTCAAAAACTAATCACCAAAATTTATTATTAAAAATGAACCAACATTATGATCATAGAGGTGGTAGGTCGTACCTATGCATGAGTAAGGTTCCCATTTTCTAATAATCTTTATGGAAAGAATGTTATTAAATTTATCATTTAAAAATTATAATTATATCATAATTATATCAATATTTAAATACATATATATTTATAATTATTGTGATGTGGTGTTGAAGAAGAAGAATCATATCATTTTTAGGAGGATGTAGACCACACTTACACTAATGAAATTATAATTTTCTTAGTGCGTGAAATTGAACATATAAATTTCTATATTAAATTTCATGAAAAATAATTATTCCCTTAATATCATTATATCTACCATATTAAACATCAATGTTACATGTTAGTGAAAAAAATTTCACATCACATCATCATGTGGTAGTTCACCATACAAAATAGAAATGTTATTAAATCCACTTTGAATATTATGACTACAAACCTCCAATTCCAGAGTTTATATCAGATGGTCAGAATATTATTTCTTATTTATCAATGGGGTATCCATCTGCTAACTGATCAAATAAACATGGTTGTATGTCTGTAGAATCAGGGTAGTACTAATAGGAGCAGAATCACCTGCCTCATTCTAACTAAGAAGAAAATGACACAACCACTCATACAATGAATTGAATGGTTCTATTTTGATTGATTCCTAAAATAAATTATTATATAAAAACACTAAAAATTACATATTTTTATCCCATGAAGAACCTTAATTTATAACACAAGACCAATAAATATCCTCCAAGATGTAAATACTATACTCAGACTCACTATCTGCTAGAGGATAATAGGTTGTGCACATCAGAACCCATAATCACAGAGCGTTTTTAACACCCTTCTATAAATTTTATGTGATATGAGGATATCTATATGAAATTATTCTTCTTAGAACACTATGCACATAAACCACCTCATACAAGTAAATAATTCCAAAATTATCAACTCTTATGGTTTTCCTGATTCGTAATAAGTGGTATAAATTCTTCTATCAATCCACATTAACCCATTCAACTTTAGTCAAATGGGTGTTCCTTGTTAATACCATCAAAATATCCATAGTGACATCATCCCATTTACACATATGAATGGGGTAAGGTAGAAAAATCCCATATAGATTTGGATGTTTGGATTTTTTCTTATGATAAGGGAATCTTCTAGCCATGAATCCTACAGTCTCCTTCTTCATGCTTGAACTACACTACTATATATGGATATCACAATACATATTATTCAAACATGTATGTTCAACACAACTATTATCATGAGACACATTAATCTGCTAAGCACATAAGCACTTGGGAACCCATACTCGAACACAGAAATGTATACAATTTCCACTTCTTTGAGACAATCTTAAAGGTGTCTCCCCACAATATAATAATTCTCTCATATATAATCCACAATGATCTGATAATTAGTTGTTCATGATCTTTAATATGAATGTGGTTATAATAGAATTCGATTTCAAAGATTCATTTCCCTTTGTAACACCCCAGGTAAATAAAGAGTATGACATTTTCACATTTATCCATATTTGTGAATAAAATATTAAGATAACTTTAAATGGGACTCTATGCTTGATGGAGTACCCAACACGCAACAACAAGTTTCTTGGGAATCTTACGTTGCACTCTAAGAATAAAATAATAATTTTTTAAATGGCAGTTAACGTCTAACTGTTGTGATGGCGGGAATGAATAGAACTAACTAAAAAATTATTATATATGTTTGTCAAATAATTTTACATTTTATAATAAATGTTAGAGGATTAAAAATGTGAATGTATCCAATTTTAAGCGTAAACATTCTAATTTTTTTTAAAAGGTCGATTAACCGCCTTTTGATGGCGAACCACTTTTAAATCCACTTTTTGATAATTTTATGTGTTATATTTGAAAAAATAAAATTCTTCTTTAGAATCAGGACATCAAAATTTACTTTGTGTAAATTTTTGATATTTTTCAGATAAAGTGCTTTTTTTTAATGAATAGTGAAAAATGTTGTATTTTAATTCAAAACCTCTTTTTAATCTAATTTATTTATATGATAATATCATCTTTTTGATTGGTTTTAAAGTGAAATTAGAATATATTTTTACCATTAAATCCAATGGTGGTCATTGGAATTAATTTCACTTTGAAATTGGACTTAAACTAGTGTCAATCTTTTAATAGATATTGTCTCTTAAAAACATACTCTTTGTTTTGACAGCGGAAATTAATTATTAAATTAATTAATGTAACTTATATGTTTTTAATTTTGTAAAATAGACATCATTTTTGAATTCAGAATATCAAATATATCTTAGGGTGAAGTTTTGCTATTTTTCTGAAAAACTTCAATTTTTTTATGAATAGTGAAACCAGTAAATGGTACTTAAGAAACTGATTTTTCGTTTAAATGAAATTTTACCACCTCTGTGTTTTGAATTTCTAAAATCCGACATACATGGTTGTCATTAAGAAGTAAAGTGTGGTTCAATGGGATTATATTAATTTTTTGGTGAATAGTAACTTTTATGTTTTTAATCGCGATTAGAGGTAATTAGTGTAGTTTAAGGTAAGAAAAATGTTTTAATAAAATTTAACGACCTAGAAACATGTCCTACCCTTATTGGATGAGTCATGGCCGACCATGAAAATCCATGGGTCAACTTGGGGACCCCATGGAGCCACATTGGTTGGAAAATGACATAAATACCTTTTTATTTAATGTTAAAATTAAAATGACACAAACATGAATATTTTAATAAAAACAATTTTTACATGGGGTTATACAAGTAAGATTTTGGACTATAAATATTCATGGGAAAGCTAAAAATATTTCCTACATCATATTATTTTTTTTATAATTTTTAGTCATTAAATAAATTAAATTAATTATGACATCATGATGATGCAGCGATGACCTCATTATTTAACGATTTAAATAAAATGGAAAGATAATGTAAAATCTAAGACCTAAAAATGTCCAAAACCTATTGGATGGGTGGATTTAGAACCTTTATCACCTTATCGTCAAAACACATCAATTTGGGACCATTAAAATCCGAGACACATTCAAAAATAAAGTAACATTTCTTTACATTCCAAGAGTGCCCCTCCTCTCCTCTTATAAAAGGACCCCACCTCTACCACATTACCCACACCTCTCAAGACTTTGGCTCGGCCAAACCCTGCTCCTTTTTCCTCTCCACAACTCTTTGTTACTCATAAAAGCCTCAAATTGGGCTTAAGTCTTCCTAAGGAAGACATTGAGCTCAAATCAAAGAGAGTTACCCGATTTTAAGGTAATGTCTTCACTTGTGTTCTTTTGTTTTATTTAGCTTCTCCAACCCCCTAAAATCTTTTTATTCATTTCATTTGTAAAAACTACAGTATCTTCAATATACTAGGATTTTTTTATAATAATCATTTGAGCTACACTTACACAAAACTACATCTAATGGTTAAAGAACATTCTATTTCTATGGATGGCGAATTTCTACCTCACGAAACGATGATTGTTCAACACTCATATAACACCTTCAAAGGAGGCCATTAAGATGTCACTATATTTATATATGATATATTAAATTTTTATGTTTTACTTAAGCTTATTTATTTTTCTTTTTTGGAATACCTTTATGGTTTCCATTGTTGTTAAACATGATAATTTCATTTTAGGAAGTGCGGACTACCGCCCCCACAAAGTGATTTGATTCGTTAATGCCATATGTGGGATGTATAATGGATGGATTTAAAGTTATTATATATTATGTATGTTACATATAAATTATGAATATAATTATGGAATTAAAATATACATACCTCTCATTTAGTTTTAATTCCATTAATATGACATTGAAATGAAAGTAGTGTTCATGCGTACGTACGGCTTACCGTCTACATGAACGGTGAATTTCAATTCTTACCCGTAAATGATATTGTAATGATATAAATACATGTATATTCTGGATATATATGATATATATGATATCCAAATCAGGAATATCATTCTGGATATAATGAACCTTTGACCACACGAACAACATGTAATTGTAAGAAGTCCATTTTCGACTTAAAAACCAAATATCGACAAAAGAAACATTGTTAACATAAATGATTACATAATGTTTGTAACATAGAAATAAGTGATATAAAAAATAATTTACTTGAAAATTTTTCTTAAGAAAGTAGAAATTAACTCATGTTTATTATTCAGGACGTTAAGGAACGATCGAGTCAAGTCGGACCTGAGGTAAGGGATCCTACCCCTCTCTTTCTTTTTAAGTACACTCTTTTATGTCATTCCTTTTAAGCTCATCTTTCATATGATTGGGATGTTATTTTATATTAATCCTAATGAATGTTTATGTTCATATGATGAGAGACCATATTCTCTCTCATTAATCCATTTTGGAGGTTTTGAGTGGCGCCGTTAGGCTGCCGAATTTTCGTAAGAGATCTAACCTCTCTCTTTCTTTTTAAGTACTCTCCTTTATGTTAGTTCTTTTAAGCTCCTCTTTGTTATGATGGAGGATGTTATTTTATATTCTTATTGATTTAAATTTTATTGTAATATGATGAGAGACCCTATTTGATCTCATCAATCCAATTTTGGAAGTTTTAAGTGGCGCCGTTAGGCTGGCGAGTTTTCGCAAGGGATTTTTCATCTCACTTTTATTCCGGTGGGATTTATGCTACATTTGCCACAATTTACTTTGAGTGGTGTATTTTCTGCCCATTATTTTACTCATTGTGTAATATAGATTCATTTATGAGTATTTACATCAATGTTGTAGTGTCATTCTTTCACGGGATGTATGTTTCAAAATTTACCCAAGTTGGTAAGGGAACCTTTCACCCTCCTATTTTTAAAAGACTTCTTTTGTTATTTATTTTAATTCATATACTATTATGTGGGGATATGTTCTTCTATATCCTTATTGATGTAAATTTTATGTCCAAGTGATGAGATACCCTTTTTATCTCTCATCAACTCTTTTTCTGAAATTTGAAGTGACGTCGTTAGGCGGTCGAATTTTTGCAAGGGAACTTCTTAACCCTATTTTGATTCTTTGGGATAAACTTGTACTCCATGAATATGTCATTATATAAATATGTGTGAAAGTACTATAAATTTTTTACACTTAATATACACTTATATTAGGTGTATTCATTTGTCACACATAATTATGTAATTGATTTATCCTTAATCCAAGGATACGATCTTTGTATGGGGATTCATCTCAATCTCCATTCATTGAGGCATATTTTTGTTTTATACAGAAGCTTCTTTTATACGGTGTATAAACCCCTTTGACTTTTAAGTTTATCCAAAGGGAATATTCTTTATACAAAGAGTTTTACTAAATGAAAAAAGGGAATGTTTTTGTCGTACGTATGCAGCGACAATGACTTCTCCGCTGCCATGACCATTATTTGAGTTTCGGCTTCCTCCACAAGACATAGAATTTTTTAAAGAAAAATAAATACCATGTTTTAATTTTCTTTTATTTTGGTATTGAAAATGATTTTCATAATGTTTTTATATCAATGTGTTGTATTGATATCTTGTGATTGAAAAGTGGAAATGTTATGTTTCCTTTATTCATGTTTTATGTGATACGATTATGTTATGGTTCTTGGGCATTATTATGAAGATGAGTGGTTCCGTGAAAAACTAAGGGCGGGTGATCCCGATATAGCTCTCCAATGCATTGGGTAACGCGAAGGAATTATGCATTATGGTTTCTCTGAAGAGATTTATTTAATATACTGTGATGGGTATTCCAAACGTAACCAAGAGGGTTACTCCCTACGTAAGAATGTTATGAATGCCTCAAGTTACCTTTATGTCTTATGATATCTACGATTTATTCATGATTTTATGAGGTATGTTAAAGTGCATATGTTTTATTGGTAATGTATGATTTCATTCATATGTATATATGTACTCATGTTTCCTTTCCATACTTTTTATAACCCTTAATGAGTTTTTTATGCTCATCCCACGTTTTTTTGAAATGTTTTTCACAGATCAAGGGAAAGTTACATGATATGATGATAGTGTCAAGGAAGTGTAAAGAAAGAATACATGTTTTATTTCTAAATATGTTTCCGTTGATGGGAAAAAATGAATGCTATCTTCTATGTAACCACTTTGTTTAAATGTGGAATGTAATGCAAGTTTTATGATATAATTCTCTAAAAATCTAAACCTGAAAAGATCCTCAATGTGAATTATTCATTTAATTACTTATTAAGTAAGGTTTAAGGCTAGAGCCTTATAGTTGGTATCAAAGGTCGGTTTAGACAACTTTAGGGATTATGAGTTTTTGTTAGACACATGATTAGTCCCTATATCTATTATTTCAGTTAAATCCTTGTTTTATAACTTTTTTCAGGTCAAGAAAAGTCGGTTACGAATGGACGGAGAAGGACCTCACAAGGCATTCCTATCTCTTCCGGATTACATACTTGCAATAATTATTTCAAAGTCATGTTCGGATGATTGTGAAACTTTTTCTAGCATACAACTCACTTGCAAGCAGTTGTTTGAGATATCAAACACCTCCTCTATACCTCGTCATCATCATGGATCATGGGTTGTTTTTAGACAAATACTATTTTCACAATATTCTCATATTTTCAAGAAAGGTAAATATTATCAAGGTATTTTCAAATATTTTAACTTATCACAAGAATTTGAAGCATATTATGATTTTAAAAATGGTGCTGAGGAAGGAGACCCTTGCGCAACCTATTTATATTTGATTTTAAAATATAGTCTCTCAGCACATAATTTTTTTATTTTAAAAGGACCAATAATAGAATTTTTCAACTCAAATTCTATCTGACTATTTTATAGAAATCATGTTTTATCAGATGTTTTGGAATTATATGTCATACACGATTATTTTCCAAAATTGTTTTTCTGTGAACACCAATATGACCCATGTTGTACAAGGTGTATTTGGGTGGAGGAAGCAAATGATTTTGAAGGATCTATAAATATTTGTTGTAATGCATGGGACGTCTACCTACGTGAACAAGATGACGATGAAACCGAGTGGACGCCATGATCAAGGTATGATGTTATTCATTTTGGGAATCGTTTTATTTTATCTTATGGTGGTGAAATATGACATCAAGAATTAACATATTGAGATTGTAACGAATTTGTATGAAGACAAGAGGTTTAAGGAAACTATTGAGATTAAAACATGTTAGGGTTATTTTTTGAGTTTGATAAAAAGGACAACACGTAGATCGTGTGACAACCCGTCACGTCAGACAAAACTGCGGGAATCGAACCCACAACCAAAGTGAAACTGGTATTTATCCCCTACCACTGGACTACATGAAGTCCCTGGTTAGTATGACTTATTCTTTTTAGTTAGATGACTTTTTTAATTAAGAATACGTTTATTTTGGGTTATTTATGAAAATTATTAACCTATCATGGTGGATATGTGATTAGGTTAATTACTTTTCAATACGAGACTTTAGGAGCAACTGATGTTGTTTGGAGATAAATGTTACGATTTAACTTGGAAGACTATGTGACTAAATCCTTCAAATATTTGGGTTTCAATATTAGTTTGGTTTACATTTAATAATTTTATGGACAAATTGTTTATCGAATGGTCCTCGTTGAACTTTGGGTTTTGTTGGATAAATTTTGGAGGTTAAGAATTGATTTTAATTTTATAAAGGGTTATCCTTTTCTGGATTATCTGATCTTGTACTAATCTTTTTGGTTATGGTTTTGGTTAATGTCTAAAGAAATGGGAAGTATACAGTTCTATTTTGTGGATTAGGTGATTCTCTAGAAGTTGATTATAATACTCTTAATGTGAACAAGTCTTCTTAAATACTCATCTTTTGGAGAAAATACGAGTTTGTGTAAGGAATCTAATAAAATTTGAAAGTCAACATGATAAGTGATTATGTTTCCTTATGAATAAATTCCTCAATAAAAAGTAACTTAAAAAAATGTTGTCTATTAACTTTTCCAACTGTGGAATCGAATACCGTTTAACCCATCACAAGTTTGTGATTTTCTTATGGTTAACTTTCTCCTAGACATGTTTACTATCACTCTCCATCAGAACATGACCCTTTGTTTTTTCCACCATGTCCATATTTTCATACTTGGAATCCTAGTATGGGTTAACTCGGTTGACCTATGTACTTCTCTTTCGTTATTTTAACGTGATTGTTTTAATGACTCTTGTTTCGATGTGGGACTTTCAAGGATGTTTTCAAGCCCAATTTTAAAATTGCGAGGACACAATTCCCAAAAGGGGGGAAGTATGTAACACCCTAGGTAAATAAAGAGTATGAAATTTTCACATTTATCCATATTTGTGAATAAAATATTAATATAACTTTAAAGGCGACTCTATGCTCGATGGCGTACCTAACATGCAACATCAAGTTTCTTGGGAATCTTACGTTGCACTCTAATAATAAAATAATATTATTTTAAATGGTAGTTAACACCTAGCTGTTGTGATGGTGGGAATGAATATAACTAACTACAAAATGATTATATATGTTTTTCAAATATTGTTACTTTTTACAATAAATGTTAGAGGATTACAAATGTGAAATAATCAAATTTTAAATGTAAACATTCTAATATTCTTTAAAAGGTCGAGTAACCGCCTTTTGATGGAAACCCTCTTTTAAATCCACTTTTTGATAAGTCTATGTGTTATATTTGACAAAATAAAATTCTTCTTTAGAATCGGGACATCAAAATTTACATTGTGTAAATTTTTGGTAGTTTTCTGATAAAGTACTTTTTTTAATGAATAGTGAAAATTGTTGTATTTTAATTCAAACCCACTTTTTAATCTAATTTAATTATATGATTAGATTATCTTTTAAATTTATTTTAAAGTGAAATTAGAATATATTTTTACCATTAAATCCAATGGTGGTCATTGAAATTAATTTCACTTTGAAATTGGGCTTAAACTAGTGTCAATCTTTTAATAGATATTGTTTCTTAAAAACACGCTATTTGTTTTGACAGCGGAAATTAATTATTAAATTAATTAATGAAACTTATATGTTTTGAATTTTGTAAAATAGAAATTATTTTTTAATTTGGATATAAAATATATCTTAGGGTGATGTTTTGTTATTTTTCGGAAAAACTTCAATTTTTTTATGAATAGTGAAACCACTAAGTGGTACTTAAGAAACTAATTTTTCGTTTAAATAAAATGTTACCACCTCTGTGTTTTGACTTTAAAAAATCCGACATACGTGGTTGTCATTATTAAGTAAAATGTGGTTCAATGGGATTAAAATAATTTTTTGAGGAATAGTAACTTTTATGTTTTTAATCACGATTAGAGGTAATTAGTGTAGTTTAAGGTATGAATAATTTTTTAATAAAATGAAATGACCTAGACACATGTCCTACACTCATTGGATGATACATGGCCGATCAAGACAATCCATGGGTAATCTTGGGGACCCCATGGAGCCAATTTGGTTGGAAAATGACATAAATATCTTTTTATTTAATGTTAATATTAAAATGACACAAACATGAGTTGTTTAACTAAAAAAAATTTACATGGGGTTATACAAGTCATATTTTTTACTATAAATATTAATTGGAAAGCTAAAACGATTTCCTAAATCATAGTAGTTTTTTTTATTATTTTTAGACAATAAATAAATTAAATTATTTATGGCATCATGATGATGCAGCGATGACCTCATTATTTAATGATTTAAATAAAATGAAAAGATAATATAAAATCTAAGACCTACACATTACCAAATCCTATTGGATTTATGGATTTAGAACAATTATCACCTTATCCTCGAAACATATCAATGCGGGACCATTAAAATCTGAAACTCATTCTAAAATAAAGTAACATTTCTTTACTTTCCAAGAGTGCCCCTCCTCTCCTCTTATAAAAGGACCCCACCTCTACCACCTTACCCACACCTCTCAAGACTTTGTCTCAGCCAAGCCGTACTCATTTTTCCTCTCCACATCCCTCTATTACTCATATAAGGCTTACATTGGACAGAAGTCTTCCCAAGAAAGCCTTTGAGCTCAAATCAAAGAGAGTTACCCGATTTTAAGGTAATGTCTTCACTTGTGTTCTTTTGTTTTATTTTTCTTCTCCAACCCCCTAAACTCTTTTTATTTATTTCTTTTGTAACAACTCCAGTATCATCAATATACTAGGATGTTGTTATAAGAATAATTCTTGCTACACTTACAAACACCTACATCTAATGTTTAAAGACCATACTGTTTCTGTGGATGGTGAATTTCTACATCACGAAACGATGATTGTTCAACACTCATATAACACCTTCAAAGGTGGCCATTAAGATGTTACTATATTTATATATGATATATAATATTTTTATGTTTTACTTAATCTTCTGTATTTTTATTTTGTGGCATACCTTTATGGTTTCCATTATGGGTAAACACGATAATTTCATTTTAGGAAGTGCAGACTACCGACCCCTCAATGTGATTTGATTCATTAATGCCATATGAGAGATGTATAAAGGATGGATTTAAAGTCATTATATATGATGTATGTTACATATAAATGATGAATATAATTCTGGAATTTAAATATACATACCTCTAATTTAGTTTTAATTCCTTTAATATGACATAGAAATGAAAGTAGCGTTCATGCGTACGTACGGCTTACCGTCTCCATGAACGGTGCATTTCATTTCATACCTCTAAATGATAATGAAATATTATAAATACATGTATATTCTGGATACATATGATATATATGATATACAAATCATGAATATCATTCTGGATATAATGAACCTTTGATCACACGAACAACATGTAATTTTAAGAAGTCCACTTTCGACTTAAGAACCAAATATCGACAAAACAATCATTATTAACATAAATGATTACATAATGTTTCTAACATGGAAATAAGTGATATAAAAGAAATAATGAACTTGAAAAAGGTTCTTAAGAAAGTATAAATTAACTCAAGTTTATTATTCAGGACGTTAAGGAACGATCGAGTCAAGTCGGACCTGAGGTAAGGGATCCTACCCCTCTCTTTCTTTTTAAGTTCAATATTTTATTTCATTCTTTTTAAGCTAATATTTCTTATGATTGGGATGTTATTTTATATTAATCCTACTTTATGTTTTATTTTCATATGATGAGAGACCCAATTCTGTCTCATTAATCCATTTTGGTAGTTTTGAGTGGCGCCATTAGGCTGCCTAATTTTCATAAGAGATCTAACATCTCTCTTTCTTTTTATGTACTCTCCTTTATGTTACTTATTTTAATCTCCTCTTTGTTATGATGGGGGATGTTCTTTTATATTCCTCTTTCTGTAAATTTTATTGTAATATTATTAGAGACCCTATTTGATCTCATCAATCCATTTTTGGAAGTTTTCAGTGGCGTCGTAAGGCTGCCGAGTTTTCGTAAGGGATTTTTCATCTCACTTTTATTCTCGTAGGATTTATGCTACATTTGCCACAATTTCTTTTGAGTGGTGTATGTACTGCCCATTATTTTACTAATTGTGTAATATAATTTCATTTATGAGTATTTACATAAATTTTGTATCATATTTCTTTCACGGGGTGTATGTTTCGAAAGTTACCCAAGTCGGTAAGGGAACCTTTCACCCTCCGCTTTTTAAAAGACTTGTTTTGTTATGTATTTTAATTCACATAATATTATGTTGGGATATGTTCTTATAAATCCTTATTGATGAAAATTTTATGTCCAAGTGATGAGATACCCTTTTTATCTCTCAACAACTCTTTTTCTGAATTTTGGAGTGACATCGTTAGGCTGTCGAATTTTTGCAAGGGAACTTCTTAACCCAATTTTGATTCTTTGGGATATACTTGTACTCCTTGAATATGTCATTACATGATTATGTGTGAATGTCCTATGATTGTTTTACACTTAATATCTACTTATATTTGGTGTATTATTTTGTCACACATAATTATGTAATTGATTTATCCTTAATACAAGGATACCGTCTTTGTATGGGACTTCGTCTCAATCTCCATTCATTGAGGAATATTTGTGTTTGATACACAGCCTTCTTTGATACAGTGTATAAACCCCTTTGACTTTTACGTTTATCCAAAAGGAATCTTCTTTATACGAAGCATTTTACTAAACTACAAAAGGAAATGTTTTTGTCGTATGTATGCGACGACAATGATATCTCCTCCGTCGTGACCATTATTTGAGTTTCGGCTTCCTCTACAAGATATACCTTTTTTTCAAAGAAAAATAAATACCGTGTTTTACTTTTCTTTTATTTTGGTATTGAAAATGGTTTTCATAATTTTTTTATATAAATGTGTTGTATTGATATCTTGTGATTGAAAAGTGGAAATGTTATGTTTCCTTTATGCATGTTTTATGTGATACGATTATGTTATGGTTCTTGGGCATTATTATGAAGATGGGTGGTTCCGTGAAAACCTAAGGGCAGGTGAGCCCGATATAGCTCTCCAATGCATTGGGTAACGTGAAGGAGTTAAGCATTAAGGTTTCTCCAAAGAGAATTAGGGAATATAATGTGATGGGTATTCCAAATGTAACCAAGAGGGTTACTCCATACATAAGAATGTTATGAATGCCTCAAGTTACCTTTATATCTTATGATTTCTATGATTTATTCATGATTTTATGTGGTATGTTAATGTGCATGTGTTTTATGGGTAAAGTATGATTTCATTCATATGTATATATGTACTCATGTTTCCTTTCCATGCTTTTTATACCCCTTACTGAGCTTTTTATGCTCATCCCATGTTTTTTTGAAATGTTTTTCACAGGTCAAGGGAAAGGTACATGATATGATGATAGTGTCAAGGAAGTGTCAAGAATGAATCCATTTTTTATTTTTAAATATGTTTCCGTTGATGGGAAAAATGAATGCTATCTTTTATGTAACCACTTTGTTTAAATGTGGAATGTAATGCAAGTTTTATGATCTAATTCTCTAAAACTATAAACCTGAAAAGATCTTCAATGTGAATTATTCAGTTCATTCAATATTATGTAAGGTTTATGGCTAGGGCCTTATACCCTGCGAGTATTGAATATCAATATTCATGTCTATAATATGCACAAAAATCTACCACATGTCACAGTTCTACCACAATACCCATATATGTGTCTCTCAACTCAACAGATCCATAGTGATGTTTCCCATTAATGTTTTACAATACATCATGGAAGTAAATGTCTGCAGATAAATGACCCAGCTCTTCATTCAAAGGTTCATGTCACCCTGATAAATGATGTGCCTAGGGATATTGGAATCCATCTACACCAAAAACCCTTAACCTAATACATAGTTCCTCCTATATCTCATGGAACATTAATTAGTACCAATATATATCATGAGTATTAATATTCCTCTCATGTTATATTATATTCTTGGAATCATATGTAACCACTCAATCCTCGGGCATCATAACTATACTATTCTAATCATTGATTGTGTCGTAGTTCATGGCATATTCGTCACCAATAAGATGTAATGTGAGGATATGTGTTGAGGTCATTATTAATTTCAAAACATGAAATTATATCTCGTAAGAACCAGAACAATAAAACATCACTCCCTCTTTGTTCATACATGTCCTCATTGTTTCTTAATTGGGGAAATCATAAAAAATATGTAGATAATAACATTAAAAATCAACAAATCAATGAATATTAAAGATGTTCTGGGGTTGTTCCACAGACACCAAACTGGAAACATTGTCATTGCCCATTTTATATCGTTCATCTATGTCGAATTGGCCGAATATGTGGATTTTTTTTATCTAGAAACCACATTAGCTTTTAATGGAGTAAATACAAATCTATCCCAATGTACATAGAATGATTTTAAGGTACCGTGAATGATGAACTTCTATACTGAATTACACACATATATATTACAAAAACGACCAGAAAATGAGCCATAAAATGATGAGGTATCATGTTAATCATGTCCATGAATACAATCTATGTATTGGAAAACTAAAATGAGTTCCAAATGAATGCATTCCAACCAAAATTGCTTCTAAATGATTTTTGTGGAATTTCCATTTGTCCTACCCTTATATGGTGGATTTATGATCTTAAATAATTCAAGGAGAATAACATATAACCTCTCAACTGATTGAGAATGAGATCAATGTGTGGATGGGTATATTTCTTCCTGAACATCATCTGGTACAACCTTAGATAATATACATCTATGTGAAAATACACACCATCCTCCATGGTGATGAGAGAAAGAGAACCCCAAGGAGATATACAAATATTGTATGAATCATTAAGGTTCTATATCTTATAAATGAACATTAAACTCGGGAATCTATATAGGTATGACACATTAAAGTGGGATTGAATCTGGATCTACTATCAAAGTCATATTTATCATGTACATCATCAATCTATTAGGAAGTATGACATTGTACTAATTAGAAAAAGATCCAGAAAATCTAGTACCACTGGAGGAAATGAATTTGTCTACATTCGACATTTATCTAGGGAAAAACTAGCTATCTATGTCATTAGACTGTCCAATATGCATATAATTGGCCCTTCACGGCCAAGTTAATGATCCCCCAAACGAATTTTTGAATAACATCATAGATAATGAGGTAACAAGGTATCTCTACTCCTATAACAATCATTATGATCTTTGTATTGAAATAATTGATGCATTCCCAAAATCATTTCAAAACTTGTCACTACCAGCATCAATTTTTCTTAAAAAAATGTTAACACCCAATGACTAGAGAACAAGATTTTCACCATTTGATATAATCTTACCACACTCCCATCAATTTTATTATTTCTAAGAAACCATCCATGATTTCAAAATACATGTAAAGAAAGATGAAAATAGAGAAGGTTGAATAAAATTTTAAACTTTTATATCAACCAAAAAACTATCTAATGTGTATGATAATAAACCATACCTCAACATGTCGAATGTCTAGATTCCAAGATATTCGATGTAATATTCATAATGTGAAGATGAATTATCCCTCTTTTATAGGATCCATTCTGACAATACTAAAATATTTCAAATGCATCGTACTCCTTATCCCACACTACACTACCACATCCACTTCGTCTACCCAAATAGTGAATGGATCTTTACCAACCATACTGGTGAGGGCTAGTTGGGCACCACATAGAGTATGTTTTTTTCATGATACCAAGATAATGTTCTACTATATAGTATTCAAACATGACCACTAGAGATGACCTAGTATACCATATATACCAAACTCTAATGAAGGGTAAGGACATTGTTAGTGCTTATGTCACAACATGCCACACTGAAAGCACTATAATGAAAAGGGGTCCTCATACGGATTCCCCAGACCTGAATTCTCTACCCACTACTATATTTGTAGAAACAATGTAAGAGTAACTTCTTACTACTCGAACAAGAGTTCCAAATTCACCCTCCCAAAACAAAATGTCCTCTTTTTAAGGCCACTCTCAAATTCCATTCTATGATGTGTTACTGGTTCATCACATCCTCAAAACTAATCAAATGAAAAAAATTCAATTGATACCTAATATCATAATCAGATCCATCCTAAAAAATCTCATTCTACAGATCTCATTACATACAAGTGAGTGTTAAAAGAGTTTCTGGTTGTTGAAACATCAAGTATAGTACTTCAACAACCTACCCTCCTATAACGTCCTAGTTCGAGATGCCACCCAAAGGCACCCTATACCTGGTTGGTCACAATGAATCATGCAAATTTCCCCAAATAGCAGAGGCTGCTGACTACAAGCGAGGGCCTTGTGTGTGATAGTGGGGAAACAATACCCTCATTGAAAGAGTAACACTGCAGAAGTAACCATATAGCTATAGTGGAAGAATTGTAATACCATACATCAGTAAATATAAAAAGTCTATAGATATAAATAACTAGGGGGGAATATATAAATGATGCATGATACATATGTCTAAGAAAGTATCCAAACAAGTCACAATGTTGGAAAAAAGTACAAAAACCATGTACAAAAGAAAAACAAGAAACATCTGCTCAGCATCGCAAGCCTCAACTTGGTCCCATTTTCTCTATATCCAAGCAATCAAGTACCTGAAGTGGAAGGGTGCTTTCCCATATCTTGACCTGCTACAATATAACCTGTTTGGGACCAAAAGCAAGACTCAAACATGGTGTGAGATGAATCCCTGTAGGCAACCACCCAAATATTTTTTTCCTAATAGATAGTGAATATATATGGCATAAAATAGTAAAAATGAAGCAGTAAACAAGTATGTACTCAAAAGTAAAACATCCTAATGTTTAAAATGCATTCAACCATTAGGAATAATGTAAGAAACTAATCAAAAGAAATGAACCCTTTTGAATGTACTCCAACCTAACCCCTCTGGTTCACAATACAAGGAACGATATTCCAATGACTCTCTGAGGAAGCACTCAATGTCAATTCCCCATATAGTCATGTGTGTTCAATGAATCTTTGATGAAGCACTCACTATCAATTACTACTATAGCCTTTTAGTAGAAAACTAGCAACACTATGAAGAATCAATAAACATTAATTACATCTATGGTCTCGTAACATAACTATAAACACACCGAGGGAGAACTAAACATCAATCACCCCCAATGGTCTCACAGTATGAGAATTATAAAAAACACTCAGGGAAATCCCACAACATCAATTTCCACTATGGTCTCACTATGCTAGGTTGCTACAACCCAATGTAATGTAATCATGCGCAAATGATAATCCGAAACCAAATTAATCCTCCTATACTAAATTTCTAAACAACTATAAAATATCATACAATGTATGATAATATTATATCTCTCCATCCTACCAGCACTAGGAATGGTGAGTAAGTATCATAACAGGATAAGAAAATAAAAATGGTCATAAACAAGAAAACATGTCATAAACATCCACAACATGGAAAATTTTGCTCAATTCACAACAAATAACCTCTATCCAAAAAATGAGGCATAGCTAAAAAAACAGGGTTAAAACTATAAACATGAAATGCCCCAGACAAGGTTATTGTGGAATTCTACACATATAACTAAAATACTATCTATGAAAAGGAACAAACCACCTACCTCAGAATCACATGATCAATATATATTGGTGACGGACATTGAGTCGATCTAGAATGTGCTACATCTACGAAAATGTCTAAAATTATTAGCTGATGAAAACTCATGAGAGAAGAGAAATCAAGAAACAGTGTTTATGAAGAAGAGAGAACTCACCGATGTGATTCCAACAAAAACAACAAAGTAAGATTCAGAGATCAAATGATCGATTGGGGGCTTGGTGAGGGATCAGTACCATACAAATGCTCTCGATTAGGGAAGGAGAAGAAAAAAATGATTTTTCAAAATAAACCTGACCCCGAACCATTTAATGGGAAAATGAATGTACATGATGTTTATTTTATAAGTACATGGTGTGTATATGCCTTAACTGGCCCCACAATTGGAGTCTCTAGGTCACCACACATGGTCATGTGCAAGGCCATTACAGGGCAAGCTCTCGGATACATGTGGTAACTGAGTACACAACATGTAATCGTAAACCACACGACATGTAGTTATGAATTTTATAGAAACTATTATTTTCATCAAAAAACACAAAAAAAGTAAACATAAATAAAATTAATATCAAGGTTCTTAAAAACTTCCCCCCTTAAATAAATTCATCGATGAATTTCCCAGCAAGGCAGCGTAGAAGAGGAATCATTGAAAAGCTCTGGCCACTAAGATGGTACTTCTATCTCCCTCTCCTTGGTCACTTCCTGTACTCGCCCATGCGGCAAAAGAAATCATTCGAATGGAAAATACTAGACATGAAGAACCTTCAGACTTCGAACAAAACTCATTGAATGTATGTTGAATCTCCTCCCAAGCCATATCCTACTGGAATCCCTCATGTGAGATCATATCCCACCAACACTTTGCGGAACCCCATAGAATATACATAGTGAGATTGAACCACCTCTATGGAGGAGTCACTTGATGTTCGATGATCATCACCCCGACTTCTAGTCATGACTCTACAGTCTAGGGTCCTCCATCCCTAGAGAATGTTGGAGCATGCTGCTTCTTGAAGAGCCATGTCAATTCTGCCATCGACGGGGCATGAGGAAGTACTCCCTGGAAAGTCAGAAAAAACCACATAAAGCCCTATCAAAACTATGCGTCAGCACCTATGTCCGGAATGATGGCATGTGCCAAGGGTGGCAGAACTAGAGGATCAACTGTTAGTCATTGATCTGCCATATCTGTTGTCTGATCACTACCATATAACTTTTGGACTACTAGAGGACTTCTCAGTGGCATGACTCTACATGGTCAAGAGTACACCATATATCATGATTAACAAGGTCTATAAAATATATGTGTACGAAGGGAACATGATAAAAAAACAATTAAAGATCTTAAAAACAAGGATACATGGTGTGTATATTACCTACATTACATGTTCCCTTAAGCCTTCACATGGTTGTGTACTTCTGTCAACTCAGTTCATGTAGCACCCCATACACACGACCTGTTGTCCTAACACACGACATGTACATGAATCCTCAACCCCTTCCCGAGTTCTTCTACACGGCCAAGATGTACAGTTCTTATAAAACAATACATCATGGTTTGTTAGTTCCAAACAATGCATGTACTAGGAAAAGTTCACCAACCCATGTTTTTTTCTACACGGCTGGTTACACTGCTCACTCATCATGGAATGTTATTGAAAGACACAACGTGTTATAAAAGAATTTCATTAACCCATGTTGCTCGTTACATGGCCAGATTCAAGGGATACACCACACTGGGTATTCAAGGTTCATACAACATGCATGACATAAATTTTTATACCTCTGTGTCATTAGTTTCCTAGGTGTACAGATGGTCTACACCACATGATTCTGGAATCTGAAACCCGAATTCTGAGGAAAAGGGGTTTAGTTATGATAACTTTTAAAATAATATTAATCAATAATTTACTATGAGGAATAATGTATCATTCAAAAATGATATATAACAGTATATGTAAGTGAAAAATGATTCTGGGTTATAAAATGAATGTTAATGTATTATACAGTTGAATAAATGATTATGTTCCCTGCAACAATAAGAATATATGATGGATCTATTAGAATATTTAAATAGTTCATAATCATTATATATAATGAAATAATTATTATGTATAGAAATTTGGAATAATATTTTAGGAGGGTGATGTTAAAAAGGGATATTAAAAATTATTTTTGAATATTACAAGATTTTTTGTATGTTATTTTTCAGAGATAGATTTATATAGGGATGTTATAACCATTAAAAAACCTAAACAGAAATGGGAATACAGCACCATATATTTTTTTACAAGAGTTCCTCGTAATTATAAATGGAATAATTCTATTTAGGATATATTTAATCACATCATAAGGTAAGTACAACCCATTTCTACTAGACAATATTTTTCTCATTATCATCTTACACAAATTTACATTAAGTCCTGATATTGCATTGAGTAACACACTTGAGATTGATTTTTTTCATTGTAATATTTTGAAATACGTCTTTATATATTTATAGAGCACAAAACATAGATTTTGGGTGATTATATTTCCCATTGTTCCATGAATCAATTTTATTAATATATTTAATGTATTTTATGATTTATATGCCCACTACATCAATGGAAACAAGAGAACTCTTAAACAGAAGCACAAATTATTATTCGAGAACAAATTTGATTATGGAATGACGTTTATTCCATATTTATGACATAAAATATGTTTTCATAGGGAGTTAAAATACATTGATCACTATTAAGTTCATTTAATTAGTTTAAAAAATAAAATTTATATATTTTAATAAAATAACCTATCTAGATGCTTATCTATAATTATAATGTTATTGCAGATAATTGGGGTAACCTCAGGACATTAGGTCCATTGAGATGATATTACTTCCACACACTATTGGTGAATCGAGGTCATAATACAATGAATGATTTGATAAAGGTAAATCATTGCACGAAAAATGAAATATATGGTCTTTATTCATTGGCGATCATGTTGTTAATCAGTTAACAATCCAATATTAATGTGTGGCTTGTTGTTATTTAAATTTTAATACATATGGATTTATTCATACTACCATGTATTTTATCCAATATTTTATTTAACAAATTGGATGTAAGAATAATTATTTTGACTTGATAACTCATCTCGTAATTGGACCCCATCGAGGATGGTCAAATGAACAAGGCCATCAATCGAGAATTAAATCATGCTTTTTGTTTTCTTTTATCATCAAATTAATTATGATTTTATCATTGGCGCATCATCTAACTAACATTCTTAGGGTACCAAAAGACCAATCAACAGACATCTTGACATTAATGCATCAGATCATATTTTGCAAGAACATGATTGAGATTGGTGGTATGATCAAACCTTGCTGATATGTTACTGTAGTTCGAATAGAAATTTGAGTTAGATATGGTATTGGATTTACCAGATATGTGTTCATTACAAAAAATTATATGGATAAAAAAATGAATATAGAAGATATTGAAACCAACCTTCTTTAGCATGAATCTGGTTGTGTAAGGAGAATTGTGACACACGATGAACCCCGACAATTTATGTTGTGGTTTTAGGCATTCTAATGTGACTTTATGGAGGTGGTGGCAAGCTATAGCCATATTTAGTGTGAAATTATTCTCCCCTAGAAAATTACTCAAAATTAAGGGGGTATAATATTTATTTTAATTATTTAAAAATTAATAAATAAATAATTATGATAATATTATTATTATCAAATGTTGTTTTTATCATAAACCATTCATATAAGGTTTCATGGATTCACCATATATGGTAGTGAAACCAAGTAATTAGGTTGTTCAATTACATTTCAATGATATAAATTTAATTTAGGCATCAAGATCGGGTCCACAAAGCACTAAATATATATAGTATTATTATTAAAGGATCTCTTATACGACACTTCTTCTTAAAATGGTTTCATATTTATGAATCATCTGATCCACGGTGACCCTAATATTGTGACTGACTTTATGATGCCATTATTAGGTACTTAATTCAAAATATTAGGAGGGTCCCATTAGATTCATTTTGTGCGTTATATAGTGTAATGTGTCTTTTTTACAGAGCATATTTTTTGGTAATGTTAATTGCATATATTCCATTTTTAATGTGGCATTTGATGGTTCCCACAATTGTGTATTTTTAGATATAACATTTAATGTTATGGGCATGATTAATGATGAAGAAATTCTAGAATATGGTAGTTATGTGGTTGGATCACCAATGATATTTTCTGAGGGTACCCACTAGTAGAGAAAGGTAGTGGAGATCATTGATGACCTTTTTAGGTTACCCTCCATAGAGCTGGGAATTGGAGTTCTTAGAGGACCTTTTTTGAGGTTACCCTATAGTAGAGCATGTTAGTGGACTACCAAGATGTACTTATCTATTGGTACCATCTAGTAGATCTACTATGTGGTGTTCCTCAATGACCATTTCTATTGTTACCCTATAAAAGAACTAGCAATTGGAGTTCCTCAATGACCTTTTCTACAAGTACACTCATATAGAGTTGGATAGTGGAGATCCCCATTGAATTTTACTTGGGGTTCCTTCTAGTTGATATGGGATATGTATTTCATCGATGACCATTTATAAGGGTACCCTCTAGTGGAATTCGGTTGTGGAGTTCCTCGATGGAAATCAGAGTGGGGCCTTCCTGTATTACTAGGGTATAGTCTCCATACAATGTGTTTTCAGCCCCTAAAGTTCATATAATATTTACGTGGTTTATTTAATCTTGTATGATTAATTTTGGGAAGTCACGTTAGATGATGGGAATTTGTAATGGGATTTTAGAATTTCTGGATATATTACTTCTTGGGAGGAGCTGTAATATGGAGATCCCATTACTCTCTCATTTGGGTATTCCATGACTAAGAAATATATATATATATATATCCTTCTTCTATATCCAATACCAAGATTTGGAAATTATTTATCTATGATATGTTGTGATGTTTGGGTTATAAAAATGCTTTTGGAGTTTAGATTATCATGGTTGGATGAGTATACAATCTTTCATTAGGTGGTGAAGACACTTTGGTTAGTTTATCAACACACTGTGTTCAAAACTTGTTTTTATAATGAGAAAATATAGACTTTTTATTGGTTGTTTCATTACTCTTTAACAATTCCATGTGTTATCTATTGTCTTTATCTTTTGTTGTATCTCTTATTATACCTCCATTAGCTTTTGGGGTATTTTACTAGGTATGTTATTACTCAACCCATAAAAGTATTTTCTAGAATGTATCACGTATTATGTAGAATGTGGATACGTTTTCAAATAATTAAGAGGGTATTATGGATATTGGGTGCTTGCACAGCTTATCGTGTTATGAGTTTGGGATTCAAGAGCTGGGATCCCAATCAGCTAATTAATTTCATGTTATGTCTAGTTGGGGCATAATTTAGTTTGGGTTTTTGTTTTTACATATAACCATTAGTTTAAAAATACCATACATTTGTACTATATAGAGGTTCATGAATTCTTGGTATACATTATAATAGTTTTTCATATTTTATTTTTTCCCTCATAACATTATCAACACGATGGATGTGTATGTTCATATAATTACATTGTAAAAGGTCATCATGAGCATGTCATGTCTTCACTGATAGTCACCACCCCCTGACCAATTGACGCAGACATTTGTTAGTTATGGCTCGATCCCTAGCATGGGTTGGGTCATGATAGATTGGTATATTAGAATTTTATTTCAAGGGAATATTTTTGAATGTAAACCATTAAGAGGATTGGGTTGGGTTTTGTTAAATAGTTTCGAAGTGTATCAAGTGTGTCTCCCACACTCAGTATTCTATTTATTGTCATGATGCTGGCATATCCATTCACCAAGAACATGACTACCTACATGTCAACTAAGCCTGATAAGACATTAGATTAAGGGATTAATGGTTTATGCATCATATATTATGGAGTCCTTGAATTTACATCTTGATTCATCTACCTATTTTGGATATAGATATATAAATATATATATTTATTTATGTGATTTTTTTACTCCTAGATAACATTAAGGATGCCTCAGTGATGGAAACCAGCCAGGATACATGCCCGACATCATGACAAAGATCCTAGGAGAGATGAGGCCTTAGTTTAGGGTATATCCCATGTCTGCAATATTCTAGGTATGACGGTTTATGTACCTCCGCCTATTTAGAATCATATTGGTATAGAAGAACAATATGAAATTCAATTAGGTTTCTCATGCTTCATGATTTCCATCATAAATGACCACTGAGGTTCCATAGTGATCCAAATCCTCAGAAAGATGATGATTGGATAGAGTGTGTGGTCTGTATCTTTATACTCATTTAGACCTTGATAGAACAGTAAGTGGTTTTGACATTAACACATTTCCATGGACTGGTTAGGTCTTGGAGGAGGATTAGTATAGAGATAAACTATAAGTCAAAACAACATGTGCCCTAGATTGTAGTAGTTGTACTATGAGGAGTAATACGCCTCACGCTAATGCTCAGTCCTGGTCCAGGAGCTGGTGTAGTCATATATGGAAGGGATTAAAATTTATAACTATATAGTAAGGTTCATAAAACTTACGATTTAATCTATCAATAAGATTTGGGATGGCTAATTGCGAGAATAGATGTTTTAAAATGGAATCTGTAGAGAGATCATATCTTACATTGTACCCTTATGAATCCCAACATATTTTAGTGTGTTGGATTACGAACTAGTGGTAGAGATATTTCAATCAGTGGTATGAAAAAAATGGAGCTGGTAGTGTGAAACACAAGGATGAGTCATTGGAAGTAGCTAGAAGACTCTAGACACCAGGATCTCACAAAAAGAGACTATTGTGTAATCAGATTAGGTCATGGGGTAAAATACAACACATAGTGTCAGGTAATCTAGATAGTTTTGTTCCATTACTTGATATGGTAGAGGACAAATAGAGTGAGAAATCATGAACCTATGTGTTTATAATCATAAGAATATTTATGATGGAGTGTAACAAATGAAGCATCCCAATGATCATAGATCTCCAATAACTAGAGGAGGTGGTCCATAGAGAGTCATGACTAGAAATGGTGTAGTTTGAGATTTGGTTCATTGAAACCATAAAGATATCCATCACTATAATGACTAGTTATCCCATGTTAGGAACATGGAACTACTAGCTCTTGACATAGAGAGCTGCAGGCTTTGGATTTCTATGATATTTCACCACATGGGATAATTAGAGGTATGTTCTCTTTAAATTTTATATTCAAAAGTTGTAAATTTTTATAATATTTTTTTGAGGAACAGTTTTGCTTATTCTTATTTATCAAAGATTATCCGGGCTGACATGGGGCACTGGTGTAATCATGGGCGACTGTTATTCAACATAGTTTCCAATGCACAAGGAAGTGGGATCCTTCCAAAATGATGATACATTTTTGTGATATCATTAAAACCATTATGGAGAGTGAATGACAGTAAAAATAAAATTCACATTATGTGGTGGATGAATCCCTCTAACGTATGGGTTTCAGGTTGGGTGATGTGTTGGTGGTGGAAATCATGTAGCATGTTACAACCAACTGTGAGTAATCGGGGAGCCCTATTTTGTTTTTGGGTAAACTAGTATGCTTGTTGTAAACATTTCATTCATGATTATTAATGGGGATGTGATGTGTTTTGATTTAGAATATTACTCGGAAGGAAGAGGGACACATTTCCATTTGAGATGCTTTTCTGTGACACAATAAAAAATCATTCATCCAAGTCAATTTAAACCATTGTGGGTATTGCCATGGTCTGGAAATGAGTTTCATGACATGTGTATTCATTTAAAGGTCTTCTGCAGATTTTTTGTAGAAACTACCATCTTTTCCATTGGCGTTTTATTTCTTGACAACTTCTTTCTTATAAGACCTTGTTTAGAGGACCCTTTCATAGAACATTTCATAGATGTAGAGTTAGACCCTATGACATGTATGGTGTAAGAAATGGTTGAATACAGTCCATTCTCTATTGGGATTCCACAAGTGAGTGTGGTTGAGTTTTGTAAAGAATTACCCAACTAATAAGTGTGATGATGACTCATAGGGAATGCTATGTGATTTCTGTCTCTAGATTCACATGGATGGATGAGTCTTCTCATCGTCCTCTATTAATTGGTACATTTACATTCTAAAAATGATCCTTAATAAAGATAAATGTAGTAATTACATTTGGTCCAAGTCTAATGAGACACCATGAACATAATTACGTGACTCACATCCATGAGGAATTTTTTTTCATATTATGCATGAGGATGTGGAGGCACTATATTCTGGGGACTATGATGTGGTTTACTCATACCTGCACTATCATTTTTGTGTCTTTATAAAGATAGTGATGAACCGTATTCAATGATACTAGTTGGAATTAATTCTAGAATATGAATTTGAGATAGTATATAATATAGGAAAGGGAAATATTTGTAGTTGATACCTTTAGATGTTTTTCCTAGGATCTCTACAAGAATGATGCATTAGAGTAATTAGCTTCCTGACAACTGACGCTGGTGGAGTAGGATGGAAAAAAGATTCATTATATCATGTTGATTTATCATTCACTTCATGAGGGTGTGAGAGAGACAAAACTGGGAGACATAAACTACAAGGATGAATGTGATCTGAAATTCACAATCAAATTCCCATATATATATTCTGATGGAGGGAGTCATTCCATATAGTTCAAAAGGAGAACATTTTTTCTAGTCACTATACGGAAGGATGTCATTTATGATTTCCAATCTTCTCCCCTAGCTACATAACTCGATGTATGGGAAATGTATAGTGAACATCAATGACACCTTTTTGGACTCACATGAGATGAAGCATAGCAGAGTTCATCACTTGTTGCCACACTTGTTAATATGTGAAGGCTATGGACCATGTTCTGATATGTTGATTTATTCCCCATGTGATCCTATAGTGGAAAAGGGGTAGAATAACCATGGACTTTTTCACAGGGAGTCCCTACACATTGAATAGATGTGATTCCATACAGCTGATAGTTAACTGACTGAAGAAGCTAGAACACAAACTCGCTATTAGAGAGAAATGTTAAACTGAGTGTTTGGGGGTGGTTTTATGTACATAAGAACATTATCCATTGTGGGGTGACCTTGATGATTGTCTCTGATTGTTAAATATGGTTTATCTCATGATAATATAGTGTAATATAAGCAGAATTCGGGACCCATATGGGGATGTGTACAGACATTCACCCCTAGACCAAAAGGTAGACCAAGAACACTATCCAAGAGATAGAGGACATGTCATGGGAATACATGTAAAATCTCATTCAAAGTATGGAGGATCACATTCCCAAGGTGGAAATTTCATAAAAAACAGCTACTACTCTGCAATTATCATGAAACATTTGTATTACCTTTACAGGAGTCACTACCAGTTATCTATATACATGACATAGATCAGTGATTTGTTTCTTATAGGCCCAATGATGGTTCTTGAATCAAAATAGAAAATCCAGGTAATCTAGAAATGGACATGGATGGACTAGAGAAGACAAAAATATTATTATTATTTTCATTATAGGCCATATTAATATTTTAAAGGAGAAAATTTTTTACATAGATTATCCCCAAAATGAGTATTTCAGATGTTGTTTCATAGAGGTAAGATATCTATGAGGTTCATCTGGACATTTGAGATCATAAATAGTGTTCAGAAAGTTACATACTATCTATATCCACCCCCATAGAAGGGGTGGGTGAACGATGTCTTCCCTGTGTCGTAGTTGAGGTTTTACAAGAATGAACCCATGAATTTCATCTACAAGGGAGAGCCAAACATCGAAGATAGATCAGATTTTACACAACACCCCATGGAGATTAGATATTGGAATGAGAGGAATCTACATGGATAGACAATCCTTTTGTTTTACATGTTGTGGAAACAGAAAAACAATTTGGAGAGATCATAGAAGTTGAATAACCGATTGTTCGCTCGGTGTACCTATTTTTTCTCTTAGATTTGATTTATGGAATTGAAAATCTCGAGATAGGTAATAATATAGAAACAATATTTTCAACATATAAGACATTGAAATATTTCAATAATTATTTCTAGAGTTTTTTATTGAGATATTGTATGATTATGATGCCCTCTGTTTCCAAAATTAGTTTTATAATAATATTTATTATTTTTATATAGCGTGAAGGGGTATTTTATATAAAATAAAATAATGATTAAATAGAATCTTGGATAAAAAATCAGATATAATGGTTGATTGTGAAATTAGATGTTTACCCTTGGTGCGATATAAAATAGGTCAGTGTGGGGACTTCAGGTAATTAAACTATAGTAAAGAGTGATTAATTAGAATAAATAATTAGCATAAATTTTTTATTAAATGACATATACATAGCCTTCTATATAAATATAATGTTATAGTAAATTTTCCTGGTAACCGCATAACGCTTGATTCATTTTGAGAAGATTCCATCCACCCACCATTGGTAAATAGTGGTCAGACGATCAGGAAGGATTGGAAGAAGGTGAATCAATGTGGGGAAAAAACAAAAAATCTTCCTTCTTTGTTGGTGAATGATTTCATCCATAGAGATCGACCCAATACTAATGTATGGATTTCTATTCCTTTGTATTTTTCACTATATTGAGATATTTTGACTACAATATATGTTTATTTTATATATTATTTCCTCAAATTGTTTTTTGAATAAATGTATGGACTCGATAAATATTATTTTAATCAGACCCCATCGACGATGACTATAAAAAAAATACCATAGATCAAGACAAACATCATGGTTTCTGTATTCCATTTCTCCCCAAATACATCATTCAGTTATAGATTATAACCTATTTGACCAATGGTTCGAGGGTACCTAACAACCTATCAACTTTTTTTTG
The DNA here is from genome assembly GCA_963277665.1 of Viscum album. Classification (NCBI taxonomy): domain Eukaryota; kingdom Viridiplantae; phylum Streptophyta; class Magnoliopsida; order Santalales; family Viscaceae; genus Viscum; species Viscum album. Next base: position 149,568,044 of record OY728128.1, on the reverse strand, counting down.
GAAATTGCAACAACTAATCTTATTTTGAAATATAAGTATCGAGATCAAGATTATGATCAAACCATGGAGATGGCCTATTGATGTTTGAACATGAATTAGAGAAATAACATGCATGGGAAGTCTTATATCTGAGTTTTTAGAAGTAGATTCAATTGATACAAAAACTATAAAACAATGGTTGTGTGACCCTCCTACACTATCATGTGACTGAAGGTACTTGGTGAACAATGATGAAAAAACACACCTAGCATCCTAGGTGGAAATATGTAGTAGACAAGAAAGATAGTGAGGAGGTGGGGGAAAGATCCCCCATCACCTGTGTGACCCCCTTGAAAAATAATTTAGGAGATGAATTGATGGAAAATAATAAAGATTTTTATTTAAAAATAAATATCAAATTATTACTATTATCATATTTTCATTTTTATTTTCATTTTTACCAAATTTTGTTTCCAGAATATATCTTACTTCTAAGATTTGATTGACACAACATTTATAGTAATGACTTACTAGAATTAAAACTATCAATTAAAGACCATTATATATATATTATATGATTTTGTCTTAGTTCAACTAATTTTACAATAATCATATTATTATTATTCCAAGATCTTGTATCATACTGATCTTATTTACATGGTGTCGCATTGATAATATTTTTGTGCCATCATCACCCTCATATCAATATTTTCATTATGACACCAATAACGAATCTTTAATTTGGGCCCATGGAAGTGTCCCCTGGGACTCTTTATTGTGTGTTATATGGTGACATGTGACTTTTCCACTTAGAATACTTTTTTGGAATGTAAATTGCATATACTGAGAATTTTCCCCAAAGAATGTGGTGGTTAACCAAGTGGTGTCTTCGGAGATATGATGTAGAATGTTCAATGAATGATGTATTTTGTGGGAATTTACGATGATGAGAGTGATCAGGCTAGACCACCTATAACATTTTTAGGGTACCATCTAGTAGAGCTGGGAAGTAGAGATCCTCAATTACATTTTCCAAGTATACCCTCTAGTAGAGATTTGATGTGTCATTCATGATGGTCTTTTAAAAGGGTACCATATAGTAGAGCTGGGATGTGGAGTTACTCAATGAACATTTCTGAGGATACCCTCCAATGGAGCTAGAATGTGGAGTCCCTTGATGAAATTTTCGAATGGTACCCTCCAATAGATACGAATTGTGGAGTTTATAGATTCCCTTTTCTAAGGGTATCACCAAATAGATATGGGAATTGAGGTACCTAGATCACTATCATAGTTCAACCTATTATGTACCAAGGCCTGAGATACCTATGTAGATTTTATTGACCCATGTCTATGTGGCATAGTGAAAAGGTGTTATTAGACATGTACCATTACATCTAGGAAGACATGTGAGATAATGGCCATAATTGATGGACTTTTAGAACTATGGGATACAAATCATCTTAGGTAGATCTATGATAGGGGGATACCATTTCACTCTCAGTTTGGGCTTCATTGATTTAATATATATATATATATATATATATAATTCTGCTTTCTCCAAAAAATATAATTGGAAACTATTTTCCTATGATCGGTGAAGAGATACAAGGTATGACCCATGCTTTCAATTTATAACTTCTCAGGGATGGATGAGTCCACAATAATACTAAATGTGGGGAAGAATAAATTGATAGATCATATAATCTCTGTGATTATCCCTGTGTTTTTATACAATCTTACTTTCACACCTTTTTGGGATGTAATGTAATCTTTCGATGTACATTGTGTTATCTACTGTCATTCCATTATACTATAACGATTTCTAATCCCACATTATCTATTGGTTCATCCTACTGGGTATGCCTATTATAACCCATGCAAGGGAATTTCCTGCACATATCTTTTGTTTTTTCGATGAAGGATAGGTTGACCGTGAAATCATAGGATGTTTGGGATACTATATGGTTCGACCAAAAATGGGGGTCATAGCATTGGAATCAAGATCTAGGATCTCATTACTTTTTTTTTCCTATTTCTGTCATGTTGAGTCATATTTTTAGTAAGGTGTGTATTTTCCCCTTTAAACATCATTTTACAATACCATACTTTTGTACTATTTAGAGGTTCATGCATTCTTGTTTAATTTTATAGTACTATAGAAATATTAATTCATTCCATCTACACTTTTTCAGAAATATGGTTGTGTGTGTTTTAGTGTAACATTACATAGGATAGATCCTCCACAAGTTACATTACATTCAACACTTATTTCCACCCTCAGCCTTACGGAGGCGGCGTTGAGGTAGGTTTGTCTTCAGACCTATCTTGGGCCTCATCGTGAATACCACACTTAATTGTATCTAATTTAAATATTTGATAAACATTGATGATATAAATACGACAAAAGAATTTTCTACATATAGTGTTATATTTCAATAATTCAAATCATCCTTATATTGATGGTTAGTATGATAGGACCCCCACACTTTATTATTTTTTTTGATAGCTCTATCTATGGATATCAATGTTGGTAGGGATCAAAACATTTATTTAGTGTAATTTTTTAACAAAAATTAGATTTCACTCTAGTATATATATGTGTCCATATGAATCCTTAAACAAAATGAATTAATGAACTATAATTTGACAGAATGAAGTTGTTGAAATAATGCTATCATGAACACATAAATCAACGAAATAAAAAATTATGTTTGTGATATTCATCAACAAATCTATGATTCCCAAAATTGATAAAAAGTTTAAACTGTAAATATTGTTTTAAATCTACATATAAAGGTTGGTGATAATATTTTCTTACAAATTAACCCATGGAATAAGGTTATGAAAATTTTATCCGATGGAAAATATGTGGCGTATATATATAATTCCTTTAATAATTAACGATTATAACAATACACTTTCATATATCTTGATGTTTCCACTTAATATCGATGGTGTTTCTGATGAGTTCTAGGCATATTTCAGATGAAACGCATACCGACCCTTCACATGTCTTGAAATCAAAAGTTTTACCACATATTCATGATCATTCCTATAATTTAAAATATGTTTAATGTAATAATTATATATATAGAGTTCTATGGAATTAATCTACTAGCTTGGTTAACATTCTACGAAGGAATAAATAATTTATAGAAGAAACATTAGAACTAAAGAATGTGTTAATGTAGATTTATAATAATATTTTTGTAACAATGTGGTGTAATTTAATGGGGAAATTAATTTTAATAACATAATATGTAAAGACTCCCTCATTTTAAAAGTATTTATTTTAAAAAAATGTGACGTATTGGATAACTAGATTTATGTTCATCATTAGGTCTAAAGAAATCATGAAATTGTATTATATAATAACCTATGAATTAGATCAGACTGTATGAATACGATTAAAAACTTAAAATACATGTATATTTTTCATTATGATAAAATTTTATTGTTATTCACTAGATTTTAATTATATCATTTCATGAATAAATGTATTATATTTTATGAATTTTATTATTTAAAATTTGATGATATATAATATTAAAACATATATTTATCACAATTTAAAAATAATTTAAATGAAATATATTGTAAAAGTACCCATTTAAATTAGTAATCATTAATATATTAATTAGTAAATGGTTATGAATGATGTGAACGTCATTTAAATATAAATAATATAAGGACCCAGACTTAAACAATACTTATTATTGAATTAAATGAATAATTCGCATAGATGATCTCTTCAGGTTTAGAGTTTTAGAGAATTAGGACATAGCTATTACATCTAAACGATTGAAAAGTAGAAAAATCTACTCAGTTGCCATTTTTTCACAAAAGAAAGACTCTTGAACAAAAGAGTCATGTCTAGTTCCTTGTTTTAGACAGCCTGACATTTCCTAAATCCCATCCTTGACCCTATTAAACATTATGTCCTATGAAAACATTTCAAAAACTTGGGTTGAGCATAAAAAGCTTAGTAAGGGTAATAATTTTACTAAAGAAAACATTAGTCCATGTATACATAAGAATCAATGAAATCATACTTTACTCATAAAACATAAGCAATTTAACATACCTCATGAAATCATAATATTTATGCATAACTCAATAGAAATAATAAGGAATAAAGGTAGCTTGAGGAATTCATAACATTCTTACGTAGGGAGTAACCCTCATGGTTACGTTTGGAATACCCATCACAGTGTATTCTCTAAATCTCTTCAGAGAAACCTTAATGTTTAACTCCTTCGCGTTACCCAATGAATTGGAGAGCTATATCAGGCTCACCCGCCCTTAGTTTATCACGGAACTACCCGTCTTCATTACAATTCCCAAGAACCATAACATAATCATAGCACATAACATAAGCATAAAGGAAACATAACATTCCAACATTGCACTAACAATGTAACATTTTAAGATATTGAAATAATGAATCCATTCTAAAAACCATTTTCAAAACCATTTAAAACTTTTAGTAATGATATTTTTGAATAAAAGTTTCTCCTACCCCATTGAATCTTTTAACATTTTAAACCATTATTATCCATATAAATAAATCCTTAAAACCATTTTGAAAACATGGATATTAATGAGAAATATTTATAAGAAAAAATCATTAAAACATTTAATATGATATTTTAGTTAAATGGGTTTTAACAAAATGAGAGACACTTGAATACAATAATTGAGGAATAAAATTTAATCAGAACATTATAATATCATGAGAATAAATGGATTCATTAAATAATATTCCAATGGACAGTATATACACCATATAATATTGAATTGTTTTATAATAATAATGAAGTCTCAATAGAAATGTAAAATGATATGAAATCCCTTATAAATAATGTATCCTTAAATTAAGGATAAATCAATCTCAAAATTATATGTGAGAAATATAAATACACCCAATATAAGTGGATATTAAGTGTAAAAAAATAAATGGTAATTCAAACATATTCAAAGTATGACATATTCGAGAACTACATGTTGAACCCAAAGAAATCGAAATTGGGTTAAAAAGTTCCCTTGTTAAAATTCGGCAGCCTAACAGCGTCACTTTAAAATTATTAAAATTATTTTCTGAGAGGGAAAATGGTATCTAATCACTTAGACATAAAATTTACGTCAATAAGGATATTTAAGAACATATCCCAAAATAAAAAGACGTATATTAGAATACATAACAAAATAAGTCTTTTTAAAAGAAGAGTGTGAATGGTTCCCTTACCGATTTGGGAAACTTTCGAAACGTACACCCCATGAAAGAAGGGGTCATAAAATGAAGATGTAACTACCCATAAATGATATTATATTATAAATATATTAAAATAATGGGCAGTAAATACACCACACAAAAGGAAATAGTGGCCAATGTAGCATGAATCTTACAGGAATAAAAAGTGAGATGAAAATCCCCTTATGAAATTTGGGCAGCCTAACAGCACCTCATAAAACATCCAAAAATGGATTGATGAGATAAAATAGGGTATCTCATCATATTAAAATAAAATTTACAGCAATAGGAATATAAAATAACATCCCCAAACATAATAAAGTGGAGCTTAAATTAAGTTACATAAAAAATATTACTTAAAAAAATAAAGAGGTAGGATCCCTTACCTCAAGTCCGACTTGTCTAGTTCGTTTCATTATATTCCTGAAAAAAACCATTGGTAAATTTATAATTTCTTAAGGACCTCCTTAAAAGATTATTATTCAGTTCATATCACATATTATAAAGATATAATAATTTTTTAATAATGTTAGTTCATATCAGATGTTTTTTCCGATGCTTGGTACATGAGTAAAAAATGATCTTTTTTGAAAAGGATTTCGCATGTAGTTATAAGTAAATCATTTCCAAAATAGTATTAATGATTAAAAAATCATATATATCCAGTAAATATTCATTTTATACAATTCCATATCATTTGGAGATAAAAATTGAAAAGCATCGTTCATGGAGACGGTAGGCCGTAAGTACGCATGAAAGCTAATTTCATTTTTTGTCATATTAATGGAATTAAAAATAAATGAGAGATATATATATATTATAATTACATTATAATATATATGTTATATAGGTAAAATATGTTCATTAATTTCATTCTTTATACATTACATGTATTTCGTGAACGAGTCACATCACTTTAGGGGGCGGTAGTCCACACTTCCTCATATGAAATTATTGCATTTGCACAACAGGAAAAGAATAAAGGTATGTCTTAAATATAAAATACATAAGAATATAGTAAACATAAATACCATATATATCATATATAAAATACACTGACATCATATTTTCCATCTTTAATGGTGTTAATATAATATTGAACAATCATCGTTTCGGGAGGCAGAAAATCACCAACCACAGAAACAGTATGTTATTTAACAATTAGAAGATGGTGTGTGTAGGTGTAGCTCTAATAAATCTAATAATAACATCATATTATATTTATGATACTGTTTTTGTTACAAAATAATGGAATAAAAATAGTTTAGGGGGTTGTAGAATCAAAATAAAACAGAAGAACACAAGAGAAGACACTACCTTTAAATCGGGTAACTCTTTTTGATTTGAGCTCAAAGGCTTCCATGGAAAGACTTCTTCCCAAAGTGAGGATTCTAAGAGTAATAGAGAGATGTGTAGATACAAAATGGGTAGGGTTTGGTCAAGCTAAAGGCTTGAGAGGTGTGGGTAAGGTGGTAGAGGTGGGGCCTTTTATTAGAGGAGATGAGTGGCACTCTTGGAAAGTCTTGAAAGTAACATTATTATAAAATGATTTTCGGATTTTAATGGTACCTAAATTATATATTTCGAGGATAAGGTGATAATATTTCGAAATACTCACATCCAATAGGTTTTTACAAGATTAGGTCTTAGATTTGACATTATCTTTTCATTTTATTTAAATCGTTAAATAATGAGTTAATCACTGCATCATTATGGTGTCATAAATAATTTAATTTATTTAATATCTAAAAACAATAAAAAAATATCATGATGTAGTTAATTTTTTTATATTTCTAATGAATATTTATAGTCAAAAATACTACTTGTATAACCCCATGTAAAAATTGTTTTAGTAAAACAACACATGTTCGTGACATTTTAATTTTAACATTAAATAAAAAGTTATTTATGTCATTTTCCTACCAAAGTGGCTCCATGGGTCCCCAAGTTGACCTATGGGTTTTATTGGTCGGCCATGACACATCCAATAAGGGTAAGACATGTGTAATTGTCATTTAATATTATGAAAATATTATTTTTACATTAAATTACACTAATTACCACTAATCGCGATTAAAAACATAAAAGTTACTATTCACCAAAAAATTATTTTAATCCCATTGAACCACATTTTACTTCCTAATGGAAACCATTTATGTCATATTTTTGAAATTCAAAACACAAAGGTGGTAAAATTTAATTTAAACGAAAAATTAATTTTTAAACTACCACTTAGTGGTTTCACTATTCATCAAAAATTGATGTTTTCCAGAAAAATACCAAATATTCACCCTAAGCTATATTTGATATTTTGAATTCAAAAATTATGTCTATTTTACAAAATTCGAAACATATAAGTTGGATTAATTAATTTAATAATTAATTCCGGCTGTCAATACAAATAGCGTGTTTTTAAGAAACAATATCTATTAAAATATAGACACTAGTTTAAGTCCAATTTTAAATTGAAATTAATTAAAATGACCACCATTGGATTAAAAGGAAAAAATATATTCTAATTTCACTTTAAAACCAATTCAAAAGATAATCTAATCATATATATAAATTAGATTAAAAGAGGATTTCAATTAAAATACAACATTTTTCATTATTCATTAAAAAATAAACATTATCGGAAAAATACAAAAAATTTACGCAAATTAAATTGTGATGTCCCGATTCTAAAAAAAATTATTTTGTCAAATATAACACATAAAATTGTTAAAAAGTGGATTTAAAAGAGGTTCTCCATCAAACGGTGGTTAATCGTCCTTTTAAAGAATATTATCATGTTTACGCTTAAAATTGGATTCATTCTCATTTTTAATCCTCTAACATTTTTTGTAAAAAGTAAAAATATTTGACAAACATATATATAATCATTTTGTATTTAGTTATGTTAATTCTCGTCATTACAATGGCTATGTGTTAACTACCATTTAAAATAAAATCATTTTATTATTAGAGTGCAACATAAGATTTCAAAGGAACTCGTTGCTGTGTATTGGGTAAGGCATCGAGCATAGCATTCCCTTTAAATTAATATTAACATTTTAATCACAAATTGGGATAAATATATAAAAATTTAATATTATTTATTAACCTGTTCTGTTACAACCTTCCCCCCTTTGGGAATTGCGTCCTCGCAATTTTAAAATTGGGCTCGGAAACATCATTGATTGTCCCACATCAGAACAAGAGTCAGTAAAAAAATCACTTTAAAATAAAGAAAGAGAAGTACATAGGTTACCTGAGTTAACCCATATTAGGATTCCGTGTATGAAAACATGGATATGGACGAAAAATAAAAGGGTCATGTTCTGAGGGAGAGTGATAGAAAACATGTTTAGGAGAAACCTAACCACAAGAAAATCACAAAATTGTAGTGGGTTAAACGATATTAGATTCCCCAGTAGGAAAAATCAATAGACAATATTTTTGTTTCAAGTTAATTTTCATTGAGGAATTTATTTTTGATCTTAAGGAAACATACTTACATGCCATGTTGACTTTCAACTTTTACTAGTTTTCATACACAAACTCATACTTTCCCCAAATGATGAGTATTTATGAAGTCTTGTTCTCATGAATAGTACTATAATCAACTTCTTGGGAATCACCTAATCCAAAAAAGAGAACTATATATTCCACATGTATTTATACCCTTACCAAAACCAAAAATTTTAGAACAAGATTAGATAATCCAGAAAAGGATAACCCTTTATAAAAACAAAATCTATTCTTAATCTCAAAAATATGTCCAAAAAAACCAAATGTTCATCGAGGACCATTTGATAAACTATTTGTCCATAAAATTCATCAAAGTAAACCATACTAATATTGAAACCCCAATATTTGAAGGATTTAGTCACATATTCTTCCAAGGTACAAATTGACACTCATCTCCAAATAACATCAGTTGCTCTAAAAGTCTAATATTGAAAATTAATTAACCTAATCACATATCCTCCATGAAAGGTTAATAATTTCCATAGATAACCAAAAATCAACTTACTATTAATTCATTAATTCATCTAACTAAAATTAATAAGTCATACTAACTAGGGACTTCACGTAGTCCAGTGGTAGGCGATAAATACCAGTCGCACTTTGGTTGTGGGTTCGATTCTCTCAGCTCTGTCCGACGCGACGGTTTGTTTCATGGCCTGCATGTTGTCCTTTTTCCAAAACTATATAATTCGTAAAACTTTCCCCAAAACGAGATAAAATCTTCAAAAATAACCATAACATAATTTATCCTCATGTTTATCTGAGGTCGTTCATGTTCCATCATAACATATAGTAACCCATAATTACCTTAATAGTATGGATCATATAAACCCTAATGTTTACCTTTATAATTATAACCTAAACTTCCACGTCGAGTTGGTTCTATTGTACATGATGTATTGGAGAACTCACCAAGTTTCATGTGGTTGATCATGACACCTCATAGTTAGTTTAGAATAACCATGATATTTCTCATTGAATCCCCCATTTCATCGAGTCTCTTAATTAGAGAACCACAACAGTTTCCATCAAACCCATTGTCACTTTGGTGCCTGCTAGATCCATCCATTTACTAAAACCAAAAATGTCAGTGTGAGTATATCAAAAAAATCATTATGTACTAAATATAAAGATAAACACTAAGATATGCTTATCCATGTTATCTCAAAATCATTCCAACCATCAAAAATAACAATGACTCTATCTAATATAATAACCATTGTGGTTATACACAACTTGTCACTTAACACTCTAACCTCTAAAGATATCTAAACTATCCTCTAATAACAACTATAAGGACCCGACCATAAACATTACTTATTATTGAATTAAATGAATAATTCACATAGTGGATATTTTCAGGTTAAGAGTTTTAGAGAATAAGGACATAGCTATTACATCTCATAGATTACAAAGTAGAAAAATCTACTCAATTGCCATTTTTCACAAAATAAAAAATCTTGAACAAAAGGGTCATGTCTAGTTCCTTGTTTTAGACAGCCTGACATTTCCTTGATCCCATCCGTGACCCTGTTCAACTTTATGTCCTGTGAAAACATTTCAAAAACATTGGATGATCATAAAAATCTCAGAAAGGGTTATAATAGTACAGAAAGTAAACATCAGTCCATGTATACATAAGAATCAATGAAATCATACTTTACTCATGAAACATAATCAATTTAACATACCTCATGAAATCATAAGATTTATGCATAACTCAATGAAATAATAAGTCCTAAATGTAGCTTGAGGCATTCCTAACATTCTTACATAGGGAGTAACCCTCATGGTTACGTTTAGAATACCCATAACAGTATATTCCCTAAATCTCTTTAGAGAAACCTCAACGTTTAACTCCTTCTCATTACCCAATGCATTGGGGATCTATATCGTTCTCACCCACCCTTAGTCTATCACGGAACCGCCCGTCTTCTTAACATTTCCCAAGAACCATAATATAATCATAGCACATAACTTAATAATAAAGTAAAGATAACATTCCCACATTGAAATAACATTGTAACATTTTATGATATTGAAATAATTAATCCATTCTAAAAACCATTTTCAAAACCATTTAAAACATTTAATAAAGATATTTTTGAATCAAAGTGTCCCATAACACTTTGAATATTTTAAAATTTTAATCCATTAATATCCATATAAATAAATCCTTAAAACCATTTTGAAAACATGGATATTAATGAGAAATATTTATAAGAAAAAATCATTAAAACATTTAAAAAGACATTTTAGTTAAAGCGTTTTTAACAAAATGAGAGACACTTGAATACAATAATTGAGGAATACCATTTATTAAGAACTTTATAATATCATGACAATAAATAGATTCATGATATAATATTCCAAAGGACAGTATATACACCATATAATACTGAATTGGTGCATAACAACAATTAAGTCTCAATATAAATGTAAAATAAGATGAAATCCCTTATAAAGAATGTATCCTTAAATTAAGGATAAATCAATCTAAAAATTATGTGTGACAAATATAAATACACCCAATATAAGTGGATATAATGTGTAAAAAAATAAAAGGCCATTCACACATTTTCAAAGGATGAAATATTCAATAACTACATGTTGAACCCAATGAAATCGAAATTGGGTTAAAAAGTTCCCTTGGTAAAATTCGATAGCATAACGACATCACTTTAAAATTCATAAAATTATTTGAAGAGAGAGAAAATGGTATCTCATAACTTGTCCAAAAAATTTACATCAATAAGGATATATAAGAACATATCCCAACCTAAAAAGTTGTATATTAAAAGACATAACAAAATATGTCTTTTTAAAAGAGGAGTGTGAATGGTTCCCTTACAGATTTGGGAAACTTTCGAAACGTACACCCCATGAAAGAAGGGGTCATAAAATGAAGATGTAACTACCCATAAATGAGAGTATATTATACAAATATTAAAATAATGGGCAGTAAATACACCACACAAAAGTAAATAGTGTCCAATGTAGCATGAATCTTACGGGAATAAAAAGTTAGATGAAAATCCCCTTATGAAAATTCGGCAGCCTAATGACACCTCATAAAACATCCAAAAATGGATTGATGAGATGAAATAGGTTCACTCATTATATTAGAATAAAATTTACAGTGATAGGAATATAGAGAAACATCCCCCAACATAAGAAATAGGAGTTAATGTAAGTTACATAAAAAATATTACTTAAAAAGAAATAGAGAGGTAGGATCCCTTACATCAAGTAGACTTGTCTTGTTCGTTTCATTATATTCCTGAATAATAAACTTTGGTAAATTTATAATTGCTTAAGGAACTCCTTTAAAGATTATTATTCAGTTCATATCACATATTATAATGTTATAATAATTGTTTAATAATGTTAGTTCATATCAAACGTTTTTGCCGATGTTTGGTACATGAGTAAAAAATGAACCTGTTTGAAAATGATTGCCCATGTAGTTATAAGTAAATCATTTCCAGAATAGTATTATTGATTAAAATATCATATATATATCCAGTACATATTCATTTTATAAAATTCCAAAATAGTTGGAGATAAAAAATGAAAAGCACCGTTCATGGAGACGGTAGGCCGTACGTACGCATGAACGTTACTTTCATTTTTTTGTCATATAAATTGAATTAAAAATAAATGAGAGATATATATATATTATAATTCAATTATAATATATATTTTATATAGGTAACATATGTTCATTAATTCCATTCTTTATACATTCCATGTATTGCATGAACGAGTCACGTCACTTGAGGGAGTGGTAGTCCACACTTCCACATATAAAATTATCGCATTTACACAACATGCAAAGAATAAAGTTATGTTTTAAATATAAAATACATAAGCATATATTAAAAATTAATACCATATATATAATATATAAAATACAGTGACATCATATGGTCCACCTTTAAAGGTGTTAAAAGAATATTGAACAATCATCGTTTCGTGAGGCAGAAAATCGCCAACCATAGAAACAATATGTTCTTTAACCATTAGATGAAGGTGTGTGTAGGTTTAGCTTTAATAATTCTCATAAAAACATAATAGTATATTTATGATACTGTTGTTTTTACAAAAGATAATAATAAAAAGATTTTTGGGGGTTGGAGAAGCAAAATAAAACATAAGAACACAAGAGAAGACACTACCATTAAATCGGGTAACTCTTTTTGATTTGAGCACAAAGGCTTACTTGGAAAGACTTCAACCAAAAGTGAGGCTTCTAGGAGTAATATAGGGATGTGGAGAGAAAAAATGGTCCTGGGTTGGTCGAGCGAAAGGCTTGAGAGGTGTGGGTAAAGTGGTATAGGTGGGGGCATTTTATAAGAGGAGAGGAGGGGCACTCTTGGAAAGTCTTGAAAAGTAACATTATTATAAAATGCTTTTTGGATTTTAAAGGTCCCAAAATTATATATTTCTAGGATAAGGTAATAATAGTTAGAAATACACACCTCCCATAGGTTTTTGATAGGTTTAGGTCTTAGATTTTACATTATATGTTCATTTTATCTAAATCGTTAAATAATGAGGTAATCCCTGCATCATCATGGTGTCATAAATAATTTAATTTATTTTATGTCTAAAAATTATAAAAAACATATCATGATGTAGGAAATATTTTTATATTTATAATTAATATTTATAGTAACAAATATTACTTTTATAACCCCATGTAAAACTTGTTTTAGTAAAAAAACACATGTTTGTGACATTTTAATTTTAACATTAAATAAAACATTACTAATTTCATTTTCCTACCAAAGTGGCTCAATGGGGACCCCATGTTGACTCATGGATTTTCTTGGTCGGCCATGACACATCCAATAAGGGTAGGACATATTTCAAGGTCATTTCATATTTTTAAAATATTATTTTTACCTTAAATTACACTAATTACCTCTAATCGCGATTAAAAACATAAAATTTATTATTCACAAAAAAATTTAATCCCATTTAACCACATTTTACTTTCTAATTTAAACCATATATGTCGGATTTTTTAAATTCAAAACACAATGGTGGTAAAATTTTATTTAAATAAAAAATGAGATTTTAAACTACCACTTAGTGGTTTCACTATTCATCAAAAATTAATGTTTTCCAGAAAAATACCAAAAATTCACCCTAAGAAATATTTGATATTTCAAATTAAAAAATTATGTCTATTTTAAATTATTCCAAAAATATAAGTTTCATTTATTTATTTAATAATTAATTTCCGCTGTCAAAACAAATAGTGTGTTTTTAAGAAACAATATCTATTAAAATATTGACACTAGTTTAAGTCCAATTTTAAATAGAAATTAATTCCAAAGACCACCATTGGATTAAATGGTAAAAATATATTATAATTTCACTTTAAAACCAATTCAAAAGATAATCTAATCATATAAATAAATTATATACAAAAGAGGCTTTGAATTAAAATACAACATTTTTCACTATTCATTAAAAAACGAACTTTATCGGAAAAATACAAAAAATTTATAGAAATGAAATTTTGATGTCCCTATTAAAAAGATGAAATTTATTTTTTCAAATTTAACACATAAAATTGTCAAAAAGTGGATTTAAAAGAGGTTTTCCATCAAAAGGCGGTTAATCGACCTTTTAAAGAATATTAGCATGTTTACGCTTAAAATTGGATTCATTCTCATTTTTAATCCTCTAACATTTATTGTAAATAGTAAAAATATTTGAAAAACATATATATAATAAATTTTTAGTTAGTAATGTTCATTCCCATCATTACAACGGCTAGGTGTTAACTACCATTTAAAATAAAATTATTTGATTATTAGAGTGCAACGTAAGATTTCAAAGGAACTCGTTGTTGTGTATTGGGTAAGGCATCGAGAATAGCATTCCCTTTAAATTAATATTAACATTTTATTCGAAAATAGGGATTAATATATAAAAATTTCATATTATTTATTTACCTGGGGTGTTACATCCTTCCCCCCTTTTGAGAATTGCGTCCTCACAATTTTAAATTTGGGCTCGGAAACATCATTGAGAGTCCCACATCAGAACATGATTCGGTAAAAAAATCACTTTAAAATAAAGAAATAGAAGTACAAGGGTCACCCAAGTTAACCCATACTAGGATTCCATGTAGGAAAACATGGATAATGAAGAAAAATCAAAGGGTCATGTTCTGAGGGAGAGTGACAGAAAACATGTTTAGGAGAATGTTAACCCCAAGAATTCACAAACTTGTGGTGGGTTAAACTGTATTTGATTCCCCAGTAGGAAAATTTAATAGACAACATTTTAGTTTTATTTTAATTTTCATTGATGAATTTAATTTTTATCTTAAATAAACATACGTACTTGTGATGTTGACTTTCAACGTTTACTAGATTTCTAACACAAACTCATACTTTCCCAAAATGATGAGTGTTTAGGAAGACTTGTTCACATTAAGAGTACTATAATCAACTTCTTGAGAATCAACAAATCCACAAAAGAGAACGATATATTCCACATGTCTTTATACCCATACCAAAACCAAAATTGTTTGAACAAGATCAGATAATCCAGAAAAGGATAATCCTTTATAAAACTAAAATCTATTCATATTCTCCAAAATTTGTCCAACAAAACCCAAAGTTCAATGAGGACCAGTCTATAAACAATATGTCCATAAAATTCTTCAAAGTAAACCACACTAAGATTGAAACACAAATATTTGATGGATTTAGTCACATAGTCTTCCAAGGTACAAATTAACACTTATCTCCAAATAACATCAGTTGCTCTAAAAGTATCGTATTGAAAAGTAATTAACCTATTAAAATATCCTCCATGATAGGTTAATTATTTCCATAGATAACCCAAAATAAACTTACTATTAATTCATAAAATCATCTAAGTAAAAATAATAAGTCATACTAACCGGGGACTTCACGTAGTCAAGTGGTAGGCGATAAATACCAGTCACACTTTGGTTGTGGGTTCAATTCTCACAGCTTTGTCCGACGCGACGGGTTGTCACACGGTCTGCCTGTTATCCTCTTTCCAAAACTATATAATTCTTAAAAAATTCCCCAAAACGAGATGAAATCTTATAAAATAACCATAACATAAATTAACCTCATGTTTATCTCATGTCGTTCATATTCCATCATAACATATAGTAACCCATAATTACCACAAAAGTAAGGATCATATAAACCCTAATGGTTACATTTATAATTATTACCTGAACCTCCATGTCGAGTTGGGTCACTCAAACATGATGTATTAGAGAACTCACCAAGGTTCAGGTGGTTGACCATGACACCTCATATTTGGTTTAAAATAAACATGATATTTCTCCTTGAATCCCCCATTTCATCCAGTCTCTTAACCAGAGAACCACCATAGTTTCCTTAAAACCCATTTTCACTTTGGTTCCTACTAGATCCATCCATTTACTAAAACCAGAAATGTCAGTGTGAGTATATCGACAAAATCATTATGTACTAAAGAGGAAGATAAACACTAAGATATACTTATCCAAGTTATCTCAAACTCATTCCAACATTCAAAAATAACAATGACTCTATCTAATATAATAACCATTGTGTCTATACACAACTTCTCACTTAACACTCTAACCTCTAAAGTTATCTAAATCATCCTCTGATACCAACTATAAGGACCCAGACTTAAACATTTCTTATTATTGAATAAAATGAGTATTTCACACAAAGGATATTTTTAGGTTTAGAGTTTTAGAGAATTAGGACATAGCTATTACATCTAAAATATTACAAAGTAGAAAAATCTACTCAGTTTCCATTTTTTTTCACAAAATAAAAAATCTTGAACAAAAGAGTCATCTGTAGTTCCATGTTTTATACAGCCTGACATTTCCGTGATCCCATCCTTGACCCTATTCAACTTTATGTCCTGTGAAAACATTTCAAAAATGTGGGATGAGCATAAAAAGCTCAGTACGGTTTATAATAGTATGGAAAGAAAAAATCAGTCCATGTATACATAAGAATCAATGATATCATACTTTACTCATAAAACATAAGAAATTTAACATACCCCATGAAATCATAAGATTTATGCACAACTCAATAGAAATAATAAGTCTTAAAGGTAGATTTAGGCATTAATAACATTCTTACATTTGGAGTAACCCTCATGGTTACATTTGGAATACCTGTCACTGTATATTACGAAAATATCTTCAGTGAAACCTTAACGTTTAACTCCTTCACATTACCCAATGCATTGGAGAGCTATATGAGGCTCAACCTCCCTTAGTTTATCACGGAACCTCCTGTCTTCGTAACAATGCACAAGAACCATAACATAATTATAGAACATAACTTAAGCATAAAGGAATGATAACATTCCCACATTGCAATAACAATATAACATATTAAGATATTGAAATAATGAATCCATTCTAAAAGCCATTTTCAAAACCATTTAAAACATTTAATAAAGATATATTTGAATCAAAGTGTCCCATACCAATTTGAATATTTTAAAATTTTAAACCATTAATATCCATATTAATAAATCCTTAAAACCATTTTGAAAACATGTATATTAATGAGAAATATTTATATGAAAAAATCATTAAAACATTTAAAACGAAATTTTAGTTAATGGATTTTTAACAAAATGAGAGACACATGAATACAATAATTGAGGAATAACATTTAATCAGAACTTTATAATATCATGAGAATAAATGGATTCATGATATAATATTCCAAAGGATTGTATATACACTATATAAGATTGAATTGGTGTATAACAACAATGAAGGCTCAATAGAAATGTAAAATGAGGTATCCTTAAATAAAGGATAAATCACTCTCAAAATTATGTGTGACAAGTATAAATACAACCAATATAAGTGTATATTAATTATAAAACAATCAAATTTCATTAACACATATTCAAAGGATGACATATTCAATAACTACATGTTGAACCCAAAGAAATCGAAATTGGGTTAAAAAGTTTCCTTGGAAAAATTCGACAGCCTAACGACGTCACTTTAAAATTTATAAGATTAGTTAATGAGCGAGAAAATAGTATCTCATCACTTGGACATAAAATTTACTTCAATAAGGATATAGATGAACACATCCTGACATAAAAAGATATATATTAAAACACATAACAAAATAAGTCTTTTTAAAAGAGGAGTGTGAAAGGTTCCCTTACCGATTTGGGAAACTTTGGAAACGTACACCCCAGGAAAGTAGGGGTCATACAATGAAGATTTAAATACCCATAAATGAGAGTATATTATACAAATAGTAAAATAATTGGAAGTAAATACAACACACAAAAGGAAATTGTGGCCAATGTTGCATGAATCATACGGGAAAAAAAAGTGAGATGAAAATCCCCTTATGAAAATTCAGCAGTACAACGACACCTCATAAAACATCCAAAAATAGATTGATGAGATAAAATATGGTCTCTCATCATATTAAAAAAAATTACAGCAAGAAGAATATAAAATAACATCCCCCAACATAAGAAAGTGGAGCTCTATGTAAGTTACATAAAAAATATTACTTAAAAAGAAATAGAGAGGTAGGATCCCTTACCTCAAGTCCGACATGTCTTGTTCGTTTCTTTATATTCGTGAATAATAAACATTGGTAAATTTATAATTTCATAAGGACCTCCATTAGAGATTATTATTACTTTCATATCACATATTATAATGTTATAATAATTGTTTAATAATGGTAGTTCATATCAGACGTTTTTGCTGATGTTTGGTACATGAGTAAAAAATGAACTTGTTTGAAAATGATTGCCCATGTAGTTATAAGTAAATAATTTACAGAATACTATTAATGATTAAAATATCATATATATCCATTAAATATTCATTTTATACTATTCCATAACATTTGGAGATAAAAAATGAAAAGCACCATTCATGGAGACGGTAGGTCGTACGTATGCATGAACGCTACTTTCATTTTTTTGTCATATTAATGGAATTAAAAATAAATTTGAGAGAGATATATATATATATTATAATTCCAGTATAATATATATTTTATATAGGGCAGATATGTTTATTAATTTCCTTCTTTATACATTCCATGTATTGCATGAACGAGTCACATCACTTGAGGGGGCGGTAGTCCACACTTCCTCATATGAAATTATCGCATTTTCACAACATGAAAAGAATAAAGTTATGTTTTAAATATAAAATAAAGAAGCATATAGTAAAAATAAATACAATATATATCATATATAAAATATAGTGACATAATAATGTACACCTTTAATGGTGTTAAAATAATATTGAACAATCATCGTTTCGTGAGGCAGAAAATCGCCAACCACAGAAACAGTATGTTCTTTAACCATTAGATGAAGGTGTGTGTAGGTGTTGAAATAATAATTCTCATAAAAACAACCTAGTATATTTAAGATACTTTTTTTGTTACAAATGATAGGAATAAAAATATTTTAAGGGGTTGGAGAAGTAAAATAAAACTTAAGAACACAAGAGAAGACACTACCTTTAAATTGGGTAAATCTTTTTTATTTGAGATCAAAGGCTTCCTTGGAAAGACTTGTGCCCAATGTAAGGCTTATAGGAGTAATAGAGGGATGTGGAGAGACAAAATGGTCAGGGTTTGGTCAAGAAAAAGGATTGAGTGGTGAGGGTAAGGTAGTAGAGGGGGGGGGGCTTTTATAAGAGGAGAGGATGGGTACTCTTGGAAGGTCTTGAAAAGTAACCTTATTATAAAATTCTTTTCGGATATTAAAGGTCCAAAAATTATATATTTCGAGTATAAGGTGATAATAGTTCTAAATCCACACATCTAATAGGTTTTTTACATGTGTAGATCTTAGATTTTACATTACCGTTTCATTTTATTTAAATCGTTAAATAATGAGGTAATCGCTGCATCATCGTGGTGTAATAAATAATTTAATTTATTTAATGTCTAAAAATTATAAAAAAAACTATCATGATATAGGAAATATTTTTATATTTCTAATGAAAATTTATAGTAAAAAATATGACTTGTAGAACCCCATGTAAAAAGCGTTTTAGTAAAACAACACATGATTGTGACATTTTAATTTTAACATTAAATAAAAAGATATTAATGCAATTTTCCTACAAAAGTGGCTCCATGGGGTCCCCAAGTTGACCCATGGATTTTAATTGTCAGCCATGACACATTAAAATATTATTTTTACCTTAAATAATACTAATTACCTCTAATCGCGGTTAAAAACATAAAAGTTACTATTCACCAAAAAATTATTTTAATCCCATTGAACCACATTTTACTTCCTTCTGAAAACCATGTATGTTGGATTTTTGAAATTAAAAATAGAGAGGTGGTAAAATTTCATTTAAACAAAAAATCAGTTTTTAAACTACCTCTCAGTGGTTTCACTATTCATCAAAATTGATATTTTCAAGAAAAATACCAAAAATTCACCCTAAGCTATATTTGATATTCCGAATTCAAAAATGATGTCTATTTTTCAAAATTCAAAACATATATGTTTCATTAATTAATTTAATAATTTATTCCCACTGTCAAAACAAATAGCATGTTTTTATGAAACAATATTTACTAAAATATTGACACTAGTTTAAGTCCTATTTTAAATTGAAATTAATTCCAATGGCCACCATTGGATTAAATGTTAAAAATATATACTAATTTCACTTTAAATCCAATTAAAAAGATAATATAATCATATAAATAAATTATATTAAAACATGATATTGAATTAAAATACAACAGTTTTCACTATTCATTAAAAAATGAACTTTATCGGAAAAATACCAAAAATTTACACAAATTAAATCTTGATGACCCAATTCTAAAGAAGAATTTTATTTTGAAAAATATATAACATAAAATTTTCAAAAAGTGGATTTAAACGAGGTTCTCCATCAAAAGGTGGTTAATCGACCTTTTAAAAAATATTAGCATGTTTACGCTTAAAATTGGATTCATTTGAATTTTTAATCCTCTATCATTTACTGTAAAAAGATAAAATATTTGACAAACATTTATATAATAATTTTATAGTTAGTTCTATTCATTCCCGTCATTACAACGGCTAGGTGTTAACTACAATTTAAAATGAAATTATTTTATTATTAGAGTGCAATGTAAGATTTCAAAGGAACTCGTTGTTGCGTATTGGGTAAGGCATCGAGAATAGCATTCCCTTTAAATTAATATTATCATTTTATTGACAAATAGGGATAAATATATAAAAATGTCATATTATTTATTTACCTGGGGTGTTACATCCTTCCCCCCTTTTGGGAATTGCTTCCTCGAAATTTTAAAATTGGCCTCAGAAACATCATTGAGAGTCCCACATCGGAACAAGAGTCGGTAAAACAATCACTTTAATAGAAAGAAAGAGAAGTTAAAAGGTCACTCGATTTATCCCATACTAGGATTCCATGTAGGAAAACATGGATATGGTAGAAAAAGTAAAGGGTCATGTTCTGAGGGAGAGTGATAGAAAACATGTTTTGGAGAAAGTTAACCACAAGAAAATCACAAACATGTGGTGGGTTAAACGGTATTAGATTCCCCAGTAGGAAAAGTTAATAGAAAACATTTTTGTTTCATGTTAATTTTCATTAATGAATTTATTTTTGATCTTAAGGAAACATACTTACGTGTCATGTTGACATTCAACTTTTACACGATTTCTTACACAAACTCATACATTCTCCAAATGATGAGTATTTAGGAAGACTTGTTCGCATTAAGAGTACTATAATCAACTTATTGAGAATCACCTAATCCAAAAAAGAGAACTATATATTCCACATGTCTTTAGACCCTTACCAAAACCAAAATTGTTGGAACATGATCAGATAATCCAGAAATGGATTACCCTTTATAAAAAGAAAATATATTCTTAATCTCTAAAATTTTTCCAATAACGCCCAAAGTTCAACGAGGACCATTCGATAGAAAATTTATCCATAAAATTCTTCAATGTAAACCATACTATGACTGAAACCGATATATTTGATGCATTTAGTCTCATAGTCTTCTAAGGTACAAATTAACACTTATCTCCAAATAACATCAGTTGCTCTAAAAGTTTCATATTGAAAAGTAATTAACCTAATCACATATGCTCCATGATAGGTTAATAATTTCCATATATAACCCAAAATCAACTTAATATTAATTCATTAAATCATATAACTAAAAAGAATAAGTCATACTAACCAGGGAATTCACATAGTCTAGTGGTAAGTGATAAATACCAGTCGCACTTTGGTTGTGGGTTCGATTCTCCAAGATTTGTCCGACACGACGGGTTGTCACACGGTCTGCGTGTTGTCCTTTTTCCAAAACTATAAAATTATTAAAACATTCCCCAAAATGAGATAGAATATTCAAAAATAACCATTACATAAATTAACCTCATGTTTATATCATGTCGTTCATATTCCATCATAACGTATAGTAACCCATAATTACATCAAAAGTAAGGACCATATAAACCCTAATGGTTACCTTTATAATACTTACCTAAACATCCATGTCGAGTTGGTTCAATCAACATGATTTATTAGAGAACTCACCAAGGTTCATGTGGTTGATCATGACACCTCATAATTGGTTTAGAATAACCACGTTATTTCTCATTGAATCCCCCATATCATTCAGTCTCTTAATCAGAGAACCACCACAGTTTCCTTCAAACCCATTGTCACTTTGGTTCCTGCTAGATCCATCCATTTACTAAAACCAGAAATGTCAGTGTGATTATATCAACACAATCATTATGTACTAATGAGGATGAAAAACACTAAGATATACTTATCCAAGTTATCTAAAACTCAATCCAACCATCAAAACTAACAATGACTCTATATAATATAACAACCATTGTTGTTATACACAAATTGTCACTTAACACTCTATCCTCTAAAGTTATCTAAACCATCCTCTGATACCAACTCTAAGGACCCGACCATAAACATTACTTATTATTGAGTTAAATGAATAATTCTCATAGAGGATCTTTTCAGGTTTGTAGTTTTAGAGAATTAGGATATAGATATTACATCTCAAAGATTACAAAGTAGAAAAATCTACCCAGTTTCCATTTTTTTCACAAAATAAAAACTCTTGAACAAAAGAGTCATTTCTAGTTCCTTGTTTTCGATAGCCAGACATTTCCTTGATCCCTTCCTTGACCCTATTCAACTTTATGTCCACTGAAAACATTTCAAAAGCTTGGGATGAGAATAAAAATCTCAGTAATTGTTATAATAGAACGAAAAGAAAACATCAGTCCATGTATACATAAGAATCAATGAAATTATACTTTACTCATAAAACATAATCAATTTAACATACCTCAAGAAATCATTAGATTTATGCATAACTCAATAGAAATAATAAGTCATAAATGTATCTTGAGGCATTCATAACATTATTACGTAGGGAGTAACCCTCATGGTTACGTTTGAAATACCCATCAAAGTATATTCCTTAAATCTCTTTGGAGAAACCTTAACGTTTAACTCCATCGTGTTACCCAATGCATTGTAGAGCTATATCGGGCTCACCCACCCTTAGTTTATCACGGAACCACCCATCTTCATAACAATTCCCAAGAACCATAACATAATCATACCACATAACTTAAGCATAAAGTAAAGATAAAATTCCCACATTGCAATAACAATGTATCATTTTATGATATTGAAATAATGAATCCATTCTAAAAACCAATTTCAAAATCCTTTAAAACATTTAATTTAGATAGTTTCGAATAAAAGTGCCTCATAACACTTTGAATCTTTTAACATTTTAAACCATTAATATACATATACATAAATCCATAAAATCATTTTGAAAACATGGATATTAATGAGAAATATTTATCAAAAAATCATTAAAACATTTAAAATGATATTTTAGTTAAAGGGTTTTTAATAAAATGAGAGACACTTGAATACAATAATTGAGGAATAACATTTAATCCGAACATTATAATTTAATGAGAATAAATGGATTCATGATAAAATATTACAAAGGATAGTATATACACCATATAAGATTTAATTGGTTCATAACAACAATGAAGTCTCAATATATATGTAAAATTAGATGAAATCCCTTATAAAGAAGGTATCCTTAAATTAAGGATAAATCAATCTCAAAATTATGTGTGACAAATATAAATACCTACAATATAAGTGAATATTAAGTGTAAAACAATCAGAGGTCATTAAAACATATTCAATGGATGAAATATTCAATAACTACATGTTGAACCCAAAGAAATCGAAATTCGATTAAAAAGTTCCCTTGGTAAAATTTGACAGCCTAACGACGTCACTTTAAAATTCATAAAATTAGTTGATGAGAGAGAAAATAGTATCTCATAACTTGGACATAAAATTTACATCAATAAGGATATATATGAACATATCCCAACATAAAAATATTTATATAAAAAGATATAACAAAATAAGTCTTTTTAAAAGAGGAGTGTGAAAGGTTCCCTTACCGATTGGGGTAACTTTCGAAACATACAACCCATGAAGGAAGGGGTCATACAATGAAGATGTAAATAACCATAAATGAGATTTTATTATACAAATAGTAAAATAATGGGCAGTACATACAGCACACAAAATTAAATAGTGTCCAATGTAGCATGAATCTTACGGGAATAAAAAGTGAGATGAAAATCCCCTTATGAAAATTCGGCAGCCTAAAGACGCCTCATAAAACTTTCAAAAATTGATTGATGAGATAAAATATGGTATATAATCATATTAAAATAAAATTTACAGCAATAGGAATATAAAATAACATCCCCCAACATAAGAAAGAGGAGCGTAATTTAAGTTACATAAAAAATTTTACTTAAAAAGAAATAGAGAGGTAGGATCCCTTACCTCAAGTCCGACTTGTGTTATTCATTTCTTTATATTTCTGAATAATAAACATTGGTCAATTTATACTTGATTAAGGACCTCCTTTAAATATTATTATTCATTTCATATCACATATTATAATTTTCTAATAATTTTTTAATAATGTTAGTTCATATCAGACGTTTTTTCCGATGTTTGGTACATGAGTAAAAAATGAACTTGTTTGAAAATGATTGCACATGTAGTTATAGGTAAATAATTTTAAGAATAGTATTAATGATTAAAATATAATATATATCCAGTAAAAATTCATTTTATACTATTCAATAACATTTGGAGATAATAATTGAAAAGCACCATTCATGGAGACGGTAGGTCGTACGTACGCATGAACACTACTTTCATTTTTTGTCATATTAATGGAATTAATAATAAATGAGAGAGATATATATATTATAATTACAGTATAATATATATGTTATATGGGTCACATATTTTCATTAATTTAATTTTTTATACGTTCCATGTATTGCATGAACGAGTCACATCACTTGAGGGGGCGGTAGTCCACACTTCCTCATATGAAATTATCGCATTTGCCTAACATGAAAAGAATAAAGGTATGTTTTAAATATAAAATACAGAAGCATATAGGAAACATAAATACCATATATATCATATATAAAATACAGTGACATCATATTGTCCACCTTTAAAGTTGTTAAAAGAATATTGAACAATCATCGTTTCGTGAGGCAGAAAATCGCCAACCACAGAAACCGTATATTCATTAACCATTCGATGAAGGTGTGTGTAGGTGTATCTCTAATTATTCTCATAAAAAAATACTATTATATTGAATATATTGGTGTTGTTACAAAATAATCTAATAAAAAGAGTTTAGGGGGTTGGAGAAGAAAAATAAAATAAAAGAACACAAGAGAAGACACTACATTTAAATCTGGTATCTCTTTTTGATTTGATCTCAAAGGATTCCTTGGAAAGACGTCTGCCCAAAGTGAGGCTTCTAGGAGTAATATAGGTATGTGGAGAGACAAAATGGGAGGGGTATGGTTGAGATAAAGGCTATAGAGGTGTGGGTAAGTTGGTATAGGTGGGGGCCTTTTATAAGAGGAGAGGAGGGGCACTCTAGGAATGTCTTGAAAACTAACATTATTATAAAATGCTTTTCGGATTTTAAAGGTCCCAAAATTATATATTTCACGGATAAGGTTATAATAGTTTTAAATACACACATAAAATAGTTTTTTGACATGTTTATGTCTTATATTTTACATTCTTTTTTCATTTTATTTAAATATTTCAATAATGAGGTAATCGCTACATCATCATGGTGTCATAAATAATTTAATTTATTTAATGTCTAAAAATTATAAAAAAATATCATGATGTAGGAAATATTTTTATCTTTATAATTAATATATATACTAAAAAATATGACATTTATAAACCCATTTAAAAATTGTTTTAGTAAAACAACACATGTTCGTGACATTTTAATTTTAACATTAAATAAAAAGTTATTAATGTCATTTTTCTACCAATGTGGCTCCATGGGGTCCCCAAGTTGACCCATGGATTGTCTTGGTCGGACATGACACATAATATAAGGGTAATACATGTGTCAAGGTCATTTAATATTATAAAAATATTATTTTTACCTTAAATTACACTAATTACCTCTAATCGCGATTAAAAACATAAAAGTTACTATTCACCAAAAGATTATTTTCATCCAATTGAACCACATTTTACTTACTAATGGAAACCATGTATGTCGGATTTTTGAATTTCAAAACACAGAGGTGGTAAAATTTCATTTAAATGAAAAATCAGTTTTTAAACTACCACTTATTGGTTTCACTATTCATCAAAAATTGATGTTTTCCAGAAAAATACCAAAAACTCACCCTAAGATATATTTGATATTCCGAACTCAAAAATGATGTCTATTTTACAAAATTAAAAACATATGTGTTTCATTAATTAATTTAATAATTAATTCTCGTTGTCAAAACAAATAGCGTGTTTTTAAGAAACAATATCTATTAAAATATTGACACTAGTTTAAGTCCAATTTTAAATTGAAATTAATTCCTATGACCACCACTGGATTAAATGGTAAAAATATATTCTAATTTCTCTTTAAAACCAATTCAAAATATAATCTATCCATATAAATAAATTAGATTAAAAAGTGGTTTTGAATTAAAATACAGCATTTTTCAGTATTCATTAAAAATTGATCTTTATCGGAAAAATACCAAAAATTTAGCCAAATTAAATTCTGATGTCCTGATTCTAAAGAAGAATTTTATTTTTTCAAATATAACACATAAAATTTTAAAAAAAGTGGTTTTTAAAGATGTTCGCCATCAAAAGGTGGTTAATCGACCTTTTAAAGAATATTAGCATGTTTACACTTAAAATTGGATTCATTCGCATTTTTAATCCTCTAACATTTATTGCAAAAAGTAAAAATATTTGACAAACATATATATAATCAATTTTTAGTTAGTTCTGTTCATTCCCGTCATTACAACAGTTAGGTGTTAACTACCATTAAAAATAAAATTATTTTATTACTAGAGTGCAACGTAAGATTTCAAAGGAACTCTTTGTTGCGTATTGGGTAAGGCATCGAGAATAGCATTCCCTTTAAATTAATATTAACATTTTATTCAAAAATAGAGATAAATATATATAAATGTTAGGTTATTTATTTACCTAGGGTGTTACAAATAATGTAATTAAAAAATGATTCTATGCATGTATTATATTTTGAATAAAAATAAATTATAAAAATCATTATTCAAAAATATCTTGTGTAAAATTTATAGATTATATATAAAAAATTATTTTAACCTTTTTATGACATTTTATATTAGTGAAGATATGAGATTAGTGTAATATTGTGGCTCCCAAAATACATTTTCATCCAAATTGGTTTATATTGAAATTTTCATATAGATATTATTTTTTAAAAGATATAATTTAAATTTCTTAAAAATGACATCATTATTTAAATCTACATATACAAATAATTTTTTGGTATAATTTTTGGAATTTTCGAAATTGAATTTTTTTAGTAAAATGTGAAAAAACACAGTTTTTAGAAAACCTTATTTTTACTTAATGTATCAGGATTCCTCCATATTATATATATTTTAAAATTTAATTAGATCATATTTAACAAAGATAACACAAATATGTTTTTACAATTTGAAATATTCTTATTTTAGATACAAATGTACTTCTATATATTTAAATACATTTTCTTGTTAAACTATATTCATCACATTGTTAATGATTAAATTAAAACGAATTCATACCCCTTATAGAAATACATTTTTAAAAAAATAAATTAATATTCTGGGTATTCATTTCAAATTATTTTAATTATTCAACATTCATTTATTCATTACAAATGATTACTATAGTAAGAAATTCAATTACCATGATAATAGTTTAAATGATAAATTATTGATTAAATTAAAATTATTGTTTTTAAAATGACATAGGAACATGATATTTATTATTTTTTAGTTATATATCATCCATACATCATATCCAATTTGAATATGATTAAATTTTTTATCAATTTGGGATGACTAAGAAATTAATATATTTTATGTTTTTGAAAAATTCTTAATGTTTCATATCCATTAAATATAAATGGAAGCCACCTCTCCTCACATCAAGGAATTTATATATCATCATAGATAATTAATGAACTATTAAAAAAGAATCTATATTACATTTTTTCATCAGATATCCCTTTCTCATATCAATAGAATAATATTTTTCCTATAAAATTTTAAGCCAAAAGGCCTCTCAAAGTAATGGAATAACTCTTAATCAGGAACTTTAAAAATTATTTATAATTAATACTTATATAAACATATTGTATCCAAAATTTAATTATATCTCTTTAATTTAAAAAATATTTATTTTTAAGGAACATATGACACAATCATATTCCATCCAATTGTAATTTAATGTATCATCTATGTATATATGTAGACTACCTCCTCCATATTGATATATGATTCATTTTATATCATATATGCACACACCTTTTATTAATGATGTATTTAATAAATAAATATTAACTTTAAAATATTAATGATTATTTCTTTGATATATATTATTTATAATTGTTTAATTATTTTTCAAATAACATGAAAACAACATTTATGTATATATATGCAGTACCATCATCATGAATATATAATTTCATTATTACATCCAATATTGAAGGGTGTAAAGATTATTTTAATAGAAACCAATTATATTTATATAATTATGAAAATAATATTTGTGATTTCACTAATATCAAAATGAAATGTCCAAAGCTATTCAACAAAAAATATCCAGAAAATTGAATCTACAAACATTTGGAAACATTATATTTATTTAAAATTGGGAAAAAAATCTATGTTGAAATGTTATTAATGAATTAAATATGATATTATAATTATGTAATTATTTTGGTCTAAAATTCTTATAATTATAAATTTATCATATGTAATGTTATAATGCTTATAATTTTAGTTACATTAGAGTAATAGTTAATGTTACAATATCATTTTTTAACAATAACTATGTTAAATTTCTATTGTTGGTAATTTAATATATATTATCTAAAAAAAATATTATTATTATTGTTTTTTTCATGTAAATTATTGGTATTTTTTATATTTTTCTTACATGATTACGTAAAATAGATGAGAAAATGTTGTTGATTAAAAATTACCATATTTATTCATTGGTATGTAAATATATTCTTCTATATTAATATGTTTAAAAAGATTATTAATGTTCGTATATATATATAAAATGTTTTAAAATTTTCCTTTTACCAACTATATATTATATTTATATATTTTTATAATGAATCTTACTATAATGCATTCTGGATATGTTGTTTTTTCCTTTTTACATATGTGTGATTTTTTTTCTTTTAAATATATATGGCATAAAAAATAGTCCCACCTTCGAAAAAATTAATTTCATTGGTGCTCCCTATTCATGATTAATTTTTTTAAAATAAATACATTTTATTAACAAACTATAAATTTTTAGTAAATTTATTATCATCGAAAAATTAAAAAATCTAATGTTTTCTAATATAAATATGAAAAATAATTTAATATTATTTTTAATATATTTTAAAAAATATTATTATTAATTATTATTTAATTGGGATACGATATCATGTTACCATCATTATGTTTTCTCAATATGGCCTTTAATTCTGTAAATTTTATGTTTATAAATCCCGTTCATGTAACAATGACGACTATAGTATAACAGAGTTGGTGTAATTCATTACTATGTTAGAATACATAAAATATTAAAATCCTAATAGGCTGAATAATTTAGTAGTTTTTAAGAACTAGGTATGTACATCGAAAAAATTTAAAAATTGGTAATTAAAAATAAAACATAACAAAATAAATTTATATTGTGTCTTTCAACTCATTAAAATAATTCATCTTCAAAACCCGCGAAAAAGGAAAAAATGAGGTGTAATTAGATAAAAAATAAAATATTCATATAATATAATAGATATTCAATTAAGAAGAATAATATCATGAAAAGGTAGATAATTTGACAAAAATTATATTTAATGAATAGACAAAAAATTATATTATTCTTTTGATTTTTTTATTACAGTGAAAGTATTATGGATAATAAACCTAGAATTCTGAATGAAGGTAATCAATCATTTTTTGGGTTTATGTACATTGTACATGAAAAACTACCATTAATACCGTTAAACATATTTTTTAATTGTTATTTGTGAAACCCAATTTAATTTAGCCACATTATCCATTCATGATACTTACAATGCTTCGAGTAAATTTTCTATATTATATCCCACCCATTAATTCATTTATATAAAATATATTATATATTAAATAATAAATTGAATCAATATTTATTATAAAATAATTTACATATTGATTAAAAAATATGGATTTAACATTATTACCCCAATTAGTCAAATAACATTCATATTATGCACCATATATAAAATGGTATATTTCATAGGCAATACACATATCCATGAAAATATAAATATGTTGATTTATGTAAAATAAAAATATCAATTAATTATGATCATAAATAAATATATGGGTAATAATATACCTAAAAAAAGTAATTAAGTGCATAGTATGAAAATATGCCTTCATGTAGTGAAATTGAGATGATGTCTCATACAAAGAACCTTTCATTATTCAAATGGATCATTTAATTATTTTAAATGAAAGTCCACATAAAATCAGTGGAAATAGAAAAATATTAAATCAAAATTTATTTCACACATAACCTTATAACAACATAATCAATAAAATATAGGTGTAATCCAATATATTGTAAATTGAGTAATGCAATACCTTACCACTTGTAATCTATCGATTATATTACCCCAAAAAATTAATAATTATCGAATTGAAATTTTAATCAAATAAAAAAATATGTTTCATGATATTTTATTTTAATGTTATTTATATATACACCACTCAAAATAAATTATTGGTGAATAGTTCATGTATACCACATAAGAAAAAAGTGATATTAGAAACCCTTACCTCAAACATTCATTTAGTGACTAATTCTCTTAAAATCGGTATAATTTTTTAAAAAGTGATATAATCATTAAAAATAACTATATTAATATCTATAATACCTTACATAGTGATTCTATAATATTTAATTTCCCATGAATTAATAATAAATCATTTTTTTCGTTATTTTGGTTTAAGTAATTTCATTGTTTCATAACTTTTCATAGAAATATTATTATCAATTTTATTATATTATTAGATTAGAACATAAAAAAGTTGAATATAATTGTAATAATAATCTCTCTTGAGTATTTATGGTACCATTTATCAATTTTTTTCTTTGAGGTTGATTCATTTTGTAAAATGTCTATGATAAATTTTTATTTTATTTTTGTGGTTTTTTGAACACCTAATACCATTTTTATTTTATTTAATATTTTAGATTATATTGTTAAAAGATAATGATATAGTATATAATAAACCTATATAAATATTATATGACTTTAATAATAGTATTATGAACATCCATGAAGACATTAATGAAGATTTAACAAAATCATCCTTCATAGAGGAAATTAAAAATAATACTATATACAATAAATTTCATTCATTGAATAAGAGGGGATAATAGAATGGATTGATATAAGATATCCCATTATAAACACAATATTATATTCTATTCACGGTTCTAGAGTTATGTTACTTTTATTGATTATAGAGGTGATAAGAATTAGAAGAATAAAATAAAATAATAGATGAGTTTTGAGAAAATTACCACTTTAATGTCACCTCATTGGAGGACCCCTTAAGTACCTTGGATTTCCATTTTTCATAGAATTGATGATCAAGAACATGATTATTGTGAGAATAAATGTTTTCGAAAAAAATTTATGAGCTTCAAGTCTTGTGAGTCAAAATGGTGTGGTGAGGGGTTGTGATAATACTTGACTACATGTTGGTTTATGTGATTAATAACGTTTCTTTTTTATATTAAACACCACCATGAGTTTGAATTAATTTACACAAATTATGATTATCATTAATGTCATAAATTCATGTTAGAGTCTATAAGTACATCAAATAATCATTTATTGTTGTAATGTTGAAGTCTTTTATGTCATTACATTTTAACATAAACCCTTATCATTATTTTACCTAAACTGTAAAATTTTTTTTTATCATGGTAACTTTTTAATGTCTAAAAATTAAAATGAAACTAAGAACTAAATTTTAAATTCTCAATTAAATTATAGAATCCAATTAATAAAATTTAATTCAATGAATGGAGAAAAAAATATTTAAAATTAATCCCACATATGCAATATGAAAATATGTTCTTAATTATTAAATGTTTAAATTATTTAAATGTTTTTATATCCAATTTCAATATGAAAGTGATTATAATAGAAAAAATAGTATATATTGATTTATAATTTAACTAATTATACTTTTATAAAATAAAAATATAATTTCATAGTATATATTATTAATGGTAAATTTTCATTTTTAAGGATGTATTTTGCACTATTCTTTTAAAAATTAGACTGATTAAAAAAAAATAAAAAATGACACCCTAAACTAGTTTTGATATCCCGCATCTAAAAATAATGATTATTTTGATAAATAAAATTTATAAAAGTGTCATAATTTTGTTATAAAATATTTTCTCCATTAAAAGAAATCATAATTACCTTTTATAAAAAATATGACTATTTTGCTTAATTTTGATTTATTCTTATCATAGGCCTATCAAACATGTAGTAAGAATTTAAAAACCATTAATTGAAAATATCATAAACAAATTTCATTAGTTTCATTCAATTATAGTAATAATTTATATTAAAATCCAAATATGGGATAGAAATATTATTTTTAATAAAATCACATTTTTTATACTCAATTGGTTTTTATTATCATTTCAGATTAATTGGTAATAATTGACTTTATTTTATAAACATCTGTAAACTACATAATAAGAATTTTGTTAATCGTATTCAGAACTTAAAATTAACCTCTAGTATTTCACTATCATGTTGAAATAATGATATTTAATACTATATCATTGTTCATTTCAATTCAATGTTTCATTAAAAATATACTATTGATGAAATGAAATTTATTTATGAATATTCATTTCGTAAAATCTGATGGTCATATATTATTTTATCTATCAATAAATTGTATCTTATTAATTTAACATTTGACATTGAAAATAAATGTTTGATCCTTGAAAATCAATTTTTGGAAACCCACATAATAGATAAGGTAAACAAACATTTAGTTAATAATTAGTAATCTACAATGAAATGGTTAGAAAAAGATAGGGTTTCGAATAAGATAACAATAGCGTGGAGTGAAAATCGGGACATTGAATGGGAATAAAACTATCAATTCCAAATGTAGAGTGATAGATAACATGGTCATCACAAAGTTTGTCATCAGAGAACTGTAAATATGGGATTGGATAATGTGGCCATTTATTTCATAGTATGTAAATTAAATGATTAATGTTTTTATTCTAAAAAACAATTCATGATTTTAGAAATTCGATTAATTAATTTGGTGAGGACCTAAAAAAATATTCATAATTGTGAATTGGAGTTTCATACATGGGTCAATTTCAACCAAAAAATCTTATTTTGATCCAAATGATTAGTATGACTATTTTTTATTTCATGACACCCATGAATCAATGTCCAATGATGATAAAATCCATAGAATATAACAAATACATTCCTCTAATAATTAGGTATTAACCAAATCCAAAATGGTTTTAATAGGATAAGATAATTCCCAAAATGATCAATCCTTCATCTCATGAAATATACTTTAATATTCCAAATATTCAACTATAATACACAAAATTCACATTTTATCTTTCAATAAAATAGTGTTCTTAAATTTACGCAATAATATTCTATCCTATTATGGAATCGAAAAAATTAAAAAGATATGATCATATAATCTTCCATGATAAATTTAATATTTATCTCCGAGAATTTAAAAGGCCAAAACATATAATCTTGATGATATGATGATTATTTCTATAAATAACATGAATCACTATAAATTTGTAATAAAATCATATATTTATAAAGAATAAAATTCAACCATAATTACAAAGATAAAATTCTATATTATTATATCCACCTTAAACAAAAAAGGGTTCTCGAAATGAAATTATCCTTTATAAATAAAATCGTTTCACTAAAAAAATTTCATACTTTCAAAGACTTCATATGGGTTAGTGGTATGAACTACACACTTTTTTCTCTTTAGATACGTGTACAAACCTCACACCGTTTTCTGATGTGACATATTATTTCCAAAACTCTGTGTTTTTTTTCATAAAACTATATTAATTTAATCCATACATAATTCCCCAAAAATGAGATATTTTTTAAAAAAGAAATATATTTATATATTCAAAAATAATTAAATATTTTTATCAAAAATATAATCCAATATATATTATTTCTTATTCCCAAAAATATAAACCGACATTATTAAATTATAATCAATGATCATAAAATTTCTAAAGGTTATCATTACCTTTAATGTTATTACCAAAAAATTAAATACATTTTTACAAAAATAACAATTTTTCATTTGTTAATGATAAGGGTTACATACACCTCAATCATATATCAAATGTAAATAGATGTATCCCCAAAATTACAACATTTTACTAAACAACGTTTAAAAGGTATTGATTCCCATTTAACAAATTATTTTAAATCTTGGAAATAAAATCTACTATACAATATACATTAGGTGTTACATGATTATTATCATATTTTTTATGTATCTGAATAAAATTTATGAAAACGTAATTCCCTAAACATCCAACATAATCCCTCAACTTTTCTTGTTATGTTATCCATTTATAAAAATATGAAATAGTTAATATTCAAATATATAAACAAAAAAAATTTCACAGAGTTAAATAATTCATACCTCAAATCAAAACATTGGCATCTTATTTTATATATTCGAAATCATTTAGAATGAAGTCCATGTCTACATAAAATAAATATTCAAGTCCTTTTTGGTATTTCCATTGACCAATGATAGGTTTAAATTTTTTTTGAAACAAAACAAAATATACTCCATGATCCATATATTTTTATTTTTAAAATAAAATTTATTTGATAGATCAAATTGATTATTACATGTCATTTGGATGTTAATAACCATTAAATATCATTTAAACAAGAAATTTAATATGTTGTTATGGATAAATAACATAATATCGATAACAAGGATGTGGGATAAAATTTCCTTTTCATATTTATGAATGATGTCTAATATATGAAAATAAATATAATTAAAAGAAGAAATGAATTATTACATGTTATAATGAAAAACATTTTACCCTTAGAATCACTATAATACATTAACCTTATCATCCATTATAGGGAATTTCAATACCCTTCTAAATTGAATCAACAAAAATATCATTAATCTTCTAAAAACCCATCAGTAAAATCACAAAATGGATTTTAATAATTTAAACTTGTGATCAAAATTAAACTCATAAAAACACGATGGCCATTATAAATCTAATTTCAATAAAAAAATTCCATAGTCATGTTAGTAATCTTCTAACCATAATTCCATTTATGAAT
This sequence comes from Viscum album, assembly GCA_963277665.1. Lineage (NCBI taxonomy): Eukaryota > Viridiplantae > Streptophyta > Magnoliopsida > Santalales > Viscaceae > Viscum > Viscum album. Next base: position 149,532,149 of record OY728128.1, on the reverse strand, counting down.
AGATCATCAAAATATTTTCAATCACATTTATGTTTAAACTAACTAATTATGGTTCCCTTTATTGACTAAAACAAAAATTCAATTAATTTACATAATACTATAATGATCAATGTCATTAATTAAATAATAATGATATACTATTTTTTGTATGTATAATTCATGATTCTTTTTACTGGAAAAATTATTTTACATGTCTTAAAAGGTCTTAAATTGGTTTAACAAATTTTATACAATGTTATCCTATACATAAAAATATCATCAGCATCCATGATATGGGGTTTTCCATAATATAATAATTATTTAATTTTGATCCCAAGATTTCTACATAACTTCTTCTAATACCAACTATAACGAACCTTAATCTATTATCCTTGAGTTAGTGCCCCTCAATATTTCATTGTCATAAATAAATGATTGAAATACCAAATTTTCAAATGGTTTAGTAGTCTGGAATAACTATATACATTCATGGTACACTTATAAATTTAATAATTATAAACAAAACATATTTAAGGAAAGAAATATTCATACTTGAACACATTCTAAAAATTCATCTACATAACATGGGTGACGGTCGATGTGAGTAACTCATGTGGGGGTGAATCGAGATCCCAATAATTATTTTGTAAAGTATTATTTTAATATAAAATACCCTTAATAAAACATACATTAAGATTAGTAAAAAAGGTACATTAATATAAGATATGTATATTTTTTTTCAATCAGTGATTATGTATAAGTAAAAATAATGTTTATAATTATATTTTATTTTGAAATAAATTCACATAATAAAAAACTAATATAAACACTATTTATGATTAAATACCAAAGAAATAATTTTTTATAAATATTAAAACAATATTTATTTTGATAATAAAAAACTAAATTACACATCAGAACGAACATGTGGATCAGTCCCAAGATGAGATATAATCTTCTCATATTTGAAATTTACTACATCCAAGAATATTATTATAATGACCCAAGCATGACATACATGGAAATTACATTCCATTTCCTTAACATATTATATATTACCAAAATATATTCCCAAAGACCATATTAGTATTGTGTATTTGGAATCATGGAACTTAATGTTTTAACATTGTCGAAGACATTCAATGCCTCCCAAAATGATATTACCTTTTTCTTCCTACATGAATCCCTTATTTATATCCTGTGGAAAATAAAACATAAATATGGTGTGCTCAAATTACCATAAATGTAAAACATGAAGATCATAAATAAAATCATAAACATAATAATTTTTAAGCATGAACATAGTTTTTTAATATAAAATATTGGGACATGAAATAAATCTATGTAATACATATAGAATATATCATAAAAGAAAATTAAACCTGATAAAATAGAATTGTAATTGTACATGAATTTGTGTAAAATAAATAATATTACAATACTATTTCCATAGTAGCCAAGAAATTTCATCGAATACTACATAGTGGAAAATTTTTATTACTGAACAAGGTTTACATGCGATTCCAGCCATGTATTACTAAAGTGGATTTACATGTCATTTCAACCCTAAATTACTGAAATGGACTTACTTTCCATTCTAGTCATCTCTATCTCTTACGGTATAAATATTTATCCAATTAATTATATAGTGATATATGTCTCCCATATATCATAATGAAATCATTGTAACATGTTTAACAAAAACATAAATCATTTATCAAAGCATAACCCAAGATATAAAATGGGATTCATAAAAATCATTCCATTATAAAATATTCCATATATAATATCATTCCATAATTAACACAATCATATCATTATAATAATAGGGATATAAACATATCCCTATTTAAGGAGTTTCATCTTAGATATAAAATCATTTATATAAAACACATCAACTTAATTCATGAGGAAAATATCATTTCTTCCTAAAAAATGATATCTTTTCTTCTAATGACAAGAATTTTTAAAAGAAATTAATTTATTTGAAAATGAACAAGAAATCTTTTATAGGAGGAATTATGAAAATATGAAAGTCAGATGGCACAAAAATCCATTCATTATGTATAAGTTAAGAAACATTATTTTCATACTTTTTTCGAAAAAAAACTCATATGGAATTTAAAATAGATACCAGTTCCATAATGATTAATTAAAATTTGATAATGGGAAAAATTGGCTTTAAAAATTATTTTAAGAATCAGGAAATATTATATATTTTAGAAACATGGATTTGGATGATAAATATTTACAAGTAAATACTTTCAAATAAACAGTCTCAGATAATAATGAGAAATTAAATTATCCCTTAACATAGGTATAATATGCTTAGTATGTATCTCAAAATCATGTATAATTACTTAGATAATGTTGTTGACTTTTTTGAGAATCATAGTCATTTTTATTATATCATATATGATCATATTTTCATCTGTTTCTTAGTAACATTTCATTATCCCCCATTATTCAAATATTAACTACATTATGTTATATTTCATGTTTTGTCAGATAAGATAATGTTACACATCATGGAATATTGTAATATCATATAAATAATAATATTAGTATAATATATTTTATATTTATTCATTCCATTATTGTATATAATCATGGTTTACTGAAAATGATATAGAATGTGTTTAATCAAATTGGGGAGACGGGTGGCTGTTCATATGTATGAGAAATGATATACTTCACATAATGGTTAAAAGGTATGTAATTAGATATTATATTATTTATATAGAATAATTAAAATGTTATATTCATTATTTATATCCATTGTAATCATCATTATTCCAATCTAAGTTAATTGTTTTTTAGTAACAATTTACACAACGATGTAAAGATGGCAAGTCGTATGTACACATGCAGGGTGATATAGTTATTCGTTAGATGGAAAAAATGATGTATAAGGTTTTTTGATAATTATAATGAATTATATAAATTTATATGATATTGGATTTATTAATTTTTTAATGAGACAATATATGAATAGGATGTAGAATAATTAGATATTTTTTAAATAGGTGATAGAACAATTTTTTATTTTTTAGTATCTCTATTTGATATGAACAAAAAGACTCACTATGAGGGATTTATGATCAATGTGTGGAATATAAGAAGAAATAAGTGATGTTAGGAACCTATTGTATCAAAATTAGATCAGTCCAATGTATTTGATAAGTGTGAGCAACTGGGTAAATGTGGTGGCCTTTTTTAAGGGGAAGGAGGTGCAGTTTATGAATGTCATGAAATATATTTTTTATTATAAAATGGGTTTGGAATATAAGAATTAAAAAATGGTAAATTTATATTATAATATGAGTATGGGTCTAAATAATATCAAACAGTATGTTGTAGAAATGTTTAGGTCATAAAATTAACATTATCATTTAGCTTTTAGCATTAGTTATTTAATTTATCTCATAGAATTTCATCTTGTATTTTCCTAGTATATGTTAAATATAGTGACTATAAAATATCCAGAAACCCCCAAGTGGATAATTGCTGAAATATATTTCATTATACAAGTCATTTGGATGATAAAGGAATTTTATTACAATTATATCATTTAATAAAACAATATTTTTTAAAAAACCCATTTTTTCTAGTTTTGACACTATTAATAAATTGAGATTTTGAAAGGAATAAAAAATTTATTCCTTAAAAAAAATCATTATATAATAGATAATATGTCATATCCAATAAAAAATTTTGGATTACATCAAAATTTTCTTATTATATTTTTTTTAGTATTTATAATTTCATTTATTTGAAACAATCATTAATAAGTTAATCACTTCATCATTAATGTGTCATAAATAAAAATTATTTAGCTATGGAAACAAAATTATAAATAAAATACAATGATTTATGAAATATTATTATATTTATAATTAATATTTATAGTCAAAGATATCAGTTATATAACACCATATTAATTTTTTTTGTAAGACATACATGTTTATTTTATATTAATCATTACATTAATTTTATAATTATAAAATGTCATTATCACACCAAGTTTCTCTGTGGTGTCTCAAAATCGACACACGGATGATTATGTTTGGAAATATCACAAATAATCAGAAGTGGATATGTTTTATAGTTGTTTTATAGTATTATAATATTATTTTAATCCTCATATACTAGAGTTACCCTTTATCCATGGAAAATAAAAATAATTACTAATGCTAATATTCATAATGTACAGAATTAAAAGAGACATATTTACACAATTTGGGCCCTATGATTCCAAATATGTAATAAAATTTAATAAATTAAAAACATAAATGTATTATTAATTAATTTAAAATAAATTATTGTCGTCAAAACCAGAAAGCATGTTTTTAAGTAGTAAAAACCTATAAACATATTGATATGTTTTTATATATATTTTTAATGTGAAATTACATAAAATGAAAATAATTTATTAAATTATAATATATTAAGTTAATCATGATTTAAAACCAATTTTCAATATAAGGTCAAAATATAAATAATTTAGACAAAATTTCATCTTTGAATTAAAATGCAGTATTTTTTACAATTCATTTAAGTATGAATTTCATCAGAAAAACCAAAATTTCAACCAAAATATTTTATGTTCTTCTTCAAAATAATAATATTAATATTTAAAAGAGATCTTATGAAATTACCAATAACAGGTTTAAAAAATTGTTCTCTATCAATAGGAAATAAAATTGTATTTTATGTAAATTACTTCTTTTATCAGAAAATTAGAATTTGTTCTTCTAAAATATATAGAAAAAAAATATTATGAAATTAAAAAATTAAATTGAATATATTAAATATATATAATTCACTAATAAACTCCATAAATATTTATTTTATTATATTATAGACTCAATTATTTTCCTTTAAATTAATTTTTAGCAGGAAGTTAATACAATTCATACGTGCCATTATAATAATTATGTTATAATATTTATTTATAACTTATACTTTGCCTTATATGAAATTAAATACATAAATTGAACCTGAAATTTTGTGTAATACCTGAATAGAATAGTGTTTCATATACTACAAATTAATAAGGTGTGGTATATATAACAAGGTAATCATATTGGAGAATACCACATAAGACATCAATGAAATTTTAAAAAAATCTATTTCATTAAATCATGTGGTCTTATATTTTACCCCACATAAAATTAATTTCTTCCTAAAAATTCCTAAGTGTTAAAAAATGTTTTCTACTTGAATCTTTCATTCTGTGAAACCCACAATGTTAAAAGGAATACTAAATCTTCATTAAAGGAAACATTGAAGCATAACAGTTTTCAAAAGTTACTCATAATTTAGTTTCCACATGTGAGAACATAGGTGGTAAGTGAAAAAATTGATATGGATGAAAAATATATCCATCATGTTCTGATGGATAGTGATAAAGAATAAGGATTCTATAAAGTTAAATACAGGAATATCAAAAATCTGTTATGATTTACGGGATGATCTCATTCATTAGAGATGATGGTACTAAGATAAAAAAATTTACTTTCAAGATCCATTCATTAAATTTGAATAATTTATCATCTGAATAAATACTTAATTGATTTTAATAAATTATCACCATTTTTCATGCCTTGAAAAATTTCCACATCATCTCTTATTTAAATAAATAAAGTTGGATAGTTCATTCTTGAGGTGTTAGAAGATCATGAGATAGAATTATTGGCCATTTCATCTATATCAAAAAAAATCGTGATCATATGTTATAAAATATGTATTATTTCACCTATAGTAAGATATAACATTAATCGAAAAAAATCATATGGAAAATAACATATACTATACATAATTGGATAAAATAATAATCCTTCCAAAAACATTAGATATTAAACATTAGAAAGAGGTGAACTAAATCGATTTAACATTTATCACTTATATCACATAAGGTGTTTTTTGGATTTCACATTAAAAACATTTTAATACCTTAACCAAGTATCATATTGATACATGGTAATAATTTAATTATCCAGACCACTCTGGTCCATTCTATTGCGAAAATCAGGGGTATGAGGTGGTTCGGGAGGTCAAAGTGACATATCCCCAACCCTTTTCCAAATTTCCATTTCTATAAACAGTTCCATCTATGAATAGTTCTAATGGTATACTGTTGTGAACAGTGCATTGGTAACTATCTGTGAACTATTCCATCAGTGAACAGTTCCAATGGTAGACCGTAGTGAATAATACATCGGTACCTATCTAAGAAAAGATTCAATGGTGAACAGTTCCAACGGTAGACTTTTGTGAGCTATACATCGCTAACCTTCTGTGAATAGTGTCATCGTTAGCCTTATGTGAACAGTGCAAAGGTAACCTTATGTGAATAGTTTCATGGGAAACCTTATGTGAAAAGTGCAACAGTGTCCTTTGTTAACAGTGAAATCATTAACCTTATGTGAATAGTGTCATCGGTAAATTTATTTGTACAGTGCAACAATAACCTTTTGTTAATAGTGTCATCGGTAACCTTATCTGAACAGTGTCATCGGTAACCTTATGTGAATAGTGAAATGGTAACCTTATGTGAACAGTGTCATCGGTAACCTTCTGTGAACAATGTCATCGGTAACCTTAGGTGTATTGTGTCATCAGTAACATTCTGTTAACAGTTCAATGGTGGCCTTATGTGACCAGTGATATCACTGACCTTATGTGAACAGAGTCATCAGGAATCTTTTGTGAACAATGCAACAGAAACCTTATGTGAACTGTGTAATCGGTAAGCTTATGTTAACAGTGTCATTGGTAACCTTATGTGAACAATGCGACAATGACCATATGTGAATAGTGCTATTGGTGAGCATTTTTGAATAGTGTCATTGGTATCCTTATATGAATAGGGTAATGACGACCTTATGTGAACAATGTCATCGGTAACCTAATGTGAACAATGTCATTTGTAACCTTATTTGAACAGTTTCATCGGTGGCCTTAGGTGAATTGTGCAACAGTGAGTTTCCAACTATGAGGTTTCATCGATAACCACTATTTCCATTGCCAAATTTATAGTTTGTGAATTTTGTTTCCAGAACAGCGAGGTTCCATCAGTAACCTCTATTTCCATTGCCAAATTTTGAGTTCGGGAACAGTGTTTCCAGCTTCCTACAGTTTCCCCTCTTTGAAGTTTCCATTGACATAAAATGCATTTAAAGGCCCATTTTATGGACTCTAAGTACGATTCAATGGTCATAACTCTTATATTAATTTTTCTTATGCATTGGGGTGTTATTTTCATCATGGTCAAACCTTGTGGTTTAATGCGATCGGCTTTTAATGAAATATCTAGCGTATCTTAAAATTATGCTATATTAAATCTTCAATAGGGATGATATATCTTCTACAATAGTTCTTCCACCTTGTTATTGGGTGTAAGATGCTCGAACATCCCTTTCCTCTGGTATTTAGATTAGAAATGAAACTTTTCTTCTAGGATTTGTTCTGCTCTGTTTTGATGCAACCAAGCCATATCGAACTTCCTTTTATACAATGTATGTTCTATCATCATTATTTTGGTTTCATATCTTCTAGTATCCCCATGCCCTTTTATGGAATGTTATAACCTTTTTCCTAATAAACTTTTAGTGGGTGTTGACCGGTGTGGAGGTGTCCCTACATCCTCGAGTGGATACAGTTGTCATGGGGGAGAAGATCGTACCCTGTTGTGTGGCTCATTGTCCTATAAAGAATGTCATTATATTTTTGAGGTAAAGGACTCAATTATTCTCTTTTCTTTTACATGGAAATATATAACTAGGATGGTTTATCCCACTTATATAATAAATATTTTATCTGGATAAATAAATTGATATTGAACGTATGTTATTTCCTCTTGTTTTTCTAGATAATGTGATTTCTATGCTTTATTTTTTTGACTTTCATTCTTGATGGTAATTGGTAAAGAACTTAATGTCTAAATTAATTGATAATTTTTTGGCTAATGATAAAGGAGAATGTAAATAAATCTGGTTATTATTGTAGTAATATGATGTTAATCAAATTGGTGAAGTAAACATGTTTAATTATTTGTGATAGATTACTGGATAGGTTTCCAGTGTTTGGAACCTATGAATAATAAATCGGTTAATCCAATAAGGATTAATGAACTGGTTGATTGATATAAGATAATTCTGTGTAGGGTATTGAGCTATGCTCTTTCCGTTTTAAGGGCCAAGAGCCCAAATTCTATAATGGTTGTGTTCTGGCTGCCTGTGTTGTGATGTGATCCAGGAAGGCAATTGTTATGTGTGGGGGTAGGGAGGCCGATTGGTTATGGCAGAATATGACACTTAGAGTGCCGAGATGCATCGGTTTATGCATGTGGGTATCAGAGAGGACACTAGGGATGGTAGAACGGGTTGGATGTGAATTTTTGGATGCATGATGTTTCTTTTATTGGTTATCTATATTACTTTTTTAAAATCTCAAAGAAACTCGTCTTTCTTACCCTTCATCTGAAAGGGGCGATGGCACGCGGGGTATGCCCCGTGCTTTCTGGGTCTAGTTTCTCAAGGGAGGATGGTTCTATGGTCTTTCTATAGGAGTAAAATACTCGATGGGAAGTTCATCTAATCACTATATAGAACACCTTGTGTTTATCAGTATAGAATGTTTTCTCTAGAATTATTGGGAATATGGGAAAGAAATTATGTAAATAAAAAATTGAATAAACGATTTCAACCCATAGGGTAGGATCTTGCTTGAATGAAATGTTGAGGATACGATTTTAAAGGGATAGTGGACATTGGGTGCTATGATAATGAAATATATTGTGAAATTGTTAATGGTTAGTTAATGATTAAAGAATAAAATAACATAAATTGGAACTGTAAAAAGGGAATGAAGTAATGACATTAAGCTCTTTAAATGGTTGTGTGTTTATAGGATACCTAGTCATGGATGTGGTAGTTGGGAGTACAAGAGACGTTAGCTTCTATTGAGACTAATAATAGGTTATGTCGATAGTGTGGTTGTGATATAGAGTATATTCTGTACATTTTTTGTTTCTATATGCTACTCCACCCCGTCAGTTAGGGAAACTGACACCCCTGGGAGTCTGATCCTGGGGGCGGGGGTGTTTTCCCCAACATTCCATGGAGATGATTGATCATTGAGTGCCCCATTGGCCCCACTCACTTATATTGGTAGTTACTATATCTAGTAGGCATAACGGTTATTATTTCCAATATATGAGTGTCGAGGGCTATAACAGCTTGTGGTTATTCATAAACATATGTATTCTGGATATAAATCATATGAACTACTATATGTGTAACGTGTATAGGCTATGAGGGAATGAGGATCCTAACTTGTTTTATGGGCTATAATGGATTGAGGTATAACACCTGACATATGATACATGTTTTGAGAGCTGTGGTGGCTACCGGAAACTGTCTATTTACATTCTTGTGTGAATGTGGTGGTTTGGTTTCCTGAGGTGCATGTTGCTGTGCTTCACATAGGTGTCTGCGAGAATTCCTTTTTAGAGAGAGATTTTTCAGACATGTGACATTGGGAAAAATAAGAATACCAATGGGGATATTGTAGTGGGGTACCCTTTATATTCTTTAAATAATTATATACCCTTTTATTCATTAATTGGTGTGAGTATCCATGGTGAGGTTGGGAACATAGTGTACCTAATTAGGTGACGAGTAGGTTTCGCGTTTTGTTCAATGTGCATTAGCATGATTTATTTACTTATTCATGAGAGGCTCCTAGGAGGATCCTAATGAGTATATTTTTATACACTCCCTGTGTATATATAAACTACTTTTCAGGTCACTTGGAGTAGGTTGGACGTCAAGATGGTTTCTACAACCTTGGGGTAGCTGGAGCTGTTCGGGATTGTGGTTTCTGCTGTTTTTACATTCTATTGGATATTCATAGTATTCCATTTCTAGTTATCATAGTTTTTCATGACATTACTAATGTTCTCATGTTTTTTTCTTTTATATTTCATTTTGAGATTGATTTTTTTCTGTCTATATTATCTCTCTCTTCTATATGTGTTCAGTTAAAGAGAAATGCCTTCCCTCATTGTGTTTATTATACCTTCAGAGACAGTCTCCAACATGTGGGATACATGAGGAGGGACTCGAGGTTCATTATCTCCTTTATCACATTGTTGGACCAAGAGGGGGAAACATTGTTGGGAGGGTTTCATTAAAGAGTAGTATCAGAGGAATTTTGAGGAATAGGATGGAGTTTGGAGTTAGGCATAGGTGAGGTTTCATGGGTTGGTTGGGAAATAGTTTAAGTCACGATTTACAATTGATGTAAACACTAGTGACTGGTTGTGAAATAGGCATTTAGGTCCCCCTATGATCTGATCTATGGACCATTTAATTTACAATGGCTACTAAATGAGGTGATACTAGTTGCAGGGGAGAGACCTAGAAAGGATCCTGCATCATTCATCTTTATGTATATGTTTGAATGTGTATAACATGGGATAGGTTAACCTAAAATGAATAAAATAAAACAATTAATTAATTAATGATGAGTCTTCCATATTCGAGGTTTATTATCTCTATCTATTTGATATTTTACAGGTATGGGTCTTGGTCGATGTCCTTATCAGGATCTCATTGTAGATGTCCGGAATGCTGTGCCAGTATATCAATGCCAGGTAGAGGTAGCCGGCAACGACACATAGAGGGGGACACTCATAGAGTTTTAGAACCAGAGCCTATAGAAGTAGGAGTTCTCTATTTTAGATGCAATCACGATAGACTTCTTAGAGGAGATTGAGATAGGCTTCAGTTTAATATGTTCTCGGAAGTAACACTAGGTGTCCTTGGTTGTGAAGATGCTTCGTGGAGTAGTGAGGAAATGGTGGTTCTTGTTCCTCTTGGATTTTGAGGAGTCAACAATATCATGGGAGGTGTTTTGAGACATGTTTAGTATAAAGTTTTTTTCATTGAGCATGAATGTGTCTAGTTTCCAAGAGCTTCTTACGATTCAATAGGGGAGCTCATGTGCATGAGTGTTTGGAATCCATTTTAGGAACCTTTTACGATATGCTACGAATCTGTTTCCATTTGAGGATGCTAGGGTGAGGAATTTTGAGGAGGATTTTCACCCAGAGATCCATCACCAAGTCACCCCATTTTTTCTAAACACATATCATGAGGTGATATCAAGGGAAGAGGTCATAGAGAGGACATGGGAGAGAACTATATCATCATGCAAAGGGTGTCTCCATGATTCCTAAAGAAGTGGAGCTATGGTTTGTGGTACCTGGTTTCCTTGGAAAAATGTTTCCGTTCAGCCGGGGGTTGGTCCAAGCCCTCTTTATCTCATTTCTCTAGAGGCAGTGAATCTCACACCGATGCTAAGGGATAAGGTTCTTATTTTCTTATGGTGGATGATGTCATCAGTAGAAAGAGTTCCATACCTTTCAGAGAACTCTTCATGAACTAGGTGTTCCTCTCTGGGTCCCTCTATTGAGGAAGTTCCTGTAGAGGGTGGAACAACAGGTTACACGAACATTAGATTAGTAGAGGGTAGATGTTTCATGCATAGGATAGCCTCGTGATGCATCCCATACTTAGGGAGTAGAGCACAACTGTGGAGGTGGTCAGAATCAGGGTCACTAGGGTCCTCAAGGAGGTCGTGGTCAGCATCATGCATTATCATTTCCAACACCCTTGGAGTTGAACACCCCAATTGGAGGTCGAGATGACATGTTGGAAGTATAGAGAGACTATGATATAGTGTTTGGGAAACACCACTCATGGGGAGATTTATTATGGTTACGAATACAACCATATGATTTCATCCACATCATGGATTGATTGTATATGTTGTTGGATATCAAGGATTGCATCAGGAGGAAGGTTGTGTTCTTCGGTGAGGAGGGAGATCCAGTGGTGATTGTTGGCGAGCGAGACCCTCAGATGGGTCAGAGGCGTGTTACATCCTTATCATCCAAGATGGTAGAGATAATATTGTGTTCTTCAAAGGTTCAATAGTTGGATTTTCCATGGATAGTAGAAGAGTACCATGATGTATTTCGAAAATAGGTTGTAGCATTTCCCACTCGACGAGTGATCGATTTTGGGATCGAGCTACAACCATGAGTGTCTCCTATCTCTATGTATACATATAGGATGTCCCCTTCCATGTTACGAGAGATGCGTATATAACATGCTGGCATGATACAATGAAGTTTTGTTCAGCCCAGTGTGTCACCATGGGGTGCACCCGTTTTGTTCACGAAGAAGGATGACGATAGTTTGAGGTTGGGTATTTATTATCAGGACATAAAAAAGTGACAATAAATAATCACAATCCACCTCAATGGATTTGGGAATTATTCTATCAACTTAAGGGTGCATGTTGGTTCTAAAATATCAACTTCAGGTCAGGATATCATTAGATGTCTGTGAAGTATGAGGATATCCCGAAGACATATTTCCATTGTTGTTATGAGCATTATGAGTTCATTGTAATGTCGTTCGGTGTGACAAGTGCTCCAGCTGTGTTCATGGGATTGATGAACGTTTTGTTCCTTGAGTTCCTAAACAAGTTCTTTGTGGTTTTCATCGATGACAACATTGTGTTCTCCATGTATAAATAAGAGAATGCAGGGCATCTACATTCCTTTTTTGGAGTTCTTAGTCAACATCAGTTGTTTAGGATGTTGTCAATGTGTGTGTTTTGGGCTGAAGAAGTCCGTTTCTTTGGGCATGTTGTCTCCCAATAGGGAGTAGTAGTGGATCCATCTATGATGGAAGTGGTTGTGTCTTGGGAAGCCCCCAGGACTATGTCATAGGTGTGAAGATTCCATGGTCTCACAGGCTACTATATGAGGTTCATAGTCGATTTCTCTCGAGTTTCAACTCCACTGTCAACATTGAACAGGATGGATCTAGCATTTATATGGCCTGATCAGTGTCAGGAATCTTTTGATTAACAAAATTTGAAGTTTTTAAGTGGTCCATTTATTTGTCTTCAAGTCACGGGAGTTTAGTTTGATGTTTTCTGCGATGAATCACATATGGGGTTTGGTTTTGTTCCAATGTAGTAGATATCATTTGTTTCTTATTGGACCCTAAAGTTACATCCCCATGAATGTAACTATGCACCCCATGATGTGGAGTTGGCAGGCGTAGTGACTTCTCTAATGTTGTGGAGACATTACCTCATTAGTGATCACTTGGCAGTTTCCACTGATCATAAGAGCTTGTGGTTTTTTTTATCCCAGTGTGATATGAATTTACGATAGCATTGGTAGATGGAGTTATTATAGGAATACGATTTCAAAATATCGTATACACCAGGAAAGGGAAATGTTGTAACAAATGCACTGAGTCAGATGTCACATAGTGATGTAGTGCATGAATCTTGTGACACTTGGAGGGTAATGGATGAACATCCAACATTTCATCCTGATATGGGAGATGTTGGTGGAAGAGGTTGTCTTACCAGGATTATGGTGCAATCATCTCTGGTTTAGGTGGTGGAAGAGTCGCAGTTGGGGGATCAATATGTGGAGGTCTGGAGGAGATGAGTTTTTTGTTTCAAGGACCTTTATGGTTGGTATGAGGAGTTACAACACCGAGTGTTGTATAATTGAAGGATATTTGTTCCTTTGATGATGGGGGAGACGGTTTTCAGATAGATCCATAGTTATCCTTTAATAGTGCATCCTGGCGTGACCAAAATTTATAGAGACTTGAGGTCCCAGTTTTGGTTTCCCAGGCAGATACGTATGGTTGTTGAGATTGTGTCTCAATGTTTGTTCTACAAAAAGGTGAAGGATGAACACTATGTTATTGGTGGCATACTCCATCCATTAGATGTTCCTCAATGGAAGTGTGAGGACATCTCAATGGACTTTGTCAATGGTTTACCTCGAGATCTGGTAGGAAATGATGCTAGAAGGTGGAGGTGGATCATTTAACAAAATCAGCCCACTTCATAGTAATTATGGAGTCAATCGTAGAAGAATTTTTTTTGAGGTAGTATCTGGAGGAGGTGATGAGACTTTGTGGTGTTCCAAGGAAGATAATTTCTAATAGTGATCCTAGTTTTACGTTTAGGAATTAGAGAGGTATCCATCATGCTTTTGGTTCTATACTATGCCATAACACTGCTTTTCATCCTCAAACGGATGGCCATATAGAGGGAACCATCCAGAATCATGAATACATGTTTCCCTCTTCGGTCCTATATTTTGGATGTTCATGGATGAGGAACTTACCATTTTTGATGTTTACTTACAATAATAGTTTTCACTCAACCATTGGAATGGTTCCATTTGAATTAATTTATGGCCAACCTTGTTGTTTTCCATTTTGCTGGACTGGGGTTGGAGATGCAGTAATTCTCAGACTGGAACTAGTGCAGAATACAACAATGATAGTCCAGGTTATTCGCAAAAGGATGAAGATAGTACAAGTTAGCCAGAAATAATATGTCGATCAATGGATGAGACCTATAGAGTTTAATTCTAGGGATCATGTGTATTTGAAGGTGACTCCCCATCCGGGGAAATGTGGGTTCGGTCATGGTAGTATGCTTTCTCCCCTTTTTTGGGATTTATAAGGTGTTAGATCATACTGAATTTGTGGTGTATTGAGTAGCACTTCCCCTGTAGATGAGTTAGATACATGATGATTTCCATTTATCACAACACTGACTTTATCTTCATGATGAGTCTCATGTCATAGATTTAGGAGAGATTAGTGTTGATGATGATGCAACCAATACAGAGAGACCTGTGGTGATTCATGAAAGCAAAGAAAAGGTGTTGCGTAGGCGTTCTATCCTCTTGGTTTCTGTCTCGTGGAGACCCGATGGCATGGAGGAGAGTACCTGGGAATGTGAGTCACAGATATGTGCTCAGTACCTAGAGTTGTTTGGTGTTTAACTCTTTTCATGTATCAGTGTATTATTTGGGGTTTTAGAACATTCATATTTATAATATGGATTTATTTTTTTGCTCCTTGTGGCCTGCTCTCTATTGAGAGGTATCTCGATGGGTGGTTGTTCAAACCCCATTTTTTCCCTTTAGATGGGGTTTGAATTCTCAAGAATGAGAATGTGTTGAGAGTAATATGGTGTAATGGCTAATTCCTCTCTAGTCCATTACACTATGAAAATAAAGTGTATGAGGAGTTTCGGGAGGACATGGTGACCTATCCCAATCACATTACGAATTTTCCATTTCTGTGAATATTTCTATCAGTGAATAGTTCAAATAGAAGACCATTGTGAACAGTGCATCAGTAACTATCTGTGAACAGTTCCATTAGGGAACAGTTCCAATAGTTGACCATTTTGAACCATACATCAGTAACTATCTGTGAATAGTTCTATCAGTGAACAGTTCCAATGGTAGACTGTTCTGAACAGTGCATCGGTAACCTTCAGTGAACAGTTTAATTGGTAGCCTTATATGAATAGTGTAATGGTAACCATATGTAATAGTTTCATCGGTTACCTTACAATAACAGTGAAATGGTGACCATATGTGAACTCTGACATCGGAAACGTTATGAGAACAGTGTCAACAACAACTTTATGTGAATAGAGAAATGTTAACTTTTTTTAATAGTTTCATCAGTAACTTTATGTGAATAGTGTCATTAGAAACCTTATATGAATAGTGAAATAGTATCCTTTTGTGAACATGTCATCGGTAACCTTATGCAAACAATTTCATTGGTAACCTTATGTGAACAGTGTCATCGGTAACCTTATGTGAATAGTGGAAGGGTGACCTTATGTGTTATGTGATATCGGTGATCTTATTTGAACAGTTTCATCTGTAATTTTATATGAACAATGATACGATGACCATATGTGAACAGTTTCATCGGAAACCTTATTTGAATAGTGTCATTAGTAATATTATGTGAATATTCCAACAGTGACCTTATGTGAAGAGTGACAATGGTGGCCATATGTGAACAGGGTCATCGGTAACAATATGTGAATATTGCAACGGTAACCTTACATGAACAGTGTCATCAGTTATCTTATGTGAACAGTGTCATCGGTAACCTTATGTGAATATTGTCATTGGTGGCCTTAGGTGAACAGTGCAATGTTGAGGTTCCTTTTGTAACCTCAACTTCATTTTCTAAATTTTGAGTTTCTGAACTATGTTTCTAGAATAGTGGGGTTCCATTGGTAACCACTATTTCCTATGCCAAATTTTGAGTTCATGAATAGTGTTTCCAGTTTCGTATAGTTTCACACCTTTGACATTTCCTTTGATGTAAAATTCATTTAAAACCCCATTTTAAGGACTCCGAGGATGATTCAAATTTCATTACTCCTATATATATCTCTCTTAAGGCTCGGGATGTTTTTATCTAAATGGTCAAACAACATGGTTTAAAGCAGTCCACTTTTAATGGAAAATCCAGCATATCTTAAACCACTTCTCTATTAAATCTTCTAAAGGGTTGATATATCTTTCTCCCATGTTCATCCTCCTGGTTCTCAGGTGTGAGACGCTTGAACCTCCCATTCCTTTTGGTAAGTGTTGTGCAATCAATGATTCCACCTAGGAATTATTGCGGTCTGTTTAGATCCAACCAAGAAATATCAATCAGTCTTCGATATAAGGTAAATTCTATAGTCTTTATTTTGAGTTCATCAATTACTATTTTCCCTACCCTTTTTATGAAATGCCATCTCCTAGTTCCTAATGGAATTTTCATTGGTGTTGGTCGGTGTTGTGTAGTCTCTACATCCTTGGGTGGATACAGTTGAAGTAACATCCCATGTAAATGATGAATAAGACAAATTTCATATTTATTATTATTTGTGAATAAAATATTAAATTTACTTTAAATGTATTTCTATGTTCGATAGCATACCCGATATGCAACAATGAGATTCTATGAAATCTTATGTTGCACACTAATAATATAATTTTATTTATATAAATGGTAGTTATCCCCTAGCCATTGTATTGGAGATATTGTAGAAAACTAACTACAATATATTTATACATGATTGTTAAATGTATTTACATTATCCAATAAAATTTTAGAGGCTTAAAATGTGAATGAATCTAATTTTAAGCAAAATTTACATTAAAAGGCTGATTTATCACCTTTTAATGGAGAACCCTTTTTAAATATTTTTTTGGTCACTTTAATACATTATATATGACCAAATAAAATCCTTCATTATAATTGGGACATCAATATTTTCTTTGTGTAAATTTTTGGAATTTTTCTGATAAAGTTCATTTTTTAATGAATAGTGAAAAAAATTGTATTTTAATTCAACTGTGCCATATAATATAATTTATTTATATGGATAGATTATATTTTAAATTGGTTTTAATGTTAAATTAAAATATATTTTTACCATTTAATCCAATTTTGGTCATTGGAATTAATTTCACTTTGAAATTGGATATAAACAAGTATCAATCTTTTGATAGTTATTGTTTCTTAAAAACACGATATTTGTTTTGATAACGATAAATAATATTAAAATCAATTAATTCCACTACTATTATTTGAATTATGAATAATAGTAATAATTTTTGAATTCATAATATCAAATATAGCTTTGGATAAATTTTTGATTTTTTTCAGAAAAACTTCAAATTTGGATGAATAGTGAAACCACTTAGTGGTAGTTAAAAAACTGACTTTTTCATTTAAATGAAAATTTTCCACTTTTTTGAATTGAATTTCAAAAATATTATATACATTTTTGTTATCATGAAGTAAAATTTGGTTCATTGAGATGAAAATAATTTTTGGTGAATACTAACTTTTGACTTTTATTTACTGCGGTTAAAGATAAATAGGGAAATTCAAGGTTAAAAAAATATTATAATAATTAAAAATTACATTAACAATTGTCCTAACCTTATTTTATGAGTAGTTTCCGACCATGGGTATCTTTGGGTAGATTTTGGGACCCCATTGAGAAACTAGTTAGTGATAATGACAATTTGGATTAATTAATTTAATGTAAAGACATAATAGGCATTAACAAAAGTAATTTAGTGATTAATTTTTATAAGGGGTTATAAATATTATCATTTCGACTATAGATATTAATTATAAAGATAATAATATTTACTAAATCATCGTTTTTTTTATAATTTTTAGACATCATATAATTTTAATTATTTATGACACAATAATGATGCAGTATTTACCTCATTAATAAATTATTTAAATAAATAAGATTATAATGATTAAAATATTATCCATAACACATCCAATTATGATTGGATGTTTTTATTTAGTCCATCAGTCATCTTATATTCATCATTAATTATTTTTGTATTTTTTTAAACCGAAGATAAGTTTATAATAAAATAATATTTTCAGACTTTCCAAAAGAGCCCCTCCTCCCCCTTATAAAAGGAGACCAC
This sequence comes from Viscum album, assembly GCA_963277665.1. Classification (NCBI taxonomy): domain Eukaryota; kingdom Viridiplantae; phylum Streptophyta; class Magnoliopsida; order Santalales; family Viscaceae; genus Viscum; species Viscum album. The sequence goes on along the minus strand of OY728128.1, from coordinate 149,513,776 downwards.
TTATAATAAATTACTCACACATCTAAAGTTGTTTGACTCATTAAAACTCTTCACAATTAAGCTTAGTACATCCCTATCCTCCACCTAGAAGCCTTACCTTAGGCAGAAGGCACTTCAAGAAGTCCTTTTGGTTCAAACCAAAGGAAGTTACCCAAATTAAAGGTAACCGTTTCTCTTAAAATGTTTTCTTTTATTTTACATCTCCAACCCCTTAACACTTTTTATTCCATTATTTTGTGACATCAACAGTATCCTGGATATACTATGATGTTATTATGAGAATTATTCGAACTACACATACACACACATCCATCTAATGGGTGAATAACATAATGTTTCTGTGGATGGAAAACTAACGCCTCACGAGATGGTGATTGTTCAATTACCTCTTACCGCTTCTCTTGGTGGACATTATGATGGAACTGTATTTATATATGATATATATATATTTTTCTTATGATTTCCTAATGATTCTATACTTCCCATTTATATCACACCTTTTGGTTCCCATATCGGTAAATAAGATAATCTCATTTGAGAAAGTGCGGACTACCTTCCCCTCAAAGTGATGTCACTCGTTAATACCTTATGTGTGATGTATAAAGGATGGAGTTAATGATATTATATATGATATACTAATGTATTTATAATATACTTATGTATCATTTTGTTTTAATTCCATTAAAATAAGAAACATAAATGAAAGTAGCGTTCATGCGTACGTACGACTTACCGTCTCCATGAACGGTGCATTTCACATCTTACCCTAAAAGGATATGTAATATTATAAATAAATGTATATATTGGATATATATGATATATATGATATCAAAATAATGAATATCATTGTTGATATAATGAACCATTGACCACGTGAACAACCTGTGATTATAAGAAGTCTATTTTTGACTCAAGTACCAAATATCGACAAAATGAATGTTATAAAATTAAATGATTACATAATGTTTATAACATGTTAATAAGTGATATAAATTGAATAATAAACATTAAAAATGTTCTTATGCAAGTAAAAATTAACATTAGTTTATTATTTATGAGATTAAATAAAGATCGAGTCAAGACCGACACAAGGTAACATATTTTATTAGCTCACTTTAAATTCCGTGAGATTTCCATTGTTCGCCACTAATTTATTAAAATTTGTGTATTTTTTACATCAATTTTATATATATTATCATGATTCTTTTTATATTCATGTTATTATGTGAATAATTTGGTGGTTATTAACTTTTGGTCATATGACATAGTGGATTACATAGTGGTAAAGGGTTTCATCTGACTTTTTATTCCAATGTGATTCATGCTATTTTTCCACTATTTCCTTTTGGTGGTGTATTTACGGACCATTATTGCACTATTTATGTAATATAATTTCATTTATGAGTATTTAAATATTAATTTTTTTATAGTTCTTTCAGGTGGTGTATGTTTTTTATGTTACCAAATCGGTAAGGGAACCATTCACCCCCCTCTATTTAAACAACTTTTTTTTGTTATGACTTTTAAATTACATATTATTATGTTGGGATATGTTCTTCTATATACTTATTTATTTAAAATTTATTTTCAAAATGGGTTTTAGGATTTATTTATATAGAAATTAATGTTTTCAAATGATAATTCATTTAAAAGCTTCAATTTGGTATGGGACACTTTGATTCAAAAATCAATTTTTAAATTGTGTTGAAAAGGATTTGATTAAACATAGTTTATTTCAATATCTTGATTTGATAAATTGAAATGTGGAAATTTTATCTTTCCATTATACATGTGTTATGGTTATTGGGAACTGTTTATGTATATGGGTGGTTCCATGATAAACCTAGGGAGGGTGAGCTCGAGATAACTATTCAATGCATTTGGTAACGTGACTGAGGTGAACGTGATGTTTCTCCTATGATATTTAGGGAATATACCATGATGGGTATTCCAAGTGTAACTCCCTATGTAGCTGTGATAGCTAAAATTTATGTTTGATATGGATTCCATAAGTAACGTTTATGATTTATGATTTTTGTGTGTTATTCATAAATATTATGATTTCATAAGGTATGTTATGATTGAAAAGTATGGTTTCATTGATTTTTATATATTGATGGTCTAATGTTATCCTTCCTTATTTTATATCTCTTACTGAGATTTTTATGCTCATCCCATGTTTTTTAATTGTTTTCCACAAGACATAAAGATGAATAGGGTCAAGGATGAGATCAAGGAAAAGTCATTCTATCTAAAACATGGAACTAGAAAAGTTTCATTTTAAGAGATTTTATTCTATGGATAATGAGTAGTAGTGACTACTAGTAATATTCAAGTTGTAATGTAATAGTTATGGCCAAATTCTCTAAAAATATAAACCTGAAAATATCCTTAATGTTAATTATTCATTTAATTCATATTATGTAATGTTTAAGGCTGGGTCTTTATAGTCGGTAACAGGGTTCTGTTTAGACAACTTTATGGATTAGAAATTTTTGATAGACATATGGTCAGCCACTATATATTATTTCAGTTAAATCCCTGTTTTATAATATTTTAAGATCAAGGAATTTCAGTTACAAATGGAAGGAGGAGGATCTCAAATGACATTCCTATCTCTTCCTGATGACATGTTTGCAATAATTATTGCAAAGTTTTGTTCAGATGATTGCAAATCATTTTATAGAATAAAACTCACTTGCAAGTAGTTGTTTGAGATATTAAATACCTCTACTATACCTCATTATTATAGTTGATCATGGGTTGTATTAAGAAAAATCAAATTTTCACAATATTCTCATTTTTTCAAGAAAGGTAAATATTATCAAGGAATTTTAAAATATTTTACCATATCAAAAGATTTTAAAGCATATAATGATTTTAAAATTGGTGCTGAAGAAGGAGACCCTTGCACGACCTATTTATATTTGATTTTAGAATATAGTCTCTCAGCACATACTTATGGTATTTTAAAAGGACCGTTAAATGAATGTTTCAACACAAATTCGGTTTGACTGTTTTATAGAAACCATGTTTTATAAGATGTTTTAAAATTATATGTCATACATGATTATTTTCTAAAACTGTTTTTCTGTGAACACCCTATGACCCATGTTGTACAAGGTGTATTTGTATGGAGGAAGAAAATGATTTTGAAGTATATATAAATAATTGTTGCAATGCATGGATCTTCTACCTAGGTGATCAATATGACGATTAAACCAAATGGACACCATGATCTAGGTATGATGTTCTTTATTTTGGTGATTGTTCTATTATATTATATAGTGGTGAAATAAGACTTCACGAATTAATATGTTGAGATCATAATGAATTTTGATGAAAATGAGAGGTATAAAGAAGGATTTGAGGTTAAAACATGTTAGGGTTATTTTTTAGTATTATAAAAAGGAAACCCCTTAGGATGGGTGACAACACGTCGCATCCGACAAGGCTGCAGGAATTGAACCCACAACTGAAGGGCGACAAGGGAGTATCGCCTACCACTAGACTACATGAATTCCCTGGTTAGTATGACTTATTATTTTAGTAAAATGATTTTATATAATAAGAATAAGTTGATTTTTGGAACTTATGTTTTATCAAATGGATATACTTTGTATAGAAAAATTATTTAGTTATTATGTGATAGTGGTTGTGGAGGAAGACGTTTTCTCTTATGAGGAAACACTATATGGCTAAGGAAGACAGAATACTGTGGGATTTCATTTGTGGAATAATGGTTGAAATTTTAGTGTGTGTGAATCTACGTTTTTATTATGGACACATGATGATTTGATTTATTTTGGAAAATGATTAACCTATCATGGAGAATATGTGTTTAGGTAAATTACTTTTCAATATGAGACTTTATGAGTAACTGGTGTAACTTGGAGATAAATGTTAAGAAGTATATTGGATGTCGATGTAATTAAATCCTCATGAGATTTGGGTTACAATCACAATTTGTATTAATTTTGAAGAATATTAAGGACAATTGTTTATCGAATGGTCTTTGTTGAACTTTGGGTTTTGGTTAGACAAATTTTTTAAATTAAGAGTAGTTTTTCATTATGTAAATGTTTATCCTTTTGGTGGATTATCTGATATTATACTAAACGATTGGATTTTAATTAATATCTAAATCCATCGGAATTATATAGTTTATATTTTGTGGATTATGAAAATTCTCTCGATGTTTATTATAACGCTCTAATTGTCAAAAAAATTCATCCTGAATACTCCTCATTTTTAGAAAATATGTGTTTGTATTAGAAATATAGTAAAAGAAGAATGTCTACATGAAAATTAAGTACATTTCCTAATGTTTTTTGTTAAGATCATAAATAAATTCATCAACGAAAAGTATCTTTAAACAAAAACCTTGGTCGTTAAATTTCCTACTGGGGAATCAAAGACAGTTTAACCCATCACAAGTTTTGGTTTCCTAGTGGTTAAAATTCTCCTAAACATGTTTTCTATCACTCTCCATCATAACATGATGATTTTTTTCTCCTCCATATCCATGTTTTCATGGAATCATATTATTTTTTTTCTCGGGTAACCTTTTTATTTCTCTTCCTTTATTTTATAGTTATAGTTTTAATGACTCTTTTCGATGTGGGGCTTTCAATGACGTTCCTGAGCACAATTTTCAAATTACGAGGACGTAATTCCCAAAAGGGGGAAGGATGTGACATCCCAGGTAAATGAAGAATAATATATATTTAATATTTATTAACATTTGTGAATTAAATATTATTTTTACTTTAAAAAGGTTTCTATGTTCGATAGCGTACCCGATATGCAACAACGAGTTTCTTTGAGATCTTATGTAGCACACTAATAATATAATATTATTATTTAAAATGGTAGTTAACTCTTAGACGTTGTATTGGTGGGAATGAACAAAAATAACTACAATATTTTTATACATGATTGTTAAATTTATTTAAATTATCCAATAAAAAGTTATAGGCTTCTAATGTGAATGAATTTAATTTTATTCCAAATTTACATTAAAAAGCCAATTTATCGCCATTTAATGGAGAACCCTTTTTAAATATAGTTTTTGTCACATTAATACATTCTATATGACCAAATAAAATCCTTCTATAGAATGGGGACATCAATATTTACTTTGTGTGAATTTTTGGAATTTTTCAGATAAATTTCAATTTTTAATGAATTGTGCAAAATATTGTATTTTAATTCAAAAGTGCCTTTTAATCTAATTTATTTATTTAGTTATATTATCATTTAAATTGGTTTTAAAGTTAAATTAAAATATATTTTTACCATTTAACCCAATTGTGGTCATTTGAATTAATTTCACTTTGAGATTGGATATAAACAAGTATCAATCTTTAGATAGTTATTGTTTCTTAATAACACGCTATTTGTTTTGATAACGAGAATTAATTTTATCATTAATTAATGCCACTTAAATGTTTTATATTTGAAAAAATAGTCATCATTTTTGAATTTGGATGATCAAATATAGCTTAGGAAGAGTTTTTTATATTTTTCTGAAAAACCTCATTTTTTGATGAATAGAGAAACCACTTAGTGGTAGTTAAAAATACTAACATTTTCATTTGAATGAAATTTTACCACTTTTTTATATTTAATTTAAAAAATTAGACATAAATTGTTTTTATCAATAAGTAAAATTTGGTTGTTTTAGATGAAAATAATTTTTTTGAATAGTAACTTTTGACTTTTATTTAACGTTGTTAAAGGTAAATAGGGTAATTCAAGGTTAAAAAAATATTATAATAAATTAAAATTAACTTAAAACATGTTCTAACCTTATTTTATTAGTATTTTCCGACCATGGGCATCATTGGGATGTTTTTGGGACCACATTGAGCCACTTGGTTGTGATTATGACAATTTGGATGAATTAATTTACTGTAAAGTCAAAATTTTCATTAACAAAAATATTTTAGTAATTAATTTGTATAAGGGGTTATATAAATTATCATTTAGTATATAAATATAAATTAGAAATCTAAAATGATTTATTACCACATGGTAGTTTTTTTATTATTTTTAGAAATGAAATAAATTAAATTATTTATGACACAATAATGATGTAGTATTTAACTCATTAATAAATGGTTTAAATAAATAATATTATAATGATTAAAATATTATCTGAAACACATCCAATTCGGATTAGATTATTGTATTTAGACCATGAATCATATTATCTTCATTTTTAAGGATTTTTGGACCTTTTTAAACTGAAGATAAGTTTATAATAAAATAATATTTTCACAATTTCCAATAGAGCCCCTCCCCCCCCCTTATAAAAGGAGACCACTCATAACCAATTCCTCACACAACTCAAGCAATTTGGCTCGACCAAACTCAGCCAAATTAAGCTCCCTATATCCCTGTCCTCCCCATAGAAGCCATAACTTTGGCATAAGGCACTTCAAGAAGTTTATTTGGTTCAAACAAAAGGAAGTTACCCAAATTAAAGGTAACACTTTCGCTTAAATTGTTTTCTTTTATTTTTCATCTCCAACCTGTAAAATATTATTATTCAATTCTCTTGTAACAACACCAGTATAATAAATATACTAGGATGATGTTAGGAGAAGTATTCTAACTACACTTACACACACCTCCCTCTAATGGGTGATGAACATAATGATTATGTGGATGGAAAACTAACGCCTCACGAGATGATGATTGTTCAATTACCCCTTACCACCTCTCATTGTGGCCATTATGATCGAACTGTATTTATAAATTATATATATATTATGTTTATGATTTCATTATTCTTCTGTACTTCCCATTTATATCACACCTTTTGGTTTCCATAGTGGGTAATTACGATAATCTCATTTGGGAAGTGCAGACTATCGCCCCCTCAAAGTGATGTGACTCGTTAATGCCTTATGTAGAATGTATAAAGGATGGAGTTAATAAAATATTATATGATATTATAATTTAATTATATTATACCTATGTATCTTTTTTTTAATTCCATTAAAATAATAAATAGAATTGAAAGTAGCGTTCATTCGTACGTATGGCTTGTCGTCTCCATGAACGTTGAATTTCTTTTCTTACCTCCAAATGTTATGTACTACTATAAATACATGAATATACTGGATATATATGATATATATGATATCGAAATAATTAATATAACTGTGTATATAATGAACCATTGACCACATGAACAACATGTCATTATAAGAAGTCCATTTATGACTCAAGTACCAAATATCGACAAAATGGATGTTATTAACTTAAATTATTACATATTTTTTATAACATTGTAATAAGTGATATAAAAGAAATTATAAAATTTAAAAAGGTTATTAATAAAGTATAAAATAACTTTAGTTTATTATTCAGGAGATTAATGAACGATCGAGTCATGTCGAACACCAGGTAAGGGATTTTCTTATCTCACTTTCAATTTTGTGAGATTTCCATTGTTCACCACTAATTTTTTGAAAGTTGTGTATTGTGTACAGTAATTTGATATATATTATCATTATCCTCTTTATATTAATGTTATTATGTGAATAATTTTGTGTTTATTAACTTTTGGTCATACGAATCAGTTGATTACAATGTGGTAAATGGTTTTATCTGACTTTTTATTTAGGTGGGATTCAAGCTATATTTGCCACTATTTCCTTTATTGTGGTGTATTTAATTACCATGATTGTACTATTTATGTAATATAATTTCATTTATTAGTATTTACATCTTCATTGTATGATCCTTCTTTCATGGGGTGTATGTTTTGTATGTTACCAAATCGTTAAGGGAACCATTCTCCCTCCTCTTTTTAAAGGGCTTCTTTTTTTTTTGTCTTTTAAATTACATCTTATTATTTTGGGCTATGTTCTTATATTTCCTTATTGATGTAACCTCTTATTAACAATTTATGATATACCATTTTTTCCTCATCAACTCATTTTCTGAATTTTAAAATGATGTCATTAGGCTGTCGAATTTTTAAAAGGGAACTTCTTAACCCAATTTCGATTCTTTGGGTTTAACTTGTACTTATTGAATATGTCATCCAATGAATATGTCTGAATTACCTCTTATTTTTTACACTTAAAATACACTTATATTGGTTGTATTTATATTTTTCACACATAATTATGTGATTGATTTATCCTTAATTTAAGGATACCATCTTTATAAAAGATTTCATCTAAGTTTACATTTCCATTAAGACATCATTTTTGTTATGCACCAATTGACACTTATATGGTGTATATAATGTACTTTGACATATTATATCATGAATCCCTTTATTCTCATGAGATTATAATGTTTGGATTACATGTTATTCCTCAATTATTTGTATTCAAGTGTCGCTCTTTTTGTTAAAAAAACCCTTTAACTAAAATATCGTTTTAAATGATTTAATGATTTATTCATCTAAAGGTTTCAAATTAATGTCCATGTTTTCAAAATGGTTTTTAGGATTTATTTATATGGAAATTAATTTTTTCAAATGATAATTCATTTTAAATCTTCAATGTGGTATCAGACACTTTGATTCAAAAATCTATTTTTAAATGGTTTTGAAAATGATTTGATAAAACATTTTTTATTTCAATGTATTGATTTGATATTTTGTAATATGGAAATTTTATCTTTACTTTATACATGTGTTATAGTTTTTGGGCCTTGTTTACGTAGATGGGTGATTCCTTGATAAACCCTGGGCGGGTGAGCCTGAAATAGCTCTCCAATGCATTGGGTAACGTGATGGAGGTGAAAGTGATGTTTCTCCAAAGAGATTTAGGGAATATACTATGATTGGTATTCCATGTGTAACTCCCTATGTTGTTGTGACAGCCAAAATTTATGTTTGATATATATTCCATAAGTAACCATTATGTTTTATGATCTGTTTGTGTTATTCTTAAATCTTATGATTTCATAAGGTATGTTATGACTGAAAGGTATGGTTTCCTTGATTTTTATTTATTGATGGGATAATGTTTTCCTTCCTTATTTTATAACCCTTACTGAGCTTTTTGAGCTCATACCATTTTTTTGAAATGTTTTCCATAGAACATAAAGATTAATAGGGTCAAAGATGGGTTCACGGAAATGTCATCCTATCTAAAACATAGAACTAGACATGTTTTTTTGCAGAGTTCTCATTTTATGGATACTAAGTAGTTGTGTATACTTGTAATATTCATGTTGTAATGTAATAGATATGGCCTATTTATCTAAAAATATAAACCTGAAAAGATCTTCAATGTGAATTATTCATTTAATTCAACATTATGTAATGTTTAATGTCGGGTCCTTATATTTTTCATGGGGGAGGAGATCATAAACTGTTGTGTGGATCGTTCTCGTATAAATAATGTCAAGAAAAGTTTGTGGTAGGGGATTCTTTTATTCTATTTTCTTTTATGTTCAATTGTATAGCTAGTATGTTTTATCCCACTGGATCATAATGGAATTGACTTAACAAATATTTGAACTTGATAAATTAGTTGATATAGATTGTATGTTATTTCCTCTTGTTTTTCTAGATATTGTGATTTCTATGATTTCTTTGATTAAAATTTCATTCTTGATGGAAATTGGTAAATAACATAAATATAGAATTAATTGATAATTTTTTTGCTAAATATATAGAGGCATTTAAATGAATTTGGTTATTTTTGATGTAATTTTATGTTAATATAAATTTTGTAGTAATCATGTTGAATTATTAGTTATAGATTACTCATTAGTTTTCTCATGTATTGAACCTATAAATAATAAATTGGTTAATCCTAGATGTATTAATGAACTGGTTGTCTGATAAAAGATAATTATTTGTAGGGTTATGGTCTACCCTCTTCCTGGTTTAAGGGAGAAGTACCCAACTAATATGATGGTTTTTTTCCTACTTATTGTGTTGTGATGTGAGCCTATAAGGTTTTAGTGATATGTGGGGGTAGTGGGGATTAATGTTTGTGGCAGTAGATGACGCCTAGAGTTGAAAGATGCATCAGTTTATGCTTGTGGGGGTTAGAGAGGACACCTGGGATGATGGAACGAGTTGGATGAGAATTTTTTGATGCTTTATGTTTCACTGATTAGTTATATGCATTATATTCCCCACTTCTCAAGGAAAATGGTCTTGCTTACCCATTTTCTAAAAAGGGCCAATATGTGTGGGGTATGAAACCTTTTTTTAACATCTAGAATCTCAATGGATGATGTGTCTATGCTCTAGATATATGCAGCAATGGCTCAACAAGTAGTTAATAAACTCACCGTTTGATCCCCCTTGTGTTTAGTAAGATAGAATATTTTTCTAGAATGCATGGGAATATGAGAAAATAATGTTGTAAATAAATAATTGAATAATTGACATTTACCCATTTGGTTGGAGCTTTCTGGAACGAAATCACGAGGTTACAATTTTAAAGGGACGTTGGACTTTATGTGTCAAGATAATGAAATATAATGTGAAGTTGTTAATTATTAATTAATGCTAAATGAAATAATTAACATAATGTAGAAATAATAAAAATGGTATGATTTAATGCAATTAATCTCTTTAAATGGTTCTGTGCTTATAGGATAGCTAGTCTAAGAAGTTGCAGTCGGGAATCTGTGAGACATTAGCTATAGTTGAGTCTAATACTATGTTATTCCCATAGTGTGATTGTGATATATAGTATATATTATATACGTTTGGTTTTTCAATATGCTATCTACCCCATCAGTTAGGGAAACATAATCCCTGAAGATTATGAGCCTTATGGGTTGTTTTTCCGAAAAAGTCTAGTGGGAGGATGGATTGTTGACTACTCCCTTTGGCCCCTCTCTCTTCTCTTGGTAGTTAAATATTATGGTAGTCATAGTGGATAGTTTTTTCAATATATGTGTGTAGAGGGCTGTAACAGCATGTGGTAATTCACAGACATATTTATTCTGGATATAGTAACTAATGGACTACTATAGGTGTAATGTGTATAGGTTGTGAGGGATTGAGTGTCCTTTCTCAGTTTATGGGATGAAATTTGTTGAGGTATAATACCCAACATATGATACACGTTATGTGAGCTATGGTGGCTCCTAGAAACTACCTGGTTACATTCATGAGGGGGAGTGGGGGTTTGGTTGCACGAGGTGCATGTTGTGGTGAATCGCCAATGTGTCTGCGGGCAAGCCTTTTGGGAGAGAGATGATTAGTACGTGCAACGTTGGTGAAAAGAGGAAAACTAATGGGAAAGTAGTTATGGGGTACCCTTGATATTATTTATTATATTATATACTCTTTTATGTGTTATGTTGTGAGAGAATATATGGTGAGGTTGAGAACATAGGATACTTGTTTAGATGACCAGTTAGTTTCACTTGTTGTTCACTATTCTTTAGTATACATTAATTACATTTCATGAGTGGATTTGGGGAGGATACTTAAAAGTATAATTTTATACTAACCATATGTATATATAAACTATTTTATGGCCACATAGAGAAAGTTTGAGATCAATCTGGTTTCTAATAACATGGGGTTGCAGGAGCTGTTTGGGCTTGTGGTTGGTGTTGTTTTTCATATTCTTTTGGGTACTTGCAGTTTTTCCCTTCCAGTTGTAGTAGTTTATCATGAAATTACACATGTGAACTTGGGTATTCTTTTATATTTCAGTTTGAGTTGTATTTGGTTCATGTCTATCTGATCTCTCTCTTCTGCATGTGTTCTCTTAGAGGGTAATTCCATCCATCCGTGTGTTCAATATACCCTCAGTGCAAGTCGCCGACCTGGGGGCCTACGAGAGGTGGGATTCGGGTTTCATTATCTACCTTCTCACATTTCTAGTCCACGAGGGGTACACTTTGTGGGGATGGGTCATGAAACATTACATGAATTATAGTGTATCCATAGAAAAAACACCCATTCTATCAAAATTAAACCTTTTATAGACACCAAGAATAAAAAAAATTCTACATAATATAACAATGATATCACATTGTCCTTATATCAGTCATGAGGTCATTAATACAACCCATATCTAATGATCTATTTATCCATTCATTATGCACATATCATATTCTATATAAAAATATTTTAATCACATTTCATGGTTACTAGTACAATATACATATGAAAACCACAATGGACCATTACATAGATATTTCAATATTCCATAATACTAAAAAAAAGATTCTACAAAACTATTTTGGAGTAATATTACATAAACACCTAATAATTCCACCGCTTCATTATCATACATAGAATTACCAAGAGTGATGACATGTGATTTTCCATTTTCATTGGTCTTAAGAGTTTTTTGATGTTGATAATCTTCACAACCCTTAGAATAGGGAATTGGTTTTCATAATTCCCATTTCCTTGCACTATTAGCATTGATGTGAGTGTTCTTCATTTCCTATAGTATTTTCAATATTCACATAATTAGAAAGCTTTTTATCATCAAATCGACACTAAACTGTTTGATTACATTCTTTTCCACACATAAATCATTCTCAATTCCCAGTATAAAAATCTCTACCATGGTTCTTTTCACATTTGTTCATAAGGAAAAATTCATTTTTATATCACCTTTGTTTTCATATTTTCCCTTAAAATCTATCTTGAGATTCTTGTCTAATACATGACATTGATTTGAAACACCAAATTCCATTTATACATTGATGTCACAACACAAAATCCTTTCATAGCTAAAAAAGTATCTTATAGGTAATTCTATTAGAAGGATTGGATTTAAGGCATTGAAGAATGAATAAGCATTACATTCATGTTGGATGATAAAGCCAAAATCATACATTTATGTTTTCATAATTTTTTCCTTTTATGTTCCAATAGATTCACCATCCATTTTCTTCATTTGAAGGAATTAATTTCTAATATTTTGTCGAAGAATGTGAGTAATGTAATTATTGACTAACAGTTTCTTTAGCTCATCCAATTATAAGTATTCAATTTCATCTTTTTTCCTTATATTCATGACCAGAGTCTACCAATTTTCTGCTTCACCTTCTAAACAATAAAAATAAAAACTAAACGTTTCATTTTCTAATAAATGAATGTTGGAAGATAAAATTTCAATGTTACTGATCTAATTTTAGCAATAATGGATTAGAATACACATTGAAAGAAGGCGTATGTTTCACCCTAATGGAATCAATATAATTTAATTACATTCTCTACTAATTTGGAATCCCAGAACGATTCATATATAATTTATGTATATCAATAAAATTTTTCAGTCTATATCTCATAAAATATGTTTTCTCAAGAGGGAGATAATTTCCTTGACCAGTGCATTGATCAATAACAATGTACCTTTGGGTTCCAACCATTTTCTAATAATAAAAAGAGTAGTGTGATAGGAAAAAATTCATACTAGGAAAACAACACAATCAAGGAAGAGTAGATTCAATCCCTAGCATCTTGGGTTTAATCCATGGTTATTCATGATTATTATAATTATTATAGGAGTGTAACCTATAGTTAGACATACCCTTATGGACATCCCTAGACATTGCTATGAAATATCTCTTGGGATCTCACTAATGATATCATATTCTAGTTTCCAAAGGTTATTTAAACCTTCACTATAATACTAACTCTAATGACCCATGATTGAAAAACAGGTACATAAAATTAATTTTATAGAATACATCATACATTACACAAATATGAACCTAAAGACAATATTCGCTTAGTGTATTTGGAAACACAGAACATAATCATCTCACATTATTGGAAATCATCAACATCTCCCAAATATATATTCCCTTCTTGATTTCATACCTAAATCCATTCATTATATTATACAAAAAAGTGTACATAAAAAGATTCACCTCAAAAACATAGTATGGTTAAACATTGGTAACATAAAACAATCCATAAACATAATATTGTAAAAACATTTAGATAATGTTTAAATATAAAATATTGAGTCATGAAATAAATCTTTTCATTATGTAATTAAAATATCATAAGGAAACATTAACCACGATAAAATAACATTGAAAAAAACATAGAATTGTGGAAAAAAATAAGCATATAATATGATTACCATAGGAGACAAGGCATCACTGACAAGACCATCATTGTGAATATTGTCGATTACTAATCCGAGATTTCCTGAAGTTACTTATATCTTTGACAATAGACCACATTTACATGTCGTTCCATCCTTGTATTTATAAGAACATGGTTCTTTGTTTTGAGGAACGAGTTTCTTCTTTTCTCTATTCTTTATGTTTTTTAAGAAAATAAGGAAAATGGGGAGAAATCCTAAATTTTTGAATTACACGGTGTTTACTTTTCTACACGTTGTTTACTTTTTTCCATGTGGGAAGAGTACACAGGGTGTGTAGCCATGTCAGCAACAAAGGGTGTAAACACTGACTACATGCCGTGTAGTGGTCCCTTACACGTCGTGTTGTCAATCGGCTGGTGAATAGTAAGGTGATGGCCATCTGTGCGACAGAAAACACTGTGTACTCAAGGTGACATGCCGTGTAGACATGTCGGCAGGTGAATAGTGCCACGCTGGTGGGAAACCGCTAGAGGAACAGTTACAAAAATGGGACGTACATGCCGTGTACTTGGAATTACACGCTGTGTACATTGTATTTTTTGCATAAAATGGGCAGTAGCCTCCCCTATTCATAGGTAAGGGTTATAATGGGAAGAAAGAGTGGAAGAGGGAGGTCAGAGATTTGGAGACTTTCCGAGTACACGTCGGGAATCCATTTTCTGCACCGTCAATCTCCCTTGAACCGCACGGGTGAGTTCTCCCTTCTCCTGGAGTAGTTCTTACCAATTCTTCCTCTATGGGAAGTTATTTATTTTTGAATATGGTTTTCATTCACCTCTAATCTACGTCGTTCGAGAATGAATCGAGGATCATCGTTCGGGCATATCGTTCATGGGTGTTGAAGGTAGGTGGCTTGGTGTTTAATTTTCCAACAGTCATGCGTTTTTGTATGTTTTTGAGCTAAAAACCCATATTTTGGGTGTTGTGTGGCTAATGTCTGGGCTATATTAAATATGTAGAATTGTATAAGAAATTAAATGTGACATTAAAATTCTGTTTGGGATCACTGCTTTGATCCAAGACCACCTCGGGGGTGCGTTCCTCTGTTTAGCCGTTTGGCAAGGATACCCGAGGATGAGGCTTGTTTATATCCTGCATTACTTTGTCTTGATAGGAATTGTATTTTAAATTACTTGTGAAATGTGGGGAATGGCCCAGTTACTTCAGCCCGAGGGAATTGTTTTACATTGCCCGAGGGCAGTTGTTATCTGAGCCAAAGGGAAACTTCTCCGTGCATGTGGGCAATAGGCTCTGTTCTTGAGGGCGACAATACGTATGCTTGAGGGAAAAATCTGTTCTGCCTGTCAGAATGTACCTGCGGGTTACATTCCTAATTACCTAAAGTTAAGGGTTGAGGGTCTTTGGACACTAACTGGTTACATAGAAATTCATAGTGGAGTTTTCTTATATGAACTAGATTGAAAGAATAATAAAATGGAAATATAACTGGTCAGTTAGTTACTTTTGAGTACTTCTTAGTTTATTTAATTTTACTACTACACACTGTTTCTTCGTTCTTCCACACAATTGGGAACGAGCCTTTGGTGGTTGCCTACTGGGAATTATTTCTTGACACCCTATTTGGGTCATGCTTTTCGGCCCAAACAGATTACGTTTCTACATGTGTATATAAGTTCAAGGGTCCCTATAAAGGTACTTGATTACTGCTGGGGTGTATAAGAGAATGAGACCGAGAATTTGCTTGCAATGACAATGATTTTTCTATTTTGATTTTCTGTACATTTACTTTAGTTGTAATATATTTTATTTTTGTGTAACATGTTCTGGCTGTTTCATTGAATAGTGACATGCTACATCTTCTTATATACAAGACAGTTGGCTTCATATTTTGATATTAGATATCCATTTCAGTTATATACATATACTTTTGCTGCATCCACTGTTGTTGTATGTTTATAATCTATTCTGTTGCACTACACTTTGAAAAATGAGGGCATAGTTCCCCACTATGAGACCTGGTCCCTCGTTGCTAGTCGGCAACCTCTGGCATTTGGGAAAATACCCTTGAGGTCAAGTGGTGAATCGGGTTTGGGGCACCGGTTGAGTGTCACCCAGAACCGGGATGTTACAAAGTGGTATCAAAGGAGTTAATTTCTTTGATTTACTAGTTGGAGCCTTTTTCAAGGATAAGACGGACAGGTAGTTGGTAATAAGCTATTCCTGGGCGTGGCTAACCCGTGTACAGGGATAAGCCAATTTACCTCGTGTTTCAATTTTCTGATTTTGCAATTTTATAGTTGAATAGATTTTCACTGAAGGGTGACGCACTTGTGATTGTGCTGTTGATATTTTATCTATGGGTTCTATTTTTTGCAACTCGATGAGATGAGGGTATGCCATCTCATTCATCATTTAGGCAGATTCTAGAAATCAAAATCCATGCATAGTTCCATGCCATGTAGGTGCATTAGAAATTTCATGTTGTAATGATAGTTTTTGTGCTAGAAAATCATGCTATTGTGATAGGTGCTTGATAAATACCTTCTATGTGATAGGGTATTTTGGAATGAGCCTATTTATAGAATATATGCCAAACATTGATTTTTGGGGAGTATGGGCCCTCATACACCGGAATTTGGTGGATCATTAGCTGTTTATCCGGTTATAACACATATAAGACGAAAAACATTTATTCACATGGAGTATGGGACCTCACTGATCGGAATTTGGCACTTAGATGTTGATTTTCGTTATTTTCTGGGTTCCATCGATGTTTCTGAGACATAATTTCCGGAAAACCCAGTATACATGCCGTGTAGTACTTTAGAGACGTCGTGGATGTTTTTCTGTTCAGGATGAAAAATAAACATTTTGAGTACACGCCGTGTACCCTAAGTACATGTCGTGTAGTCTCTACCCATGCCACATACTGTGTGGGAGGGGACATGGGGAAGGGAACTTCTTGGGGCGAACATGTTGTGTACCGGATGTACAGGCCGTGTAGTGTTGACCTAGAGTCTTCCCCTGTAACTAACAACATGGACATAAGAGACCATAAGACATACACACATGTCCACTATGAAACACACCATGTAGTGACAAGCCGAGTAGTCGTCCGTGTCACAAACGACATGGAATGTTGGAAAAATTACATGCTATGTAGATTATATACACGTCGTGTAGTTTTGTTCAATGAGAGTCGTGTTGCTTAGCCTTGAAGAAGGACCCGGGTAGGGGAAGGGAAGTCAAGTACGCACCGTGTAGTCAGTATTCACGCCATGTAGTCTTGTTTTGCAAAATTTGAATTCCTTCTTCCTCCTGTTCCCTTTTGGGTTTCATCGTTATCCGTCTTTAATAATCTTGTTGTAAGGCGTGCATTTGACCTTGTAGTGTCATGCCGCAGATATGACCATGAATTGTTCGTCCGGAGAGCGGCAACGATTATACTCTAGAGATGGTGGGCCATGGGCTACCAGTTGAACCTCCAGAAGAGCCAAATTCAGCTCCAGCTGTTATACCAGACACAGGCACAAAGGCGCAGTTCCGTTAAGGCTTTATGTGGTTCATGAAAACTATTCAAAGTGCACCGCATGCTACCACATCTATGGATGAGCTAACTCATATCATCCAGAAGTAGCATCCACCTATGTTTTCAGGGGATGGTGGACCACAGGCTGCGGAGTCTTGGCTTGGATCGATGTAGACCATTTTCGAGAATCTTGAGACGCATCCAGGGAAGATGGTCAAGCTCACGATGTACATGATGCATGATTCATCCAAGAGGTGGTCGGATGATACCACCTAGATAGAGCCTCAGAGAGACATGGTGTGGGACGATTTTCCAGCAGTCTTCTATGACCACTTATTTCCAGATATTCTGAAAGAAGATAGAGCTCAAGAGTTCCTGAATCTACAGCAGGGTGCTATGTCATTGAATCTTTATTCTTCTCGCTTTACTGAGCTTCATCGTTTTGTACCTGTTCTGGTGGGTGATGAGTCGTTGAGGTCCAGAATCCTTTAAGATGGTCTTTGGTATGACATCTGATCAATGGTGAATGTTTTCAGGTTTCCTTTAGTACATGCTATTTTGAACAAGGCATTGATTATAGAGAGGAACCTGCGGGAAGCTAGTGGTGTGGGCCAGGGCGGTTCAACTCAAGTTTCTAGTACTATTTCTTCAGGTAAGAGGAAGAGATAGATGGACATCTCTCAGGGTGCCATTACCAGCCAGAAGAATGTTTCAGGTGGTCAGGTCAGGTTCTACCAGTGTGGTAAAGAGGGGAACAAGAGACCGTAGTGTCCACTAGACCCATTGGAGTGCCTTGAATGCTGCAAGATGGGTCATCTGCAAAGCATTTGCAGGGAGTTTCTACCAGTGGCTAGTGAGAGGTTTTCTGTGCAGACTCTGCTTGCGGGAGCAGTACCAGTGGCTTCTTACCAGTCAGGGAACTGGAATACGTCAGGGCGTGCATGTAGAGATGGTTGTCATGGACGTGGTAGCCATACACCAGGATCTAAGAGGCAGCAGGGCAGGGCATCTCAGGGTAGATAGGCTATGTCGCAGTGCCACTGCACTAGGCAGACATATGTTGTGCAACAGACCAAGGAGGAGTAGGAACCTGGACATTCTACAGTTAGAGGTACTATTCTAGTAGCTTCTATCTTATCTTCAGTGCTTTTTGATACAGGTGCCACTCATAGTTTCATGTATATACCCATTGTGGAGATCCTTTGGATCTGTGTTTCTACTTATTTAGATATCTTGATGCTACACTCTGTTGGGGACTGGAACAATAGGTGTTAGTCAGTTCAAAGAGTACCCCCTTGAGGTTGGTGGGAGTCACTTTCTTTGAGACTTCAATGTCTTAGAGATGATAGCTTATGAAGTCATTCTCAGGATGGACTAGTTGGTTACCTTTCGAGCCTTTATAGACTTCTATCGTCGCAGGGTGATTTTCATGTTACAAGTGGGTAGAAAGTATCTATATAAGGGCGAATGGGATGTTCAGGCGAGTTGAGATGGACCAGAGCATCACGGGAGAGGTCGAGTCACCGCCCAGATTGCGAGTTTATATCTTGACAACTAGGGGACTTGTTAGAAGGATTTACCTTTAGTGGTTGATCATTTCCTAGATGTCTTCTCGGACAACATTCCAGGTCTTCCTCCGGAGCGTGAGGTGGATTTCTCTATTGAGATTGTGCCAGGGGAAGCACTGGTGTCGATTCATCCTTATAGGAGGGCCTCACCTAAGTTGTAGGACCTCAAGAGGCAGTTAGAGGAGTTATAGGAAAAGGGTTTCATCTGACCCAGTACTTCTCCATGGGGTTCTCCGGCTCTCTTTGCGAAGAAGGCGGATGGTACCCTTAGACTCTATGTGGATTATTGGAAGTTGAACCAGTTGACGGTCATGAACCGATATCCTTTACCGAGGATTGATGATATTTTTGACCAACATCGTGGATGTATAGTGTTATCGAAGAATGAAATGAGATCAGGATATAATAAACTACATGTTAGATCATCCGATATACCTCTCACAACTTTCAAGAGCAGGTATGGTCTATAGGAGTATACGGTTATGTTGTTCAGACACACAAACATGCCAGTAGTTTTCATGGAATTGATGAATCGTGTGTTCCATCCTTATCTAGACTATTTTGTGGTAGTATTCGTGGATGATATCATGGTATAATATCACACTCGACATGACCATGCCACCCATCTTGAGATCGTATTGAGTACACTGAGAGAGCATCGATTATATGCTAGGCTCTCAATGTGCCACTTTTAGACAGACCAGATTCACTTCTTGGGTCATATCATCTCAAGGGAAGGAGTTTCCATGGACCCAGAGAAGGTGAGAGAAGTAGTTTCTTGGGAGCAGCCTAAGAACATGGTTGAGATACGAAGTTTCTAATGGGTGGATGGTTACTACAGACGTTTCATCCAGGACTTCTCTCGCTTTGCAGCATTGTTGACGGGTCTGACTAAGAAGGGGGTGAAGTTCGTTTAGTCAGATGTTTGTGAGAGAGCCTTTCAAAACCTGAAAGGAAGGTTGACATCAGCACTGATTCTGATACTCTCAGAGCAGGGTAAGAGCTATACAGTTTACTGTGATGCATCAGGCATTGGGCATGGAGCAGTGTTGATGGAGGGCGATCGAGTTGTTGCCTACAAGTCTCGGTAGTTGAGGCCACATGAGAGGAATTAACCGACACATGATCTCGAGTTGGCTACTGTTGGGCATGAGTTGTGCCTTTGGAGACATTATCTATTGTGAGAACATTTCTTGGTCTTCACTGATCAAAAAAGCCTCTAGTATATCTTTACACAGCATGAATTGAATCTGAGATAGTGAATGTGGGTTGAATACCTTCTGTCCTTCGACATCGAGCTTTCCTATACACCTGCAAAAGGTAATGTGGTAGCTGATGCACTAAGTAGGAAGACTCAGATGCAGGCTGTGGAGGAGGCGGACGGTGAGTGGAAACTCATGTATTCGTTCTCTAAGATGAATTTGGAGGTGCACGACAGTCAGGGGCATACCTATCTTTTATCTTTGGCTATAACTTCTACCATCCTGAATAGATTGAGGATGAGAAATCTATCTGATTCAGAAGGCCAAGTTCTATGGCAGTCGGTGGCAAGTGAAGACCCTCCTCCGAGTTGGACGATAGGTGATGATGAAATTCTTCATTTCCATGGACGTGTGTGGGTTCTAGGGGATATACACGAGGAGATGATGCTGGATTATCATTATTCAGCTTGGTCAGTTCATCCCGGGGTTACCAAAATGTACCGAGACTTGAGACATCAGTACTGGTGGTCAGGTATGTAGAGTGATGTAGCTGGTTTTGTTACGAGGTGTTCCACCTGTCCGTAGGTGAAGGCGGAGCATTAGACACCATCTGGACTATTACATCAATTACCCATCCTGATGTGGAAATGGGATGATGTTGCGATGGATTTTGGGATGGGGTTGCCGAGGTCACCGAGAGGCAATGATGTCGTGTGGGTTGTTGTGGATAGACTCACGAAGGTATATCACTTTTTTTCGATCAAGGAGACCTCCAGTGTTGACGATCTCGGGAAGTTGTATATCCAAGAGGTTGTACGTCTTCGTGGTGTCCCTCATTCTATAATTTCAGATAGGGATTCCCGTTATACTTCTCATTTCTGGCATATTTTTCAGAGGGAACTAGGTACAAAGGTGCTTTTGAGAACAGCTTACCACCCTCGAACTGATGGCCAGTCAGAGCGTACGATACATGTGCTTCAGGACATGTTGTGTGCATATTTCCTAGACTTTGGGGGATCTTGGGAGAAGCATATACCCCTAGTAGAGTTTTCCTATAATAACCTTTTCCCGGAAACATTTGAGATGGCACCATAAGAAGCTTTATATGGTAGGCCATGCTAATCGCCTTTGTGCTGGTTAAAGGCAGGTGATGCAGCTTTACTAGGACCAGGTCTCGTACATGAGACATCTGAGCAGGTCCCGTTGATTCAGAAGCAGATGGATACCGCACAGACTTGTCAGAAATCATATACTAATAACCGCAGATGACCTTTAGAGTTCGTGGTTGGAGATCATGTTTTCTTGCATGTTTCTCCAAGATTGGGACACAGGTAGATCAGGAGACAGGGTAAAATTTCACCGTGGAATGTGGGGCCATTTGAGATTCTAGAGATATTTGGGATGGTTTCCTATCGGTTGCAGTTACCATAGAGGTATCTAGCCATACACGACATCTTCCATGTATCTCAATTGCGCCACTATCATTCAGACCCATCTCACATCTTTCAGCCAGAAGAGGATGAGCTAGAAGTTGATGGTCCTTTGAAGAGCATCTGATTCGTATCATTGATAGGAGCGTGATGGTTCTCCGAGGCCAATCAGTTCCTCTCGTATGGGTTTTGTGGAAGCATGGTCGAGAGAAAGATTAAACCTGGGAGTGGGAGACTGATGTACGTGCCATGTGGCCAGAGTTGTTCACGGATATATCTTCACTACCCTTGGAAGGGAAATTCGGGGATGAATTTTTTTAAGGGGGGAGTTTGTAAGAACCTGGTTCTTAGTTTTGAGGTATGTGCGTCTTCTATTCTCCTTTTCCTTATGTGTTTTTATGAAAACAAAGAAAATGGGGTGAAATCCTAAATTTTGGAAATACACGCTGTGTACTTTTCTACACGCCGTGTACATTTGACCATGTGGGAAGTGAACACAGGGTTTGTATCCATGTCGGCAACAAAGGGTTTAAAGACCGACTACACGACAAGTAGTGGTCCCTTACATGCCATGTAGTCATTCAGTAGGTGAATAGTAAGGAAGTGGCTAGCTGTGCAATTGAACATGCCTTGTACTCAAGGAGAAACACCGTGTAGTCATGTCAGCATGTGAACAGTGCCATGCTGGTGGGAGACCGCCAGAGGAACAGTTACAAAAATGGGAAGTACACGCCGTGTACTCAGAAGTACATGGCATGTACATTGTTTTTTTCACATAAAATGGGAAGTAACCTCCCATGTTAACAGGAAAGGCTTAGAACAAGAAGAAGGAGAGGAATAGGGTGGCCAGAGCTTTGGAGATCCTCCGAGCACACGTTAGGAATCCATTTTTTGCCCCGTCGATCTCCCTAGAACAACACAGGTGAGTTATCCCTTCTCTTGGAGTAGTTCTTACCAATTCTTCCTCTAAGGGATATTATTTACGTTGGAATGGGGTTTTATTTCACCTCAGATCTACATATTTCTAGGATGAATGAAGGATTGTCGTTCGCGTATGTCATTCGTGGGTGATGCAGCTAGGTGTCTTGGTGTTTAATTTTCCAACTATCATGAATTTTCGTGTGTTTTTTTGCTACTAACACATATTTGGGGAGTCATGTGGATGAGGCCAAGGATATTTTAAATACCTATAATTTTATAGGTAATTAAATGTTACATTAAAATGATATTTGGGATCACTACTTTGATCTAGGACCACCCCGGGGGTGCGTTACTCTGTTTATCCATTTGGCCAGGATACCTGAGGGTATGCCTTGTTTATATTCTGCATTACTTTTTCCTTGAGATGAATTTTATTTTAAATTACTTGTGATATGTGGGGCATGACCTGGTTACATCAGCCTGAGAGTGTTGTTTTACTTAGCCCGAGGGTAGTTGTTTTCTTAGCATGAGGGAAACTTCTCTGTGCCTGTGGGAAATAGACTATGTGCCTGAGGGATACACTATATACTCCTGACAGCAAAATCTATTCTGCCTTTGGGAAAGTACCAGCGGGTTATGTTCCGGATTACCTGGGGGTAAGGCTTGAGTGTCTGTGGACACTGACTAGTTATATAAAAATTCACTGTGGTGTTTTATTATACTAAATGGATTAAAAGAATTATAAAATGGATATATAAATGGTAAGTTAGTTACTTTCGAGTAATGCTTAGTTTATTTCATTTTACTATTGCACACTGCTATTTCATGCTTTCACACAGTTGGGCACGTGCCTTTGGTGGGTGCCTACTGGGAATTATATCTCACACCCTATTTGGGTCATGCTTTTCGGCCTAAACAGATTATGTTTCTGCAGGTGTAGATAAGGGCAAGGGTCCCTATACAGGTACTTGATTTATGTTAGTGTGTATGAGAGCATGGGACCGAGCATTGGCGTGTGATGCCACTGGTTGTTCTGTTTTGATTTTCTATACTTTTACTTCAGTTATAATGTATTGGATTTCAGTGTAACATGTTCTGGATATTTTGTAGAATAGTGACATGCTGCATCTTCATATATACATGACTACTGGCTTCCCGTTTTTATATCAGTTATTCAATTCATTTATATACATATACTATTGTTGAATCCGCTGTTATTGTATAGTTATATTATATTCCGCTGCACTACACTTTGAAAAATGAGGGCATATTTTCCCCACTATCAGGCCTGGGCCCTCGCTGCTAGTCGACATCCTCTAGCGTTTGGGGAAATTCACTTTACGTCATGTGGCGAACCAGGTTCGGGGCACCCGTTGAGTGGCACCCAGAACCGGGACGTTACAGTATTACTGAACTTGATTTACATTCCATTACAGTCATGTGTAACTCATGATATATAAATCATTACCCAATTAATTAGAGGGAGAAATAGGTCCCACCAATTTCATAAAGAAACCATTCTTAGATGTTCTATAAAAAAAATTATTAATCATATAATAGAACAACAAATAAAAATGGTTTTGTAATCTGTATTACATCATTAAAAAATTTAAATAAAATATCATTCCATCATTAGACCAATAAAATCATAGAAATATTTAGGATATAATAATTAATCTATTTAAATATCATAGCCTTATATGGAAAAAAATTTTATATAACACTTGAACATAATTTAGGTAGAAAAATTATCTATCTTTATCAAATATGTTTTCTTTTCTCAAAATTTATTATAATTTTAAAAGAAAATAATTTAGTTTAAAATAAACTTGATATCATTTATAGAATTATTCATGAAAATAAGTAATTAATATATGTAAAAATTCATTCCTACACCGAATATTAAAAACATTCAAATCCCACTCTTGTCAGAGAAGTCAAAAATAACGTCATATGGAAAATTAATGAATGATTTCATCAATACCATTTAATAAAAAATACCATGGGTAAAATTAAAATTAGAAAATAATATAAGAATAGAAAAAATATTATAAGTTTGGGAAACATGGATGTGGATGATAAATATTCACCGTAAATATATTCATATAAACAATCATGTATAATAACGAGATTTTGATATTATCCCTTACCATATGTCCAATAGGACCCGTTTGTATCCGAACCTCCTGTAAAATTATATAAATAATTTTATTGACTTATTACATAATTATAGTCATTTTTAGGATATCATATATGATCATATTATCTTCTTTTTGTTAGTTATATTTCATTATCACCCATTATTTATATATTAACTAATTTATGTTATTTTTCTTGTTTTTTCATATAGGATCATGTTACACATCATATAATAATGTTATATAATATAAAAAATAATATTAGAATAATATACATCATATTTATTCATTAAAATTTTGTATATAATCAATTTTTAATGATGATCATATAGAATAATTTGAATCACATAATTGAGATGGTTGGCCGTATGTATGCACGAGCAACAATATCATTTACCTAATGGTAAATATTTATGGAATTGGATTGTATATTAATTATAAAGAATAAATATCATATTATTTGAATTATTTTCATCCTTTTAAATCATAATTGCACCCATAAATATAATTTATTATAGAATACTAAATTACACCACGATTTATATACAGTAAAACGTACGTACACAAGAATGGTGATAATGTTTTTTCTTTTTCTGAAAGGTAATTCCCCTGTGTGGCATTTTTGAACACTCCAAATTGGGGAACCACCTCCCCCCCAAAGGGTTAGTACCTACAAGTAGCTCCCCAGCCGGGGAAGGAGTTGTTACCAGCCGAGATGGTAGAGCGTCCTGAGGGTAACAACCCAGCAACGATTGATCAGCAGAGCAATCCGTTAGCAAGAATGGTGATAATCTTATTCTTAAGATGATTAAAAAAAGTTATTTGGTTGTACCATAATTATAATAACATATCATCATGTATAATATATTGTATTATTTACCTTAGTATGGAAACAATATAAGAAGATGATATATAAGAAGAATAATGATTTAAATGTTTTGATAAACAAATTACATATTTTTCATGTGTATCCTTTTGATGTGCCCAAAAGGGCTCCCTGAGTGAGAATTCTCCCCAAATTGTGTCTTCTTAGATGTAAATTATTGATATTAGAGCTTATTTGATTAGAATTTGGACGATACTAGGGAATCCGGAGGCATGAGTATGTGGGTAGAGGTGGTGGCATTATATTATTGGAAGATGGGGCACAATAAAAATTTCTAGAATTATATTTTATTATATAATCATTTCAGAATTAATATAGTTCCACAGTGATAAATTTATCGGATAATAATATGATGGGTAAAAATACTACAAACTAATAGGTTGAAGTCATTTTTTGTTCACAAAACAAACATTATCATATAGCTTTAACCATCAGTTAAATAATTTAACAATTTCAATGTCTTCATAAATTTTCACTATATATAGTTAATAAAGTTCTTATAAAATGCTAAGAGAATGTCTATAGAATGATTAAAAATATTGGTAAGATTTTATATGTTATTTTTTCATTTCATATATTATTATAACTATTATATCATTTAATGAAAAATTACATTTTTAAAACACATTTTTTTTATATTTAACAATTTTTAGAAATTGATTTTTGTTAATGTCATAAAACATAATTCAATAGATCCAAAATCATTAAATCATATATAATATGTAATATAAATCTATAAAATTTTTTTATCAAAAAATAATGTTAAAATTACATTTATTTAAATATTTATAATATCATTTAATTGAATCATTAATTAATAATCTAATCAATTCATAATCATTTTTTCATAAATAAATTTATTTATTTAATATTAAAAAATTATAAATTAAACACCATGATGTAGTAAATCATTTTATTTTTCTAATTACTATATATATTACATGATATCTGTTATATAAACCTATGTTAAAAATTATTTGGATTGAGAGCCATGTTTATGTTATATTTATTATTACATTAAATTAAAAATTAGAAAAGGAAAATATGACACCTAATGGGCTCAATGGGGTCCTAAAATTTACTCATGAATTCTCATGGTAATTAATATGTCATCCAATATTATTTGGATATGTTTAAAGATAGTTTTGTATTATTATAATATTACTTATTATTCTTATTTACCTGATTCACCTTTTAACAAAGGTAATTAAAAATAATTACAAAAGTTATTATTCATAATGTAAAAAATAAAAAGTACATATCAAACATATTATTTAAAATATGGGATCAATTTTTTCATATTCAAAACACAAAATTTTCATTAATAATTTTAATATGATTTCCAGTTTCCAAAAACGTAAAGCGAGTTTTTATGAAATTAAAACTAATAAAAAGATTGAAATGTGTTTATATCCATTTTAAATATTAAATTACTTCCAATGACCAAAATTGGAATAAATTATAAAAACATAATCCAATAACAATTAAAAACCGATTAAAAATATAACAAATAAATATAAATTAATAAATGGAAAATTTATTTTTTAATTAAAACACAGTATTTTTCATTATTCCTTAAATTATAAATTTAATCATAAAAACACCAAAACATAATAAAATTTAATTTTAATGTCCTTATTTCATAAATTATGTTTATTATTAAAAAATCTAACATAAAAAATTATGAATTACAATTTTAAATAGGTTTCTCCATTAAATGGCAAAAAACTCTTTTTTTAATGCTTATTTTATCCAAAAAATGAATATGTTCCCATGAAATATCTAGTAGACATTTACAAATAATTTAAAACATTAAATTGAATATATTACATATAGGTCACTAATAAAAACTATTATGAGTGCTCTTATTATTTTATAGTCACATATTTTTATTTATATATTTATTTAGATGGAAGATTATACTATTCAATCCCTCCATTATAATGAATGTATTATAATATTTAGTTAACACATACAATCGGGCATGTGTAAAATTGATTATATAAAATTAACATGACATTGTGTGTAATAAAATCCAATAATAGTGTTAATTTTCTTCAATATAATACATTGTTTCATATAGTGAAAGCTAATCATGGTGTAATATAACACACAATACATCTATGAAAATTAAAATAATCAATCTCCTAAAATCATGAGGTTTTATAATTAAAATAATAATTCAAAAAATCTACTACATGTATCCTGTAAAAAATAGTAGGTGTAATTTTTATAGGCTAAGGAGCCTCTTCAATGATTATATGTTGGATGAAATGTTAGAAAATGCAACAAAAATACTTCTTACAAAAACACCATGGGAAAAAATATTTAATGAAATAGATAATAACAAGTATTCTCTAGTTACATGATAGAGATAATCTGTGAATGGTAATAGAGTAAAAAAAACTGCTCATAATAGAAAGAAATTAATAGTTAGAGTAATAAAGAAAATAGATATGCCCAGTCTAGTATATTGAGAGTGGTCATTGCCCCAAGATCATCTCTGGTGAGGAGGTAGAGATTTTTTTTATTATATTCATTGAAAAACCAATGATCATAGAAATTTGAAGGCATGTTCCAGTTGATCTCTATTAGTTTCTCGATCAATCTCTATAATAATTTCTACGCTTTTGGGAATTTCTCAATCAGGTGGTAACAATTCTCATGGTCACTCTTCTGGAGGTAGCTCATCCATAGTGGGGACTCATATTTTATTGGTGACTCTGCTTATAGGAATCTCCTGGATGATTGTAGCAATGCCTGGTGGTGACTCTAAGAAAATAATGACTCTTCGTAACACATAGCATTATTTTAATAAAAATAGTATTATTATATAAAATTTTATCATTCAACATGAATAACATTAGTACTTAATGTATCATTTTTTGAGATCATTAATATATGTGAGTGCGAAACACACTTACCCTATGGATATTATATCATGATCACCCTTTTTTATGATCACAAAAGATGTAATTTTTGAAGATATTCACTCAATGAAAAACCAATATAATTAGGGATGGTTGTAATCTAAATAAAGTCTATTTATCATTTCAGAAGATATACAGATGATGTAAAAATCATAGATAAAATTTCTTATTATATACAGATGATTTCAAAGAAAATTTTACTTTATCTCCCCGATTGAGAATATCAACATGAAAATTGAAAAGAAAATAACACTATTAAATTTCATTAAAAGATGAGCCAAAAAATGTTTTTAGTAAATCAAGATATAAAACGAGTACAATGACATGATCCCTTTAAAAATACCTCATCCAAGAAAATTCATGCTATAGGTGTCTATGGGAGATCAACTTTCTATTTCTCTTTCCCATTGTCTCTATCATAAGGGGAGACAGTAATAGAGAATAATTGATAATAGGATGTGATTAAAGGGATTTTTGTGGTACAGTGATGTGTCTCATGAATCATAATAGTCGTGTGGTGTTTGATTGCATCATTCAGTGACTAATCAGATGATAAAATGGTGGAGGCATACGACTATGAGAATGATTAATCAAAAAAATTCTATATCAAACTAGATCAGTAGTTTTAATTTGAATAACCATTATCACTATAATTTCCACTGATTAAATAACAATTTTTTATGTACATTTAATAATATTTTGATGAGATTGATAAAATCAATAATTATATTACCACCCCATTCCATATCAGTAACAAAATCGAATTTCTCATCCATAAATGTATCACCACAGGTAAATAATGAATATAACATTTTTATATTTATCCCTATTTGTGAATAAAATGTTAATATTAATTTAAAGGGAACGCTATGCTCGATGGCTTACCCAATAAGCAACAACGAGTTCCTTTGAAATATTTCGTTGCACTCTAATAATAAAATAATTTTATTTAAAATGGTAGTTAACACCTAGACGTTGTAATGGGGGGAATGAACAGAACTAACTACAAAATTATTATATATGTTTGTAAAATATTTTTACTCTTTACAATAAGTGTTATAGGATTAAAAATGTGAATAAATCCAACTTTAAGCGTAAACTGTGTAATATTCTTTAAAAGGTCGATTAACCACCTTTTAATGGAGAACATCTTTTAAATCCATTTTTGACAATTTTATGTGTTATATTTGACAAACTAAAATTTTCTTTATAATCAGGACATCAATATTTACTTTGTGTAAATTTCTGTTATTTTTCCGATAAAGTTCATTTTTTAATGAATTGTGAAAAATGTTGTATTTTAATTCAAAACCTATTTTTAATCTAATTTATTTATATGATTATATTATCTATTTAATTGTTTTTAAAGTGAAATTATAATATATTTTTATCATTTAATCCAACAGTGGTCATTGGATTAATTTCACTTTGAAATTGGACTTAAACTGGTGTTAATCTTTTGATATATATTGTTTCATAAAAACACGCTATTTGTTCTAACAGCGGGAATTAATTATTAAATTAATTAATTTAACTAATATATATTGAATTTTGTAAAATAGACATCATTTTTGAATTCGGAATATCAAATATAGCTTAGGGTGAATTTTTGGTATTTTTCTGAAAAACATCAATTTTTGATGAATAGTAAAACCACTAAGTGGTAGTTTAAAAACTGATTTTTCGTTTAAATGAAACTTTAGCACTTTTGTGATTTGAATTTTAAAAATCAGACATACATGGTTGTCATTAAGAGGTAAAGTGTGGTTCCATGGGATTAAAATATTTTTTTGTTGAATATTAACTTTTATGTTTTTAATCGCGAGTAGAGGTAATTAGTGTAATTTAAGTTAAAAATAATGTTATAAAAATATGAAATGACCTTGAAACATGTTGTACCCTTATTGGATGTGTCATGTCAGACCACTAAAATCCATGGGTCAACTTGGGGACCCCATGGAACCACTTTGGTAGGAAAATGACATTAATAACTTCTTATTTAAAGTTAAAATTAAAATGTCACAAACATGTGTTGTTTTACTAAAATAGTTTTTACATGGGGTTATACAAGTTTTATTTTTGACTATAAATATTCATTATAAAGATAAAAAGATTTCTTACATATTTATATTTTTTTTATAATTTTTTTATATTAAATAAATTAAATTATTTATGACACCATGAAGATGCAGTGATTACGTCATTATTTAACAATTTAAATAAAATGAAAAGATAATGTAAAATCTAAGACCTAAACTTGTCAAAAACCTATTATATGTGTGTATTTCGTACTATTATCACCTTAGAATCGAAATATATAATTATCTGGCTTTTAAAATCCGAAAAAAATTTATAATAATGTTACATTTCAAGACTTTCAAAGAGTGCCTCTCCTCTCCTCTTACAAAAGG
Source organism: Viscum album (assembly GCA_963277665.1). Lineage (NCBI taxonomy): Eukaryota > Viridiplantae > Streptophyta > Magnoliopsida > Santalales > Viscaceae > Viscum > Viscum album. The sequence goes on along the minus strand of OY728128.1, from coordinate 149,482,713 downwards.
CCCCCACCTCTACCAACATAACCAAATTTCTCAACCCTTTGGCTCGGACAAACCCAACCAATATTGTCTCTCCAAATACCTCTATTTCTCCTATAAGCCTCACATTGGGATGATATCTTTCCAAGGAATCCTTTGAGATCAAATCAAAAAGAGTTTCCCGATTTAAAGGTAGTGTCATCTCTTGTGTTCTTATGTTTCATTTGGATTCTACAGCCCCCTAAACTCTTTTTAAACCATTATTTTGTAGCAAAAATTGTATCTAAAATATACTATTATGTTTTTATAAGAAGGATTAAAGCTACACATACACACACATCCATCTAATGGTTAAAGAACATATTGTTTCTGTGGATGGTGAATTACTGCCTCACGAAACGATGATTGTTCAATATTCTTTTAACACCTTTAAAAGTGGCCATTATGATGTCACTGTATTTTATATATGATATATGTGGTATTTATGTTTTCCTTATGCTTCAAAATTTTATATTTAAAACATACCTTTATGCTTTGCATGTTTTGAAAATGCGATAATTTTATACAAGGAAGTGTGGACTACCACCACCTCATATGATGTGACTCATTCATGAAATACATGGAATGTATAAAGAATGAAATTAATGAACTTATGTGACCTATAGAACATATATATTATACTGTAATTATAATATATATATCTCTCAATTATTTTTAATTCCATTAATCTGTCAATGAAATGAAAGTAGCGTTAATGAGTACATACAGACTACCATCTCCATGAACGGTGTATTTAATTTCTTTTTATCTCCAAATGCTGTGGAATAGTATAAAATTAATATTTACTGGATATATATTCTATATAAATAATTAATTATATTCTTGAGATGATTTACTTATAACTACATAGACAATCATTTTTAAACAAGTTCATTTCTGACTCATGTACCAAACATTGACAAAAACATTTGACATGAACTAATATTATTAAAAAATTATTATAACATTATAATATATGATATGAACTGAATAATAGTCCTTAAAGTAGGTCCTTAAGAAATTATAAATTGACCAATGTTTATTATTCAGGAATATAAAGAAACAAACAAGACAAGTCAGACTTGATGTAAGTGATCCTACCTCTCTCTTTATTTTTAAGTACTCTTTTTTATGTAACTTACTTTAAGCTCCACTTTCTTATGTTGGAGGATGTTATTTTATATTCCTCTTGCGGTAAATTTTATTTTAATATAATGAGAGACACTATTTTATCTCATCAATCCATTTTTGAATGTTTTATGTGGATCTGTTAGGCTGCTAAATTTTCATAAGGGGATTTTCAAGTCACATTTTATTCCTATGAGATTCATGCTACATCGACCACTATTTCCTTTTTTGTGGTCTATTTACTAATCATTATTTTACTATTTGTATAATATACTCTCATTTATGGGTAGTTACATCTTCATTTTATGACCCTTCTTTCATGGGGTGTACGTTTCGAATGTTGCCCAAATCGGTAAGGGAACCATTCACCCTCCTATTTTTAAAAGAAATCTTTTTTTATGTCTTTTAATTTACATATTTTTATGTTGGGATATGTTCTTATATATCCTTATTGATTTAAATTTTACGTCCATGTGATGAGATACCATTTTCTCTCTCGTAAACTAATTTTATGAATTTTATAGTGATGTTGTAAGGCTGTCCAATTTTACCAAGGGAACTTCTTAACCAAATTTCGATTTCTTTGGGTTCAACATGTAGTTATTGAATATGTCATCCTTTTAATATGTGTGAATGAACATTTATTGTTTTAAACATAATATCCACTTATAATGGGTGTATTTATATTTTCCACACTTAATTATGAGATTGATTTATCCTTAATTTAAGGATACCTTCTTTATAAGGGATTTCATTTCATTTTAAATTCATATTGAGACTTCATTGTTGTTATGCACCAATTCACTCTTATATGGTGTATATACTGTACCTTGGAATATTATATCATGAATCCATTTATTCTCATGATATTTTAAAGTTTTTATTAATTGTTATTCCTCAATTATGATATTCAAGTGTCTCTCATTTTGTTAAAAACCCTTCAACTAAAATATCGTTTTAAAAATGGTTTTAAGGATTTAATTATATGGATATTAATGGTTTAAAATGTTAAAAACATAAATGTGGTATGGGAAACATTGAGTCAAAAATCTCTTTATTAAATTTTTTAAATGGTTTTGGAAATGGTTTTTAGAATGGATTCATTATCTTAAAATGTTATATTGTTATTGAAACGTGGGAAGGATATCTTTCCTTTATACTTAAGTTTTGTGCTCTGATCATGTTATGGTTCTTGGGCATTTTTTATGAACACGGGTGGTTCTGTTATAAACTAAGGGAAGGTGAGCCCGATATAGCTCTCCAATGCATTGGGTAATGCGAAGGGGTTAAAAATTACTGTTTCTCCGAAGAGATTTAGGAAATATACTATGATGGGTATTCAAACGTAACCATGACGGTTACTCCCTACGTAAGAATGTTATGAATGCCTTAGGTTACCATTATGTCTTATGATTTCTATGAGTTATTCTTAAATCCTAGGATTTCATGAGGTATGTTAAATTTCTTATGTTTTATCAGTAAAGTATGATTTCATTGATTCTTATGTATACCTGGACTAATGATTTCTTTCCGTATTGTTATAACCATTACTGTGCTTTTTATGCTCATCCCATGTTTTTGAAATGTTTTTCACAGGACATAAAATTGAATAGGGTCAAGGATGGGATCATGGAAATGTCAGGCTGTCTACAACAAGGAACTAGACATGAATATTTTGTTCAAGAGTTTTTATTTTGTGAAAAAATGTAAGCTGAGTAGATGTGTCTACTTTGTAATCTTTGTGATGTAATAGTTATGTCCTAATTCTCTAAAACTCTAAACCTGAAAAGATCCTCAATATGAATTATTCATTTAATTCAATAATAAGTAATGTCTAAGGCTGGTCCTTATAGTTGGTATCAGTGGTCGGTTTAGATAACATTAGAAGTTAGGGTATTCTTTAAACATAAGTGACATTACCATAATGGCAAGGATTCCAAAAAGAGTCATAGTTTTTAGATAAAGTGAATGAGTAATTATATATTAGGGTTTACCTTCATCATTATTACATGATGATTTTTTTGATATACTCACCCTGACATTTTAGGTTTTAGTAAACGGATGGATCTAGCAGGCACCAATGTGACAATTGGTTTGAAGGAAACTGTGGTAGTTCTATGATTAAGAGACTGGATGAAATGGGTGATTCAATAAGAAATATTGTGGTTATTCTAAACCAACTATCAGGAGTCATGATCAACCACTTGAACCTTGGTGAGTTCTCTAATGCATCATGTACGAGAGAACCAACTCAACGTGGAAGTTCAGGTAATAATTATAAAGGTAACCATTACGGTTTATATTATCCTTACTTTTGAGGTAATTATGGATTACTATATGTTATGATGGAATATGAATGACATGAGATAAACTTGAGGTAAACTTATGTTATGGTTATTTTTGAAGATTTTATCACTTTTTTGGGAATTTTATAAGAATTATATAGTTTTGTGAAAATGACAACACACCGACCGTGGGACAACCCATCGCGTTGGACGAAGCTGCGGGAATCGAACCCACAACCAAAGTGCGACTTGTATTTATCGCCTCCCACTAGACTATGTGAAGTCCCTGGTTAGTTTGACTAATTATTTTTAGTTATATGATCTTATTAATGTAGAATAAGTTGATTTTAAGTTATCTATGGACATTATTAACCTATCCTTGAAGGATATGTGATTTGTTTAATTACTTTTCAATATGAGGCTTTTACAGAAACTGGTGTTATTTGGAGATAAGTGTTAATTTGTACCTTGGAAGACTATGGGACTAAATCTTTCAAATATTTGGGTTTCAATCTTAGTTTCGTTTACTTTGATGAATATTATCGACAAATTTTTTATCGAATGGTCCTCGTTGAACTTTGGGGTTTGTTGCACAAATTATGGATATTAAGAATAGATTTTCTTTTTATAAAGGGTTATCCTTTTCTATATTATCTGATCTTGTTTTAACAATTTTTGGTTTGCTAAGGGTCTAAAGACATGGGAAATATATATTTCTCTTTTGTGGATAAGGTTATTCTCTAAATTTTATTATAGCTCTCTTAATGTGAACAAGTCATCCTAAATACATGTCTTTTGGAGAAAATAGGAGTTCGTGTAAGAAATCTAGTAAAAGTTGAAAGTCAAAATGATAAGTAAGTATGGTTCCATATGTTTTAGTTAATATAATAAATAAAGTCCTCAATTAAAATAAACTTAAAACAAAAATGTTGTCTGTTAATTTTTCCTACTGGGGATTCAAATACCGTTTAACCAATCACAATTTTGTGATTTTCTTGTGGTTAACTTTCTCCTAAACATGTTTTCGATCACTCTCCATCAGAACATGGCCCTTTGTTTTCTCTTCCATGTCCATGTTTTACTACATGGAATCCTAGTATGGGTTAACTTGGGTGACCTCTGTACTTCTTTTTCATTCATTTAAAGTGATTGTTTAACCGACTCTTGTTCTGATGTGGGATTTTCAATGATGATTCTGAGCCCAATTTTAAAATTGCAGGGACGCAATTCTCAAAAGGGGGGAAGGATGTAACACAAAAAGTAAATAAAGAATATGACATATTTATATTTATCTCTTTTTGTGAATAAAATGTTAATATTAATTTAAAGGGAACACTATGCTCTACAGATTACCCAATACGCAACAATGAGTTCCTTTGAAATCTTACGTTGCACTCTAATAATAAAATAATTTTTTTATAAAATGTAGTTAACACCTAGCCGTTGTAATGGAGGGAATGAATATAACTAACTAAAAAATGATTATGTATGTTTGTAAAATATTTTTACTTTTTACAATAAATGTTAGAGGATTAAAAATGTGAATGAATCCAACTTTAAGCGTAAAGATTCTAATATTCTTTAAAAGGTCGATTAACCGCCTTTTAATGGAGAACCACTTTTAAATCCACTTGTTGAAAATTTTATGTGTTATATTTGACAAAATAAATTTTTTCTTTAGAATCAGTACATCAAAATTTACTTTGTTTAAATTTTTGGTATTTTTCCAATAAAGTTCATTTTTTAATGAATAGTGAAAAATGTTGTATTTTAATTCAAAACCACTTTTTAATCTAATTTATTTATATGATTAGATTATCTATTGAATTGATTTTAATGTGAAATTTGAATATATTTTTACCATTTAATCCAATAGTGGTCATTGGAATTAATTTCACTTTGAAATTGGACTTAAACTAGTGTCAATCTTTTGATATATATTGTTTCATAAAAACACGCTATTTGTTCTGACAATGGAAATTAATTATTAAATTAATTAATGTATCTTATATGTTTTGAATTTTTTAAAATAGACATCATTTTTGAATTCGGAATATCAAATATAGCTTATGGTGAATTTTTGGTATTGTTCAAAAAAACTTCAATTTTTGATGAATAGTAAAACCACTAAGTGGTATTTCAAAAACTAATTTTTCGTTTAAATGAAACTTTAACACTTCTATGATTTTAATTTTAAAAATCTGACATACATGGTTGTCATTATTATGTAAAATTTGGTTTAATGGGATTAAAATATTTTTTTGGTGAATAATAACTTTTATGTTTTTAATCGCGATTAGAGGTAATTAGTGTAATTTAAGGTAAAAATAATGTTTTAAAAATATTAAATGACTTTGACACATATCCTTCCCTTATTGGATGTGTCATAGCCGACCAAGAAAATCCATGGGTCAACTTGGGGACCCCATGGAGCCACTTTGGTAGGAAAATGAAATTAATAACTTTTTATTTAAAGGTAAAATTAAAATGTCACAAACATGTGTTGTTTTACTAAAACAATTTTTACATGGGGTTATACACATCATAAATTTGACTATAAATATTCATTAGAATTATAAAAAGATTTCCTAACACATGATATTTTTTTTTAATTTTTATACATTAAATAAATTAAATTATTTATGACACCATGATGATGTAGTGATTACCTCATTATTTAACGATTTAAATAAAATTAAAATATATTGGAAAATCTATGACCTAAACTTTTAAAAAACCTATTGGATGTGTGTCTTTCGAACTATTATAACCTTATCCTCGATATATATAATTATGGTACCATTAAAATCTGAAAATTATTTTATAATAATGTTACTTTTCAAGACTTTCCAAGATTGCCCCTCCTCTCCTATTATAAAAGGCCCCCACCTCTACCATATTACCCACACTATTAAAGCCTTTGATGCAGCCAACCCATGACCATTCTGTCTCTCCACATACCTCTCTTACTCCTAGAACCCTCAATTTTGGCATAAGTCATTCCAAGTTAGCCTTTGATCTCAAATCAAAAAGAGTTGCCTGATATAAAGGTAGTGTCCTCTCTTGTGTTCTTATGTTTTATTTTGCTTCTACAACCCCCTAAACACTTTTTATTCCTTTATTTTGTAACAAAACCAGTAACATAAATACACTAGGATGTTGTTATAAGAATTATTCTAGCTAAAATTACACACATATCCATCTAATGGTTAATGAACATACTGTTTCTGTGGATAGTGAATTACTGTCTCACGAAACGATGATTGTTCAATATTATTTTAACACCTTTAAACGTGGCCATTTTGATGTAACTGTATTTTATATATGATATATATGGTATTTATTTTTTCCATATTCTTCTGTATTTTATATTTAAAACATACCATTTTCCTTTGCATGTTGTGAAAATGTGATAATTTCATACGAGGAAGTGTGGACTACCACCCCTCCAATGATGTGACTCGTTCATGCAATACATGGAAGGTATAAAGAATGAATTTAATGAACATAAGTGACCTATAAAACATATATATTATAATGGAATTATAATATATATATCTCTCAATTATTTTTACTTCCATTAATATGTCAATGAAATGAAAGTAGCGTTCATGCGTACGTACGACCTACCGTCTCCATGAACAGTGAATTTCATTTCTTTTTTATCTCCAAATGTAATGGAATAGTATAAAATTATTATTTAGTGGATATATATGATATTGAAATCATTAATATTATTCTGGAAATTATTTACTTCTAACTATATGGACAATCATTTTCAAACAAGTTCATTTTTGACTCATGTACCAAACATCGACAAAAAGGTCTGATATGAACTAACATTATTAAACAATTATTATAACATTATTAGATGTGATATAAACTGAATAATAATACTTAAATGAGGTATTTAAGAATTTATAAATTGAACAAAGTTTATTATTCAGGAATATAATGAAACGAACAAGACAAGTCAGGCTTGATGTAAGGGATCCTACCTCTCTCTTTATTTTTAAGTACTCTTTTAATGTAACATAATTTAAGATACTATTTATTATGTTGGGGGATGTTATTTTATATTAATATTTCTGTAAATATTATGTTAATATTATGATAGACCCTATTTTATCTAATCAATCCATTTTTGGATGTTTTATGTGGCACCCTTAGGCTGCTGAATTTTCATAAGGGGATTTTCATGTCACTTTTTATGCCTGTGAGATTCATGCTAAATTGGCCACTATTTCCTTTTGTGTGGTCTATATACTGCCCATTATTTTACTTTTTTTATAATATACTCTCATTTATGGGTAGTTACATATTCATTTAATGAACTTTCTTTCAAGGGGGTACATTTCCAAAGTTGCCCAAATCAGTAAGGGAACCTTTCACCCTCCTCTTTTTAAAAGACTTCTTTTGTTACGTCTTTTATTTTACATATTTTTATGTTGGGATATGTTCTTCTATATCCTTATTTATGTTAATATTATTTCCAAGTGATGAGATACCAATTTCTCTCTCATAAACTAATTTTATGAATTTTAAAGTGACGTCGTTAGGCTGTCGAATTTTACCAAGGGAACTTCTTACCCAATTTTGATTTCTTTGGGTTCAACATGTAGTTATTGAATATGTAATCCTTTGAATATGTGTGAATGACCATTGATTGTTTTAAACTTAATAACCACTTATATTTTTCGTATTTATATTTTTCACAATTTATTATGAGATTGATTTATCTTCAATTTAAGGATACCTTCTTTATAAGGGATTTTATCTCATTTTACATTTCTATTGAGATATCATTGTTGTTATGCACCAATTCACTCTTATATGGTGTATATAGTGTCCCTTAGAATATTATATCATGAATCCAATTATTCTCATGATATTTTAAAGTTTTGATTAAATGTTATTCCTCAATTATGGTATTCAAGTGTCTATCATTTTGTTAAAAACCCTTTAACTAAAATATCATTTTAAATGTTTTAATGATTTTTTATTATAAATATTTCTCAATAATATCCATTTTTTAAAAATCGTTTTAAGGATTTAATTATATGGATATTAATGGTTTAAAATGTAAAAACTTCAAAGTGTTATGGGACACTTTGATTCAAAAATCTCTTTACTAAATGTTTTAAATGGTTTTGAAAATGGATTTTAGAATGGAATAATTATCATAAAATGTTATATTGATATTGAAATGAGGGAATGTTATCTTTCCTTTATGCTTATGTTATGTGATATGATTATGTTATGGTTCTTGGGCATTGTTTATGAACACAGGTGGTTCCGTGATAAACTAAGTGTGGGTGAGCCCGATATAGCTCTCCAATGTATTGTGTAACACGAAGGGGTTAAACGTTAAGGATTCTCTAAAGAGATTTAGGTAATATACTTTGATGGGTATTCCAAACGTAGCCATGAGGGTTAATCCCTACGTAAGAATGTTATGAATTCCTCAAGTTACCTTTATGTCTTTTGATTTCTATGAGTTATTCATAAATCATATGATTTAATGAGGTATGTTAAATTTCTTATGTTTTATGAGTAAAGTATGATATCATTGATTCTTATGTATACATGGACTAATGATTTCATTATGTATTGTTATAACCATTACTGAGCTTTTAATGCTCATCCCATGTTTTTGAAATGTTTTTCACCAGACATAAAGTTGAATAGGGTCAGGGATGAGATCAAGGAAATGTCAGGATGTCTAAAACAAGGAACTAGACATGACTCTTTTGTTCAATAGTTTTTATTTTTTCAAAAAAATGGAAGCTGAGTAGATGTGTCTACTTTCTAATCTTTGGGATGTAATAGTTATTTGTTAATTCTCTAAAACTCTAAACCTAAAAATATCCTCAACGTGAATTATTCATTTAATTCAATAATAAGTAATGTATAAGGTCAGGTCATTATAATAAATCTTGGAAAAATCGGTGTGAGAAACATTAGTGGAGTCACTTATTCCATGAATAATCTTATAACTAGTGGTAACCTCATGTCATCTACAAAAAAATTAATGTTTTTAAAACCATCATTATTTTTATAAATTATAGACAAGTAGTAATTTATTTCATTCTTGATGATGCCCTTATCATAACTAAGATCAATGTAATACTTAGTTATAATATTATAGACATGATTTTAATGATTGTTTATCAAACATACTTATTACTTAAGATTATTCATATTACATAGGACAATATGGGAATAGTCTTTGATAATTTTACATGTAATTTTTTATCAATAATTATTGATTAGGAGGAGGTTTAGTGTATATAGAGGCAATAACATCTATTTATTCCAATTTATGAATGATATAATTTAAATGATCTAAAAAATATGTTTTCATTCCCCCTATAATGGTTTTGTTAAATTCTACTTCAATTGAAAATCATCTATTTGTCACTTCATGATATTGAATATTAATCTTATACCTTGGCTATAAATGTGTCATAACCTACTCAACCAAATATCAAGTTGTTTATTCAATAATTTTAGAAACTGTTGGTGGTTTAGAGATTAAGATATTTGGAAAATATGAAACTAAATTCCTTCTCAAGGATTCTAAATTAGAAATCACATTTCTTTGATAATATTCAAAATCATCTTCTGTCACAAAAATCAAGATGTATAACAGATTGAGTTGATGGATGATTTATTTAATCATGATTAACTTCATCGTATGATAATATATTAATCATTTTGGGATAAAAAAAATTCATCATCCCATCGTGGTAAATTTTTTCTACTATGGATCCTTATAATCTAAAATTATTTTCATTCTCATCATTTGAATTAGTATATTACAAACCATGATTAAAAAAAAGGATAATTTTAAAATTCCTTAAAATAACTTATGTGGTGTTTTGTATATTGATGAAGAGGAGACTCGCTAGGTAATAAATAATTTTGAACAATAACATATATAGAGTTAAGGTTATGTATTAGTTGTATTTTTGACATTTTCTCAATATATATGATTGTTTGGTTCTGACTTATCAGAAGGATTGGGATTCTTCTCCCACATACTATGAATATCCATATTTTATATAGTAATAGGTGTTAAATTATTTTTGTCAATAACTTTATGTAGATTCTCATCACAGATAGTACTTGAAACCATTGATTTTGAATGATTTATTTGAATCATTCCATGATCATGATTAGCATGATCATCACAATTATTTTTATTCCCATAATTATGAACATCTCCACAATTATGATCATTTTCATTATCAACACCATGATCAAATTAAACTATATAATTTTTATCATCATCATGATAATATCCATTATCTTTATTTCAATAATCATGATAACTACCACCATCTAATTACATTGAAGCATTTTCATCACTACCATTTTGATTACAATTATAGACAAAAGATGAATTGGAGGAAGATGTGTCAAATAGTTCATAACTAGATTCTTCAGTTTAATTATCATTATTTTCATCTCAAATAGATTCTATTATAAGTAGGGAACCTTGTGGACTGAATTATTATAATGAAACTTAAGGAGGATATTGGGGACTCTCTATTTCACTCCCAAAATCTATTGATAAATCTTCTTCATATTCTACAACAATATTCTCATCTTTTTCCCTATTGTGAATATTATATTATTGAACTAACTAAGAAGGTTTGTGACTAGGATCCACCATGTCCTTAGGTCTATATAAATTACCAATATTGTTGAATTCAGCATCCAATTTTTCATCTTCTCTTACCAAGCATTTAATCCATGACTTCCATCAAAAATTAAATAATTTTTAAATTGTCTTTGATAAAAAATCAACTATACTTATCTGCAGTTTATTCACCTTATTTTAAAAAACCTAAAGCATACATGGTGGATGATATCATAATTACATATATCAAATAGTTTGATCTTTTACATTTGTTGCACATCATATAAATAAGGATCATAAAAAATCTACACAAATTGATCATTCACCTTGCATCATTATTAATAGGAAATAAACATCAAGTTATAAAATGGTATTGGAACCTACTTTTCGAGGAAAAAATACAACCTGAAAAAACCTAAACAATAGTTTACATTCCCCATCGATTTCATCATATTTGGAAGTCGTTATGGTAAAATCTATTGTTAACTATTGGAGAGCCTCTTTATATATTAACCTTTAATTGTCTCTTATAATACATCATTAAAATTCATCATATACACCATTATGAGGATAATCATTTCCCATTCCATTGAATGGAAAGATATCACTTCCCATTAAATTTTACGTCTTATCACATCATAATTGTTTCTAAAAATAATCTCATTATTCTGATAAAAATAGTATACTATCATCAGATAGTACACATGGTCTGTTGATGTGAACTAGTTTATATATTTATGAAATTCTATAACATTTAATACTTGTGTGTTGCTAGATGGATCCATTGTGCATTAATTTATTTTTCTCCTAATATTACCGACATTTCCATATTTGGGTTTCTGGAAACAAAATCCAAACTACTGAAAGAAGTATTTCATTTTATGGATTTCATCATCTCATCTCGATTCTACTCAACTACTCACATAACATGGTTCATTCAGATTGATTGAAGAATTATAAGGAATGAGGTAAGAATGAGATATTATCCGTCTGAGAGGAATGAATTGGTGTGGTAGTTCAATGGATTATAGTGTAGTGAATCGATTGATTTATCCAGATTTATTTTTCTTTTATAGATTAAACAGAATGAATAAAAAAATTAAAAAAATTAAAAATATAATTGGGAATGGAATTGAAATGGTAAAAAAAATACGGTCACAAAAAATAGTGAATCATTCAATGGTGAGTCATCAGTGGTGACACATCAATGGTGACTCATCAATGGAGACACATCAATGGTAAGTCATAAATATTGATTCATCAATAGTGACTCATAATTGGTGACATATTAATGGTAACTCATTAATGGTGACATAAAAAATGACATCGTTTTCTAAAATTTATCATTATAAATTCATTTTTGATGTAGTTTAATATTTCTAAATTCAATGTCTTTATTATGATATAAAGAAGATGATGTTTTGTTCCAATTAATACTAAAATTATGTCACATTTTTATAATCATCAATCAAATAATTTTTTAATAAATCAATGTTCTTTGTTCTATAGTTTGACACTGTATTATTAGAATCATTTGTCGAATCATTTTAATAACAATTTGAAAGATATTTATAAATTGGTATTCAATTTTTAGTAATGTATATACCATCCATAATATTTTTTCATATAACATTACTTCGAACTATATATTTTTCATCATCATTATACAATATAAAATAATTTTGTTTCTTACTATATCATGACACTAGACAATTAACTAAAATACGATTGGTTCCAAATTCAATTTTTTTTATCAAACTAACAACTAAAAAATATGAATAAAAATAAATTACTAAATAAAATTCAAGACCTCTTGGATTGAGAAATGTTAAATTGGTTGTATATTTGAGGTGTTGAATTATTATTTTTATAGCTATATGGTGTGACTATTTGGATTTTTTCGAATGTGAGAACACATACACATAATGAACATAATGTTATTCCAACTAGTTTTTTTAGTAAAATAGACTTCCAATCATACCTTATTAACTATTTTGACTTACATATTTCCTAGAATAAACAATATCTTGTTTACTACTGGTACTCGTTGGAGTATCACTACATTAGTGTTATCTATGGAAATACATTTAAAAATATTTTTCTTATTCTAACTGTGAAATAACAGAATTCCTTTATTAAATGAAAGGAATCAAATGAATGAATTTACATTCCCCATTTATAAAATTTTAATTTTTTTTCATTAATCTTGAAAAAGTACATGATAAATCATTAGTAGACTCAAAAAATATCACAAACATATACTTTTAATATTATAATTTCTTTTTAAATTGTTTTAATAAAACTATTTGGATCGTGTATACCTTTAAAATAAAATTTTGAAACAATAGAAGAGGGGTCCAATAATACCTTGCTCTGAGAGCTTGTATTAAACCATTCAAAAATTTTGGTATTTATTTTTTAGAAAATGTGAATTTTTATATCCGTGGGATTTTTGGAAATAACATCTTAAATTATAAACCAATTTAAGAATGAACTTTTAATATCCATTAGATATAGATTTAAATTAAAATGGGTTTCATATGAAAGGGTTATCTTATTGGATTCAGGTAAATCTATTAGATATTTTTTTTACATAATCAATATATTATTCTTGATTATATCATTTTTAAATTAATATAGGATTCTTTAATAATATAGTATATAACTCATAAACCTTGTTTCTAAACATATACTTAGTGATGATAGTCAAGGTTTCATTAGTTCTATCAACAAATTCCAAAAATTGTTTGTGAAAATTAGATTATTATCTTATTGAATTGCTATTACCTAGAGTTATTTAATGATTTCATCATTAAGGTCATAATGTTCAAACTGTGACAAGATTGATTATTATTAAATTTTATTCTTATGGTAATATCCTGATTGTGTACCTGTATCTAGGATTCCAAATAGAATATCTAAATGGTGGTTTCAATGAGTCATAATTGCACATTGAAATGAGGTGCTGGTTGTTTCAATTTATTCATCAGGTTCAGGGTTTTCTAGTTCACTAGGTTAACTTAAATCTTTTTTAATAAAATTTTTAGAAGATTTATAATTGTTATTATTATTAGGAATATCATCTTAATGTTTCTCAAGGAGCATATTAGGTTCATTGGGGCTGGTTAATTCAAATATGTTGTGAACATACTCTTTTTTAGTTTTAGTTCACTTATTAATCACTGTATATGATTAACAATATTTTAAATATCCATTGAAAATTCCTTCATCAGTCTTAGAAGAAAATCATTCAGTTTATCCCTTTTATTTAAATGGGGAATTTAGAACCAACAGCATAAAAAAATCATGTTGTAGTTTTCCATTTTTCCACAATATAAAATGTGTTCATTTTAAGATAGGACTAATTATTACTCTACTTATAGTATATAAGGTATTATTAAAAGAATATACAAAAACATTTACAAGTAAGACATTATGATTTAGCATTATTCATACTATCTATTGAATATTTTTATTTTTTATTTTAACAAAATATTTTATTTGTTTTCCTAGGAGATGATAGTGTTTTATAATATAAAATTTTTAGAAAAAAATAATTCAACATATTTATTTTCAAATTCTCAACCATGATCACTTATTATGGTCATAATCCTATGTCCAACAATATTTTCTATATATTTGGCATACTTGATAATTTTGTAAAACAATTCAAATATGTGAGATACAATGAACAACCGTGTATATCTATTGAATTCAACAAAAAGGATATATGAATAATGATTCCCATTTAATCTAGAAAAAGTAGACGGTCAAAAGTGGAATATAGAAATTAACTCTAGAGGATTATATTTTTAAACATATTTCTTATAAATAAAATAAATCAAATGAATTTTCCCTTTTTTGCGTAGAACACAAACCCTATTCTGTGAGAATTTATACTTTGGTAGATCATTATCTAATCATATCATAGTTAGATTTCTAATTGAATGAATATTAAAATTTCCTTGTCTGATATGATAAATATAAAATTAATTATGATAGGAACTTGTACATGAAAAATTATTAATATATAAACAAATCAAATCAATAAAATTAAAATTATCATTTCTAAATGTAGTAAAAATTAAAATATTTTTATCAATAAAAACCTGATATGAATTGTTCATAAATTTTACTTAAAACATGCAACCATATAATTTTGAAATACATAGAATATTATATTTCATGACAAATACATATATGACTTTTGAAATTATTACTGAATTAGAATTAACAATTTTTTGACGGAAGATGTTTTTCTATTTTTCAATTTCCCAAAAAGTGACATAAACCCCACAAAAATTGATCAAATTATTGATGTTTGAATACTCACTAAATAATTTCTTATACATACTGTATCTTGAAAACATAGGATATTACTATATGTTTTCATACTATTATCCAAAAAAAAAGTTTTATGCCAAAAATTATTATGTTACCCAAATCTTCTTATGTCCATTTATATTATTAATAATATATTTTGGCCCTCATTATTTCAGAAGGGGTTTAATATAATGATATTGAATGATCCAAGTAATAAATACTTTTTTAGGTCCAATTGAGTATGTAAAATATGTATATTATCTTTGAGAATAGTTACTGAATATAAACCAGGATTTTAATGTTTTTCCCTGCCCAGGTTCACAACTTATGCCCATTTTATTTTTGGGAGCAACATCGTTTCCTAATATTTGATTAATATTTCTCCCCACAATGGAAATAAATTCATTGTATTTCCTCAATTTCTCATATTAAAATTTCAATTAATTTGTCTCATTAAATTTTTTATCATTTTGTCACGACAATGGTATGGATGGTTTAACATTTATTGTCCATGCATGACATCTCTTAAGTGACATATAATTATCTTTAAGCTCTAAAAAGGTATCTTCCAGCATGTTACATTATTCCTATAATTCATCATTTAAATTTTTTTCCTCAATATCATGGTTATATTTATTTTTTTAAATGTATTAAATATTTTTTAGGTCATGCTGGAAGAATATTTTTACCAATGATGTGATTTCTACAATGAAAAGGACTGATCTTCTCTACTAATATTCTATATTTCTGTTTCAATCAATTGATCCAAATTCTGAGGTACTCCATGTTTCTTTCAATGAATCCATGAATCTTATATCCTTACTGTAATTCATCAATTTATTTTTCAAATTTTTAACTTCATCTATAATATTTTCATTCTTAATAAAATAAAATCAGATGATTTAATTTTGATTACCATCCTTTTTACAATCCATTTTCCTTATTCCCATGTAATAATTTCCTTTGAAATTATATTTTTTTCCGACTAAATTCATTTTCAAATATAATTTCTTAAATCCTCTAGCCATATGGGACATATTTTCATTATATTAATTAGGTTATTTTAATTTTATTTTATCTTCATCTTAACTGATTTCTTTTTTGTTTGGAAGAAGAATTATTGAAAAATACAGATTTCAATTTTGGATAATATTCATTGATATTCTTGTTGATATTGTGATCTTCTTTAAACATTATACAATTTCGTAACAATTTATTGAATGTTAATTCACACTAATCACATGATTCCAAAATGGACACAGTTGTTCCACACAATATATTTGGAATGGATCTGAGTAATATAATCCTATGTTCAATTTTTTCCGCTTTTTGTCCAGGAGATTTCATGGTATTCACTATTTCATTGAACCTAAGATATATATCTGAAATAAAATTAACATATTTCATTATAAATGTATCATATATGATTGTATGTGTGTTTATCCTCCTTTCAGTATCATCAAATGTTCCTTCATGTTAAATAGATAAGGTGTCTCATACTTCAAAATCCTATTTTTAGGAAGAAATTTTACAAAAATCATTATCAACCAAGTAACATTAAAACCCATTCATAGATTCACAATTTTCAATTTATGAAATTTTTGGTCCATTAATATATATAAATCTAGAAGGTTGTTTCAATTCAAAATAATATTCAATTACAATCCAAATATCCCAACCCAAACTTTATAAATGAATTTTAATTTTTATATTATCTTGAGGATAATTTTTCCAATTAAAATGAGTTATTTTGTTTACATATAATTCTTGTATGTTGTCCATAAGGAAATAAATTTTATAATAGACAGAAATTTAATATATTTACTACATAAATTAAATCATAGATGAATGTTTAATTTAAATAAAACATTTGTACAAATTCTTAGTCAGAGATAGTAAAAAAAGTGGGGGTGAATTGATTTCACAATAAATTTTTCTTTTGAAGAATAATTTAAAATAAAGTTTTTTTAATACAAAACTATTAAATTAATCAAAATAGAATATTTATATATGATTAGTCATTTTAAAATATTTACCTAAGAGTGATTATGTATTTGTTATAATTATTTTCAGAATTACCATATCTTTTGACATAAATTATCATTTACAAAAACAAATATAATGACATGTTATGATTAACTACCAACGACATATTTTTTTAGATTAAGAACAATATATGACTTAATAATAAAACCAAACATAACAACATAGTGGAATAAACAAATGATTCATTATTAAAATGATACTTAGTCCCATCCACTTGGAAATTACATACATCAAAGATGATTATAACAATATTGAAAAAAAATATATTACATGGATGAGGTAAATAAGAAACAAATACAAGAATTATTTTTTAAACACCCTCTTCCATAGTTATACGTGGGATTTAATGTTAAAACTGGATACAAAAGGACCACGTCCCCAAACACTGTTAAAAAATAGATGTAAAGGAATGATATACAAAAAGTAATCTATAGTTAGGTGTAGGATATAATGTTTGTTTTATAATAGAGTGACAACAAACATCTCTAAATAGAATGAAATAAACATCAATTTCCATAATTAAATTTGATATGCTCATTCTGGTATGTTTAGAAAATTATAAGTCCTCATATCAACTTCATTGAGGTGTTGGATCATTCTTTATGAATGTTTCTGCAAAATAAAGGATTATTGGAAATTAAATGAATGTTCATTTTGATCATATTTATTGTATAAATAAAACTATTTATTAAAAAAATTTCTCCAATGATGTGGATATTTAAATATCATGAATTAGTAATCTAGTAAAGGTTTACATATTCAATCATACAAATTTCGGTATGTTTTTCAGATAGCAATCATCGTATATGTCATATATATCATATATAGAGAAAGTGATATGTATTCCATGTATATAAATAGCAGAATTATTTTGAGGAGATTTAAAATCATTGGATTGATACTAAATATGTCATTAATACATCATCAAATTAATTTAGAATATAAATAGACATTGATACCTTATTGAAAATGTCCTCAGACTACATTTGATGTAGTGAGCTGGTGGCGACTCATCCACAAGAGGTATCTCAAACCGGTGGTAGCTGAGGATGATAATGACTTAGATTATAGTGGTAGATCATTATTGTAATATCAATCTTATTGGTAACTACACTGGAAGTGACTCTACAAACATTAGATCATATATATTAATTACTCATATTTAAGAGGCGACAAGAGTTTTTTTATCCCCTAGATGATGGTACAAAATCCTGGCGATGACTCCCGACTAGTAGTGACTCACTATAAAATATATTGAAATTATTATAAAAATATTCTTAGCATATAATATTATATCATAGAATATGTAAATAATTAGTACTAAAAGAATTATAGTTTTGGAACATTTAAAAATGAGAGTATGAAAAACACACCACATTAGGAGGATCAAACACTATTGAAAAGAGAAAAAATTAAAGGGTGATCACATATGCCTAGTTAGAGTTTCATATAGTAAAGGCTATCTTGAATTAATGATCACAATCAGTATGGGAAGGTATATAACTTTATACACTTCACCTATGATAAATAATGTAATAAATAAATAAATCCATCGATTATTCTCGTAGTGTCAAACCTCTGGATAATAGTAGATGGATTATGAGTAATGATAATTCATAATATTGGATATAATGTATATAGCACATGAACCACTACCGTCAACATGTACCATAAGGTTGTTTAAAAATTATTGTTAAATCCCATCTAATTAGGCCACATTATACATCACATGAATCTAGTGATCCATCATGTGGATTTTATATCTGTATAACCTAATCATTATTTTATTTCCAAAAATTCATTATTTTTTGGTGAAATATTTAAATCAATATAAATTATCAGCAAATATATATATTGATTATAAAATATAGAAATGTCATTATTTTCCTCATTAATAAATCAACATTCAATGTAAAACCCATATTTAAAATTATTTATGAATTATGTCATAATCATATCAATGATTCATGTAAAGATTATTTTTTATGAGAAATTAAAATTTCAATTATTTATGATCATAAATGAAAATAAGGGGAATTACTTTCAACAAAGTAAATATATTAGGTGAATTATATCAAAATATTCCTCAATGTTTTGAAAATGATGAAGTCTCATTCATATTTCATTTCATTAATAAAAATAGATTATTTTTTTATTCATTTTAAATCCACATAAAATAAATGGAAATACAAAGTTAGATAATAAAAAATATTTTTACACATACTGTTACCATTAAATAATCATTTAAATTTACATTCAATACCATTAATAAAAATTGAGTTAATAAATATTATACAACATGAAATATCTCAAATCATATGACTAATAAAAGTAATAATTATTGAATGAGACATTAATACAATGAAGATAAGTAGATTCGGGAAATTTATTATCAATGAAAATTTTATATACAGAAGAAAAAAAAATACAGTGGTGAATAATTTATATATCTCATATATGTATCAATGTGAGATGAAAACCCATTTCTTGACACTTCACATTAGTGTAGAATTCTTTAACCTCATGTATAATGGTGTAAAGAATGTTTTCAACTCATTAATTAACATGAATATTATATACATTAAATTACGTATGGATTTTATAAAATCTTATGGTCCTTTCATTAAATGAATTTAATTTTTTTCATGTTTTTGTGTGAATTTTTTTAATTAAATTATTGTAATATAAATGGGCACATATACAAATTTTTTATAAGGATTATTTATTTGATGAAATGTAAATGATAAATAATTAGTTTATTTTTCTTGTTTTTTTGAACACCACATACAAGTTTAATTTCATTTATAAATTTGAGTATATATTAATTCTAGAAGATTAAATAAGATATAATATAGAAATTAAATTCTTATTTATCAATATTAATACTTTTATGGATTTTGACATATGAATTAATAGAATATGAAAAAATTCATTATTCATATAGGGGATTGACCAACATAATTTGGAAAATAGTTTTATTTCAATGATTAAGAGGTGGTAATAAAGGAATAAATGAAATATATTCCCTTATAAACATAATATTATAAAATATTCATGATAATCTGTTTACATTTTCATTTTTGATGAAGTTTTTGTGGAGAAATAAGATGTAGAAAAGAAAAAAAGACGGTTTTTATAGAAAACTATCTATTTAATAACACCACCTCGGAGGACCCCTTGAGGACCTCAACTTTGGTATTTTTTAAGAATGTAAATAATTTTACATGGGTATCATGAGGAGGAGAGGATTTGGAAGATATTTTAGGATCATAATGGCTTCTGATAGTAAATTTATAGGCGATGGGATTGTTAATTCTTGAGGAGTGGTGAGTTTGACTGATTAAATAAATATTATCTTATGTTTATACGAAACCACATTGAGGTGGCATTAATTTAAAATAATTTGGATGATAATTATGGTTGAATAATATAGATATAAAAAATAAATACATCAAAAACCAATTTTAGTTTTTAATTTTTTATATTTTAATCCTTAACCTTTTATCATTAATCTTTTTTATTATTTTACCTAGTATGTCGTAAACAAAATTATACGACAGTTTATTTTTAATGAAAAAAATGATAAATATTTTATATCACAATTTAGAACATATTATTCATAATATAAAATGCATTTTTTCATTTTCTAATAACATGAATGGAAAATGAATATTTGAAATTATGCCTTTAGACCCAATATGAAAACATATTTTGATTGTGAAATATTTCAACATGATCAAAAAAAATTTAAACCAAATTTCAATGTGAATATTAATTTCAGTGACCTGAATTAGATATATTATTTTATAATTTAATTATTTATAATTTAAATTTATTTAATATATAATTTATCATTATAAATTATTTATGTGATAAGTGATTTTTAAATTAAAAAACAGTATTTTTCATATTTCATCAAAAAATAAATGTTATAAGAAAATTTAGAAAAAATAATCATATTATAAATTTTATATAGATATTTTAAAATTTTATTGAATTATTTAAAATTAATTTTATAAATGATTGAGAAAAAATAACAACATGTACCACGTTGAAATGATGTAAAACTGCATTTTAGAATAACTATATATCATTTAATGCATACGATTGTATTTATTGTTGTCATTGTCCTCTAAATCATATTGGATAAATTTAAAATCATTTTAATGAATATATATATTTTAAATTACATTAATAAATTTTCTTGATAGAGATAAATTATGATAAAACTCTATTATGGACATAATAAATGATAAATAATAACATATCCTTTATATTCAATTGTTTTTTCGTATAATTTCCAACTAATTATAATGAGTGAATTAATTTTACATTTATTTTTTAATTATATTTTAATAACTTATATAATAATTTTCAAAACCACCAATTTAATGGATAACATAAAATGGTAATGATAAAATATTATAATTTAATTGTATATTATTATTGGTCAAATCATGTAGTTTCATGGAAGATATAATATCAATGAAATTGAAATTATCTATCACGAGAAAAATGATAAAATATTTGGGTTAACAAATTTATTTTCCATTATTTAATTTATGATGATATAATAAATGATTTATGATCTTATGGCACACATTTGTTAGGTTTTTGTTATAAGAATGGTGGTCCTAGTATTATATATCTCACAAATGGATTGGGAAAAAAATATATCTCATGTATAATTTTTGTAAATGAATTAATGTTCATGATCCACCTTTAGAAATTGTTAATGTTTCATGATTCATCAGGATCTTGGAAACATCTATTGATTCCTAATACACTTTGATATGATTCTAAAGGTAGTTAAACATGACATATGATATGGTTTGTCTTCCAATGATAGTGCCACACAATTATAATTTTTTTATTTGCCTAATATTTCATCTCATGTATGAAGATTCATTTTTTTATGCTTCTCTAATTTTGTAAATACTAATTATTTATGACAGGATCGATGATTTTGAATAATGAATTTTTGGGTATAATTTTATATTGATAATCACATGTTTTTATACCCTTATGGTCATGAAATGGTTACATGATATTGTTTAATGACATCTCTCATGGTTAACATTACAATTAATGTGAGATCACCCTGTTTAAAGTTTTATTTTTTACCAATGTTATAAATAAGTATTCACTATATGATGATTCTTGAAGGGTGACGAATTTAATGAATTATGTATGAATTTATAAATATTTTACTTAAACAACATCTTAATATTTTCATTATCCATGTATAATAATGAATTTTGGTTTTGGAGATTATTTATTTGTAATATATATTTAATTATAATAAAAAAGTTATAATATCATCATATATTATGATTGTTTTAACTATAATGATCCTTCTGTTAATAGTTTAGGTTTTTTTATGCGTGAGTGGATGTGCACAATAAAATCACTGTTAGGAGAAATTGATTATCCAAACATTTTGCGGTGTGGGGTTTCTTTTAACATCCACATTAATGGTTGGAATAATATTTAATAAATAATGTATACACTCTTGGTATTAGGTACCAAATTCACCTAAAGTGACATTATATTAACCATTATTATATTTTATTTCTTTGAGAACCCATTTTGAAATATTTTTCCAGATAATTTTTAGGATAGATACTCTATTAACTAATTTCTTCATTAGGAGTTTTATCTCCTAATTCATGGATTATTAGTGCATTTATCAAGGATATACATTCATCATTAATAATAAATTCTCCCAACATCTCAAATTTTATTCTTCTTAACAATATCAATAATGCATATGGGGTATGAATTCAAGTTTAGTATAGTTCTAGTATTTGGATTTTTTCATTAAATATTTTTGTGGTTGTTTCCTTACATTTATTGGATTAAACATAGAAGGTGTTATATTTTCTATAGAATCAGTATGATATTATTATTAATTCTCATTATATGAAAAGTAATGATATTATTTATCATTAAAAAATATTTATTATAACTTGTGAAATATATATTTCATACCCCTGAGTTTTTATAAATATGATTTCATAGTTCTCCATTATTGAATTTCTGTATTTTGTAATGTATTTTATGTAATGATATATAATATAAACTATATTTATATTTAGAGGTATTTAAAATTCATATATAGAAATTTGAAACCAGGGTAATGGGAAATGTGGGGACATTGACCTACATTGATTTCTAAAAAAAGAAAACTAAATTTAATATTTTGTCTTACATGAAATACTTTTTCTCACAATTGAAAACTAAAGGAGGAAAATATTTATTTTAAATAATTGATGACTTTGTTATCATAAAATTATGTTTGCATAATATTATTCCAAGAATGTATTAAACGACAAAATAGTCCCTTTTAAACATTTATTATCTTATGATTGTACATACCTTATTTCAATCCCCTTTCACTCTACATTGGTATGAATTTTTTACATTCTTGGGATGTGGGTTGTATAATAAATTGTGATTATTTATTGTAATCAGGGATATCATGAGGATCTACATAAACATTAAAAAAGTGTACCGGTTTTTTAGATTGAGAAATTTTTATTTCACTAATTTATATAAATTTATATCTAACAGATTATAGAATATAGAGCCTATGGGTTCACAATATTTATTATTCTTCTCATTGTGAATGGAAATTTTTTACTACCAAGTCACTATGACATCATGGACTATTACACAGCCTGAGTATAACAAGATGGATACCAAGAAGATATTATAGATTACCAAGGATTAGTAGGATTATTTTTCTCTATTTTCATTATTTTATTACATTTAATTATACATAATATAATGTTATTCTTGTTCATTGATAAAAATATTCTTATAGAGAGTACCATTATAAAATATATATTTATCCCCTTCATCAAGATTTAAATTTCAGAAGTATATACATTTTTATGATTTTGTTTAATATGCATAAATGATATGATGGATTCACTGATTTTATGAATTTTTTTATATGATTATATTTTTCATTAAAGTTGGTTTGATTAGGATTCAAATTAAATATTTTATATATAATGTTAATTTTTTTTCAATATATATGAATCGTGGTCCAATATTATAAAAAAAATAAATTTTAAATTTAATTTTATATGATTGATTCTTTTTTCGTAGTTTGAAGGATATTTTGAATGTCTTTTAATGTTAAATTTTACATATTTATTCGGTTTTGAATTTATGGATTAAATCTCTATTGGATTTATTTACTTTAATGCTTGTACTATATGGTTTAAAAAAAGGATGCATATGATTATTATTTTTATTTTACATTATTTTAAAAAAAATTCATATTATATCCAACTATAATTAATTGAATGATTTATAATATAAATTTCATAGATACATTTATGAAGTACTACTTGAGATATTTTGTTCAGCCCCTATAGAAATGTCTTTTCAAGTATGTGTTTTTAAAAATAGTCATATTTCATTAGATCACATGGGATTATAGTGGTTTAAGAAATATTTTTTTTCGAGGAATATTTTATAAAAAATTAGTGTATTTAAATTGTATTTTGATATGAATACCCATGAATATGATTGTATTATTAATTTCGGGTAAATTATTATTCTGGAATTAATGTGGTTTCATTTGAATAATGGAATTTATATTTTTGAAAATAATTTTTTTATTTTTTTGGAAATATATTATTTCATGTGTCAAATATTATCTAACCTATTTGTACTATTATAATGCTTTTGAAATTATGAGAAAATATTTTTAATACTTCAATATATTGTACCCATAGCCACTTAGAACACATCGATGGTCTGGAGGACTAAGAAGGGCCACCGAATGTCTCACACAGAATGGAAATGATGACCATACTTTTCATGCGAGGCCATAGGTTCATATTGAAGGACTGTGAATTTTATGGATGAGTGTGTGAATCTCTCCCTAGATGATTGTGTGAATTATTATATAGTAACCCACCGTATTAAGAGTTTATGGCCCAAAAATCTAACCTATTTTCTTATATACGCTGTCCCTCGACCTGTGTGTTTCAATGTTTGAATGAATATCATGTTATGTATTCAAATATTTAAATGTTCAATCATCCTCATACATAACATAAATCTTCACTCGCCACTCATTATCACCATCACACGCAACTTCAATTGAGAATGCCATTTCTTCCACCCCATGAGATCGCCCTGGATCCCTTCACTATAGTTTAATGTTTGGACCAAGACAAATCATCTTGTAAACCTTGAATGACCCTCGTGAAATAAATTTTTAATTATCCTGTTACCACATTGAATTGATGAGAAAAATGAGGCTTCCACTACAATGGCCCACTACACTATCATGTTCAGTCCATCCATTTCACATATTCAATCAATGATGCCACCTCACCATTCCACTTCCATGTCGAAGAACCACCATTCATCCATGTGTGATTTCTCTATGCATGAAAATATACATAAATCCAATTCTCATGGTTTTTTACATTCTTCCCTTTTGGTATCAGAAAATAGATAATATTAAATGAATATTTGATGATCGCCTCATTCATGGGGGAGGTCCTATAGGAGGATTCCATTGAGGATGGTTCATCGCTACCTAAAGAAGAAGGAATGCATTTCCCCTAAAGTGGAATCTACAATTATGCTGTAAGAGATACCATTAGAGACTGAATACTATAGCCCCTAGATGATATTTTTCTTTTAATCATATTTTATTTTATTTATTTATTTTGGTTTTATTTATATTTTTAAACCAATTTCAATTTATATTTAATAAATAAAATTCATTTATTTTCCATAAAATTGAATTCTTAAACACACATGTACTTCTTTTATTATTTTTTCCTTCTTCTAATCCATCATCTTTTTATATTTATCCATCTAATTTGGTTTCATATTTTTTGTCTTCAAATTATTTTATTACTTTATTTTATTTAATTTTATTTCTTTCTCCCTTCTATACTTTATTTGATTAATTATTTTATTTAAATATATCTACTTCATTGTCATTTTAACATAATGACCTATTACGTGAAAACATTTGGGGATACCCCATGTCTTGTATAGTGAATGGTGTTTGGAAATTTCAATTCATAATAAAATGAAAAATTATTATATTTATTTACGTTTTTAAAAAGAGTGATGTTTAAAATTGTTGTGATTTACCTCTATGATAGTGAAATCAAACTAATTTTGATTTTCATTTAAAACCATTCCATCTATTCTGATAAACATAATATCATCATGCTATTTATTTGATTAGTTTAGTGGTTGAAATGACATATGATGTAGTGATGTCCTCAAAGACATCACACCCATAATTACGTGTGTCATCAACCCTGATTACAAAATAAGGTGGAATTGTGATTGTTGAGGAAATTAAATATTTCATGCTACTAGATAATAAAATTTTATATTAAAATGCAATTTTTATGATTAGTCTATCAAAAAAATTATATTTTACCAATAATGATAATGATAGAAACTATAAATCAAAAAACAAATATCATGATCATTCATTTCAAATCATGATTTTGTCTTTTCGTGTTATTTAATTTTTTTTATTAAATTAAATTCGGTTTATTTCATAGATTAACTAAAAATAATAAAATATAAGTAGTTTGATTGAATTAAATTATGTGTGGGAATACAATGAATAAAATCATAATGTGATAAGACCACGTTCATCCTCTTTGATCCACTATGAAAATAAACTTTATTTTTCTCAGTCACTTCAATTAGAGTGCATCAAAACTAGTGATTTTTTCACATACCTAATCCGCTATTATTTTTTAATATTTTGATATTAGTTAGATTATAATTTTATTAAAAAAACCAAAACATGTTTTCATGATTTGTCAAATGATTCCATATTTATTGCATTGAACATTTATTATTGGTGAATGAGAAATAAGAAGAAGATATTATCTATTAAAATACTAATGTGAAAGAACATAAAAAAAATAAATATAACAATAGTTGAAAAAAAGGAATGATCATTTTTTTTATGTTAGTTTATTGATGAATCTAAAATAACATGAGCTACATATGGGATATCAATATGATTTTGATGAATTTTCGAATGACTGTGATGATCTACTAGATCTACCTTAGTAAGATGACATGACAACATGGAAGGAACAAACAACCCATGTGGTGAAATTTGATCTAATGTTTGAGGAGCCCGACTACCAGCCAACATCAACTAACATCAATATTTAATAAGAAATATAAAAAAAGTATATAGTTAAGATGAGAAAATTGATGGAGGTGAAATTTTCTGAAACACTTTTTCCTTTATTTTCCCTCAAATTTAATTGAATATTAATTCAGAATTCTTTGAATTTGTAGAATCATAATATCATTAATTTTATTTAGGGGAAGATGAATAAACAACACATTCACATAATGAGGGCAAAAAAAAGATCTCTGGAATTAAGTAAAAAACATTTTAGGAGGCACAAAAGTAATCCCTTGTAGTTATTCCTATGGTAATCAACATAGATAATAGTCATATGTAATGGGATAATTTTAATACTAAAAATTGAAATTGAAATTTTAATTATTTTTAAAAAATTTAGTCTCCCTGTGTTTAAAAAATTTATTTATCCCTTGTTGATCCAACACAATAATACATAGATTGGGTATCACAAGTATGAACTAAAGAATATGATATTACATACTTCACCCTACCCCCACCATGAATAATATAAATTATTTTGAAGGGGTGGGTATTATGTAATCTATACATACAATTTTCTACCACATGAAAAATTGAATTTTTGATAGAAAAATACTCATTTAGTGATTTATATCTAAGGAACCCCAACAAATACTAGGATTTGGATAACATCTGGTACTACCCTCTAGAGGTAATAAAAACTCAAATACCACTTATGGTATAATACAAATCATATCATTTTACTATCTATCAATAATAAAAATTTATTTTCCATTTTGAGGTCTAAACCATCTTGCAAAACCAATTTTTTCATTCATTTTTGGCTTATAAGTCATTATCCTTATGACAAACTAAATAATTTTGTTTTATTGGATCATAGTGGCATAGGAGCCCCATCAAATAGGCATGGAAAAAAGAAGACTAATCCTAATGGGAATGTGGGTTAAATTTTAATGTTTATCTTTTAAACTCCCTACTGTCTAGTTCATAACCATTTTTTGAGAATAATATTGAAATTTTATACTCAAGACTGAGTTATTATTTACTTGATTTATCTAGGAGGCAAGAAATTATTAAAAATCAAATTATACAGTTTTTTATATTTCAATTTTATTTATATTAAATGATTGTTGTGGTGAATTTTATGATTAAGGTGAATCATTAATATTAAAGTGGGTACTCATTAATTGAGGGTATTTGATGATTCTTATATATATAATTTCACCAAAAATTTGCACACATTGAATTTTATAAATTTATAAAAATTAATTTTTTATTATTAATCATTCATTTACTGATTTTGTAATATCATTTGTCTCATTCCGGAGATAATTTCTGGACCGTGTACTTCCTATTTTATTATTGATCATATATCATGGTCGATCATGGGATATTTTACCGATGAGAACATGCATTTCACTATGATAAATCTATGAATGTGCAATACCAAAATAAAAATTATTGGGGAATATTTGGAAAATTAAATAATCATTTAAAACATAATTTATATAAAACTTTTTTCCCGTAGTGACCCTGAATGGCCTTATCAGATATGAGACATGTTTCAAGACAATTTTATCAATTATTACCATATTATAATTATTTTCATAATATTATAATGCATATATGTGGGGATGAAGAGATTTATGATGTTTGTAATGAAATTAATTATAAGAGAAATATACGTGGTTACTATTTTTGGATTTTATGAAAGGTTATTGAAATGTTAAATGTATTATTTATTGATTAACCCATCTTGATAATGAAATGGAATTTTTAAAAAGTAAAAAAATGGGTTATTATTTTCGAAAATCATAAATAATGATTACTTGACCTCGGATTTTAAATATATATGGTTAGGTGGTGGACTTGAGGATTATTATAGCCATAACTGCTAAAAAGAAGAAAATCGAAACAAAAGTGTATACTTATGGAGTAAAATGAATGAGGGTTAAAAAATTATTCATTATGATCTATCATTATCATAAACTTTCATTGAGATTGGGGGAATTTTTTATTCTTATAATTAATGGAGAATTTAATTTCAATATTAAAATATATATCATGAAATTTATATAAAGACAGAAACCCCATCCTTGAGAAATAAATATTTAAACAAAAATTCTTGACAACCATAATAATGGGATACATTTGATACTTTATTGTAAGACATCATGATTTTATGTTACATTATTACAATTAAAAGAGAATAATGTAGTTAATTTATATACTTATTGATAAGGATCTTTTCCTCATTATATGAACATTACTGTAGAAGAAATTCATTATGAAATATAAGTGAAAATTTAAAAATATTTCTAATTAATTATTTGGAATTTTTAATAAGAATTAAATAATAAGATTAAATTAATGATCAAAGATCTTCAATTTTTTTCAAATGGTGAAATGTAAAATACCTAAGTTGATTTTTTATTTGAGAAATGCGAAATTGAATTTTTATTATATGTGCATTTTTACTATTTTGATATATCTTTAATATTTATTTTATTTTATTACTATGAAACATAAATAAAAATGACAATGTTGGACTCAATAATTTTTTGTTGATATGTTATGCATGATGAAAATTTTTTTTAGGAGTGGGGGTATTTCAAAGAGTCATATTTCATGCATGTTTATAAAAATTATTGAATAGTTATTAATTGAATTTTTATCTAATTAACTATTAATGTGATTGTTTTATTATGAATTAGGTATTTATGATAGAGGTATTAAAATAATATTAATCTAATATAGGAATTTATATTTTTGAAATTGAATTTATAATTTTATTTTAAAATTTTTAATTTGATGAATTAAAATTTTAAAATGTAATTTATAATTTAATATTTCAAAAAATATTAGTTCTATACTATGTAAAGACCTCAACCTATATCACACATAACTAAATTTCCCATCACTAGGTCTAGGAAGAAGAAGAAGGGTCACAGTAAGGACCTTGCAAAATGTAAATGAAGACAAACGCCATTGTGATAAGCCATGGGTGCATTGTGTATGCCAAATCATGTGCAAGCCGAACAACTACTACTCAGCCCATGTGGGTGTATGTGTGCATATCTTGGAGCCCACCTTGGCCTATTCCTATGACTATATAATCAAATATATTTTCTTTTTTATTATTTCTATTCACCTTCACATTTCTACATGGGATGATATTTCAGGGTTATTTTTTCATCAATTTTAATGTTCACTGATACTTGGATATAACTGGCCATCACACCAACCTTTCATCATCACCACAAGCCACATCATCTATAAAGAACACCATTTTTCAACTATAGATCTCAATCTCAAATACATACACACTATAGAAATCAAGGAAATCCACTGATTATATCATAAACACAACACAACACCCATAAAATATGTCTTGAATAATCTAATGGGCACATTGACGGATATATGAGGATGATTCTTCCACTTCCACCACTAACATCACCACCATCTGAAGTCTATCAACAACTCCCATTCAAACAGAACATCCACCTCACCCAACCACATCCTTGATTAGGGACTACTATACTGCCCCATGCAGATCTTCTCCAAATGTAAATATTCCAACTCATGGTTATTGCATTCATTTTTATTATTATCTATTTGTTTGGAAATATATAAATTAATAAATATTATTTTAAGATAATTGTAATATTAGAGGGAAGTCTTGTAGGAGGTGGATACTAAGGGTAGTTTTTTATTTCTTATAAAAGAAGGAAATTATATCCACTGATCGGGTTTTTTCACTCCAATTGGATTGGAATAATTTGGACACTTGATGCCACTACCACATAGTTATTTTTTTCATTCATTTATTTTTATATTATTTTATTTTATAATTTTGTTTTATTTTTATTTTAATGGTAATTTTAATTTACCTTTTTTAAATAAAATTCGTGTATTCACCTACATCAATGACTCTTCTTTGAAAGACCCTTTTTCTTTGATTGTTATTTTCCCATTCATCTTCTTATTATTTTTAATTCTAATCTTCTTATGGGTTTTAATAAATTTCCTTTTCATTTTATTTTATTCTTTATCATATTTGTTTTTAATTATTCACTCCCTCTTCTTATTTTATTGTTTTTATTTTATTCATTATTTTTTATTTCTATTCATTTTCTTTCTCATCTTACCAATGTGACCACAAACATTAAAAAATAATGTCCTAACACATAGATTTTATAGAGAAATATATATTGAAAATCAATTTCATAGTTGAATAGAATTATTATTTTTAATGATGTTTGTGTTCAGAATGATTGAATTAAACATGTATAGAGATTTCACTCTTAAAACATGATCATTTACTCATTTCCGTTCATTGTTTAAATAAATTTCATATCTTATTCTAAACAAAAGAACATAATGTGATTGTTTGGATCTATATTGTGGATTAATAAATATTTTAAAGACACATTTCATGTAAGGTGTAACCCTATCGATTTAGTAATTCCACCAACCATGATTACATGAGTAGGTTGTAATATAATTTTTAATATCATTATATTTTTTTTAAACCACTAAATAATATTATACTTGTCTAAAATTATTATTTAATTATTAAACTATAAAACTAAATTTAATAACTAAAAATGAAAATGATGGAACCCATAAATCGAATCACAATAGATATGTTATTTCATTTAATATCACATTTTAACATATCATACATGTTTAATAATTTGATAAATTTAAATTCCACCTAATTCAGAGATTCAGTAAAATTAACAAAAAAGTAATATTTTTTGGTGAATTAGATTATGTGATTGATAAAAAAGAATACCCCTATGTTATATGACCATGGTCAAGATATCATATTCTATTAGATAATAAATTTCATTTTCCATGCCCTATGAATGTTATGCATCAGTTCTGATGATGTGATCTGAGATTAATTAGTGTTCACTAGTCAATCGATTGATGTTTTAGATTCTATCAGTGACCATGGTTAATATATTAAATATAAAATAATTGAATATGATTTTGTATTAATTTTATATGTAATTATATATCATAATGTTTGTCCTAGTTGGTTTGGAGTTCACCTTTTTATAAATTATTTCATATAAATAATACACATATATCATTAAATATATTTTTAAAAAATGAAATGGTAGATTATTACTAGTTATATATCATTTTAAAATATATTTAATTTAATCCTATTTAGTTTTGTTATTACTTTTTACTTATTTACATCAGTACCATTAGTGAATAACATAAAAAACCACCATAATTTATTTTTAGTAATGTTTTTACTGAGTTATTTATATAATATGATGGTTAAAAAATCGATCCATTTGTTTATTTCATGATTTTCAAATAATTTTCCACTCATGGAAATCATAAGAAATATTTTTACCATGATGAATATCAACATTTTTGGTGATACATGTGTATATTGTACTATTACATTATAATATATCGTGAAATAAAACTCATTATAGTGTAATATTTAAAAATATAATTTATTCCATATTGAATGGATAAAAGATAATAATATAATAATAAAAAACCAGGAATATATAAACTATGATTAGAGGATGATAAATTAATTTCACATAGACATATGAAACGGAAAACATAAAATATATCATGACTCATTTCAAATATAATAATAATATAGTGGAGTGGTCATACTCACTAGTTATATAAACATAGAACATAAGGGTTACTCTTCATTTAACTATGTATTGTTCATTGAATTTAATGGGAAAAACATAATAACTAATTATTTCATGGGATATAACTTATACCTAATTCAATTAAAGGATACAAAAAATTAATCCCACCATCACATTATGATATATCAATTCATCTTTGTTACAAATGAAAATAAATATTGCTACCAATCCATCAAAAATATTTCATTATTAAAACATTAATGTTAAATTGATATAAAAATAAATAATTTGGATATCCCTATAAATAATTTTTAATTAGTATAATAATAACATGAGTTTTCACATAGTATAGAGTAAAAGTTTTTAGTTAAGATAATAGGATTACCCATTAAGTCAAATTAAAGAGATATCTTCTTGCACACCTATCAATCACATGATATATTTAATGGGCATTTATATTGAAAATATTATATATATAATAATATCTTTATTCTTGTTTGCTAATAATGAGATACAATGGTTGTAATGGAATATTCCTCCACTACTTATTTAATTTCCACCACACCACAAATATATAGGAACATGGATAATAAATCATTGGATTATTTTTTCATAGTTATATAATATGTAAATGATTTAATTTGTTGAAATAAAAAATAATAAATATTTCTATGATGGAATTTAAAAAATTATTAAGAAAAATTTCAGTGAATTATATAGTATTATTTAATTTTTTTAAAAAATATTTTATTTTATTTAGTGAAGATGTTTATAAATAATATTTCATTTTTATGAATGTAAAAAAAATATGTGTTTATAAAAAATAGAAAAAAAAATTATTGGAAAATTTTATAAAAATGAAATTGTCGAAAAATAAAATCTAATGTTTTTAATGAAAATACAATAAAGTCCATGAAAATAGTTTCTAAAAATATCTGAAATTTTTTTAGGAAAATACTGAAATAAATAACTTCATTATTTTTTCCCAGAAATTAAAAATTGATATTTATTATTTTTCTCAATAATAACAAAAATGGTATATTAATTGACCAACTAAAATATACAGGTTTAAAATTGATAAAAATTTCAGAGGAAAAAACAAATTAGAAAATGATCCCTTATAATCATTATTGGGTTTCACATTAGAAATATATAGAATGAAACTATAGAATATGAATATCTCTATAACATTTATAGGAAATAACTAATATATTGATTTATAGAGGAATATGATATTGATATGTATAGGAATATTGCGATATAGTGTGTCATAGAGAACATTATAATTATAAGGAAAAATATGGTAAGGGAATCATTACCATAATGCTCAACCACAGTTAAATGATTTTATAACCACCTTAATCATAATTTCAGATATCATAATCACATTATTAACGAAAATTATTTATAATTTATCTCTTATTTTATATTTTTTATCATGTTTAATTATTTTATAAAATTAATAAATCATTAATTGATCATTTTTTGGATCTTAAGATTATTGCTACAAATTTACTTTATTGAAATTATACTGATCAAGATTCACATCACAGTGTTTCCATAAAATTTAAAGGATTCAAGTAATAATTTTTTTAAATTAAGAATAAGAAGAGATCAATATTTTTTAAAAAAATCATAAAAAATATTTTTTAAATATTTTTCTCATTGTAATGTGCTTTAAGACTCTCGAAATTATTATGATGGTGTAATTGTAATATCATTATTATCATACATATTCTACCAGTATATAACATTAAAAAATTATTTCTTAAAAAATAATATATATAGATTATAAATAAATGAAAAAACAACCATGATTGGAATATATGAAAAAAATATACTCATTCAAAGTATTATTTTAAAACAAACAATAGTTGATAATATTTAATTAATATTATTCTAAAAAAATTAAAACCAACAAAAAATATTTTTATAAAAAAAATACAGAATAATTAAATTTTTTTAATTATTATAAATTTATTTTTTATGAAATGGAGTAGATAAGAGAAATATTTATTGAATAATACATTAAGTTTGAAATCCACAATATGGAATATTATGTACTAATAAAAAGAGTTATATTTGGGGGAATATGTACCATCACATAAATAATTGATCAAATATTGGATAAAACCCTGAAAATATAATCATTTTATAAGATTTGGTAGGTTTATGAAGGAATTTTTTATATGATAATTTCAAATTGGATAGGGACATAGAGACATTGTGTTCCTCACCATTCCCTCTATGCCACCGAAACTGTATTATATTTAATTCCACTATAGCCTCGTGTTAGGATTACCCTTGGTTATCATGTTCATCGAAATAAGGGTCCAAAAGATATTTGGTTTAAATATTATATAATTATAATCCATTATTTTAAATTTGGAGAAATCTGTGGTGAAGGGGTATTTATAAACGAAAAGTAGGGGAGTATAATTGATTAAAATATATTTTAAATTATTACAATGTCTATGAAAAACAAACAATGTTGTTTAATATTACAATTAATAGGGTTTTATTAAGACATGCCTATTTTTTCTTATTTAAATACTAATAAAACAAAATTAAATCGTTGAAAATTAATTATATTCAATAAAGTAAGAAAAATAGTAGTAAATTTTTACAAAATATAACATTTTAATTGAATGAATATTATCTATTAAATAATTAACATAATTTGCATATACCATTATACCACTATAAAATATTTAAATCCATGTAAATTTTTTAAATATCTTTTCATGGTTTCCTCACAATGACAATATAAACATTACATCATACAAAAAATAGAATATTTTACTACTAATATAAAAAGTAGAATTTCTATAATGATTATGCAAAATAACATAATTAAAATTTAAATACATAGAATCTATTTATAATATCCATTTTAAAGAATTTCATATTAACTACATGAATATTAACATTTAAATAAATTTAGAAAATCCTATTTTGGTGTTTTGATTATTATTCGTAACAGATATAATGCTATGTTTTAGAAAATATTATTTTTATAACATTAAAATTATCAAAATATAAAATTATATTGTTTAATAATAAACTATATAAGGGAAAATTATATACAATAAAAAAATAGCGTAGAATATCATTACATGTGAAAAATGTTAGAATACATTTTAAATGGTAAAATTTTGATTAAAAGACATGAACATATAATATTATTATAAAAATTTATACATATAATTTAATTATAAATGATAAATTAAATATAATTTTCAATTGAAAATATAATTTAATCATATCATTTATCAAATGATAAACAAAAAATATCATATTTTTTAAAAAACTACACTAGTTTCAGTTGTTTAATAGTGAAATTATGAAACTAGTATAACAATTATAATACTATATTAATGAAAATAATATCGCGAATAAAAAATTATTAAATTAAATATTAATTCATAAAACAATAAATTTTGAATTTTGTAGTAATAAATTAGAACAATATGTTTAAAATTTATAATGCATTCACTAAATATGAATTAAAAATTTGTAAAATAACTATAAGTAATTAAAATCTATCAAAAAATATCTATTTTGAATAAATTTTATCGATTTATATCAATGAACATTATTAATCGAAACATAATTATAGAATTTTATTGAAAAAAAGATTATAAAAATTTAATAATATCTTGATTTCAATTAT
Source organism: Viscum album (assembly GCA_963277665.1). Taxonomy (NCBI): domain Eukaryota; kingdom Viridiplantae; phylum Streptophyta; class Magnoliopsida; order Santalales; family Viscaceae; genus Viscum; species Viscum album. The sequence goes on along the minus strand of OY728128.1, from coordinate 149,445,806 downwards.
TTTCCCTTAATTAACATAATATCAATACTAATTATTTTTTAAAAATCATTCATCCATAAATTATTGGTATATATATAAAATATAATTCCATTCATAATTAACATATTTAATATAGAAATTTTTGAATTATATTTTAAAACATTTGGATGATATAGTATACTTGTGTAAAGATATATTGTTCCCCAAAATATTTACTCATTGATGAACACTTATATATGTTTTTACATTTTATCATGAACCAATATATTATGAAATTTATTATATTTATAGGTAAATATTTAATGTTTATAATATTATTAATGATAATTGATTTTGAAATATTGACACCATGTGTAATGAAACAAGACATTCTTATTTCATAAAATACAATGAATGATTTTTTTCATCAAATAAAACATCAAACCAAAAATCAAGATACATTTAAAAATAATTATTGAATATACCCCTTCTAATAAAGATATAAAAATAAGAGTAATAAATAAAAGTAAACAAATTATTTAAATTATGTAGAAAATTCATCAAAATGTCATCATGTAGAAGAATTGTTCTATTTGATTTTTGTATTAATAAGATTCCATAGGAAGTATCTATAATAGGGATTTCTTTGGTCTATAAAGAATATAAACATAAGTACATATAGTATGAGAAAAATATAATGTGAGGGAAGATAATTCCTATGGAAATTGCAATAAGATCAATGTGAGATAAACCACCACCCATGACATCCATAAGGGAATATATTATACTTTCATCATACATAAGGATCATGTGGGTTAATGTAAATAATAATTAAGAATTTATAAACATGTAATTGAAAAATTGAAAAATTATGTTATATAACAATAATTTTATACATTTTAAATTTTTACTTTTAAAGAATAATAAATTACTTATTTTTTAAGAATAATGTATTTATTAGACTGAAATAATGATATATAATTACTAATAAGATAATAATAAAAAAAATTATTAAATATGGAATTGATATTTTTATATGATATAATTTAATAAAAATAAATATATCATTGTTAAAATATAATCTTATATGAATATATAGTAACCTAAATTTATTTATTAATTGATATTAAAAATAGTAATAAAATATGATATTTGAAAAAAAAATCATATGAATCATTTTTGTAGTATATATTTAATTTAAAAAATTTTATTTTCAATACTTGGAATTATAATTTAAAACAAATAATGTTGGAATTTAGAATATGAAAATTATGTTAAAAATAATTTTTTAATTCTTTATAAAAAAATTTATTTATATGTTAAAATATAAAAATTTAGTTGAAAACTATAGAATATCATTTATTACAATATTAAAAAAATATATAAAATTAAAACATATAAAACATTTTTCATGACAAAAAATATATATAATGAGTTATAAATTTGTTTTCTAAAAACAATTTTTAACTTATAAAACATTGGTTTATTATTTTTAATCATAAGTAATTATTTTTCATTATAAAAAATGAATTTTGGTTTTTTTAATTATAATAAGTCTTCTTAAATTGGAATGGGTTTTGGCGTCTGTTAAATGAAGAAAATATATATATTTTTCTACTATTATTCAAATAATTTTTTTAAATCAACTCTGTACAGAATTTAATCAAGAATAATTTATTTATTCTTAAAAAATGCAATTGATCTATAAATTTGATGGACATATTATATGCACTTAAATTGAAATTTATTACTCTCACCCACTAATTTTTTATGAACATGTTAATTTATGATATTGAATAATTAGGTATATATTATGAAATATTACCCATTTTATATTAATTTATTGAAAATTAAAAATTAATGTTATAATATTGTACTATTTTAGAAACCAGTAGTGGTAAAAGTGAAAAATATTAAGGTAAATGATATTAAAACATGATAAATTTGTATAAAAAGTAATGGTAGATTATTGTTTAACCATAAATCTTCTCCAAATCCATTAATTTTCCATTATTGGACTCACACAACCATTTATTAGTGTATTTACCATTAATAATAATAAAACATTAGAATCATCACATTATAAAGGGATCCATCACCACCCAAATTTTATTCACACACAATTCCTTTTATATTAGACTAAATAATAATAAAATAACTCCAAAAAAATCATAGATTCTTCCTAGTTGTTTTTTTCATCTCAAAATGCCTCCTCAAGAATACTTTCAAAATATGAAAATAATATCTCTGAATGATAAATGTAAAAATATAATGTAATCACTTATCATTTAATTTTCATTCGTTCTTTTTAATTATATTATTCATATATTCTAAAAATTTCTAAAATAATTATATTTTCCAATTATCATATTTAAATTTTATTATGTTTACAATATATCCATTTTATCTCACTGTCCCAACCATTTAAAAAATGATAATTACTCTTATGTTACATGCAGATTACCTCATCCATCTTTAATGTGATCTATTATCCATTATTGAATTACAAGGATTTTTAAGATGTGGTGTTTAATGAGAAAATATTTTTTTTAAAAGATATAAATACTTAGAATTTATAAATAAATATTTATGTTGTTTTCCTTCAATGGTATATGAAAATTTTCAATGTCTGTCTATGAAGGCTACAATATCAATGATGAAATGAATTTTGTTTTTATTTTACATTTTTCTACATTATAAATATCTCTATAAATATGATTCACCTGATTATAATCCTATAATAATATCAGTATACTACCATAATAATGATATAATACTAATTTAATACCTTTCCTATCCATATATACCCATCGATTATAACATGATCTTTTTTATATGTTTAAACACTTATATGAATAATTGTTTAAATTTATATCATGTATCAATATTAAAACCTAAATAATTTTAATGTATACATTAATGAACCCATAATTTTTATTTTTATTGTTCGGGAAATAATAAATATGTATATATATCACAATATTTTTTTTTCAAATAATTGATCAATAAAAATTTTCCGAAAAATGTTTTTTATAGATTTCATTACGACAAAAAATTCCCACATAATCCAAAAAATTAACCAAGAGAAAATGGAAACATTTTATACACCATTATTTTAATGTATATTAAAAAATATTAACATCAATGTTTTATAATATACCTATGAATCTACATAAACATTAAAAAACTAGTACAAAACACATAATCGAAAATAATATAATCTCTTGATGACAATAATATATATTTAATTAATATAATTGTAATAAATAATTATAATTTATGTTTATAAATATTTATAATTCTAAACAATGTTCATAAAGTGGTGAATAATAATTTTATTTTTTTTTTACATGAGGATATTTTTTTTTTCTGTATATGTTGTATTAATGATAAAAACATTTTTCTCCTCAATTTTTCTTCATTGATATATGATGTATATACCCCACTTGTTTCATTATCATAGATTATGTATTTGAGATTGATTTTATTTAAAAAATTATATAAATTTAATTAATGTAAAAATAAATCTCATGTTAAAACATTAACTACTTTTAAATTATTATGATTGTAGCAATGATTGTGGGTTTCATCTAAATATTCATTCATAGAGAAAAACACAATATGTCCATAATTTAACAAAAATGGTTTTACACTAAATATTATAAATAAAATTTTATTCATTATTGTTTATTCAGGGTATTTTATATAGAATTTTATCATCTCACTATAAAGTACTTTTTTAATATCCTTTTTCAACTGTATTGTGTATTTATAAAAAGTAATTTATTTCAATGTGTTATGGTATTTCGTCTTTAACATAGTTCTTATTTTTTTGTTAATATATACAAAAAATTATTATATTATTCTCTATTTAAATTTGTTGTAATAAAATTTATAATTCAATGAACCTACCATGAAGTAGGTCTATCATTACAATATAAAATTATTATGAATAATTACCATAATTACTATGTTTTCTATTTATCATTAATATCAATGATTTTTATTATTTTAAATTTTATCTAGTAAATATATTTAAACCCAAATAAGATTTATTTTTTGGTCTCTTTAAATTTTTTTATGACTTTTTAAATTAATTAATTATCAAATTCTTAATTATGTGGTCTTAAAAAAATAATTTTCAAAATATTAAAATCACAATACATTTTAACACCATATTTTTATTTTTAAAATTACATTTCCAATTTAAACCTAATAAACTATATTCTAACATAAAATATTTACTTTTCTTTTAAAAATTAAGTTATTTTAATATATTTCCCATTACCTTTCTACAAATGAATATACAATGATTCTGTAACATCATCTTTTATATCACCCGAAAAAGTGTATCCAAAAAATTAATTATAAATAATCTACCATATTTCATATTATCATAAAATTATATATTTAATTGAATAGTATTTATTATCAATCTCCCCCAAAATATTTATACAAAATACAATTTTTCTCTAATTCAACTTTCAATATTAACGATTATCATTCTTAAGCTCAATTATAGAGACATGTTCACATGTTTTTTAAATATGTATATTTTTTATCTAGTCATGAAAGATAATAAAACATTTATTATATAAATTATGAAATTATTTATGATATTTAACTTTTAGTTAATTGAAATTATGTTGTATCATATTACTTGAGTATCTCATTATGTCAATTCATGTTATTATGTTAAATTTTTTCAGCACTAGATATAGAATTGAAGCTTAGGGGTACCATAGATTATATTAGATAAGGGATTTAATAGTTTGGGGAAATATTATATTTAATTTTTGCGGGTAGAGCCATTAATTTTGGGATCGACATTAGGGAAATTTAGTTGAATCATTATAGTTTTGTATAATTATGACATAACATCATGAAATGTATAAAATTTAGAAATTGTTTGGTTTCATAGAAATTACTTTCCCAAAAAGAAACTAATAGTTAATGAATTATTTTTCATAAATTTATGTAGGGGTACAAACACAGAATTATTTTATTGGTGTTTAAATCATTCATCACTCGAGGAATTAAAATGTTTAATAAATTCACACGGGGTTTGAGAAAATAAGTTATTTTTTTTATGTCATTCACATATTAAATATGAACCATTTTGAATGTTCTCATTGGAATTTGTGGATATATGATAGAACTCATTCGGATAGAGAAAAAATGATTTTGGACATGGGAAATCTATAGTAAACATATATAGCTATATGTTGATCCAAATATATCATAGTTCAACCAAAATATTCATATGTAAATATGATGGTGTAATTTGAGATGACATTTTTAAATTTACTATTTACCTTCAAATGATCATTTAATGTAATTTTATTTGATATTATTAAAATCCTTTTGTTTTAAATATTTTTATAGAATATGATAAAGGAAATGAAAATGTTGATTGTACATCACTATACACTTCCATTACCATATAACATTGATAATTTTGCAAAAATTATTGAGATAAAGTAACTTTTAATTAATTTAAAATTATTTATAAAATGATTATTATCAATGTATATAACATTCAGAGGTTGATATCATTATAGAAACGAAATACTAATTCTATTAGTGATCACATAGATCAAGTAATTAGTGAAAAATAATTAAAATTTGAGGACACAATTTATTTAAATATGGTAGAAAATATTACTATTAATTTTTAGTATATAATTTATTACAAAAATATACTATGATTAATAGGACTCTTCTCATGCAACAATTAATTAAAGAAACACCTTCTTATTTTAAAATTAAATGATTTTATATTTAAAAACACAATATTTCAATACATTTTTTATTTATAAATATATGTAACAACATTATGAAATTTATATAGAAGTATTGGGAAAGTTACATCATGTAGTTTACTTCATCAATATAATTATTATTTATCAAATCCTTGAAATGAGGTAGCTACACAAGGGTTTTATCTTGGACATTCTCATGTTGAACTCCAAAAAATATGGTATGATAATACTATTACTCAATTAAATTTCACATGTGGGAATTTTCTTCGATATCCATACTAGCTGAACTATTACACAAAACATATATTAAATAATATCTTTTTCATATTTCAAATGTTTGGATATAATGGGGTAATTTCGTAGACATTATATTAAATAATATTTTAATTATCAATTAAAAAAATTGATATGTAAAATTCATTTTATAAATTTTAAATTTTTACTTTTAAATATATTAAACACTATTTTTTATAAAAATTTATTTATAAATCTTAATTAATATTTATTAATATATAGAATTATCATTTAATGAGAAAAAAATATTTTATTAAAATATTAATTTTTAATGGTTTTTAATGAAATTAAATATATGATAGGAAAATTATTTTTGATATGGAACAATATTAACATCAAATTATTATTTATTGAATGGAAATAATATTAAAAATAGTTATTATTTTAACAAATTAAATTTCTATAAGAATTATTTTTATTATATAGTTTATTTAATATGATTGTGTATTTATAAAATTATAAAATTTAAATTTTCAAAATTTATATTCAATATTTAGTTTATAATACCAATATTATTGTAGGATTATCGTTTTCATGGAACAATTTATTTTTATTTGAATAGTTACGAATATAGTTTGTAATTTTAAAATTGAATTTCTTAAAATATAAAAAAAACTAATATAAATTTAAAATAAATATTAATTTTTTTGTGAAAAAAATTATTTAATTTTAAAAATGATTCATTTAAT